>OU343221.1:93018193-93143587 GCA_910596185.1 Chrysanthemum makinoi | reverse complement strand
TTGTTTTTGCTGATGATTTCTAAAGATGAAACTGATCTTTTCTTTGTTTGTAGATACTTAAATCATTGAGCTTCCTAATCATTGAGTCCAAAGCTTCCTTGCTCGACTTCCTTCCTCGTGAATTCTCCACGCATAAACTTCATTTCTTCATCATTTTTGATACTGCTACATATGCATACACATACGATCTTTTACACTTTTGCAACAAGCATGAGTAAATATAGCCGATAATCATGCACAAAACCAACAATAACGCTTCTAAAAACATGTTCATTTTGAGCATTATCAAATTCCCCCATACTTAAGTTCTACTCTACCGAGTAGGTCTAACATTTGCAAAATCGAATTCAATGGTCCCGATACCGGTTCCGAAAATTTAACAATCATCCCAAAAGAGATAATCATTAATTTGCTTTTAATATGTGAAAACTTTTAAAATGAACCAAATACTTTAGATAACATAACTAAACACCTCACGAATGATTTTAAGAATTCACTCAACACTCATATATTGGTGGGTATATGTAAATCACTCGAAGCCTAGTCATGATCAATGCTTTTTACCATAAGCGTGTAGAAGTATCAAAACTTAGAAAATAAATTCATCAAAGAGGGATTTTATTCGGATTATAACGTTAAGGCTTCGGGTTTATAAAAGGTATAGATAAGGCATGGGAAGGTTTATGAAATTGGTGTTAAAAGAAAAATAGAGTCAAGTCTAAACCTCCATGTTGCTAGTCATCATACAATTCACAATCCCGAAAATGATTATATATTCCTCCTCTTCTCATATCGATTTCCAAATATATGTATAACTCAATTTAGCTCATTGGCTAATAAATATTCTTCATATAGCTCATTGGATATAACCATTTTCTTTTTTTTTCTTTTTTTTTAAGTTCCCCACACTTAGTGTAAGCAAGACACACAAAATACAAATGAGAAAGACGTCTCCTTCATCTTTGTTGGAGAATGGTACACACTATAAACAAAGTGTAGCTTCTTCATAATCATCAAAAACAATCCAACACTCCAAAAAACTAGCAACAAACCAATAGATATGACATGGGTTGGCTAAGGTTTAAGGTGTAAAATATTTTTGTATTTTTCCGATTTAAACAAGAATGAAAAGATTGGCTCGGAGGGTGTAACTAAGGGTATCTAGTGCTAAAAATGAGCACTAACAAATGGGTCCATATAGGTGGTTAACTAACCGATGTGGTTAGCAAAAAACATTAGATGTAAAATGGAAGGCCATTTGGGTTAAATCCTACGATGCCTCTTATCATTTGAACATATTTTTATCACTCGAGAGTGATTTTAACCGTAATGCATAACTAGTACAAGTTCTAGAATTGACATAATCACCGGCACACTCATAGCAAATATAAAACAAAAGATGTGTTTTATACAAAAAGAAACCTCACAATTAAATGGAAAAGGCTATATGCGCTCGAAAATGCTATCGAATCCAAAATGAATTACTTCCGTAATTTGGTTCAAATCAAAAAATTTCAAAACCTCATTTTACCATTGAAATTCCCAAGTTGTTTTTAATATATCTCAAAAATGTGTGAAAACAACTAGACAATCAAGGGCGATTTCCTGCTAATTACTTGAATCCAAAAGTTTATCTAAAAATAATACTAAAAGCTAAAATTTAAAATCAGATTATTTTTCCTATTTTCCCTCCCCCATACTTAAGTTTTGCATTGTCCTCAATGTAATAAAAATAAACTTCAAAGTAAAGAAAATGGGAAGAAGAAATAGTCAAAAGATACCACGGGATAGAATATGCAATATACATATTGGGTCATAAGCAAGCATGTGAGTTATCCAACTCCAAATATTGACCATCAATAAGCTTCCGACACATCCATCCTGCAAACAAAACTGCAATACACAATACACAAAAAAAACAAAACACATGCTACTAAAAATATGAAAAATAACCAAAGTATGATAATCATCCTAGAGAAATAGATAAGAGATAGAGATAATATTGTTCAACATAGAATAACCATTATTTTTGAAACCATAAATCAAGAATGATCCACGATCATTCGTCATCCTCAATCATCTCATCACCTTCTTCATCATCATCTTCATCATCACTTTCGGACACATAGTGCTCGTCCACAAACTCTGAACGAACTCTCCTCTTCTTCTTCGTTCCTCCAACTCGACATGAAGATCCTCCAAGATCATAGCTTGATCCACCAACCTCGGTAATCTACCATATGCTGGCACCGGGTCAGAAATGGTGCATAGCCGGATATGGATATGGATACGGTCCCGTAAGAGGTGTAGGGGAAAGGATATGGTGGAACATTGGGTGGATTGTAGGGTGGCAACTCGTAATTAGCTTCTTAAACCATGTGTTGAAAGACCGACATTGAATAATCATTGATGTAATTGTTTTCATCATCATCGAAGTCTCTCCAAACGCTCCTACACCTAATTTCATTCAAATGTTGATTCCACTCTCCCAACCCTGAGTCAAAACTACTAGACGCACTGTTGCACGTTTCCCATCGGATATTGCCCATTGGCACATTTCCTCACCTGCTGTGGTGGTTGCCATGGTTCAATCCAATTTCCCAACGTTTTCATTTTCTTATTCAAAGCATTTCCAAAACCACTTGCACTCCAAATCTCACTAAACTTTGGCTCTCCACACTTAGCCAACTCACTACTATTGTAATACCCAAGATTCCTTGCCAACCTTGTCACAAAATGGCCTCCACAAATGTTGCTATTACCTTTGATTCCTGGAGCTCTCCTAGAAAAATACTCGGCGATGAGCCCAAGCATTTTCATCCTTAGTTTCCTCCAATAACATCATAACCCACAAGTCCGGCTTATGACATTTGTCCCTGCTTCCAACTTTATGAAATGGCCCAGCATTTAGCAACTTGTGTAGCACTCTCATCAACGGATTCCTGATGGTTGCAAAGATTCCTCCTAGTGCAAGAAGGATCTCCCACTCTATTCCAATAAGCGGGTACACTAGGGTATTCTTTTTCAAACCTCCTAAGCCTCGAAAAATGAGCTTCAAACAATTGATGCTTAACCTCATTTGGTTCATACAAGCCAAGAGCAACAAAGAAAATCCGGAAAAGGTGATCCCGCCCACAAAGGCTAAACCAAACACAAACTTCCTCTATCAAGTTCCGAACATTGACCTTTCTCTCAAAATACATATTCGAAAAGAACTCCATACACCATTCACGATAAACCTCTTCATTTATGCTAAATGCTCTTTCCCATGACAAATCATCAAACGAATCCCCATCAACCGGATACACATAAGACATCCGCATCATATGACGCAGCTCATTCTCACACTCATACTCAGCAAACAAATCCCAATCAATTAACCTTGGAACCAAACATGTCCTATTTTACAATTTCGATAATCTTTCCTAGCATGTTTCTCCTCGTTGGTGAGATCTTTGAACTTCGTGTTTGCATTTTCCTCCGTCTTCAAGCTATACATGACTTTCTTCCTTTCGCTCTTTGGCAATACTTGGTAACAATCGGGTTTAGTGGAACCCATGTCGAGCTTGAGCTACCTACAACAATTCTCTGTAGAAATCATAAATAATATAAGAGTGTTAGAACAAACGGGATGGTCTATGGAAGCCTCTAAGGTCCACTTCAAAATTTTGAAAAATTCCAAAACAGAACGTGGAACCGGATCGCTTCCACCGCTTTTCCTAATCCAATGTTCGTCAGGCTTCGAACCGGATCGGTTCCCAACCTCGCATAAGGCTTTTCCTTCTAATCCATTTCCCACTTGATTTTTCTAAGTCCATTCACTCCTAGATCGCATTCTAACATCATCAATGATTCCTACATCCTGAAATTTCTCTAAAATCACTTTCCAAACCTCCAATCATCACATATTCATTTGCTTAGAACTCAACAATTTAGACCTCGATTCTCCAATTACTAGTTCTAATCAACAATGTGGCATCTAATACTCATTATAACGCATCATCTACCAACTAGGAATCACCAATTGCAACTTAATTTGATTCAATGGCATAACCTAATTAAATCTGAAAATTCAATCATCTAATACTTATTCCATGTTGAATCAATCACTATAATTCTTTTTGCAATGCATTCTTATATCAATTACCCACTTAATCCTAAAAGATTACAACTTAATTCGAATTCTATCCAAAACCCCCAAATTAGTGACCTAATTTGCAGTTCGAATCAAATGCTCTAATTAAACCTTAATTAAGTTAATTGATTGCAGATGCTTACTTGCTTGGGTGCCATGATGATCTTCTACAACTTTTACAATCTTCAAATAACTTCTAATGGTTGAATTTTGCAAAACCCAGCTGGAGGATTAGTGTGTGTGTGTGTGTGTGTGTGTGTTTTTCTGGAAAAATTGAATTTTTGGTATATATACTTGTATGCAACCGGTTCAGTCATGGACACAACCGTTTCGGTTTGCATTTTTGCCAAATTTTGCATTTTTCATGTTACTTAGGCATTTTACCTTCCAAGCAACAATTGTTTACTCAAAAATCCTATTAAAGATACACACAACAATCATCCACCAATTCGAAATTTCAACAATCATCTAATCTCAAAACTCAAATCATAATACTCATAACTTAAAACTTAAACTAAAACTAAAACTCATAATGCATTAAAATAACTTCAACATAATAATAAAGATAAAAATGAAATGAAAAACAAGAAATCCTAAATTCTTAAAATTAAAAAGTTCATGAAATTCAAACAAACAATTGCTTGTTATTATGGTGCCTTGCTTCTCCTTAAAATTCCTCGAAATACTCATGCCTTAAGATGTCGTCACTTAGAAATTTCTCGGTCAATTCACGGTGTGTTTCGTAAGTTTTGAACTTCCTTACAAATCTTCTCCCATCCATGCATAGTATATCAAATTTGACGTGCCATTCTCCATCCCCATCCCCTCTCTTGTAAATACTTGACCCCTCGGGTCCCCATTCCAAATTCTTGAGTTGAACCGGTAAAGAACCTAAGAAATCGGTTAGCTTCTTGTAAACAAGGATGTTTTGAATGGATTGTAAAATGCTTCCACCGCTAGTGCGTGTTCCATCTCATCCTCAATATCAAAATATGGTGGAGCTAGTGGTCCATACATCGGGTTCCCATGGACATCACGTCCCACTTCAAAACAAGTCAAGTCATCGTCCGCTTCCATCAATTCTAAATCTGCCATGAATTCCAAAACTGGTCCCCTTGGTTTGGGATAATAGGTTTGTTTCGAGATTCCATCATCGATAGTCATCGTACCTCTACCTATGTCTATGATTGCACCACATGTGCGTAGGAATGGTCTTCCTAGTAGAAGAGGTAAACTCTTATCCACCGGGATGTCTAGGAGTAGAAAATCAGCCAAGTAGGGTTGATAACCAATTTAAACTCTTACGTTTTTCACCTCCCCCATCGCTTTTGCTTGGTAATTATCCGCCATGGTAAGTTTTGAGTGATTTGATTGTGGCTTACTAAGACCCAATGTCTTAAATAATGGATAGGGCATAACATTAACGCTTGAACCCGTATCGGCCAAGGCATACACTGGTGTGGTCCCATTCACTTTTATTGGCAAAACAAAATTTCCCCGGATCTTTCTCCTTACGTGGCATACCTCTAAACAAAATCCTATCTCTATCCTCCTATGATAGATCTTTATCCTCCAATCTTTCTCTTGCTAGCATCACCGCATCTAGTTTTTGCTAGAGAACGTAATCTTGTAGTACCTCAATCACCAGCTTTTTCTCATTTAGCTCGAGAAACTTTTGTTCAAGGTTTTCCAAAATAGCTTCTTTTTGTTCTTGGGTTAACGGTTTAAAGGTGCTAGGTGTAGTAGGTGGTGAAGGTGTGTAATCATTTGTTTTGTTGGTGGATGTGGTAGGAGTTAATTTGTTGGATGAGGTTTTCTTCCTATTTTCCATCCCCATCTTTAGGACTTCCAAATCTTCCTTTTCCATATTAGCACATAACTCCACAAGCATCTCATTCACCCCTTTTTTTCTTCAAAATCGTTGATATTGATCCTCATTTCCCCCCAAGGCAAAATCTACTTGGCATTTGGTTGTTACAAGAAAATCCCGCCCAAAACATACATTGGGCTCATCGGCGTTCCCCTCTTCCAAGACAACAAAATCTGTTTCAAATATGTGACCATGAATGTTAACCTTAAGATTCTTAACCATTCTTCTTCTGTAAGCTTCATAATCCAAACGCACATGGCCAATTTGATCAAGAACTTTTTCCACAATGTAATTTTCACCATAGGCCATGTTTAGTTGCGCGTCCCAAGCACCCACCCCTTCTACACTACAAGGTGTACCGAACCTCATAAGTAGCGAATCATACTCCGTTAGTAGTGCTTGTATGAATACCACAACTCTTCCTTTCTTAGGAAGTTGAACTTTGTTTTCACCCGTTTCTTCCACACAATTCGTTTCAATCCCCAATCCTTCTTACTTCCTTCTAAGATATTTCCAATTTTCTCCAACGAATTCCCGGTGTCTTTGAACATCTCATCCAAGTTACGAAGGTACTCAGAAATTCCGCTTAAACTATCCATAACAACTATCTAACAAGACAAAACAAAATCAAAGACAAAAATCCAACTCATTAGCGTTAGAGTTAGTAAAAACCAAAGCAAACTACAGAAACATATACTAAGCAAGTAAAGACACTTAACAAAACTGAAAACACAAGCTAAAACTCAAAATTTAAAAAGTAGAAAAATTTTACCAAGAGCTCCAACCGGATCGGTTGGCTCACCAACCGATTCGGTTCGTGGTAAACATTTTAACCAAAACGTCCAACCGATCTGGTTGCGGGTTGCAACCGAACGGTTGGATGAATTTTCCAAGAAAAAAAATTATTATTATTTTTATATATTAAAACCTGTTAATTTAATTTAATTAAAAACTATTAAATGTACTTAAACTCTAAATTAATTGAGACTACTCATTATCCTTATTAATTATAAAATTAATTAAGTTAATTAATGAAAACTATATTAATTAATCTATTAAACTACTCAATAAGACTACTAAAACTATAAAAACTGAAAATTAACTACTTCTAATTACTGTAATTAAGACAATTAACTAAAAAGTAAATGAAACCAAAAATGATTAAATATCAAAAGAAAGAAAAAAAATCTAAAAACTAAGGAAAGCATAACCAAAAATAATCTAATAGAATCAGAAATGACAAGAATTAATCGATAAACTATAACACAAAACACTAAATAAAATAAAACTATCAAAATCAAAAAACAAAAATTTTACCAAGAGCACTAACCGGATCGGTTAGCCTCTAAACCAAAATATTTTTTTACTCTTTACTCTTTTTGACGAAATTCAATTTTAAATCTACCAATTTTACAGAATCTTAACAAAATCAAGTTACTTAGAAATCCAACCTCACAAGCCAAAACTTGATGTGCTCACCGTGTGCAAGTTTTAAAAATTTATAAACACGATTTATCCGTCTAATACTATAAACACATACGAGCAAGTATACTCGTTCGCGATAGCAAAGGTGGGTAAGTTGAGATCGTCCCAAGGGATTTTGTGTTTGAAATTGTTTTAAAAGATTGGTAACAAGAAAGCTTTGTCAAGGTTTTCTCCAAAAATGATGTTTATAGTGAAATTCAATATAAAGAAATATATATACTTGTGTATGGTCTATAAGCAATCATAGTAAGTGTTCATGAAGGCTTGGTGTAAACTCTTGATGTGATGCACAAATCATAAGCAAATGATTTCCAACCATGGTTTATGTTTGCAAAAATAAAAAACAAAGACATATAGGTAATCTTTTCGGTCCTTATCCTAATGATTATCCTTTAGAAAATCCATTTGTTTGTAAAATTTTCTTATTAAACTCGCTTACCTAATCTTTCGACCTTCGTGATGAAAATGTTTCTAGTCTTGTTTTAATAAGTAAACATGGTGGTTGTCAATCACCATATTCCCATACTAGTTAACTTTTTGGAATAAAACACAAGAGAAATCCTTTCGGTCTTTTTTCTTAAAACATGTTTTACCGACAAATCAAACAAGACTAGTATTTTTCCAACAAACTCATTTAAACAAGATCATATATACATGCATCACATATGAGAACACTAGTAGGATTTCCTACATCCTTACACACAAGTATATTCAAAAACTACTCCATGATAATAATAACAAAACACAAGAAATAACAAAGTAATTCCAATAACTCAAGAGAATAGAAATCCATAACAAGGTTCATAGAATACCTAAACTTTTGGGATTACAAGAACTAGAAATCGTGGCTTATAGCAACCACACACCTCCAATCACCTAGCTTAACCGTATAACTCCGAATGATCAAAACAATGGATGAGAATTGCTCTCTCCAACCTCCTGGACGTTTTACAGTAATAACTAAACTTTTGGGATGAATAAAATGGTTGGTAATAGTTTCGGTGCAAACTATTACACTTTGGGTTGGGTCACACCTAGAATACTAAGTCTAGGTTCAATATATAGCCAAAGAGACATTACTAACTGGCTAAAAACGTTCCCAACAAGTTAATAACAGGAAATGATCGACCTCCAATGATTATGGGGAGTTAAGGCAACATTAAATGAATTTTTGTGTAACTCCAGTCCATGCAACCGAACTAGTTACGATGCAACCGGATCGGTTGCGTTTTGACCACCGCCTAACCGGATCGGTTGCGGACTCCAACCGAACGGTTGGGCGCCTCATCTTTGACTTTTGTTGACTTTCTTGATTCGCGCCTCTTTCTTTTTTTTTTGCTGATGATTTCCAAGACTAAACTTGATCTTTTCTTGCAGTAGATACTTAGAAATCGTTGCGCTTCCTAATCATTGAGTCCAAAAGCTTTCTTGCTCGACTTCCTTCCTCGGGAATTTTACAAACGTGCATAAAAACTTCATTTCTTCAACATTTGTGATACCTGGCTACATATACATACACAATACACATCTTTTGCACTTTTGCAATAGTTATGAGTAAATATAGCCGATAATCATGCACAAAACCAACAATAACACTACTAAAAACATGTTCATTTTGAGCGTTATCAGACTTCTTTCTATTTTCTAACAACTAAGAGTGGGGGAAACCTCCACGGTGTTTGCTTCTTGTGTATTTGCTCATGTTTTCATGAAAACCATTTGATCGTGATGATTGATGAGCCTTTTTTCAATCCAGTCGCCCAATATCCGATCAATATTGCTAACATTTATCTGGGGATATGCTTTCATAAATCCTTTTTGTGTAAAATGATAGATTGAGTCCACATACTTTGTTAGTGGTATTACCTTTTTCCGTTCAATAGTATCAGCTTCGGCCGGGACTTTGAATATTGAGGGCAATATTCAGTTTTAAGTGTGGGGGGGGGGGGGATTATGTCGAATTTTGTCACATTTGTACCCTTTAGTCCCTAGTAACCCCGTTTTGGCCAAAATTTAAAATTTTTGCATGAAAAAGAAGTGCTTTGCACGAAAATAAAGTCTTAATGCTTCGGTGTTAATGGTAGTATAGTCTTGATTAGGTTAGAACAAAGGGAATCCCGACTCTGCCAGAGTGTTGATCTAGTTGCTCTCTTAACTATTAGGCTAAGTTTTTACGAGTTGTGCAAATGAAAATGCTAAGCGTGGAGTAGTTGGTTCTCTTTAGAGCTTATATAAGTAATCTATGGCTTTTTCTCCTAGAAGATCACTAATTGGACTAAAATACGTGCTCGTTGTCAAACTTTTGAACATTCAAATCGTCTTGTTACAACAAAAAGTTTTTAAGCAAAATTGATATAGTGTCCGAGTTCAACTTTTTATTTAATTTTTTGGAAAAGCATACTTTCTTAAAATCGAAATAATATTGCAAAATGAAAGTGAGTAATATTGCTTGAATGATGCAAAAGTAAATCGCAAGTTAAAGTAAAAAAAAGTGAAAAAAGTGAGAAAAAAGAAAAAAAATGAAAAATGAAAAAACTGAGTCCTCCGATAAAAGTATTAAGTTGCTTATGAATAAATGTGCGAAACTTGCTTTTTCTTAAATTTAAATCGAAAGTTGAACTAGGATTCACAAAGTTGTTTAAAAGCTTGACGGTGATTTAGAAATTCTTGAAGTCAAAGACCCCAAAAGCTCCGATACTATTCTCGAGGGTGAAAAACTAGCCTCCTTAAAAGGACAAGCTGAGAAGAAAGTCGCTACATGGAGTGATCACACCTTTGAATCTCGAACTTCTTAATTATCTTCGATTGTTATCCATTTAGGTTTAGTCTTAACTTAACGGTAGCCTCGTAAATCTTTGGAATCGAATTCTCGCTAATTCCGGTACTATTCTCCGTGAGGTGTCAAAAGCCCGGTCACCTAAAGCCAACTGGTTTGGTATGTGCCGAGAAGAAAGCCGCTACATGGAAGAGGCCATTTCGATCCTTAGACTTTCGTAGTTTCCGAGGAGTTAAGATTTTAGTTAAGTGGATATCTACCATAACAAGGTCGGTTTCAATGGTCAAACTTTTGAAAATGAGCACACGAACTTAAATTGTATAAACTGTGGGAGTAAAAAGTTAAGTCTCGACTTACATAGATTATTGGTATAAGTAGTGTTAGCATTTGGCCAAAACGTTTGCACAATAAGTTTAGACTTAGTTTGAGAGTATAAAAAAGAGGATGACGATTACAATTCCTTGTAGACACCCATTTTGTGTGAATCCCGTTCCATGATACCACTTTTGTTAATCAAGCATGTTGTTTACTTTCAGTCTAGTTTAAATTTCTCGCATCGAATAAAAAAGTCAAAATGGGGTATATGTGAGTTTCATTCATTACTTTACATGATTGATTGCTAGGGACTAGCAATTGCTTAATCTTGGGGATTTGATGAGTGCTTATTCACTCATCGTTTTTACCCACCTAAGACCACTAAAATGACTAAAAACACCCAAATATGATCAAAATATGTCAAAAATATCCTCGGAGTGTGTTTCATGTCTTGCAGGTACAAAAGAATTGAAACAGAGCGAAAACGAGCAAAATTGAGCCAAAATCGAAAAAAGTGTCAAGCCGGTGCTTGAGGTGATTTTCTACGATCGTTGATCAATTGAAGACCCGGACACGTTTTTAGAGTGGGTTTGGGAAAATCGTCTTAAAACCTAACCAAGAACCCAAAAATTTCCAAATTACCCTTCCCCGAAACCCAAATGTCCAATTTGCCCGTCAAAACCAAAAATCCAAAAAAATACCATTTCACCCCAAAACCAATTTTTATAAAAACTCATTTTTTTTTCCTAAAACCAATTTTTTAGTTTTCAAATAAATAAATAAATAAATTTAAATTACAAAATACATTTTTAATAAAACTTATTATTTTTTTTATCAAAACCCTTTCAATCCCCACTTGACCCTTCCCGTCTCAAAATAAAATGCAACAGCCACCCCTTTTCCTTCCAATACCACTTCTGGCCTTCTTCCTCTTCTTATCCCAAAACCCAGATGCTCAACCCAAGCTAATACCCAAAAATCCTTCACTCAAGACACTCAACCTCAACCTTACCCCTTTACCCAGTTATTCCCAACTCCCAAACCCACTACCATTCCTTTCCCTCCTTTCCATGACTGCCAAGTTGGAAATCCTTGGCTTAAAAGTCCCCATGGACGGCTAAGATTGGAACTAGATTGTACCTAATTCATGAATGGTCTGGATCATCTCAAAGAAGCACAAGTGTGGTATTTTTCTGTTTTGTCTCACACAAGAAGCACAACAAGGAAGCATTAAAGACTTGGTTTCTTTTTAGTATAAATAGGAACCATTGTATGCCATTGAGGGCAGTCTAGTGTAGAATTTTTCTCTAGCCAAATTTTTAATTTTATGTCATTTAGATTCTTAAAGTTTTCAATTTAAATTTTATTTCCAGTTTTTAAATGTATAGTCATTTGTAGTTGATTAATGAAGCTTTAATTTCTCATGTTGTTCAATTTAGGTTTTTGACCATTTATGTTTTAAGTACTTGGATTTGCTTAAAATTCAATTAGTCAACTTTATTCAATCACAAGTAGTAGTATTCAGCAGAAAGTAGTAGTATTCAGCAGAAAGTTTTAGGTTTTAAAATCAAGTTTTCAAGAACAACTCAATCTAAGGAAGTGCTTGGCTTAAGCATATTCACTGGTCAAAAAGAGTTTTTTTTTCCTGTTTGACTTTCAAGGTCAAACTTGTTTTGAGATTATTGGTCAGTTTTTCAAATTTACAGTTGGTTTGATAAGGTTCTCACCATTTTTTTTACAGCTTATTCCACCACGAAAGGCTACTAAAAATGCTTTTATTAGGTCTTTACATATCCTACTACATCTGTCTTTACTCTATTTGCCTGGAGGATACCAATAGGTAGCTTAGCTTTGCCCTTAAAACCATCTTGCAACCCTTATTTTTGGTTTTATCTCGTGAATAATGTTTTCACGTGTTCAAGCTTACCCTTCTTTACATCTTATTAATAAGCTATTAGAGGGGTCCACATTACCCCCCCCCCCCCCCCCCCCCCCCCCCCCCCCCCCCCCCCCCCCCCCCGTTTAGCTTTTTGGAAACCCCATAGTGCCTAGTTACCTTTTCTAAGTTTATGTTTCACTTTGGAGAACCTGTGAGTGCTTATTTTCAAGCCTAATAAGTGCCCTTTGGCCACTGCTTTGATCAGACACTTGTCAGCCAAGCTACCTTTATGCTTATTAGTAGTAGTCATTAGCTTATTTAGGTTTTTTAGGAGCTTTTTAGATGAATTAGATTAGGGTTGATAGGATTTTGCTTATCCTTGCTTACTTTAGCTTCTTAGAACTGCTTATTTAGTATCATTTGACTGTTTTTCTTTCATTTTTTTGTTAGATTTAGGCTTTCCTAAGTATAGCTTATTAGCCTCCCGTTTCCCCCTCCTCTAATGAATTGATGATTTGTTTTTAGCTTATCTATGGGGATGTACACATGCATTCTTTTAGTTGCTAATTTAACTGCTTTTGCATTGCTTATTGGGTGTTTATGAATTGTTAAGAGGTTGGCTGTGGTCTGCTCAAAGCAGCAGCCTATAAGCTGTCAAAACAGCTTTTTACAAAAGGTTTAGAGAAAAGTTTTCATAAAATTTCTTCAATTTGATTACCTCTTGAACCTGCACAAAAAAAAATAAATAAATAAAAAATAAAATAAATAAATAAATAAATAAATAAGTTAGCCAAAAAGTCAGGAGTGGGTTTCGAACCAGAGACCTCCTGGTCACCAATTGCAAATGACCACAACACACGTACCATCCAACTTGCCCTTGGGACTTTATTGTTTTATTTTGCACTAAGTAATTATTTAACCTAGTTTTCTTTATTTTGGCTTAAAACTCATTTCTGCTTATTTCACTGCTTATCTAAACGGCTATTTCATATTTGATGTTTTTCTTAGGTTAGTTTTATCATATATTAGTTTTCATAAATTTTTCAGATTTTTCCAATATAGTTTAGTAATTTTTATTAATTAATTAGATTAAATTAAGTTTTAATTAGTAATAAATAAAATAAAAAGTCGAAAAAATACCCGGCTTTTTTCTAAAATTATTTTTTGTCGATTAGAACGTAGGAAAATTGTTTTCACACCCGTAGCTCTTAAATTGCAAAATTTCTACGTTTATGGCTCAGTGCGTTCCCGGTTTTTCGCGTTTTTGTATTTTGGCACCCTAGGATGTAATTTAGCTTCGTTTTATTGTTTCTTAGGCTTAGTAGTAGTTTATTTAGAGTTTACATTGTTTTACATACTTTATTTTCATTCCCGTTCTTTATTTTATAGATTAGCGTAATCAAATCTAAAATTCGTTAAACCAATTGAAGTCCTAATCACGAAACTCAACGACATCATAAATTTCACACCACGTTGGGACACGACCCGGGGAATTCTCTTTCCCGGTATCACATTTATCACATTCGTAAGGTTTGGCACGTTAACCCTTTTCCTAAAATGTTGATTTGTCGGATTTCACGTTTAATTTGATATATTGATATTCTGTTTAATTTTCACCACTCACAAACACCGAATCAAATTTTGGCGCCGCTACCGGGGAGGTGTGTTGCGATAATATTGTAAAGTTTCTGCGATTAGTGACTTGAAGAACCTTCCTCGTGAAGTTATTTCTTTTTGAAAAATACAAAAATATTTTTCTTTTCTTTGTATATATATGTAAAAGATTAAAATACTAAAAGATTTTTGCTTGTTGTTTTAAATAAAATAGAATACACAATCAATATAATACTTCCGAACTTGATTGTTATCATAATAAGTTCCCGAACCAAAGATTCAAAACTTGCCTTTGTGTCGCTCGTGAATTTCGTTTACTTCTATCGGTTTAATAAACTGTGTGAGGGGTATAAGGACGGCCTGACATTAAATTGCGGCTGAAAAGAGACGGGTTTTTAATAAGCTTCGCGCTGACCTACTAGTCTCTCCGCTCCTTTGTGCTTTTTACTTATAGAAGTGATTATTTCACGTGGGATTATTGGTTTAAGTTCACTGTGTTTTGCCTCGGTCTTGTTTTAATTGAAAGTGTTGTTTTTTTTGAAAGTTCATGTACACTTGTCTTCGTCATAAAACCCCAAAAATACTCGTCTTTATCCTCATGACCATTTGATTCTCTTCTTAACCCTCTATATGTTTAATTCTTATGTCGACGATCATCGTCGGTGTTTCCATTGTAAAAGCCGTATGGAAAAGGATCAACATCATTTTCACAAGTGTGTGTGTGTGAGCGGTGTGGAAGGCCTAGTTCAACCGAATTTTTCAATTTGTGCGAATTATCCATCAAAAAGTCTTTTCAAAGTTATTTCGACCACCCGCCACAACCCGAAATACGTTCTAATGTTGACGAACCCGGTTCAAACGTCGGAGTTGCCTCAAGCACCCACCGACGGTTACGAAGACGATTTCTTTAAATTTAGAGCCCGTAATCTAATTGAACAAATTCAAGCCGATGAAAAAAGGTCGAGAATTAGAATTGATTACGATGAAGTCGTTCAAACTCCGGAGACCGTAACGAAAGTGGTGGAAATTGCTAGCTCTAAGAGCACACCACATGTCCCACCTCCGGAATCTTCAGAACATTTTACCGACGATTTCTTTAGGATCAAAACTTCTTAATTGAACTTCGTCAAGATTCAACTTCAGGAAATACCGCATTACCTACCATATGTGATGTTGTTGAACCCTCGATTCCTATTCCCGAACCCGAGATATCTTCGTTTTATCAAAATTATTGCTACGGTTGTGGAGACTTGTTACCACAAGGTTTTCGTCGTTACAAACGTAAGTGCGAGTGGTGTGGAAACTATCTTCTCAATGGATGTTGTTCGATTTGTGCCAAGAATTCATTTGTTTATGATTCTAACCTGAACTCTTTCAATTATCCTCAAAACAATTTCAACTACCCTCCACAAAATTCATACGAACCAGAACCGTATTTTCATCATTTCAATGATCAAACATCGTTTCAAAATTTCTCTCCCCAATACCCTCATTGTACTAAGTTTGGGGGTCCTCATGATGATTATCAATGTCAATCGTGGAATCAAAATCACCTTGGAACTAATTCTTGTTATGACACTTCCAGTTTTGACATCCAACCCCCACAACTTCCCGTCATCGATCAATATCCTCGTATCCTTGAAGAACTTTCCGATGATCGTGATGATTGATGCACCTGTTTTCAATCCAGTCGCCCAATATCCGATCAATGTTTCTAACGTTTATCTGGGGATATGTTTTCATAAATCCTTTTATTGTAAAATGATAGATTGAGTCCACACACTTTGTTAGTGGTATTACCTTTTTCCTTCAATAATATCAGCTTCGGCCGGGACTTTGAATATTGAGGGCAATATTCAGTTCTAAGTGTGGGGGGGGGGATTCTGTCGAATTTTGTCTCATTTGTACCCTTTAGTCCCTAGTACCCCCGTTTTGGCCAAAATTTAAAATTTTTGCATGAAAAAGAAGTCCTTTGCACGAAAATAAAGTGTTAATGCTTCGGTGTTAATGGTAGTATAGTCTTGATTAGGTTAGAACAAAGGGAATCCCGACTCTGCTAGAGTGTTGATCTAGCTGCTCTCTTAACCATTAGGCTAAGTTTTTACGAGTTGTGCAAACGAAAATGCTAAGCGTGGAGTAGTTGGTTCTCTTTAGAGATTATATAAGTAATATATAGCTTTTTCTCCCAGAAGATCACTAATTTGACTAAAATACGTGCTCGTTGTCAAACTTTTGAACATTCAAATCGTCTTGTTACAACAAAAAGTTTTAAGCAAAATTGATATAGAGTCCGAGTTCAACTTTTTATTTAATTTTTTGGAAAAGCATACTTTCTTAAAATCGAAATAATATTGCAAAATGAAAGTGAGTAATATTGCTTGAATGATGCAAAAGTAAATCGCAAGTTAAAGTAAAAAAAAGTGAAAAAAGTGAGAAAAAAGAAAAAAAATGAAAAATGAAAAAATTAGTCCTCCGATAAAAGTATTAAGTTGCTTATGAATAAATGTGCGAAACTTGCTTTTTCTTAAATTTAAATCGGAAGTTGAACTAGGATTCGTCAAAGTTGTTTAAAAGCTTGACGGTGATTTAGAAATTCTTGAAGTCAAAGACCCCGAAAGCTCTGATACTATTCTCAAGGGTGAAAACCTAGCCTCCTTAAAAGGACAAGCTGAGAAGAAAGTCGCTACATGGAGTGATCTCACCTTTGAATCTCGAACTTCTTAATTATCGTCGGTTGTTATCCATTTAGGTTTAGTCTTAACTTAACGGTAGCCTCGTAAATCTTTGGAATTGAATTCCCGCTAATTCTGGTACTACTCTCCGTGAGGTGTCAAAATCCCGGTCACCTAAAGCCAACTGGTTTGGGATGTGCCGAGAAGAAAGCCGCTAAATGGAAGAGGCCATTTCGATCCTTACACTTTCGTAGTTTCCGGGGAGTAAAGATTTTAGTTAAGTGGATATCTACCATAACAAGGTCGGTTTCAATGGTCAAACTTTTGAAAATGAGCACACAAACTTAAATTGTATAAACTGTGGGCGTAAAAAGTTAAGTCTCGACTTACATAGATTATTGGTATAAGTAGTGTTAGCATTTTGCCAAAACATTTGAACAATAAGTTTAGACTTAGTTTGAGAGTATAAAAAAGAGGATGACGATTACAATTCCTTGGAGACACCCATTTTGTGTGAATCCCGTTCCATGATACCACTTTTTGTTAATCAAGCATGTTGTTTACTTTCAGTCTAGTTTAAATTTCTCGCATCGAATAAAAAAGTCAAAATGGGGTATGCTTGTGAGTTTCATTCATTACTTTACATGATTGATTGCTAGGGACTAGCAATTCCCTAGTGAGGGGGGATTTGATGAGTGCTTATTCACTCATCGTTTTTACCCACCTAAGACCACTAAAACGACTAAAAACACCCAAATATGATCAAAATATGTCAAAAATATCCTTGGAGTGTGTTTCATGTCTTGCAGGTACAAAAGGATTGAAAACATAGCGAAAACGAGCAAAATTGAGCCAAAATCAGAAAAGTGCTGAGAAGCCGGTTCCGGGATGTGATTTCCTACGATCGTTGATCAATTGAAGACCCGGAACGTTTTTAGAGTGGGTTTGGGAAAACCGTCTTAAAACCTAACAAAGAACCCAAAATTTTCCAAATTACCCTTCCCCGAAACCCAAATGTCCAATTTGCCCGTCAAAACCAAAAATCCAAAAAAATACCATTTCATCCCAAAAAAATTTTTTATAAAAACTCATTTTTTTCCTAAAACCAAGTTTTTAGTTTTCAAATTTAAAAAAAAATAAAAAAAAACACATTTTAAATCACAAAATACATTTTTAATAAAACTTATCTTTTTTTATCAAAACCCTTTCAATCCCCACTTGACCCTTCCCGTCTCAAAATAAAACGCAACAGACGCCCCTTTTCCCACCAATACCACTTCTGGCCTTCTTCCTCTTCTTTTCCCAAAAACCAGATGCTCAACCCAAGCTAATACCCAGAAATCCTTCACCCAAGACACTCAACCTCAACCTTACCCCTTTACCCAGTTATTCCCAACTCCCAAACCCACTACCATTCCTTTCCCTCCTTTCCAAGACTGCCAAGTTGGCAATCCTTGGCTTAAAAGACCCCATGGACAGCTAAGATTGGAACTAGATTGTACCTAATTCATGAATGGTTTGGATCATCTCAAAGAAGCACAAGTGTGGTGTTTTTCTGTTTTGTCTCACACAAGAAGCACAACAAGGAAGCAATGAAGACTTGGTTTCTTTTTAGTATAAATAGGAACCATTGTATGCCATTGAGGGCAGTCTAGTGTAGAATTTTTCTCTAGTCCAATTTTTAATTTTATGTCATTTAGATTCTTAAAGTTTTCAATTTAAATTTTATTTCCAGTTTTTAAATGTATAGTCATTTATAGTTGATTAATGAAGCTTTAATTTCTCATGTTGTTCAATTTAGGTTTTTGTCCATTTATGTTTTAAGTACTTGGATTTGCTAAAAATTCAATTAGTCAACTTTATTCAATCACAAGTAGTAGTATTCAGCAGAAAGGTTTAAGTTTTAAAATCAAGTTTTCAAGAACAACTCAATCTAAGGAAGTGTTTGGCTTAAGCTTATTCACTGGTCAAAAAGAGTTTTTTTTTTTCGTTTGACTTTCAAGGTCAAACTTGTTTTGAGATTATTGGTCAGTTTTGCAAATTTACAGTTGGATTGATAAGGTTTTATAGGAATTTAGTTTGAAAGCTAGGCTCCCCTGTCACCACTCAGAACAGCAGCCATAGCTGCTGTTCTCACCATTTTTTTACAGCTTCTTCCACCACCAAAGGCTACTAAAAATGCTTTTCTTAGGTCTTTAAATATCCAATTACATCTGTCTTTGCTCGATTTTCCTGGAGGATACCAATAGGTAGCTTAGCTTTGCCCTTAAAACCATCTTGCAAACCTTATTTTTGGTTTTGTCTCAGGAATAACAGCAGCCCACAGGTTCCCTTACCCTTCTTTAGAGGGGTCCACATTACCCCCCCCCCCCATTTAGCTTTTTGGAAACCCCATAGTGCCTAGTTACCTTTTCTAAGTTTATTTTTCACTTTAGAGAACCTGTGAGTGCTTATTTTCAAGCCTAATAGTGTCTTTGGCCATCTGCTGGATCAGATTCTGCTAAATCAACAGTTGCTACCTTTTATGCTTATTAGTAGTAGTCATTAGCTTATTTGGGTTTTTTAAGAGCTTTTTAGATGAAGTAAATTAGGGTTGATAGGATTTTGCTTATCCTTGCTTACTTTAGCTTCTTAGAACTGCTTATTTAGTATTCATTTGAATGTTTTTCTTTCATTTTTTGATAGATCAAGGCTTTCCTTAGTATAGCTTATTAGCCTTCTGTTTCCCCCTCCTCTAATGAATTTATGATTTGTTTTTAGCTTATCTATGGAGATGTACACATGCATTCGTTTAGTTGCTAATTTAACTGCTTTTGCATTGCTTATTGGGTGTTTATGAATTGTTAAGGGGTTGGTTATGGTCTGCTCAGAGCAGCAGCCTATAAGCTGTCAAAACAGCTTTTTACAAAATGTTTAGAGAAAAGTTTTCATAGAAGTTCTTCAATTTGATTACCTCTTGAACCTTAAAAAAAAAAAAAAAAAAAAAAGTCAGGAGTGGGATTCGAACCAGAGACCTCCTGGTCACCAATTGCAAATGACCACAACACATAGCCATCCAACTTGCCCTTGGGACTTTATTGTTTTATTTTGCACTAAGTAATTATTTAACCTAGTTTTCTATATTTTAGCTTAAAACTCATTTCTGCTTATTTCACTGCTTATCTAAACTGCTATTTCAGATTTGCTACTTTTCTTAGGTTAGTTTTGTCATAAATTAGTTTTCATGAATTTTTCAGATTTTTCCAAAATAGTTTAGTAATTTTTATTAATTAATTAGATTAAATTAGTTTTTAATTCATAATAAAAAGAATAAAAGTCAAAAAAATACCCGGCTTTTTTCTAAAATTATTTTTAGTCGATTAGAACGTAGGAAAATTGTTTTCACACCCGTAGCCCTTAAATTTCAAAATTTCTACGTTTATGGCTCGGTGCGTTCCCGGTTTTTCGCGTTTTTGTATTTTAGCACCCTAGGATGTAATTTAGCTTCATTTTATTGTTTCTTAGGCTTAGTAGTAGTTTATTTAGAGTTTACATTGTTTTACATACTTTATTTTCATTCCCGTTCTTTATTTTATAGATTAGCGTAATCAAATCTAAAGTTCGTTAAACCAATTGAAGTCCTAATCACGAAACTCAACAACACCGTAAATTTCACACCTCGTTGGGACACGACCCGGGGAATTCACTTTCCCGATATCACTTTCATCACATTCGTGAGGTTTGGCACGATAACCCTTTTCCTAAAAGGTTGATTTGTCGGATTTCACGTTTAATTTTATATATTGATATTCTGTTTAATTTTCACCACTCACAAACACCGAATCAAATTTTGGCGCCGCTACCGGGGAGGTGTGTTGCGACAATATCATGAAGTTTCTGCATTTAGTGACTTGAAGAACGTTCCTCGTGAAGTTATTGCTTTTTGAAAAATACAAAAATGCAAAAATATTTTTCTTTTCTTTGTATATATATGTAAAAGATTAAAATACAAAAAGATTTTTGCTTGTTGTTTTAAATAAAATAGAATACACAATCAATATAATACTTCTGAACTTGAGTGTTATCATAATAAGTTCCCGAACCAAAGATTCAAAACTTGCCTTTGTGTCGCTCGTGAATTTCGTTTACTTCTATCGGTTTAATAAACTGTGTGAGGGGTATAAGGACGGCCTGACATTAAATTGCGGCTGAAAAGAGACGGGTTTTAATAAGCTTCATGACCTACTAGTCTCTCCTCCTTTGTGCTTTTTACTTGTAGAAGTGATCATTTCACGCGGGATTATTGGTTTAAGTTCACTGTGTTTTGCCTCGGTCTTGTTTTAATTGAAAGTGTTGTTTTTTTTGAAAGTTCATGTACACTCGTCTCGCGTCATAAAACCCCAAAAATACTCTCTTTATCCTCATGACCATTTGATTCTCTTCTTAACCCTCTATATGTTTAATTCTTATGTCGATGATCATCGTCGGTGTTTCCATTGTAAAAGCCGTATGGAAAAGGATCAACATCATTTTCACAAGTGTGTGTGTGTGAGCGGTGTGGAAGGCCTAGTTCAAGCGAATTTTTCAATTTGTGCGAATTATCCATCAAAAAGTCTTTTCAAAGTTATTTCGACCACCCTTCACAACCCGAAATACGTTCTAATGTTGACGAACCCGTTCAAACGTCGGAGTTGCCTCAAGCACCCACCGACGGTTACGAGGACGATTTCTTTAAATTTTGAGCCGGTAATCTAATTGAACAAATTCAAGCTGATGAAAAAAGGTCGAGAATTAGAATTGATTACCATGAATCCGTTCAAACGCTGGAGACCATAACGGAAGTGGTGGAAATTGCTAGCTCTAAGAGCACACCACTTGTCCCACCTCCGGAATCTTCAGAACATTTTACCGATGATTTCTTTAGGGTCAAAACTTCTTAATTGAACTTCGTCAAGATTCAACTTCAGGAAATACCGCTTTACCTACCATATGTGATGTTGTTGAACCCTCGATTCCTATTCCCGAACCCGAGATATCTTCGTTTGATCAAAATTATTGTTACGGTTGTGGAGACTTGTTACCACAAGGTTTTCGTTGTTACAAATGTATGTGCGAGTGGTGTGGAAACTATCTTATCAATGGATGTTGTTCAATTTTTGCCAAGAATTCATTTGCTTATGATTCTAACCCGAACTCTTTCAATTATCCTCAAAACAATTTCAACTACCCTTCACAAAATTCATACGAACAAGAATCGTATTTTCATCATTTCAATGATCAAACTTCGTTTCAAAATTTTTCTCCCCAATACCCTCATTGTACTAAGTTTGGGGGTCCTCATGATGATTATCAATGTCAATCGTGGAATCAAAATCACCTTGGAACTAATTCTTGTTATGACACTTCCAGTTTTGACATCCAACCCCCACAAGCGGCTCGCAACGAAAGATTACTAGTCGATGAGCGAGCAGCTCAAAAGCGTCTCCTATTTCACGAGGCTTGCCATCTCGATGACGAGGATGAGGAAGATTGGGAGACGATAAAGGACAAGGTGCATATCTCAAGCCGACAAAGTACCGCACATGTCCATTCTCCGCCCTCATCTTGCCTATCTTCCATAGAACCTTCGGATAACCTTTTAATGGGGGACGAGCATCTTAGCCCGATTCCGGAAATGGAATCAGCTTGTGCTGAGAACATCGTCCCAACCCCAAGTGAGTCCGAGTTTATCTCCGGTAATATGTGTGACGAGCCTCTTGATTATGATTCTTCTCCTCCTCTTGACATTCCTAACAATCATGTCGAGATGTTCTCCGATTCTGACAGCGATTGTACTTCGTTTGACGATTCTTTATCTTGCGGAGACATCGATTATGTTGATCAGTTATCTTCTGAGCTAGTTAGCATAGAGGAAGTGAGAGATTGTGATGATCTGGAAATTGAGGACGAGATACTTCGTGAAAAATTGTTCAATGTAAATCTCCTCATTTCTAAGATCGAATCATTTTGTGCTAAACCAGCTTCAGATCCTATCCCCATTGAGGATAGTGACTCTATCTTGGAAAAGCCGAACCATTTTCTCGAGCTTGAGGCTTTTTCCAATGATTCTTTTCCGGAATTTTAAGTATTCCGCTTTGATGACGATCATACTGAAAAGGAGAGTAGTGGCATTCCACTTTTCATCTTTCTCTTCCTGAGTATGAGTCGTCCACATTTGAATTGCTTCCTCCTTCCGAAAGGAGTAGGCTTTTCCATGAGGAGTTCGCCGGTGAACTCGCTCACATTGATCCTCTTCCTCCGAGAATTGAGGACGAGCTTTTTGAGCAAAATGCTCCTCATCCTCTTTCATCCATGAGTAACTCATCTACCCTTGAGGATTTTACCGTGGTTGATACTTGCGTTTCATTCCTCTCTGAGGAAAAAGTTTTCAAACCCGGTATCTTACCTTTCAAAGGAGTTCACTCTCGGATATTTCTTAAGTCCAAAACGGATGTTGTGACTTCTAAAGTGGTGGATAATATTTTTGAACATTCCATTAATGTTCCTCAATATAATCTTTGGCTCACCCATCCCACCCGTTGTCAAGTAATAGACACTTTGCCTTCTCCTTCCATTTCTTCTCCATGTCTTACCTCCTACGAGAGTTAAGATACCATCTTTGCCCCAGCATTTCTCATCCTTTTGAGCCGGTTGTATCTCATCGGAGTGGAACTTTCATCACATTCGGTGTTTATCCAAACTTTTTGAATGAAAGTCCGATGGATATTTTCTCTTCTACTTGCTCCCCCATGGACCAATAAATTCGGGGTCGGGTCAAGCTAGCGACTCGGTTAACAAAAATAGTAGCATTTCATGAGTATCCACCCATGTTTCTGACTTCTTTCTATTTTCTAACAACTAAGTGTGGGGGGAAACCTCCACGGTGTTTGCTTCTTATTTGTTTGCTCATGTTTTCAGGAATCCCTTTGATCGTGATGATTGATGCGCCTGTTTTCAATCCAGCCGCCCAATATCCGATCAATGTTTCTAACGTTTATATGGGGATATGTGTAAAATGATAGATTGAGTCCACACACTTTGTTAGTGGTATTACCTTTTTCCGTTCAATAGTATCGGCTTCGGCCGGGACTTTGAATATTGAGGGCAATATTCAGTTCTAAGTGTGGGGGGAATTCTGTCGAATTTTGTCTCATTTGTACCCTTTAGTCCCTAGTACCCTCATTTTGGCCAAAATTTAAAATTTTTGCTTGAAAAAGAAGTGCTTTGCACGAAAATAAAGTGTTAATGCTTCGGTGTTAATGGTAGTATAGTCTTGATTAGGTTAGAACAAAGGGAATCCCGACTTTGCTAGAGTGTTGATCTAGCTGCTCTTATAACTATTAGGCTAAGTTTTTACGAGTTGTGCAAATGAAAATGCTAAGCGTGGAGTAGTTGGTTCTCTTTAGAGCTTATATAAGTAATATATGGCTTTTTCTCCCTGAAGATCACTAATTGGACTAAAATACGTGCTCGTTGTCAAACTTTTGAACATTCAAATCGTCTTGTTACAACAAAAAGTTTTTAAGCAAAATTGATATAGAGTCCGATTCAACTTTTTATTTAATTTTTTGGAAAAGCATACTTTCTTAAAATCAGAATAATATTGCAAAATGAAAGTGAGTAATATTGCTTGAATGATGCAAAAGTAAATCGCAAGTTAAAGTAAAAAAAAAGTGAAAAAGTGAGAAAAATGAAAAATGAAAAAATGAGTCCTCCCATAAAAGTATTAAGTTACTTATGAATAAATGTGCGCAACTTGCTTTTTCTTAAATTTAAATCGGAAGTTGAACTAGGATTCGTCAAAGTTGTTTAAAAGCTTGACGGTGATTTAAAAATTCTTGAAGTCAAAAACCCCGAAAGCTCTGATACTATTCTCAAGGGTGAAAACCTAGCCTCCTTAAAAGGACAAGCTGAGAAGAAAATCGCTACATGGAGTGATCTCACCTTTGAATCTCGAACTTCTTAATTATCGTCGGTTGTTATCAATTTAAGTTTTATTAGGTCACCATATTATCACAACAATATGTATTTCTAGAGAGAGAAAGTTTTAGAGAGAGAAAGTGAAAGGAACTAATGAATGATTAATGAAAATGATAATTGCAATTAGAACCAACAACCCTCTCCCTTCTAGGGAGGGGGTATTTATAGTGTTTACATAAGTAGGGGTGTTTCCCCTTGGTTCTAGAAGAACCTTCTATCACAGCTCATGGGCTTACTACATAAGTTGTGAATCTAAATACAAACATTTATAAACCATAATTATTAACGACCTATTACAAATGAAATGACCTACACTTGATAATAAAACATGTTCCTAACAATCTCCCCCTAAGGGTTGGTCATCATTTGTTTTCTTGCTTAGGTCGTTTGACGTCTTGAACTTCTTTGGCGTTCATAGCTTGTGACGTCTTTGATTCTTTGCATCTATGTTCTTTGTTCTTGTTTTTGTGATCAGTTGTGAATTCTGCCTATCATCAGCATCTTTGTTGTTAGTGATGAAAGTCATTTCCAAAGATGCTCATACTTCGTGAAGTTTGTGATTCATATATTTGAAGCTCTCATTCTTTAACTTTGATCTTTATCTCATAACTTTGCAGATTCTTTGACTTTGACGTAGAATCTTTTTGAAATTTTCTTTTCTTTTGAGAGAACTTCAATTAGTGTTGATGTTGGTATGAGCATGTGAAGAGTGTGCACGATCTTTTCCACCCGTGAGCATCCATAAGAAGAAAACATAAAACATGGGTTAGAAATAATCCAACGCTTACAAGTTTGAACTTCAAGAGTGTTAACAAAGATAGTGTGAAAGCACATCTCTAATTCTCACAAAGGTCGCTCAACCGGAGTCCCACAAGTGAGATAACGCAATGTATCAAATACACCTACAGTTCGGATGAGTCGCCGAGGTATACCAAGCATCACCCCATGATCAGACCGCTTGAGACACACCTGCGTAACCCACAAGGAGTTACCGGTGACATGCCGTCGTGGTCGTTTGATGTTGACCCGGCAGAATTTCCATTCAATCACCGAGGATCACAATTGTAAATCCCTCATAAATGTTCCGCAGATTGCTAAGATCTGCGTAGCACTCTGGAAAAGTGTCACTTGTGTCCTTATTGTTTGAACAACAAGTGATGAAATATTTAAGTGTTCCTAAGAGATCTTTCGATGAATCTCATGGCTCTAGACTCGATTAGTGCGCTTTGATTTTCCTAAGCGGAGACTAGGGAGAGGGTCTCCTTCTTCAATACCAACAATCTCTAAGAGAGAGTCAATAGATTACGTAGGGTTCCCTGTGAGACTGAAACAAGCTCTTTTGAGAGAACTTGAGTGGCTTAGAAGGTTTAGTGCATTGCGTCACTGGTTCCATGACGACTTTGTCTTCAATACCGGTGTCATCTTGTGACAACCAGTAGCATATGAATTGAACCCGGTGTCTGCCCTAAGTTGAATAATTTGGAGGGCTATTTCTTTTCACCCTTTTCTTTAACTTTTCTTTTTAATTCTTCAACTCCTTTTTTCTCCGATTCTCATTTTCTCCTTTTTTCAATCATACCTAAGGACTTCTAAATACTAACTATTTGTGGTGTCCTTGGGTAGATCCCTCCGTCTCTGGCGGATCATAGGACGTTTATTCCTAAACTTAGTCACCTTTTAACTCCATGACTATCCTATGTTACCACAAAAACCTTTTCTTGAAAATCTCTCAAGATGTTTATGATGAAAAACATGTTTTGGTAACACCTTGAGAGTTTTGGTTTTTCGAGAGATACTCCCTCCACATGTGCTTATGAGTTTTGACTGAAATCTGCACAGTGAGGGTAGAGCGCGCACTTTTGAATTGATCGAATCTTGATAGACAATTCCCCGCGAGACACGGTTACGTTGTATAGTTAAAGAGTTCCATTATCATCTTTTAGGTGACAACTAGCTCTAATAACTACCTTGAAGATGTAAACTCTCCTTGAAAAGGAGGTTAGACCCGTCAAAGTTCATGTCAATCAAGAGTGTCTCGGATTGGTACATTCTACTAAGATAAGTCTTGAGAGACAAATCTTTTCGACATTCGACATTCAAAGATCGCCAATTCATTGGTGATATCTCGAGTCGAGCACGCTATGAGATTTCATAACTTCCTGATCAACAATTTTAATCACATTTCTCCCCTCAAAAATAGCGTATGAATGTTGTTTTTGAAAACATGTTGATTAAAATATGCTTTTGAGGTGTTTGAAATTCCTTTGGGAAGAAACGGATTTCAAGAACATTTGAGTTAGAACAAAGATTTTGCGTTGTAAACAGCTAAGAAGCTTTCGCTCCTTTAATTAGGATTGAGGCAATCAAACGCACTACGTGGTCCTTTCGTGGAATCAGATTTTGTTTTCGTTGAACAAAAGTACTCCCGCTCAAATATGGTAGTATATTCGAGAGATAGCCTTCTTGAGTCGAATTTGAAACAGTTTATTACAGGTTGTAAAAACATATTATCAGATTTGTTGTGCTTGTGAAAAAATTCGAGCTCAAGGTTTAACTGAAAAACATAATCAATTAAGATAAGCATACGAATGAAAGTAAAGAGTTAGAGTTATTACGCATGATGTTTAAATGTTCCAGTAATGTTCCAAAAATTAACTAACTAAGATTTCATTCAGTCGATTTAAACGTCAAGATATTCGAACCCTTGCTCTTCCTCCAACATAGCCTTCAAGTCGCCGATTTGAACGCGGAACTTGAGTTGTGAATCAATTTTCTTGACAAACTTTTCAGCTTGCTTAACATCGCTGCTCTTCCATGTCATGTTCCGCAACCGTTGTTTTCGCCGCCAGATCTTCAAGAATGTTGACAAGCTCAACCTTTACCAGTGTCAACGTATCATCACTGAACTTGTGAATTTCTTCATATCCCATGAATTTGACAATGTTGTTCCTGATGAAGTGTAATCCAAATGGTGTTGTGGTGAATGAATACGGTTTCTGGTCATAAATGCCGGGTGGTTGGAGATCAGGTTTGGTAAGATTCAGACGTTTCTGATAAATTTCAACACCAAGATGAAGATCTTCAACTCTTGACTTAATGACAAGACTGCGGATAAAAATGAGGATTGAGTTGAAGATATCATATTGTAAGCTTCCATGAAGATGCTCAAGTTTTCCTTGAACTTTGAGAAGATACATATCTTCGATATCGTTGAGATTCGAAACCTGTAGTCCTTCGTTGAAAGTGTACTCGTTGTCGTCAGCTCTGCGAACCTTGATGTTAGTTTAAAAATTGTACCCGTATTTATCCATAATCTCTGCACTTTTAATGGACAAGATCCGGTGGTTATAACACACTTTGTGTATAGAGGTGAATGTGAGCCGCCATTTGTAAAACCATTTACGCATATTAGGCCAGTGGAAGATGCCAAGTTCCGCCTCATCATTATAATTAACAACCGAAGAACTAAACAAGTCAGCAACTTCTTCCTCCATTCCCTCTTGAGTGTAAACCGCAGAATGAAACTTAGACAATGATGTTGCATACCGTTTCTCTAGATCTGTGTTGCCATACATCAGATATTCTAAATCATGATAAAAGAAATAAGGTGTGGGTACCTTGAGATTGTGAGTATGACCCATGAGTGGTAAAGGTTGAGAATAGTCATGAAACTTGAATGTTTTGGGAGCACTGGAGGCGTGAGACATCCCAAGTAATGTTCTCATACATTGCTCGTGCAACTTCCTCAAGATTGTATTCAAATTGAAGCCTTGAAGTGGTGGAAGTCTTAAATTGTGTAAACCCTGCCCGGCGAATAGTGGCAATGTGAGACAATTGAAGTTTCTGCACCTTCATGATCTTTTTCAAATTCTTTGTGAAACCCACAATGGAAGCTTCATTAGGAAGATCATCTTCTGGATGAGCATCAACCATATCTTCAAACCAGTCAAACTGAGTCGTGGAAGAGTCAATCCATTCTGGGGCATCATCTTGTTGCATGTTGAATGGTGGCTGGGATACGACTTGAGAGACATGTTGTGGAGGTTGATTGAAGATTGTGGTTGAATTTCATCTTCGTGAAATATCATGAGAAGTGGTTTGAAAATCGAAGATGACGGTGCATGAATTTGGAATGTTTGTCGCGTGGACGTGACTCATCATCTTTATCATCGGGTCTGCGTTTGGTAGGGATATCTTTGCATGATTGATGCACTTTTCTTATCGCCCTCTTAATGGATTTGAGTAGAAGCGTCTCGAAGTTCCACTTCTTCATCATCATCAATTATCTTCTCCAGAAGTTGACTTTTGAGATCAACGACAGGCAACTTTGAAGGTTTTGTTTCAAGGGTTATTGGGTGTGTTTGAAGATGAGTGGCTACAACACCTTGAAGCTTGTTTTTAACATATGTGCGTAATGCCGATGGTAGAACTTCATTAATGCAACTCTTAACCTCTGTAGGAAGAACCTGTTTAAGGATTTCCTCAATCGCTCCGTAATGGAAACTTCAATCTGTTGATGTTGTTCTTGAAGTTGCTTTTGCTGTGTCTGAACTTGGGTTTGAAGAGAAGTGAGCTGTGCTTGAATGTATTGAAATTTATCTTTCTCGTTGCTTCGGATGTTTGTCGAGAAGCGGAGTCCGATCTTAAAGGTGGTATTGGAAGGAACATTCGCCTTTGACGTTGATCCGAGGATGCCGGAGGTGGTTTTGTTAGTGATTGTTGGTTATGAGCGTCACCTTCCAAATGTGGTTTATTATCGAAAACATCATCAAAATCATCATTCTCAGATTCATCATTGTTGACGATTCTTCATTATCGAACGAATGAATTGATCAAATTCATCTTTGGATGAAGAGTGTGCTGCAGAAATTGAGTTATCCGATTCGGAAGATTCTGATTCATTCATAGGTTGTTGAAGTTGTTCAGAAATCACCTTAGAACCCGATCGTTCACCCCGCTTCGCAACCTTTCAAGATCACTTGGTGATGACGTTTGGTGATAGCCAAGGTTTTCTTCGTGATTGCTCGTTCTTCTTTGTGAGTGCGAGGAGATTGAAGTAATTGAGTTTAACGACTGATAGCTTTACTACTGTCTCGGTACCGTATCTTGTTTCACCGGATAAGTCTTTGAGTGTCTACTGGGTTATCAACTTTGGCGTGATGACTAACTTGTTCTTCTGCAGCAACAACTTCATCAATCAGCAAGGTTTGCTTGTGTTTTGCAGTCGATCTCCTTCCTCTACCTTTAGGTTTGTCAGAAATAATTCCAACTGTTCTCGCTTTTCTCGCTTGATCATAGTCCCTCGTAGCGGTAGTCGCTTGATGCCATCATTAAAGAGACGGTCATGAATTCTTAAGCCTTTGTTTGTTGTGCTAGTGCTTTGAACTTTAACAGTTTTAAGCACATTATCCATGTGACTAGTATGATACTGATCACCACTTGCTATGCGTTTGTCGATGCTTGGATCTACTTGCATGAAGTATTCAATAAGAATCTTGGTGTAACGAGCAAATGGAATTTTATACCCTTTCTTATTGGTAAACTGCAGTGCTTGATAGATCATATCATTCCACATTAGTGCATAATCAAGGTGTTGTGTATTAATGATACCCCAAAAGATTTGAAGTAGTTCCAAGCGAGGGTGTTCATGGCCGGTAGCTTTTCCCGTAACACAATGACTGAGTATGGTATACAATGATAACCATGGTTGGGGAAGGAATTTCCGGTTTACACCGTAACCTGGTTGACAGCGGTTGAGAAGACTCATCATAACCCATTTTTCTAAGAGATAATGCAATTTGTGAAAACGATGGAGATGGTATGAACGAAGTGTTAGTCTTTGTTTCTTCAAGAGGAAGATGAAGAACATGACGAAGAATGCTAACATCAAATTTGAATGGAGTTCATTCAATCTGACCTGTCATGATGTTGGAATCGTTACTTATCTTGAGTGAATGCCGAATTGATGTAAGTAGATCTCGGGACACTTGCGATAAAGTCAAGATGCCGACATTGAAGTGCTTCTTAAGAATTTCCACTATAATCTGACACGTGGGATGGCATAGAAGTTGTTCGAAATCAATACGAGAGTTTGAAAGCGCAATATTGCGTTCATCTTCAATGGGATACATGTCTTTTCTTGTGAGAGATCCTTGAGACATGTTTTGACCTGAGACAAATCATTTTACCAAGATATCCAAGAAGTTGTAATGACATGTTAGAGGAATAACTCATATGATCCTAACATACAAACAATGCAAACACACAAAATCATTTATGTGTGAAACTCTCAAAATTAACAAAGTCATACTTGCTAAGACTCAATAGAAAACACACAAGAAACATCAAATACTTAGAGAGTAACAAGCATACAAACTCGCCAAAAAAAATAATTTACTAAGAGAATCCTAAATGGTCTTAGATTCTGGTATGAAACCTTAAACGCACAACATATTCTTAAACCTTGGACCAATGGCAAACTCGCAAACATGTCTTGAACCAGTTACAAACTCGCCACTATTCTAAAAAATAAAGAAGAAACTCGCAAACATATTCTAAAACCTTGGACCAATGGCAAACTCGCAAACATGTCTTGAACTAGTTACAAACTCGCCACTATTCTAAACAATAAAGAAGAAACTCGTAAACATATTCTAAAACCTTGGCAAACTCGCCAAAAATTCATAAAACGTATGACAAACTCGCCGAAATTCATAAGTTCATAACAAACTCGCCAATATTCATATCTTGACAATAAACTAGCAAATTTGCCCAAACGCATATATGAAACATGCTAATACTCGCCAATATTCAATAAGAAACTCGCAATTATTCAATAATTATAGCAAACTTGCCAATATTCAAACACACCAAGAACCCTAAACTAACAAAACACAATAGATACGCCAGATTCACATCATCTAATCTTTGAAAATATTAAACACAAAACACTTATTAGCAATTCCTAATACACGAATCCAAGACTAAACAACATAATGATCAGAAACGCATAACCTATGACCGATTGATTCCTATATTCGTGAATAAGAATCCCTTTTAAAACATTCATAACACAACAATTAGTGATAACGACTTACAATCGAGTGGATTTAGAGAAAAAAAAACTTGATATAAATCAAGTGGAGCAAATAATCAGCAGCAGGGTTTTGGTGGATTTGGAAATAATGAGTTTTTGAAGAAAGAGTAAATCTAAGGTTATATAGGGATAAGAATGAAGAAGTGTCACTTTTAGTCCCTAGAGTATTTTAAAAAAACATTTTTTTTTAATGAAAAATGAAAAAGAAAAAATCTTTTTGGGTTTTGTATAGATTTTATATTTTTGTATTTTGATTTTGAAATATGTATTTACAAAAGGTTTTTGATGTTTGACTGTTTAAGAACGTCTGATTAAATTTTCCAGATCTTCTGGAGTCAAACACCGCATACCAATTTGATGGACAAGCTCAGTAAACCTTGCTGGTGGCAAGGCTTTGGTGAACAGATCCGCCAATTGGTATTGAGTACCCACAAAGTATAGTTCAATTGTACCCTATTCAACATGCTCTTTGATGAAGTGATATCGGAGAGCGATATGCTTTGACTTGGAATGTTGAACCGTGTTGCATGAGATTGCAATGGCACTCTTGGAGTCACAGTACATTGGAATCTTGTCGAATACAAAACCGTAGTCCATCAGTTGTGAGCTCATCCAAATTATCGAGCACGAATGCCGACATGGCAACGTATTCTCGCTTCGTTGATGACATAGATGTACAGTCTTGTTTCTTTGACTGCCAAGACACCAGTTTATCTCCGAGAAATTGAACACCACCGGATGTACTTTTGCGTGTATCTAAACACCTGCGTGATCGGCATCTAAAAAGCGATTAGTGCAAAACCGAATCCTTCGGATACCGATTCCCAAGTGAATGGTTCCCTTTACGTAGCGAAGGATTCTTTTAGCCTCATTGAGGTGTCTTTCAGTTGGTCTTGACCGATACCGGAGCAAAGATATATAGCAAATACAATGTCGAGTCTGGTCGTTAGATACATGAGAGACCCAATAATACTTCGGAATTTTGTAGGGTCAATAATTTTCCCATGTAAATCGATCCGACTTTGGTGAGGTTGCAGACATAGGTGTGTTATAAGTATCACAACTGGTCATTCCATGTCTCTTCAAGATTTCAAGAGCATATTTGGACTGATTTAAAAATATGCCACGGGGAGATTGATGAACCTGAAGTCCTAAGAAGAACTTTAGTTCACCCATCATAGACATTTCAAAATTTTGTTTCATTAATTTTGCAAAAGCGTTTGAATACTTTTATGTGTTGAACCAAAAATGATATCATCAACATAAATTTGAACAATCAAAATATCCTCCCGTGACGTTGAATGAAAAATGTTGGATCAACAGTTCCTTTGGTAAACTGATTTGCAAGAAGAAATTTTGACAGCTTGTCGTACAGGCCCGTGGGGCTTGTTTAAGACCATAAAGAGCCTTTTTGAGCTTGTACACGTAGTTAGGATGTTATGAATCAACGAACCCGTTCGGTTGACCCACATAAAATTCTTACGGAGTTGACCATTCGAAATGCCGTTTTCACATCCATCCGATAAACGTGATATTCTTGTGTGCAAAGCATATGCTAGAAATATCCGTGACTTCAAGCCGAAGCATCTGGTGCAAACGATTCTTCATAATCGATTCCTTCTTCTTGAGAATACCCTTTAGCCACAAGACGATATTTGTTGCGAATAACATTGCCTTCAGATCCGTTTTTTTCCGGATCCACTTGAGTCCAATGACATAAATCCCATCTGGTCTTGGAACAAGTTCCCAGACTTCGAGACGTTTGAACTGATTCAACTCTTCTTGCATTGATTCAATCCAATTGTCATATGTCATAGCTTCTTTGATGTTTCGTGGTTCATCTTGACAAACAGTGAGTGCATAAACACAAGTTTCAGCATCAGTATGAAGTCGTTGTCTCGTCATAACTGGGTTAGAAGGATCGCCAATCACATTTACTAAGGGATGATCTTTCATCCATTTATGTATCGAAGGGTAGTGATTGAATGTTGCATGCATATTAGACGGTTCCAAATTATGTGAAGATGACTCGCCAATATCTGGAAAGGTTGGAGCCGGAGCAAATGGATTGAAGAAAGCATTTCCGTCATAATCTGCGGGTGGGGGTACTTCTTGATTTTGTGATTCATCAGCGTGTCGTTGTTGGATGCAATGTGTTCTTCGTTGATTGAGAATCATTCACGGTGCATCGGTGCAACAGTTGTTGTTGTTGGAGCAGGTGTATCGGGTATTAGATTATGATCAGGGTGTGCAGCGGAAACATTCGATACATCTGGAGCACTACTTTCGGGAATCTCATCAAACAGAGGAGCAAACAAGGTTTCTAATTGTTGACGTGTGAATTCCATGAGTGGAACAACTGATGAAGAAGGAAAGTTTAGACGGTTGGATGCGGGTCCTAAGCGGTTTTGCTCAGAAGCCATTTCTGTAAGCTCATCAAAGTTAACATGAACGGTTTCCATCATTTGTCGAGTTCGACGATTCCAAATTTTAAATCCTTTCGAATTTTCACAGTAACCAACGAACACTCCAATGTCGACTTTCGTTTGAAGTTTACCAATATCATCACGATCATTTTTTGGATAGCATAGTGCACCGAAAACATGAAAATATCCGATATCGGTTTTGCGGTTGTGAACAATCTCATATGGAGTTTTATTATGGCGTGTATGAATGATGGAACGGTTTTGAGTTAAACATGCAGTTGAGACAGCTTCAGCCCACAAGAAATCCGGTAATTATGAGAAAATCAACATCGTTCGAGCAGCCTCCACTAATGTTCGGTTTCGTCTTTCAACAACACCATTTTGTTCGGGAGTACGAGCAATCGAGGTCTGATGTGTGATTCCAACTTTCTCAAAATAAGCACGAAGTGTTTGATTTTTGAATTCAGTTCCATTGTCTGTTCTTATAACACGGACAGTGTTTTTGAGTTGAACCTGAATCTTTGTGAGAAAGGTGATAATCATTGTTGGAGCTTGATCTTTAGTTCAGAGAAAATAGACCCAAGTCCATCGTGAATAATCATCAACAATAACCAGAATGTATCGTTTTCACTTTGTACACGCATGGGGCCACATAAATCCATATGAAGCAAATTAAGAACATATTGAGAACTTGGTTCAGGTTTTGAAGGAAAGTTAGATCTCTTGCTCTTGCCTTGTTCACAAGCCGAACATAAATGATCTTTGGTGTATCGGAATCTTGGAAGACCATCAACTAACTTATGACGAACGAGTTCAGTCATGGTTTTGAAGTTTAAATGAGAAAGTCTTTTGTGCCATAACCATGATTTTGTCGAAGTTGCTTTGGAGAGAAGACAAATTGGTGAAGATGCAATCATATCAGACATAGGAATCGTATAAAGATTTGTGCGCCGATTGCCGGTGAGTAAATCATGTCCTTCCAAGTCACGTACGTAACATGTTTTGAAGCGAAACGCAACTTCCAAATCATCATCACAGAATTGTCCAACTGAGAAAAGATTGTGTCCAAGACCTTCAACATAATAAACCCGACTGATCTCGATGTTTCCATTGACATAATCTCCATATCCCATTATTGCAGCAAAATGATCGCTCCCGAATCGACAGTACCGATGAACTTTGAAACAAAGTTTATTAACACTTTAGATTTCCTGTCATATGCGGGTACATCCGCTATCAACAATCCACGAACGAGTTGAATCACCTGCAACACACGAAGACAACGAGGGTGGTATGATAGAAGAAGTGGAACCCAAAGAGTTAGTGGGTTCCATTATGTTAGTGTTACACACATTTGCACATTTAGGAATCCATTTAAAACTTGAGGTACGCTGCAACCATTGTTGCCATAACCAATTACGTTTCGCTTTGGTCTTAGTGAAGTCACTAGGTGAGTACACTTGCTTAGGAGATGTTTTTGCAGCAATGGGTGTGTCTACAGATTTCTCAGAAATTGTGCACCTTCCCTAAATTCGATTTTGCAACTATTGGGGACCTAGAGGGAGAGCCAATTGTAGATTTCTTAGAACGGGCTAACAGAGAGTTTGCAACACATTTATCATGATTACCAGACATCATAATTTTACGACAAAAAACACAGGAGGCATTAACGTTAGAAACGTTTACAGACTTATCATTCGTTACACTGACATTAGAATTACAAGTTGCCAAATTTGAATCTAAAGCAGATGCAACATGATTTTTATTCGATTTCCTAAGATGAACTTCTACTTCTGATGTCGGACGAGTGCTCTTCCTATGTTGCGAGATCCTAGTATTTTCTTGGTGTCTCTTATTCTCGGATCTTCTAACATTAGTAGACGCAACTATTCCTGTAGAAGTGGAAGAAAGCAAATTAGTTCCCTGAGTTTTATCAATTATATACATGCCAGGAGCAATCACGTTTGTGTTACTAGACTTGCTAGATTCTTGTTTAGCTAGCATTTCTTTAAGCTTAATTTGGGTTTGAAACATTTGTTTAGCTATGCACGAGAGCAAAGACAAATGTTTCAAACCCAAGTCTAGTCTCGTGCATAAACTAGACTTGCTAGATTTGGGTTTGAAACATTTGTTTAGCTAGTATTACTAGACTTGCTAGATTCTTGCTAGATTCTTTTAACTCAGAATTGTTCTCAATTGCCGTTTCTAAAAATGAAATATCTTCCATAAACGTTTGAAAGTATCGTAATACTAAACAAGATTTAGGAGTTTTTGGCAATGAGTTGCTTTTGCAAGAGGACGGTAAAGGACCAGTTATTTGTGCAACACTGTGAACAGGGCCTTCTACACAAGATGCCTCAGTTATTTCAGAAAGATTATACGATGGTGTTGAAATGACATTCAGTTTGTAAGAAGCATTTTCTCTTGTGTAATCATATGGTAAAATTCCATTTTGTCGCATGTTTAAGCGACTTCGATCATCTTGTGCCCATTGTTCCTCACAATCAAATACAAAAAGTTGCATGCGTGGATCTAAAAGACATTGAGCACTATACAATTTGGGCATTTCCTTGAGAGCTGTGTGAAGAAAACGTGGGTGATTATACCCAAGAGCCAAACGTTTTGAGTCATCGACTCGAAGTAAGGTTGACATTTCAATCTGTTTCTTGAGTGGCCAATCTTATATACAACAGTACCAAAATCTTTTAACCGTCTTTCCAATCGAAGAATTTCCTCGATTTGATCATCAATGCGTTTCTTGGATTTCTTCTTGAATTCAGAAAAAATGGACCGACTTTTTGAAAAATCTTGTTTAGTATTTGAAAGTTCCGTTTGAACATTGTCAATGTTTTTCTAAGTTCGACTTTTCTTGTTCAATTTTAGAAATCTTTTCGTTATTTGACGCAACAATTTCATGCATTTGATGTTGAAGATTTTGTTCGTTAACGTAAGATTTTTGAAAGGCCACTTCAAAACTTGTTTCTCGGGTGGTTTTTGTTTCAAAATCATTTATCCGTTTTCGACAACTCTCAAGTTCAGCAATCAAGGAGGTAATCTCAGCCCTAAGGTTATGATTTATCTCATTACATTTTGCAGTTTGAGCTTGAAATGGCGAAGTAATGAAGTCGATATTCTGAATCTGGACCATGAATTGCTTCACTCTGTTCAATATGCTCATTATTTTCATCATCACTTAAGTCATCAAATGTAACCACGGGGTTAATTTGATCAACTTCATTATGATTGAATAATGATTCATGTTGAACGATTGCCGCTCATCGATGCGATGCGCACACAATTGCATTTATGAGACATATATCAGTGTCGTACCGAGATAGACCGTCTGTGTCATAGACTGGTCCATTCTCTGCTTGACTGATGTGATGTTCTTGCATATTTGCCATCAAAACAACTGCAGCATTTGCTTCAAAATCTTCATATTCATCATCGAGAGAGTATCGCCATAAAACCTTGCTGAGTTTCACTGAGTTCTCCTCCTGCTTCATCCTTGTATGCCATCAGCATGACTTGCTTATAGTAATCTCCTCCTCTTGTTCGTGGTTCAGGACAAGCATTAGCAAGATGTCCTTGCTTTTTGCAATTATAGCAGCGAATAGTAGATCCTGAAGCCGGTGAATTCCCTATTTCCACAACTTGAACATTTCTCTTGAAAGTATTACCCGATCCCCCTACTGATGTTTGACCATTCCTGAATTACCGAATACCTACTTGTAATCATACGACGACCACTAGTTCTGTTTCAACCTCAACTTTGCCACCTTGTATAACTGCGTGACTTTTGGGATTTGATGATGAACGAAGACGATTGTTTGACTGAGTAGAGAACTTGGAGAAGGCTTTAGCAATAAAGGCCATTCCATGATTTAATGCTTCAAAGGCATCAACTTGATCATCATTGATTTGAGCAGAGTATGCAGTGTTAGAATCTCCTTCGGGTGTGAGTTGATGAGAAGGTGTAGGTGGAGCATAACTAAAGTGACGTTGTTGTTGATCGAAAGCATGATTTGACTTTGGGTAAGGAGTTGGATAACCATGTGCCATGAGAGCAATCTGATCAGCAATTGGTGGTGTAGGGAAACCATGTGTGCCACGAGCTTCTTTATCTTTGATAACTTCATATTGATGATGTTTTAGATAATCATACAATAACCCATGCTTGACTTCATGAAGATCCTTGACTTGTCGAACAAACGTAACATACTTATGCCAATCCGGTCCTAATGAGTTCAGAAACTTGGTGTTAATAGCAATTGTTGGAAGATCAATCTTATGTCGATGCAAATCATTGACCACATTTGTGAAACGATGATAATATGATTCAAGTGATTCCCCAGGCTCAATGGTAAACACATCAAAGTTGTGATATAGCTTAGACTCCATGTCGATCTTATTCAGTTCAGTGCCTTCCATTAAAAGATGAATTTGTTCCCACATAGCTTTTGCAGTTGTCCGTGCATCAATACTTTTGTAAATCGGATTAGGAATTCCAAGAAGTATTTGTTGCAAAGCAAGCTCATCGGCTTCAAGATGAAGTAGTTGTTCTGGTGTTAAACGACTAAGTGGAACAATTGTGATAGTATCGGGTCTCGGTGGAACAGCTGTAGGATCTCCGAGAACAGTTTCAGTTGGCATTTGAAACGGTCCTTCTAATATCACCTTCTTTAGATACTTACCATGAGGTTTCATGAGTTCCATATACCTTAGAAATCGACTTGACCATTGCACATAATTACCTGGTGTAAGCATTGGAGGACGAGTATCCGAACCAGCTTCATGAATCGATTGCTGACTTGTAACAGCTTCGCACATTTGAGAAAACCAAGTTTGTTGTTGAGGGATTTGTGGAACCATTGACGTTCGTTGTGGACCTTGTTGAGGATGTTGTGGAGTATATTGTTGATTAAATTGTTGTTGATAAATTGCTTGTTGTTGATTCCATTGTTGATGTTGTGGACTGAGTTGTTGTTGTTGTTGTTGATTATAAGTGTAAGGAAAGTAGTGAGAGGATGGTGGTTGAGACATAATTGTTGATTGATGTTGATCGTTATGGATAAGTAAGGTTGAGGTTGGTTAGACTTAGGTAGATGAGTATAAGAAAACCAAAGTTGCAGAAATCCAAACTTGCTAGCAAGAAACTCGCCAAAAATGCAAACTCGCAGAAATGCAGACAGAAACTCGCCAAAATTGCAAACTCGCAGAATCGCTCGCGAAACTCGCAGAAATTCGCATGAAACTCGCCAAAACTACAAACTCACGAAATTCGCAAGAAACTCGCCAAAACTGCAAACTCGCAGAAATTCAGACAGAAACTCGCCAAAACTGCAAACTCGCAGAAATTCAAACAAAAACTCGCCAAACTTCAAGGAGAAACTCGCAGAAACTCATGAGAAACTCGCCAAAATTCATAGAAAGTCGCAGAAACTCATGAGAAACTCGCAGAAACACGTATTCAGTCCAAAAAGTCCATAAATTTCAATCTAAAACACGTTTTTAAGTACGGATTTCTATTAAATCTAATCAATATTAACCTAAACTATCCCTTGGCTCTTGATACCACTTATTAGGTCACCATATTATCACAACAATATGTATTTCTAGAGAGAGAAAGTTTTAGAGAGAGAAAGTGGAAGGAACTAATGAATGATTAATGAAAATGGTAATTGCAATTAGAACCAACAACCCTCTCCCTTCTAGGGAGGGGGTATTTATAGTGTTTACATAAGTAGGGGTGTTTCCCCTTGGTTCTAGAAGAACCTTCTATCACAGCTCATGGGCTTACTACATGAGTTGTGAATCTAAATACAAACATTTAGAAACCATAATTATTAACGACCTATTACAAATGAAATGACCTACACTTGATAATAAAACATGTTCCTAACAATCTCCCCCTAAGGGTTGGTCATCATTTGTTGTCTTGCTTAGGTCGTTTGACGTCTTGAACTTCTTTGGCGTTCATAGCTTGTGACGTCTTTGATTCTTTGCATCTATGTTCTTTGTTCTTGTTTTTGTGATCAGTGAATTTCGCCTATCATCAGATCTTTGTTGTTAGTGATGAAAGTCATTTCCAAAGATGCTCATACTTCCGTGAAGTTTGTGATTCATATATTTGAAGCTCTCATTCTTTAACTTTGATCTTTATCTCATAACTTTGCAGATTCTTTGACTTTGACGTAGAATCTTTCTGAAATTTTCTTTTCTTTTTGAGAGAACTTCAATTAGTGTTGATGTTGGTATGAGCATGTGAAGAGTGTGCACGATCTTTTCCACCCGTGAGCATCCATAAGAAGAAAACATAAAACATGGGTTAGAAATAATCCAGCGCTTACAAGTTTGAACTTCAAGAGTGTTAACAGCATAGTGTGAAAGCACATCTCTAATTCTCACAAAGGCTGTTCCTGAACTGGAGTCCCACAAGTGAGATAACGCGATGACCGAAATACACCTACGCTCAGATGAGTCACCGAGGTATACCAAGCATCACCCCATGATTGTAGACCGTTTGAGACACACTAAGCGTAACCCACAAGGAGTTACCGAGGTGACATGCCGCCGCGTTTGATGTTGACCCTGGCAGGAATTTCCATTCAATCACTGAGGATCACAATTGTAAATCCCCTCATAAATGTTCTGGCAGATTGCTAAGATCTGCGTAGGACTCTGGAAAAGTGTCACTTGTGTCCTTATTGTTTGAACAACAAGTGATGAAATATTTAAGTGTTCCTAAGAGATCTTTCGATGAATCTCATGGCTCTAGACTCGATTAGTGCGCTTTGATTTTCCTAAGCGGAGACTAGGGAGAGGGTCTCCTTCTTCAATACCAACAATCTCTAAGAGAGAGTCAATAGATTACGTAGGGTTCCCTGTGAGACTGAAACAAGCTCTTTTGAGAGAACTTGAGTGGCTTAGAAGGTTTAGTGCATTGCGTCACTGGTTCCATGACGACTTTGTCTTCAATACCGGTGTCATCTTGTGACAACCAGGAGCATATGAATTGAACCCGGTGTCTGCCCTAAGTTGAATAATTTGGAGGGCTATTTCTTTTCACCCTTTTCTTTAATTCTTCAACTCCTTCTTTCTCCGATTCTCATTTTCTCCTTTTTTCAATCATACCTAAGGACTTCTAAATACTAACTATTTGTGGTGTCCTTGGGTAGATCCCTCCAGCTCTGGCGGATCATAGGACGTTTATTCCTAAACTTAGTCACCTTTTAACTCCATGACTATCCTATGTTACCACAAAAACCTTTTCTTGAAAATCTCTCAAGATGTTTATGATGAAAAACATGTTTTGGTAACACCTTGAGAGTTTTTGGTTTTTCAGAGATACTCCCCCTCCACATGTGCTTATGAGTTTTGACTGAAATCTGCACAGAGAGGGTAGAGCTCGCACTTTTGAATTGATCGACTCTTGATATACAATTCCCCGCGAGACACGGTTACGTTGTATAGTTAAAGAGTTCCATTATCAGCTTTTAGGTGACAACTAGCTCTAATAACTACCTTGAAGATGTAAACTCTCCTTGAAAAGGATGTTAGACCCGTCAAAGTTCATGTCAATCAAGAGTGTATCGGATTGGTACATTCTACTAAGATAAGTCTTGGAAGACAAATCTTTTCGACACGACATTCAAAGATCGTCAATTCATTGGTGATATCTGAGTCGAGCACGTTATGAGATTTCATAACTTCCTGATCAACAATTTTAATCACATTTCTCCCCCTCAAAAATAGCGTATGAATGTTGTTTTTGAAAACATGTTGATTAAAATATGCTTTTTGAGGTGTTTGAAATTCCTTTGGGAAGAAACGGATTTCAAGAACATTTGATTTTGAACAAATATTTTGCGTTGCAAACAGTTAAGAAGCTTTCGCTCCTTTAATTAGGATTGAGGCACTGAAACGTACCACAGGGTCCTTTCGTGGAATCAGATTTTGTTTTCGTTGAACAAAAGTACTCCCGCTCAAATATGGAAGTATATTCGAGAGATAGCCTTCTTGAGTCGAATTTGAAACAGTTTATTACAGGTTGTAAAAAACATATTATCAGATTTGTTGTGCTTGTGAAAAAATTCGAGCTCAAGGTTTAACTGAAAAACATAATCAATTAAGATAAGCATACGAATGAAAGTAAAGAGTTAGAGTTATTACAGCATGATGTTTAAATGTTTCAGAATGTTCCAAAAATCTAACTAACTGCAGTACTTCATTCAGGTCGATTAAACGTCAAGATATTCGAACCCTTGCTCTTCCTCCAACATAGCCTTCAAGTCGTCGCATTTGAACGCGGAACTTGAGTTGTGAATCAATTTTCTTGACAAACTTTTCAGCTTGCTTAACATCGCTTCTCTTCCATGTCATGTTCTGTAACCAGCGTTGTTTTCTCGCCGCTTCAGATCTTCAAGAATGTTGACAAGCTCAACCTTTACCAGTGTCAACGTATCATCACTGAACTTGTGAATTTCTTCGTATCCCATGAATTTGACAATGTTGTTCCTGATGAAGTGTAATCCAAATGGTGTTGTGGTGAATGAATACGGTTTCTGGTCATAAATGCCGGGTGGTTGGAGATCAGGTTTGGTAAGATTCAGACGTTTCTGATAACTTTCAACACCAAGATAAAGATCTTCAACTCTTGACTTAATGACAAGACTACGGATAAAAATGAGGATTGAGTTGAAGATATCATATTGTAAGCTTCCGGGAAGATGCTCAAGTTTTCCTTGAACTTTGAGAAGATACATATCTTCGATATCGTTGAGATTCAGAAACCTGTAGTCAGCTTCGTTGAAAGTGTACTCGTTGTCGTCAGCTCTTGGGCTTACTACATGAGCTGTGAATCTAAATACAAATATTTATAAACCATAATTATTAACGACCTATTACAAATGAAATGACCTACATTTGATAATAAAACATGTTCCTAACAGGTTTAGTCTAAACTTAACGGTAGCCTCGAAAATCTTTGGAATCGAATTCCCTCTAATTTCGGTACTATTCTTCGTGAGGTGTCAAAAGCCCGGTCACCTAAAGGCAACTGGTTTGGGATGTGCCGAGAAGAAAGCCGCTACGTGGAAGAGGCCATTTCGATCCTTAGACTTTTGTAGTTTCCGGGGAGTAAAGATTTTAGTTAAGTGGATATCTACCATAACAAGGTCGGTTTCAATGGTCAAACTTTTGAAAATGAGCCCACGAACTTAAATTGTATAAACTGTGGGAGTAAAAAGTTAAGTCTCGACTTACATAGATTATTGGTATAAGTAGTGTTAGCATTTTGCCAAAACATTTGCACAATAAGTTTAGACTTAGTTTGAGAGTATGAAAAAGAGGATGACGATTACAATTCCTTGGAGACACCCATTTTGTGTGAATCCCGTTCCATGATACCATTTTTTGTTAATCAAGCATGTTGTTTACTTTCAGTCTAGTTTAAATTTCTCGCATCGAATAAAAAAGTCAAAATGGGGTATGCTCGTGAGTTTCATTCATTACTTTACATGATTGATTGCTAGGGACTAGCAATTGCCTAGTGTGGGGGGATTTGATGAGTGCTTATTCACTCATCGTTTTTACCCACCTAAGACCACTAAAACGACTAAAAACACCCAAATATGATCAAAATATCTCAAAAATATCCTCGGAGTGTGTTTCATGTATTGCAGGTACAAAAGGATTGAAAACAAAGCGAAAACGAGCAAAATTGAGCCAAAATCAGAAAAGTGCAGAGAAGCCGGTGCCGAGAGGTGATTTTCTACGATCGTTAATCAATTCAAGACTCGGACACGTTTTTAGAGTGGGTTTGGGAAAACCGTCTTAAAACCTAACCAAGAACCCAAAATTTTCCAAATTACCCTTCCTCGAAACCCAAATGTCCAATTTGCCCGTCAAAACCAAAAATCCAAAAAAATACCATTTCACCCCAAAACCAATTTTTATAAAAACTCATTTTTTTTTCTAAAACCAATTGTTTAGTTTTCAAATAAATAAAAAAAAAAATTAATCACAAAATACATTTTTAATAAAACTCATATTTTTTTATCGAAACCCTTTCAATCCCCAATTGACCCTTCCCGTCTCAAAATAAAACGCAACAGACACCCCTTTTCCCTCCAATACCACTTCTGGCCTTCTTCCTCTTCTTTTCCCAAAACCCAGATGCTCAACCCAAGCTAATACCCAGAAATCCTTCACCCAAGAGACTCAACCTCAACCTTACCCCTTTACTCAGTTATTCCCAACTCCCAAACCCATTACCATTCCTTTCCCTCCTTTCCATGACTGCCGAGTTGGCAATCCTTGGCTTAAAAGACCCCATGGATGGCTAAGATTGGAATTATATTGTACCTAATTCATGAATGGTCTGGATCATCTCAAAGAAGCACAAGTGTGGTGTTTTTCTGTTTTGTCTCACACAAGAAGCACAGCAAGGAAGCACTGAAGACTTAGTTTCTTTTTAGTATAAATAGGAACCATTGTATGCCATTGAGGGCAGTCTAGTGTAGAATTTTTCTCTAGTCCAATTTTTTATTTTATGTCATTTAGATTCTTAAAGTTTTCAATTTAAATTTTATTTCCAGTTTTTAAATGTTCTGTCATTTGTAGTTGATTAATGAAGCTTTAATTTCTCATGTTGTTCAATTTAGGTTTTCGTCCATTTATGTTTTAAGTACTTGGATTTGCTTAAAATTCAATTAGTTAACTTTATTCAATCACAAGTAGTAGTATTCAGCAGAAAGGTTTAAGTTTTAAAATCAAGTTTTCAAGAACAACTCAATCTAAGGAAGTGTTTGGCTTAAGCTTATTCGCTGGTCAAAAAGAGTTTTTTTTTTTCGTTTGACTTTCAAGGTCAAACTTGTTTTGAGATTATTGGTCAGTTTTGCAAATTTACAGTTGGATTGATAAGGTTTTATAGGAATTTAGTTTGAAAGCTAGGCTCCCCTGTCACCACTCAGAACAGCAGCCATAGCTGCTGTTCTCACCATTTTTTTACAGCTTATTCCACCACCAAAGGCTACTAAAAATGCTTTTCTTAGGTCTTTAAATATCCAATTACATCTGTCTTTGCTCGATTTTCCTAGAGGATACCAATAGGTAGCTTAGCTTTGCCCTTAAAACCATCTTGCAACCCTTATTTTTGGTTCTGTCTCAGGAATAACAGCAGCCCACAAGTTCCCTTAACCTTCTTTACAGCATATTAATAAGCTGTTAGAGGGGTCCACATTAACCCCCGTTTAGCTTTTTGGAAACCCCATAGTGCCTAGTTACCTTTTCTAAGTTTATTTTTCACTTTGGAGAACCTGTGAGTGCTTATTTTCAAGCCCAATAAGTGCCATTTGGCCACTGTTTTGATTGTATCAGTTGCAGTCAACAGTTGCTACCTTTTATGCTTAAGTAGTAGTCATTAGCTTATTCGGGTTTTATAGGAGCTTTTTAGATGTAGTAGATTAGGGTTGATAGGATTTTGCTTATCCTTGCTTACTTTAGCTTCTTAGAACTACTTATTTAGTATTCATTTGAATGTTTTTCTTTCATTTTTTGTTAGATTTAGGCTTTCCTTAGTATAGCTTATTAGCCTTCTGTTTCCCCCTCCTCTAATTAATTGATGATTTGTTTTTAGCTTATCTATGGAGATGTACACATGCATTCATTTAGTTGCTAATTTAACTGCTTTTGCATTGCTTATTGGGTGTTTATGAATTGTTAAGGGGTTGGCTGTGGTCTGCTCAAAGCAGCAGCCTATAAGCTGTCAAAACAGATTTTTACGAAAGGTTTAGAGAAAAGTATTCATAAAAGTTCTTCAATTTGATTACCTCTTGAACCTGAGGGAAGAAAAAAAAATGTTAGTTAAAAAGTTAGGAGTGGGATTCGAACCAGTGACCTCCTGGTTACCGATTGCACATGACCACAACACACAGCCATCCAACTTGCCCTTGGGGCTTTATTGTTTTAGTTTGCACTAAGTAATTATTTAACCTAGTTTTCTTTATTTTAGCTTATAAATCATTTATGCTTATTTTACTTGTTATCTAAACTGCTATTTCAGATTTGATATTTTTCTTAGGTTAGTTTTATCATAAATTAGTTTTCATAAATTTTTCAGATTTTTCCAAAATAGTTTAGCATTTTTTATTAATTAATTAGATTAAATTAGTTTTTAATTCATAATAAATAAAATAAAAGTCAAAAAAATACCCGGATTTTTTATAAAATTATTTTTAGTCGATTAGAACGTAGGAAAAAAAATTTCACATCCGTAGCCCTAAAATTGCAAAATTTCTACGTTTATGGCTCGGTGCGTTCTCGGTTTTTCGCGTTTTTGTATTTTAGCACCCTAGGATATAATTTATCTTCGTTTTATTGTTTCTTAGGCTTAGTAGTAGTTTATTTAGAGTTTACATTGTTTTACGTACTTTATTTTCAGTCCCGTTCTTTATTTTATGGATTAGCGTAATCAAATCCAAAATTCGTTAAACCAATTCAAGTCCTAATCACGAAACTCAACGACACCGTTAATTTCACACCTCGTTAGGACCCAACCCGGGGATATCACTTTCCCGGTATCACTTTTATCACATTCGTGAGGTTTGGCACTTTAACCCTTTTCCTAAAAGGTTGATTTGTCGGATTTCACGTTTAATTTGATATATTAATATTGTGTTTAATTTTCACCACTCACAAACACCGAATCAATATCATATACGGCATTCATGTGGACAATCTCTGCTTTTCTATACTTGTGCATGTCCAAGGCATCCCAGATTGGTGAGTTGATTATCTGGTTGGTCACATAAGATTTTGCATATGTTAGAATGTTGTACTACTTATATGTAATGTTCGTTTTTGCGATATTATTAGTAATATATTACCAGTTTGTAGTAGTAGCCAATATCTGGATGGAAGGGTATGTAAACAACTATGTCTTCATTTATGTGAGACGCGTGATGGTACCGTGTGCATATGTGTTGCATTCTCACGTCTGCAAAAATAAATTTGGTGTTTGTTAGTTTATTTCCTTATAGTTTTTTCTCCCAATATTTGTTGTTTTGTTAAAAGTTTAAGTTATTTATAAAATCAAATACTTACCATGCCTGTCGCGATACATAAGTGGTCTTGGTGGTCTTTTTAATAAAGTTGTTAGTATATCTTCCCTGCTCAATCCTAGTCCATCATATCCTCCTATAACGACAACTGATAAGGTATATTTGCTTAGGTTTTTGAACACAAGCTTCTGACCACACTCTATTCTTGTTGTTACTACAAAGTTGTCCCAACCGGATCTTGTAAATGTATTCATTCTAATGACTCTATCCTCCCATGTTTTACTCTTTTGTGGCGAACTTGGAATGTCAGACCATCGGAATGAAGTGTGAAGGTGTTTTTTCAAATATCTTGTAAGAAATCCCCTGGCAGTAACTGCAAGTAATTTTAGGAAATTGTAAATTTAGATAGTTTATGAAATTGATAAGTTAGATATAGATTGTGTTTTTTACCGTGAATCCTGGGGTATATGTTGACAAACATCTGATCATTCTTGGTCCTATAGTACGCCTGTCATACCCTGGACACTCTGTTTCATTTATGTCATATACCGTAACATAAAAGTCTTCTTCTCCTTGCCTTATAAAATGGATTGTTGCTGTGTTGCGAGGCACATTGGATGCAACAAAGGCAATCCATTATTTGTCCGATAGCACCCATTTTCCATCTATATTTGTGATCTCTGTTTTGTAACGGTACCTGTCATGGCCGTTCAAGTACAACATGTTGTTTGGAGTCTTAAAGTACTCTGTAAATACGTCAGGTAGAATCTGTTTTGGTAGTTGTAAAGTAAGTGATATGCAATTATTCCTGCCTTCTTAAATGCATTGTTTCTACGGCTTGTATATAACGTAAAATTTGATGGTTTAGTTTTACCTGTGCATTTTACGGGGTGTCATGAATGTATTCAAAAAGAAATTGTCATGCCATCCTGTTTCAACAATAATAAATCATGAAAGTGAATATAAGTTTTTGGTTGCTAATAGTAATTGCTTATGGTGAAGGATACGTTGACTTCAGGATAATAGTTTGTTGATTTACAATGGCAAAGAGTCTGTAAAGGAAGGTTAATCTATGTAAAGCAATTCCTAAGTTTAAATCCAATATTACAATATGAATATCAATATTGTGAGAATGATTGTTGTGGTATGTTAGTGGATTATGGTTAGTTTTTGGTTGCTAATAGTAATTGCTTATGGTGAAGGATACGTTGACTTAAGGATAATAGTTTGTTGATTTACAATGGCAAAGAGTCTGTAAAGGAAGGTTAATCTGTGTAAAGCAATTCCTAAGTTTAAATCCAATATTACAATATGAATATCAATATTGTGAGAATGATTGTTGTGGTATGTTAGTGGATTATGGTTTTTACACTCAAACACATTAACAGATCATACTTATTATATGAAAATTTAATATAAACTTTAATGATCATGATAGGGTTTCTTTAAGTTATATCATATATCATTGTTATTAATATCAGGGGATTCATAATCAATGGGACAAAAATATGTTATACATGATTCTAGGTTGATTTTAATCCTATCATCGATGATCTGTACATACACTATTAGGTTGCAAATCGAATATATAGATAAATCATATGAAAGTATGGTTAATTTACATATAAAAAGTGTGTTTGTGATTACCTTTAGATTTTTGAAGGATTTCGTTATTGATTAACTTGATTTGGTAGAAGCAGATTTTCTTAGATGGTTATGTAGGGGATGATGAGTTGTGAGTTTTATAGGGTTTAGATGCATGTGTAGGTATTTGTATATAATATATATTCGGGTTTTTTTTTTTCTTTTTTTTTAAATAAAAATAAAAATTTGGCTTTTAATAAATCTTTTCCTTTTGTTTAAAATTTTGTAGATTATTATATTTGTTATATGGTTTGAATAATTGATTTAGATTTAGTTAAAATTTCGAACTAAAATAAGTTTTTGACTTCAATATATTGTTATTTCGGTTGTGGTTTTGTATATATATAACAATTCATGAATGATGTTATTTGATTGAATTATATATGTTTGACCGTATTGTAAATGTAAATTTTTAAATAAGTATATCACGTTTTGTTAAATTGTTATATGTAGTTAGTCAAAACTTTTTAATTGTTGAAGTTTATGATTTTTTTTACGTCAATTACTTATATGTTATGTTAAAATATTGTTTTTTTAAGTTGTAGCATTTGTTTTTATTGTATTATTTTATACATGATATGATAGAATTGCATATTAAAGTATATATAGTGTTGTATAAGTAAAATAAGTAATCATTACCTATATTTTTATATAGATTAATTTATTCTTAGTACTTCTTAATTGATTTTTTATTTTGTTATATTATTTTAATAGTATACTCAATATAACATCAAAAAGTCTTGTTTATCTCCAATCATGAGCATCGAATTTCCGATACTGGGTCGATTTCCTTTTCCCTCTTTAGATTTTCGTTTTTATTGCTTTTTAATCGAATGCCTGATATTATATCTTCTTTTTTTTCCTTAGTGATTGAGATTATATTTAATATTATTGATTCTTGATGATAATTGTTTTTGTTAGTTCAAATATTGTTTTTTATAACAATTTAAGGTTAATTTTAAGATTGTATATTTGCATGTGTTGTTTATTTTTTAGTTTGTAAAACCCTTAATTTGGTAATTTTATCAGATTAAGATATTCTTATGTATTATTTTATTATTTATATATTATATTGTTATTTAAATTGTTGTATTCTATATTGTTGTTTGTTTATTGTTGTATCTAAATTTATTGTTTTGTTAGTTTAATAGTTTATGATCCTTTAGATTATTCATGTGTTTGATAAATCAGTTGTTAAATGAACCTCAGGGTCAACAAAAGGTCCTTTGAATTTCCAAAACGTGGATGATTCTGTGGAGGAAGAGACTCGAGAATCACTACCACAAGGTCGTGACGCAGCCAGGAAGAAAGCATCTACCTCCTCTCATGAGCCACCTGCATTATTTGTTAGTTCGTTAGCCCAGAGCTTCTTCAAGTTCAAGCCGTCAAAATCTGGAAAAAAAAAAGAAGGATATGGAAGAGACATACATAAAGTTGAGAGAAAAAGAGATGGAGATGCAAGAAGCAAGAGCAAGGCGAGCCAGGGAGTTGACAAGAGAGAAAATTGAGCTCCAACGTCAGGAAATTGAATTGATGGCCTAAACGAAACGGGAGCGAGACTTGATTTTCTACAATATATAAATCAACCTAAATTTGCCCCCGCGACAACAAGAACTAATCTATACTACTTATAATGCACGAAGGCACCTCACTCTTAATTTTAAGACGTACAAAAAATTAAGCATGGTTTACAACACTTTAATGCACCCAATTTTCAGAATTACAAAAAAGTAAGCATATTGTACAACAAAATAAAGCGTGATGTTATTTTAAGACCAAAATTCTATCAAACAACATTAATGCTATTAAAAACACCCCTTCACTAAAAATTACAACCATTTAAGCACAATGTACAATAGCTGCAACCAATTTTTAGATTTACAACAAAATAAGCATAGTGTACAACAAAATAAGCATGATGTAATTTTCAGACTTATTTTGAGACTTACAACATTAATGTTATTAAAGTGGTCAATGTTATTAATGACTATAATGACTACTACTTACAAGAAAAGAAACATAGTGTACAACACTTTAATGCACATAATTTTCAGACGTACAAGACAAGAAGCATAGTGTACAACAAAACACCACATTAATGCTATTTAATGTAGTCAATTATTTAACTGGTCAATAAATACTATTAATACAGTTATTAAAACACCCCTTACATAAGAAATACAAATTATCAAGCATATTGTACAACCAAATTAAACACAATTCCTGCATTAAATTTCACTACTACAAATAATAAAGCACATTATACAAATAGCACAGTACCCGCGCGTTGCAGCGGCGGGTACCCTGAAATAAAATTTCCTGGTGAATCATGTATTTCAGTTTATTATGTTTTTTTTTATAATAAAATTTCCCGGTGAATCATGTATTTTAGTTTATTATGTTCTTTTTGACAATAAAATATTCCGGTGAATCATGATTTATAGCCCGTTCGGGCTCGAGCCCGTTTGGCCGTTACCCTTTCTTGTTGTTAAATCATGAGACAAAAAAAACTATATGGTAGTTCGTGTGGTGACCACTGTGGTAGCCTTAGGCTGAACACAGTGGCAACCTAGTTCATCTGTGCCACATCAGCTTTCTCTCTCCGACGACCTGACGACGACCTGGTTGCCACAGTGGTGACCTGAGATTTTTTTTTTTTTAATTCAAATATTTTTAAAAACAAAATTAAACTTCATTAATAAAAATACTTAACATTACAACAATAATTAAAAACGTAAACTAATCAAAACGTAGACGTTACAATACTTATTAAAAACTGCAACTTAATAATCTAAGTTGTAACGTTCTATAATTGCTGCCTTAAGTTGTTCAAGTACTTGTAGTTGTCGTGCTGGCATATTTATGGAGTCGTAGGTTCTTGTTGAACCAGTTTCATTTTCAAAGTACGCTATCACCTCATCCCAAAACCCACTCCGGTTGATAGCGTTCCCTCTTTCCGAATTTTCTGACACATGTATCCAAGCTCTACAAAGCGCGACCTCTTCCGTTTTTGTCCATGGTTTGACCTTTTCGGTTGCAACATTCTTGCCCTTCTCCTTTGTAGCCCGTTTTGAACCCTTCTTTGCTTTGACGGGTGACGTCTCTTCGACATCGTCTTCAATACGAATAGAACCGTGGTATGAACCGTGCCCCGAACTTTGTCCCATCGAAGCATCTTGAGTCGGGTATTCTTGAAATGTGTAGCATTGAGGAGGAGGGAATTCCATAAAATGCTCAAAATCCATATCAAGGTTAACACCATGAAGCGGTGAAAACGATTGATTAGGTTGGGAAGATTGGGAGAAATCCATGTTAGGATGATATGACGACCCGCTTGGTGCTTGGTTTTGATTGATACTGGGACGACCCGGTGGGAAATATGGACGATTGACGTAAAATGGGTTTTGATTGTGGTTGGGTTGTGGTAGTCGTGTTTCATAATCAAAACCGGGTGCTCGAAAACGAATACCCCGATTTTGTGGTGGTGTTACACCGGTTAATTCAAACGGTGGATCCGGTGAGAAATTCAAGTTCGGTGAATTTTGGGGAAGTCGGGATCGTCGGTTTTTTGAGTTGGGAGTTTTTCTTTGTGGCATGATGAATATTGATGAGAAGTTGTTTGAATTGTGTTTGAAATTTTGTTTTTAAAAATGTGTTTGAGGTTGGTATTTATAATGTTGTAAAAGTGGTAAAGATTTAAAAAAAAAAAAATTTACAAACGGTTGGATTTTTGGAAAAGTGGTAAATTGTGGCTTGTGAGACTCGGTTGTCTCCTCAACCGAGTTGCCCCATCCTCTCTCCTCAACCAAGCTCGACCGGCCACCCCACAATGGGGCAACCGGCCTCAACCGATGACCTCAACCGGCCTCAATCGAGACCATTGTATCCAGCCTTACATTGCTTTCTATACAAAAGAAGCCCTGCAAGCATAAAAGCAAGAATGGGCCACCCTCCCCTTTCACAGAGCAAGAAAGCACTTGACCAGCTAGTGACAGCTGGCTCTTACTTGATCGCGAATAGTGTTTGATCATTTCCATTGGTAACATCAGGCACCCTTTATATTTCCAAGGGTAATCCATGACTGTCAATATCATACCGAGACAATATGTCGGAAATTTGAGTCCGTTTGTCACCTTCTCTATAGTTAAAAACCACGCGAAAGAAGAATCAGATTGGTATTCTTGGAGTTCGGCCACAATGCCACCCATATAACTCTTGTACTCATCTGCTAGTACTTCAGTTGACAAGGAGCAAACAAAAACTGCTTAAGAAAGTAAGAAAAACTGAATGATCATAAACTATAAACCTATACAACATAGATAAGAAGACTAAAAATCAAGTACTACCCATTTGGCAATGAATGAACTGGCATCAAGGGGTAGCAAATTCATGAACTTTATATACTAAAGTATTGGTTTGTCTAAAGACCTGTCTCCAAACGTCAATGAGGAACACAAATTTCGCTAAATTGGCACTCTTCATCAGGGTATAGTGAAAAAAACAACCCTGAGTATCGGTCATGTTCAATTTCAGGGGAAGTTTTCTTCATAAATAGTTTTGATAATCTGATGGTGAAGTACTGAAGTGCATTTCATTGGCCTTAACCGCCTGGGCTCCCCCAAAACATAGACCGGAAAACCCACTTCAATCTCAAAAAGTACTACTTTGAAACCACTTTCTGTCTCATTCAAATCTTTGGGTACTGCTTTATTGGTGATCCCTAATCATAATACCAAAAAAAAGCATTTGATACCAGACATGAGTTGCATAATACTTTTCATCCCTTTTGCAATAAGTATTTAGCGATACGAGAGTTTAGGTCAACATCACAATTGAGTTTTTAAACAAACACAACAAAACATATTTCTTACCTAAAGTAACAATTTCATATACAGCTTGTTACATTTATGTATCTCAGCATACTTATGAAACTCATCCTAGAGTATCAGCCAACTAGGCATAAGTGTGTTTAAGCTCGTTACTCCTAAAATCAATAACATATTTTAGGATCCCTAAACAGAGTATTGTTTAAGCATGCTTCATCTGTTGTAAATATACACCATAACAAATCAGGAATTCCTAACCGTGATTGTTCTCTCAAAGAGATATACTACTACTGAACAATTTAGTCCAAATCTACAGAGGGTGCAACGCTACAATCCTTAGTATTGTAATGCAACTATACCATCTCGACGCAAAAGGCAATTCACATGCTGCAAAGGTCCACAGTACACCTACATGCAACAAAACTGATATAGGCCCAGTTCTGATATGTTGTCTAGACTTGACATGGATACTTAAATTCAACTTCTGCCGTGATACCAACTGAAACCTTATCAGAACAATTACATGTCAAAAATGAGTCAAAATTACCAATTCATCATGTGAAACAATCTAGCACATACTCTGACAGTAATTTAGGCAAACATTTTTCAAACATAAAGTAATTTAATTTCATTCATAATATAAGTTAACATTCCAATAATTTCTTACCAAACCATACAAATACGTAATAATTTTTCATCATCATGATAATCATAATAATCAATCTCTTAATTCAATTTGGCTAATTTTTCTAAACTGAATCAAAAGTCATTAAGCAGCTTGCAAACTTGTTCAAGAGTGACAAACAATACTACAGTAAACGGCCCTTATCGCAAAGGGCTTTCAGATTGATAAAAAATTATCAGGGATATATTGGGTTGATAGCCTTAAAAGCACATATCTGCTCCTCTCCCATGGCAGACAACACAGTCGCAACCAGGTATCTACCATATATCTCTCTATCTAACAGTCTAGCAGCGTCTAATCTATCCCTGATCTGCACACGGATTATTAACAGGATCAATCACAATTAATAATTCTTGCACGACATGAAATGGAGTTAAAATGTGAAACAAGACACTAAATTAATTAATCAAGAAGATTGTGTTGCAAAGCATGATATACCTGATTCAAAAGAGCCCGATCAGTCACTTGGAATTGCTTAAACTTACCAGCTGCGTTCACCACTTCAACCTTGAAATAAATTGTCACTTATCAAAATCAGATCAACACTTTGAAAAAAGAAATTACATAAGCAATAGCAGAAAAAACCATACAATTGCGTTCGGGGCGATATGAATAACCTCGTAGTCATAACGGTTAACACGAGGAACCTGCAGAAAAAATACCATTATTTCACATAAAGAACAAAAAAAAAATCACTTGCAGCTGTTGATTAAAAAAGATTAAAAAAAAATACATACAACAACATTGTCGCGAGGAGAAATATCAGGAGACACACGATCATTCAGAGTAAAGATGTCGCGACCGATTGAAATGACCTTCACGGATAGTACCGGCTTCTTTAGTAGTAGTCAGTGCAACGGCGTCGGCCATAATCTAACATCAGTGAGGCGCTTGTGTTTGCGTCCTTAGGGTTGTGGTGTCTGTTTTCACTTTTTATAGGTTCATTTATGCTTATCTTTTATATTATAAAGAGTAAATTGCAAAAAACGTGGTTCGGTCAAATTAGAGGTTTTGTCTTTACGAAAAGACTTCAAAACTAGATTCTTTTTTAAAAATTTATTAGTATGAGAACGAGGTGTTGTGCCCGCGTTTCGCTGCGGGTTATTTGGCTAGATAGTTTTGCAGAAGATAAGTCACATAGGATATTGTTACTTAGTGACCGTTAAGTAACGGCCATTAATAGGACCAACTTTGTAACAAACATCTAACATGAAGGACTAATTATGTAAATTTTGTTACGTCGTTAGTTCATAAAGGACCAATTTTGCAACGAATATCTGCAGTAAAAAGTTATACATATATTGCAGGATGCTTATTATACTTATACATTGTAGTGTGCCAATCAAATTTTGAACTGTGCAACACCTCTCATTTGGAGAGGTGATTTGCTTGAGTTGGGGCATCTCCAATTTGGGGAAAGTGTCTGATCCAAGTTTTCAAATGTAATTCTTCATTTTTTTTAACCTTTTAAATTTCGGCACAATTTCACTTCTTGTTCCAAAATCATCAATTAGCTTATGTTATGAAAATGAACAAGTAACGTGAAAAAACTAACCAATAACCATATAAAAACAAAGGGTTTTGTCAGGTTAATTAAAAGGAATGTTTGCGTTCATTTAAGAGTAAATTATGTTCAAATATGATAATTTATCAGTTTACTAGCTTATACACCCGTTGACACCGGGTTATTTTTTAAGAAAATAGATAAATGAGATGATAATAAAAGTAATAACGTAAATTTGTTAAATTTAAAATATGTGTGAGTCACAATCGATTTATAACCATCGCGTTGCCAATCTAAAATAGATTGACTCGAACATAAAATGATGTGTGATTTTAATGATCAATTGAGTTGCTAACAAACCTTTTAACATTAAAAATAATGAATTATAGTATAATATAACGTTATTACACCAATGATACATACATGATACAACATGAACCTTGTTCAAAGACCTTCAAGTACTTCTTTATAAACAACATTTGTTGTGGTTTTGGAGAGATTATCATCCTAATCACAAACGACAACCTTCAAACGCCGCTTGCTTTTTACTCTTGATACGGCAACGTACAGTTGTCCATGTGTGAACACAGGACGGGGCAAGTACAAACCAACTTTAGAAAGCGATTGCCCTTGGCTTTTGTTGATTGTCATGGCAAAAGATATTGTATCGGATATTGTTTCTCGACAATCTTAAGAGGCAAACACTTATCTGACGGAGTAATCCTCAACCTTGGAATAATCACCTTTTTTCCGAAGTTGGTTTCGTTAATGATCTGCGCTGAATAGAGGTTCTTGTTAATTTAAGTACTTGAAGTCTTGTACCATTACATAAACCATTTGATTGGTCTATGTTTCTTAACAACATAATCTGCTCTCAGACTTTTAAAGCAAGCTTGTGGTTTGGAACACCTGAGAACTTCAATCCATTTATAAATTCAGAGAAAATAGATGATCTATGACAGCACCGCATTCACTTTTATCCACGTTGTCACAACTTAAGTATACCATTTCTTCTCCTGGAAATTTGGCCAACAAATGTTCATTTATAGTGTCGACTAACTCATTTGTGGGTGCCAAAATCGCATTTTCTTGGAAGTAGGCCGGATCATGTATGTTATCCAACATGTTTGGATAAGTAAAGTCAATAATAGATGCTATGGGGTCATCAGCAGTATTTATTAGAATATCTTCCGGCACATCTATCGAAACCTCTCCTTCGTTTGGTCCTCCAAGCTTGTCGTCTCCCACATTCAATATCCATCTCGCAAATTCTCTTATCTCGCTAACATCTTCCGGTCGTGAACCCACAGTAAGCCTCATATTAGTGGTTAGCTTAAGAACTTTGCAGTAATCCCATAGGTATGATTGCTTCAAAGAAGCACCAACAATGTCTTGGCGTGATCCTTTCGAATGACAGAAGAACCGCCTAAAATCACACCAAACACCATCGTCATGTTTCCAAAAGGCTGATCACACGCGTCATACTGGCTCCTACGAAGTATGTCTCTCAAAGACCGATCTAAAGCCTCAAAACAAAGCTTATTTGTCATAGGCGCTTCATCCCAAATAATAAGCTTGCACTTTTTTAACATTGCTCCCAGATCGCTTTGAGAACTTATTGAGCAAGTGGAGGTCTCATCAACGTTTATTGGAATATGAAACCTGGAGTGAGCAGTTCGCCCTCCCGACATTAACTAATATGCAATACCGCTTTATCCAACGTTCAAAACTATATCACCTTTTCTTCTAACGCCGACTGCAAGTGTTTTCCATAAAAACGTTTTACCGGTACCTCCGTAACCGTAAACAAAATAGATACCCCTTGTTCCACTATCAACTGATTTCACGATGGTGTTATATACACCCTTTTGTTCCGTTGTCAATAAGGCGTACAAACGTTGATATTCAGATTCCATCTCGACTGGGTTATAATCAGATTCCATCTCCTACCACCCGTTCCATTACAGTAAAATATCTTACGATTATATTCAAAGTCACTTAATCACTCTTACAACCCGTTTCATTACAGTTAAATATCTAATGCTTATATTCAAAATTACTTAATCACTCTTACAACCTGTTTCATTGCAGTTAAATATCTTACGCTTATACTCAAAATCACTTAATCACTTAAACACTCCTTCAACCCATTTTATTTTAGGTGTATACCATCTCCTACAACCCATTTCATTACAGTTAAATGTCTTAAGCTTATATTCTAAATCATTTAATCACTCCTACAACCCGTTTCATTACAATTAAATATCTTTCGATTATATTCAAAATCACTTAATCACTCTTACAACCCGTTTCATTAAAGTTAAATATCTAACGCTTATATTCAAAATCACTTAATCACTCCTACAACATGTATCATTGCAGTTAAATATATTACGCTTATATTCAAAATCACTTAATCACTCCTACAACCCATTTCGTTTTAGGTGCTTACCATCTCCACAACCCGTTTCATTACAGTTAAATATCTAACGCTTATATTCTAAATCATTTAATCACTCCACTCCAACAACTTGTTTCATTGCAGTTAAATATATTACGCTTATATTCAAATCACTTAATCACTCCTACAACCTGTTTCATTTTAGGTGTTTACCATCTCCTAAAACCCGTTTAATTACAGTTAAATATCTTACGCTTATATTCTAAATCATTTAATCACTCCTACAACCCGTTTCATTACAGTTAAATATATTACGCTTATATTGTATATACCTTTTAAACATTGATCATAATCCTTGAAGTGCGTCTATGTAGACAATGTTTATAGTAGTTTCGAGATATTTTAGCTTAAGTTAACATCTAACTTACTAAGAGGTTTCAAAATTCTTTTACTTTAATATTAACAATGATGTGTTCTCTTACATTTATCATGTACTTAGTTATGTTTACTTTAATATTAAATATGATGTAACCCATAGATGGAGTAATGTTTAGGAGCTCAAATCATGACCCGCCCGATGGGCGGGGTACGCTTCATAAAATTGTTGTCAAATTTTTTTTACGCGTAAAATAAATAATGAATAAGTCAAATATGTTGAATGCAATAAATTGAAAATCATAAAGATATGGGAGTTGATTTTCACACTCTCATAAATGATTGAGATACTCAAATTTAAAGTGTTTGGACATTTATACCCTTACTTGATGAACATGACTAAAAGACACTCTAAATTTAAGTGTTCCAATAAATTATGGGAGTGTGCAAATCACCTCTCTAAACACACTCTAAACAGAGCAAACGACATACGTTGCATATATATTCACTCTTTTTTCATATATGTTACTGTGTTCACAAATCACATTTTAAATTATAAACCAATGATTCTCAAAAAGGACTAATCATTTTAACATGTAACCTCAACCAAGTCAGCAAAACTACAACGCCAACCAAGTTAGCTTATAACATGGTTATAATATGAATTTGACATGAACAATGCATTTATTTATGCAAAACAAGCATCAAATTAGCTAAAAAGTAAATGTGCCAAATGGGTTGAACAGTCAAAACACATTGAAAGTTACGAAATGTGTATTATTTAAATAATGTAGTAGTATATGTTTACGGTAGATTTTAGCATATACCGAATCATATAGCGTAGTATGCAAGTCCTAATGTACTCAAGTCTGAAGGTAACAAAAGACACCTGTTTTTCTTATTTTCATTTATTTTCATCTTTACTTTACAACTAACCAGGTAGCAACATATAGTAATCTGCATGTGAATACCAATCCAACACACAAACAAACACCTTTTCTTGCAAGGATAATATAACGTAAGAAGGAATCAGTTACTTCCATCTGCTGCAACCTCTGAAACTCCAGCATGAAATCTGCATTTGAATAGCTTAGAATTGGAACAACGACTGAATAATCTTTGAACAAAGTTGTTAGTGCCTGCAGTTGATAACAGTTAAAGTTCATATGTTAGAATTCAATATCCACTGCACTGCTTATAGACCTACTCTTGAAAATAAGATCATTAGTACAAACCGTTTTTAGCTTGTTGATAATGTTGTGGAGCTCTTTATTGTTGCTTCAAGCTTGTCTTGAACAGTTTCCCTATCTGAATACGTTGGTTTCTGTTTCAATTTACCCAAAAAGAGTAATTAGTTAAACGTAAATTTGATGTGTAAAAATAGTTTGACAGTATGGTAAATTAAACATTTTTGAGGAGCTACTTGTGTCTTAGGATTAACCGGTTTATCAGGGTTTTGCATATTCCTGTCCATATTCGGTTTATTACTCATGTTGGTGTGTGGTCGGCAAATATAGGTTGACTTGGTTTAGCAGTAGGCTGTTTCAGCTTTTTCCACATGGTTATGATTTGCTTCTCAACTGGAGGCTTTCCACCATCACTTCCGTTCTTGTTTAATGCGACACTATTTATAGGATCTGAAACAATATTAAAAATGACAGATTCAATAAAAAACCGAATAGCAGAAATGATATAATAAGTAATTCGGTGAACAAATTCAAACCACTTCCATAATCATCCAGCCCATCAAAAACTTTTGAATTTTCTTCTAGAAATTCATAATTTTGTTTGAATGCAAATCGGTTATGAATTTGCGTTGACAATATAGCGCCAAGAAACTATCATTGAAAAGTAAAAAAAAATACACACTCGCATCCTAATTGTAAGCAATACACAACATAAACCTGCTCAAGCCAGAAATACTTATTGGAGTGTTTGTACTTATGATTGGACCCATATTGATAACTCTAACCATTTCCCACATACTTCAAATTCATAACCAATTACTGCTGCACAAATAATAAAATAGAGTGCTGACAGAAAATAAATAATGCTTACCGCCATCTCAGGAAGAGGCTTATATGCGAAAGCCAGGACTATGGATTTTATCTAATTAGTTGTTTATAAGGTAAGAAGATTGATTGCAAGGTAAGAAGTAGTAAAAGACTTAAAGGGAACTATTAATGAGAATAAATTATAATAAAAACTTATCTTACATTAACTTATTGACGGTGATAGATTTTATACCTTTATAGGTTAATACCTCATTTCAATTTAATGCAACAATCAGCAAGCCACCATCAACAGAGGGTCGCCATCACAAGCAACCCGCGATCATCAGAAAGCCCCCATCAGCAACAATCTTCCATAAGCGGCAAGTCAGCATCTGAAGCAAATCACTGCCCATTAATATATACTTGTCTGCTGGAGACGAACTTGATATTAAAACATGTAGTTCATTAGATGTTCGATTCTTTTTATATTAAAACAGGAGAAGCAATAAACAAAATACTTTTCTTCACATTGTGGATAGCATTGTCATTTGACCTCATGGATACGACTATAAGAGAATGGCAAAACACATACAAAATACTTCTTTTCACATTGTGGATAACATTGTTATTTGACCTCATGGATAAACTATAAGTAAAGAAAATGATTAACCTGTGATAAAATGGTGAACTTGTAATGAAAATTGATTCATTTTTACAGATTATAATAATCGACTTACAACCATAAATGCGTATAACATTGTCTTTAAATCCCACACTCTTCAAAAATTCAGGAAAAGAATTAAATAGATGACCTTTTTAACGAAATCCAATGCTTGAATACCGTGATCCCAATTTTTTGTTTCAAAGATCAGGTTTTCAAAAATCTCCAACCTGCACATTAGGACTGTAAAAATTAAAACCTCAATTGCACACGTCGTTAATATGCTGAAAATGTGCAGGGTTTGAACACCTTAATGGCGTATAAGGTCACTAAAATTCTTTTCAAACATTTCATCAAACACCTTTCCTTCTTTAAATCACACTCATATTCATAATCAATGGAAAATTTAGATCTACTACATCTAACCAAGCTCAAATTCATAAAAAATGGAACATTTAGAAGTAACATTAACACATCAAACTAAACAAAAGAAGATAAATTAATACTTACAAAAGTTTAGACGCGGTAATTGAATTTAACCTGCATAATCAAAAAAAGAAAATTATCGTACAACTAATTTTCATCCGATTCTTTTTTAGGATTTTACCACAACACAATTGAATTGAATTTAATCAAATCAAATATATTAAACTGAATCGAAACAAAAACAAAACATATCAAAATACCTGTACGATGTTATTCAAATCCAAAACCTATAGTTGAATCGAGATTTGTGAATATTTATTGGTAATTGAAACTGCCGAATGAAGAAGAATCGTATGATGATTGAGAGAGGAGCGTGTGATGATTTCAATGTAGTTATGACTATCCTTAAATAAATCAGAAGGAGCTGTGATGAGTATACTGCGATTTTTTTTGGAAACAGATTTGTGTATTATTTCTTTTAATAAAATACGTATGGAGGAAGATTGTTAAACGCAAGGAGTATACCGTGTTTTGATATATGGATTGTTTTGAATGCGTTGACTACTTTTAAAAAACACATTGACTAAAAGGTTATGAGTTTGTTACTTTCACTTTCAAAACCTCATGCATAAAACGTTTGTACTTTGAAGCTAAACAAGGTATGGCATTAAACCAATTTTTAATGCACCGTGCTTAGTAGGACTTGTACAAAAGCTTATATTATTAGATAAAATAGATTTAATGTGTATTAATGCATTTTTTTGTTAAAATAAGAAGTTTATATTTATTAATTACACGCTAACGAGTGACCACTTACGCACTAACTTGTGCCCAACGGGCACTCGTTAGCAAAACCCAAAAACAAATGATACAGTGCCCCAAAATTTAGTGCATTTTTATTTTAGGTCTCATATCACATCCTTGAAGACAATCAATTTAGCATCAAAAGTCAAAGCTTAAGTCTTCACATATTAAATTCTTTGACCTCGTGGTCCAAATAACTTTATTATCTTTCCTCTAGAGGTATATAATGAATTCACTTCCGGAACCTAAGGTTGGTCCCAGTCGTGACCTGGGACGACCTGGGTCATCCAGCGCCACGTCAGCTTTCTCTCTCCAGCGACCTGACATGACCCGGATGCCCCAGTCGATGACCCAGAGGTATATATAATGATTGTTCCCTTGACTTTCTCCAATTCCTCTAGTTGGCGGCCGGTCAATTTTGGGTCGATTGGGGTGTTGTAGAAGATTATGTCAGACTCTTGTTTTGATAGCCTCATGAGCTCAAGTTTTTCTTTTTTCATCTCAAGCTCTTTTTCCCTCAACCGTAACCAAGTATCTTCTAAACCCTCCTTATTCTTACCTTTATCCCCTTTTGACGGCTTCTTGGTCTTGAAGAAAGTTTTGGCCAACGATTGCATAAATGAGTCTGATGGAACATCATCATCATGAGAGGAGGAGGATGGTTTCTTCCTTCCTTTGTCATGACCAACCGGTCGTGATTCTCTAGTCCCTTCCTCATCAGAATCATCAACGTCTTGGACATTGAAAGGATCACGAGCTTGGGTTAAACCAGAGGTAGTGGTAGAACCCTTTGTTTTCTTCCGACTATTCGTTTCGAAAGCCGGAATCTCAACGTCCTTCCAAGCATCATGACCCTTTAAAACCTCCCAAAGACTCCTCAAAAGTGAAATCATGACCGTGCGTCATACGGTATTCTCTAAGAGATTTTAAAGTGTCGTCGATATCATTCTCACCGCTTCCATGGGTATTCTTGATATTCTCCATGATAGCACAATAATTACCAACCCTATTACGAATCCTGTTTTCCATTTGGTAGTGATGGAGTCATAGGTTCAGTCTTTGTCAGTTTCTTTCTTAAAGTAGTCGATCACTGACTCCCAAAACTTGAAGCGGTTCTGGGCGTTTCCTCTGGCTGAGTTTTCCGACACATAAACCCAAGCTTTACAAAGCGCCACCTCTTCCTCCTTTGTCCATGGCTCTGATAGCTTCTTGGCTTTCCCCTTGCTTGTTTCCGGCTTCTTGCCTTTGTCCTTGGCCTTTAAAGCACGTCTTGATGGCTGCTTTGGTTTGATGAGGGACATCTCTTCAGCGGAAGCGGTTTTCTCATCATCAGAATCATCAACGGGAATGGAATCATGGAACGAACCGTGGTGCGAACCGTGACCCGAACTGTTGGAATCACTCCTAAACTAGAATTCAAGTGTTAGTAATTAATATGTAATAGTTAGCTTAATTATGGCTTTTATGTTAGTAATTATGCCAAGGCTTATGTAGAAAGCCTATGAGCCTTGGCCCAAGCCCATAAAGGAAAGGAAGGGAACTTGCATGTTGCCCTAGTTCCTTCCTATAAATACTCTTGTAAACCCTCATTTGAGGGTTGGTTGTTCAATTCACTCATTCACTCTACGCATAACTCTTCTTATAGTATTATACGTGTGTGTGTGTGTTTGTTCATCCGATCTCTTCTCTTCTATTTCTTATATTGATGCTTGTGTTATGAATATGGGAACCTAACAGTGGTATCAATCGCCAAATAGTTGGGTGAAAAGCTTTTGTTTTTGAAGTTATTTGGTTTTACGCGTAACACGGGTTACAAACTTTTCACGCTTAAAAAACTCATTTTTTACACTTTTCAATCCAAGATTCTTGTACTTTCAAAGTTTTTAGGTGTTAAAATTTCATTTTTAAGCAAAAAGTTTCAAACTTTACGTATAATTCTTCGTTTTTAAGCTTGATTTCATACGTGGGTTTATTTCTACGCATAAGGTGTTTAGAAGTTTTGGATCATCAAGTTTCACACTTTTGTGTTATTTTGGTGATATTGAAGCTGTTTCATCACAAAAATCTGGTTTAGAAACATCTTTGGGCAGAAATCTATTTTTGGTTAATTTCTACGCGTAAGAAAACCCTAATCTTACGCGTAAGTCATCCATGGTTTGATCTTCAGTTTTCGTGGTTTACTCAGTGTTTTCTTGCTTGGATAAGCCTGAAAACACTTCAACTTTGGATATCGTTTACACTGTGATAGTGTAAAAGATTTTCTAGGAAAAACCCTAATTTTACGCATAAGCTCAAACTTATGCGTAGAACTCTTTACGCCTAAGATTTTTCTTACGCCTAAGCCTTGTCTTACGCATAAGCTAATCCTACACATAAGTTTTCTATGCCTAACTTTCAGTTTACGCCTAATCTTAGTGTTTCTCAATTCTTACGCGTAAGCTAATCCTACGCGTAAATATCACTTTTACGCGTAAGTTTGGTGTTTTTACGCATAAGCATTACTTTTCCTTAACGTTTTTTCTACGCCTAAGGATACTTCATCAACAACGTTTCATTCGACTACAAAGATCCATTTAACAACACAAGTTTTCAACATGTCACAACCACCATACTCTAGCTACTTTCCTTATTCTTATACTCAACAACAACAACAAAAACAACAACTAAGTCCACAACATCAACAATTTAATCAACAACATTATCCACAACAAGGAGCAATTCAACCTCAAATGGTTCAACCACCACATAGTCTTCAAGTACAACCTTACACAAACGTTTACAATCAACATCCATCCAGGAACACTATGAAGGAACCATCTTGGTTTGCAAAGATGTGTGAAGCTTTCAGTAGCCAGCAATCCATTCATGAGGCAGGATCACTTGATAGACCTCCAATGCTCACTCCCGGAAACTACGATCAATGGGTGATTAGGTTCTTTAGGTTTTGTGATCTAAAGAAGCCACATGGAAAGTTCTTAAAGAAGGTCATCTTGGAAGGTCCATTTCAGATGCCTATTGTCGTTACACCCGGAGATCCAAATGCTATTCCACCAAGAGATGATCTCACAAACATTGCAACTCTTACTGACCTCTCTGGTGATGAACTTCTACACTACGAAGCTGATGAGCTAGCAATGTAATATATCCTTTTAGGATTACCAAACCCAATCCTTCAAAGTGTTGATGCTCAAAAGACTGCAAAGGCAATGTAGGAACATATTCATCTTCTCATGGAAGGCACTGAACTCAATCAAGAGGATATGGAATCCAAAATTTACTTGGCTTATGAACACTTCATGATTGAACCAGGAGAGACGTTAGAGTCCTATCATCATCGATTCTCAGACATCATCAATGACTTGGAAAAACATAACATCAATATGCCAAGAATTGCAGTCAACACTAAGTTCCTAAGTAGTTTTGGTCCTGATTGGGAAAAGTATGTCATTTTCATCCGTCAAGCGAAGAATCTTCATCATGCTACATACAGATTGTTGTACGACTATTTGAAGCCTCATAAAAAAGAAGTTGATAAGGAAAGGGTTATCTGTGGCCAAACTGTTTCACCTTCACTTCCGGATAATCAACAACTTGCTTTGTGGGCTCAAACTAGTTATCCTCCTCAACCAGCTACTGCCACAATTACACCATATGATCCGTCACAGCAACAATCTCAACAAACTTAATTGGTTCCATACAACAACAACAATGATCAAGCACTTTACAGTGAAGCTAATGAGGACTCAAATGCTTTTGATGCACTGCAACAAGGATTTGTTATGATTGCTAAAGCTTTTGGCCATTATACAAACAAATCCAACAATCGCATTCGTTCCTCATCAAACACAAGGAATCAGGCTGTTGTGAACAATGGACGAGTTGAAGTTCAGAATCATGGTTATGGTCGCCAGATGGGCGGTGGTCAAGGGTTTAATGCTATGGGTAGGAATAACATGGGTGCTCCACAACAACAGAGAGCTCAAGTGGTTGAACAGGGTAATGCTCAGAATGGGATAAATGGTCTTCGTTGCTACAACTGTAATGAGAAGGGTCACCTAGCTAATACATGCCCAAAGCCGAGGACTAGGGGCAGTGCTTATCACAAGGAGGCTTTACTTTTGGCTCTTAAGGATGAAGCTGGTGGAACTCTCACAAACAAAGAACAGAGCTTTATGGCAGATGCAGACTCAGATGATGATATGGAGGACTTGCAGGCTAATGCAGCAGTTATGTTGATGGCTAATATGCACGAGCTCCACATGAGTGACACAGGCCCAGTGTATGACACTGATGGCTTGTCTCAGGTGATACAGATCATCCTTTGGATTGTTGATAGCGGATGTTCCCGACACATGACAGGCAATCTCAAACTGTTATCAAACTTTATTGCAAAGTTCATTGGCACTGTCAGATTTGGGAATGCTCACTTCGTAGCTATCATGGGCTACGGAGATTATATCAATGGCAATATCGAAATTAGCAGGGTTTATTATGTGGAAGGCCTCGGTCACAATCTCTTTTCAGTCGGTCAATTCTGTGATGGAGATTTGGAAGTTGTTTTCGGGAGAAAACTTGTTTCATTCGTGATCTACAAGGAAACGATCTTATGTCTGGATCTCGTAATTCAAGTCTCTACACTATCTCAATGCAAGACATGGTTGCTTCATCTCCCATTTGTCTACTTTCAAAGGCAACATCAACAAAATCTTGGCTATGGCACCGACGTCTCTTGTTAGGAATTAGAAATTCCATAGTGAAGAGTCGGTCACCCCTAATATTATCTAGCATAAGTTAGCTCGTAGACATATAGTTAGTTACGCTATTTATTAGTTTATTAGTTAGTTATTAGCATAGTTTAGTTTAGAGTAACACCGTGGAGGAAGGACGGGTCTTTACCCACTGTATACCTGATCCACAGGCCGTCAGGAGGTCGTGTAATCTGTAACTATAAATACCCCTTCCATCCTTGGAAGGGGTGGTGCTTCTCATAATCTAACCTTCCATATTTTGTGAACCAAGTCTCTAGCAAGAACACCCTCTCTATCTTTCTCTCTCTAAATATGGCTAACATGTATTTTGATCATCCAAGACCACCCGAATCATTAACACAATAAATATATCGATCCTACAATTGGTATCAAGATCCATGGTTATTGTGTTATCTTTGATTTGTGTGGTTTTGTATCATGGTTATGTTGGTTTTTGAATCTTGTTGTAAACTATTTTTGTTCTAATTTGTTGGTTGAAATCTTTTCCAGTTATCATTTTAGTCAAAACTGTGTTTTTGTACTAGTTTGTTGGTTGGAATCTTTTCCTCTTATTATCTTAATCAAAAAAGTTTGTAAATGGGTTGTATGGTATTCTCTATTTCTGTCCATGTCCAATCTGTTTTTTTGTCCTAACTGCAGTCTTCTAAAACTGTGATGTTAAATGGTCATATTGTCTGAATTTTCGAGGTCAAAACAGGTCTTAATGATATGGTTTTATGCTGTTTCTGGGTCTAAAATGGGTTTTTAATGGTTTTGTAAACTGCTGATTATGATGTTCTTGATAGCAACTTGGTCAAGTTCTTCGTAGAGACTTGACAATATGTCCTGATTCAATGAATATAACTAGCGACTTGCCCATGTTTTCCTTCTAGCGAGTTGTTGTACAAAACCACTTGGTAGCGAGTTGAGTATGTTTTTTGTGTAGCGACTTGTCTTTACAAGTCGTAGCTACTTGACACATACATGCTAGCGACTTGACTCAAAAACTTTGCTAGCGACTTGGAAAAATCTTTGACCTAGCGACTTGTTATTTAACAAGTCATAGCGACTTGCTTTAAAAAATGGGTAGCGACTTGATACAAAACTTTGGCTAGCGACTTGGACAGAAAAGAAGAGATGAAGAAGAATATGACTCGACCTTGACCACATGACCAATAATACAAAAATCATTCATCACAACCACGACCACATCTCAAATCCAAGACTCGATACAAAATTAACATGATACACTTTCGGATCCTCAGTATCACTTCGTGATAATTCAAAGAGATTATATTGACTTCAAAGGTCACTTATCACGAAACCATCATCACCGGAATCCAAATGAAACAACAATGAAACAATCACAAGACTCAAAGTTCAAAACGAAAACAGAAAACTCATTGATCTCAGATCTAATCGTGGCATTCAAAGGCAAACATCAAGACCAAAAGGATCTTAAACACGATTCGTTCTTCATTGATCAAGACACTTTCATCACAGATCCATAAAAAATTCATTTCAAGAAGTAGCAAAGATCTCGGTGTTGTTTAAACCCTCACATACATCTCTGTATCAAATCATTTAGGTGTTTAAACAAATCTTCATTGATCTTTTGTTCAAAGCATATCCTTCGATGTAATATTAGACTCACAAAGAAAGATCAAAACTTTATCAGTTTAATCTTTTCTTTTCGGTCTGATTTTTATTTGAAGCTTTAAAATCATGTGCTCTTCGAATTTACAAGAATAAAGAAACAACATGTATGTTATTCTCTTATTCTTTCAATCGGTCTAAAAGGGAGAAAACGTAATAAACATTAAAAGTTAACGTACCTTTGATCCCGATTCGATGATCTCATGGCTGTCACAACTCATCTCACACCATCCCTGTGGCGAATCTTAGTCCTTCGAATCAAAGACCTTCATGCCATCCCTGTGGCGAGGTCAATTAATTGGGAATTGATCGATTGTGATATTGATGATAGAGGGGTTTTTATTTGTGACTGTGTTGTAAAAGAGAGGCGGTTTTTTTTAGAGTGTTTTTAGGGTTCGGTATTTGTGTGTGATATTAGGGCAAAGCGTGTACTAGGTAAACTGTTAAATACTTTTGAAATTAGGGTGATTTTGGATCCAAACCGAGTGAGTGAATATGGGCTGCTTACTAATACTTGGTACGTGGGCCTATGACCCCTCATTGCAAACGTTTTGTCTTGGAATAATGTTAAGACATTTCATTGCAAACGTATTGCAAATCATTTATGGATCGGATTATGGGCTTTTATTTGTTTTGGGATAATGTTAACATGGACATGGGCCCTCTAAATCCTTAATTGATCGGGTTTAGTCATTTTATTGGATCGAGTTCAAAGTTGCGGTTGGGCTTCTCAATAATGGATTTGTTGAAGAGTTTTATCGATAAAATTTGTGATAATGAGATTTGATGATGAGATTTAATTATGAGATTTGTCAATGAGATTTGATTGGTTATTAGAGTTGATGATGAGATTGGGTATGATGATGAGATTTGTTGGGTTATGAGATTTGATACTATGGTTTATGCATTTTCACGGAGTATATCATGTCTCGGCTTGAATTGATGAATTGAATAAAGTTGACTACGGGGTTGTTTATACGGTATTTCGTATTTGGATTTGCAGTGAGATTTTCCAGGCGTGTTTACTTATTTCGTCTTCCTTCTTTCTATCCTTTCGCGAAGATGACTTGTTTGGGCATTTATGGAGTGTGATAAAGACTTGGCTATTTAGTTACGTGTGTGATTCTTTCTCGCTTAACCCACAACGTAGCTATCACTTCGGTGTCTCACTCAGTTAAGAATGTCAAGAGGTTTTGTACATTGGGTACACCATTTCTTTTTCACGAGGATTAGTACAAGTTTAAGGAACAAATCTGGGGAATTTTACGTCATGTCCAAGTTTGGCATATTGGGTCTATTTCTCCTAGTGGTCACTGCAATAGCCGACAGTATTTGTGAAAGATGTGTTCACCAAAGTGTTTATTGGATGGTTGATGATGGTTGATGATATTGTTGATATTGGATAATGAACCGTTGATGAACCGCTGCATATTCCCCTAAAACAGATATTCACGGAAACCAAAGTTGTCACAACACATTCAAGCTGACATTGTTTACGGTTTTGTCTTGATTTTGTAAAATCCCGTGAAAGAACCTATTTCTCGGTTTAAATTAGAGACTTGTAAAATCCCGTGACAATGGAAACATCCGGGTAATAGTAAAGTGCATTTCCGAATCTATCTTACGGTTTGTTCTTGGTTTTGTAAAATCCCGCGAAAGAAACTATTTCTCGGTTTAAACTATAGAATTGTAAAATCCCGTGATGATGGAGCCATCCTGGAGAAAGGGAAAGTGTAATTCGGATCTTTTCGATGTCGGTGCTACGATTTCGCTTCGAAGAAGGGATAAAAGGGTGTACTTCATGAATTGAATGTGTGTTTGGATATTCGTCATGGCAGTTTGGTTATTACATGGTTTTACGGGGTTACGTGCTTCTAACCATGGTCGGGATGAAACCATTATCATAGATCACTTAAAATGTCAAAGGAGGCTAAATGTGAGATTTTAACCAGAAGATGTGACAACGGGTTAATTCACTATTATTTATTTGAGGTTGAAGTGAAATATCACGGGTGAGTGTACTTAGTATCTGAAGGTATCGGGGATGGTTGGATGAAGATTCTTCAAGATCCTTGTTCGAGCTTATTATCAAAAATGAAGACTTGGAAATCTAGTTATTGTTGGGTGTCTTTTACCTTTTCTTTTACCACTTGGGGGAATTGGGCTCATACCACCACAAAATAACTATCACTTTAAGGAGTTACATTGTTGTGCTCAGTGTCACATTCAATTGTGGATTTTCAAGAGGTAATGTACGTCTTATACTTGATGGTTGGTTGGTTGAAGAGTATAGAGTACATAGAGAGTACTTAGAGATGCTAATGGAAATCGGCACCGCTCTTTGTTACATATGTGCAAGTTTAAGTCACGAGTTCGGGTTAGTTTACTTCAAGGTCAAATTTATCATATTGGGTTTTCTCCATCAGCTGTCACGACAAAGAGCCTACTGAATGATAATGGGGTTGATTACATGTTTTGCCAAGAGAGATTGAAAAGAGAGAGATTATGACGTCTGTTCACATCAGTTCAAGCCTCGTAATCCAAAGAAATGAAATGTGTACGTTTCAGTGCGCATTATCTTCCGAAGAAGAGAAATCTTCTTATGACGTTTGGACACAACAGTTCAAGCCTCGTTCCTCAAAGAAAAGAAAAGTGTACGTGTCAGTGCGCTTTATCTTCTAAAGAAGATAAATCTTCTTATTATGACCATTCTCATCAACATGCTTCATACTTTTTCCATGAGCTTCAGTCATCAAGTGAACCGGGCTACTGTTGACTGTTTTCTTATTCCACTTTCTCAACTATAATGACGATGGCGACATCATGTGCTAATTTTGCGGGGAAGAAGTGTGAATATAATTTATTTGGATGATATTCACTTATTCAATCAAGAATGGAAACTCCGTATCCAATTCTTGAGGGGGAGAAAAAGTGTGAACGTACCGCATGGTTGATTGATATCTGAGAATATATGGTCATACGGATCCTAACTCATGTAAGAACCGATCTTCTTCTTATCGGGTCATCGTTACATGGAGTTTCTTCTAAGAGCCGTTGGTTGACATCTTCACATGGGCTGATTTTGATTAATGACAAAGTGCTTCCAGTTGCGAGGCGGATTTCCTTGATGAACGTCTTTCTGTTCTTGTTTGATTGGGAGGGATTTGATTTAAGGGGATTTGCTATATACAAGTTAACGGGAATGCATTTGGTGAGTTGAAGATGTTGACTTTCTATTCCCCAACTGGACAATCTTGAAGAAGGTCGAGTCTACAGTCTGTTCTACATTTCTTGCTACATGTTAGAAGACTAAAGATGAGTTGCATTTAACGATCTAAAGACTTCTTCCTAATCTGGGTGTTTATCAAACAGATTGTCGGTTTAGGGGAGAGCAGTAATTGGGGGAGAGTGAAAAGTTAGATTTAATCCCCAATTAGATTTGCTCACATCGTTTCTTCAGCAAGTTGATTCTCACAAGATATATCTGAGCTAATGATGTTCTTCTCAACTAAATTTCAAGTATTTGGGCTGATAATATGTTGCTGATTCTGAAGTATCAAAACCAGCAAGGGGGAAGGATACACGCATCTAAATGCGAGTAAACATTGATGAGCTTAATACTTCTAAGTGATTGAAGATATCTCGGGAAGACGAATGTAATTACCGCAGAGACACTCAAGGTTTGACTCATGGTGTTTAGTGTTCTTATTCCAACTATGTGGGGAAAGAGATGGAAGAGTTAGTTTCTGATGATAAAAGAGGTACACAAGTGTGTGATGATGCTATCGCATTCATCAGGGGAGAGAGATTGTGTACATTGGGGATGCTCAACTGTCTCACTTGAGGGCTTAATCAGTGATTCAGAGATATAATCACTTATTCCGTTGTTGACATCCGCAGATTGTCAGAGATAATCGATGATTCGGCCTGCTTCTTCAATGTTATCGGTTATTCTCTCTTTGGGCATTCGGGTACTTCGGGTTCTTGAGCTTCATACACTTTCTTTAGGGGGAGAGAAAAGTATACATCGGGGTTATTCTTTGGCTATTGGACTTAATCTGCTACTTCGATGGTATAAGTTTCTCTCTCTCTCTTCGGGTATATGTGTATTCGGGTTCGTGAGCTCTAGTCTATGAGACTGACTGCATCAATTCTTCTACTTGGGGGAAGTGTTCTCTTGACAACTTTTTGGTATGGATCGCTTCAGACTTCAGTGGAAAAGGAATTTGAGAAGAATTTTAATGAGTGGGATGATACGTTGCTGTTCTTATTGATGATATAACCCCGAACGGAGACTTACAATGATCCTTCTTATATGGAGCAGCAAGATCGATGATATGGTGTGCGTCCTTGTGCATCTGGCTAAGGCAAGCTTGAAAGAAAGCTTAGAATCTGCTCAATAAGAAGATTTACGGTTTTGGGGGAAGCTACCAAAGTCTCACTTTCAAGTGGCTCAATTTCTCTCTTCGACTCAAGAGTCTTGGAAGCTTTGGTGGTGAATGTTTAAGAGATGATGACTTCTATCTTCCACAACGGGGCTGCTCGATATCCTTATCTCGGTACTCGTATCATCATCCTCTTAAACTATATCATCTATTCTATCTTTGTATATATTTAAAAAAAAAAAGCAAAATACAAAAATAGAAAACCATCAAAACAAAATAGAAAAATATAAAATCATCAAAATCCCAGAAAAATCAAAAAATTTGAAAAATACCAAAAATATGTTTTCCAAGACATGTCTTCTGGTATCGATAACATCTGCGGTCTTAGAAATGTCATTCAATAATGGCACGGGACCATAGATGAAGTTCGAGCAGGAGGTGTAAATATTTCTTTTCAAAACATGTCACAAATCTATGGCTTACAGTTACTTCAGACTGTAACCCCTTCTTCAAAATTATGGCTTGCAGTTATTTCAGACTGTGATCCGTGCTTAAAACTATGGCTTGCTATTATTTCTGATAGCAACCCGTTTTTCAAAGAAGGAAAGTGCTACGCTTAAACGATTTTCAAAATTCGTGCACTTATCCTAAAAACAAAATGAGGAAAGTATGTCAAAGGATTGCTGTTCCTACACAAATGTTTTTCCGTCTAAAATTCTTCAGAAAAATATTTGGTGTATTCAAAAATTGGTGGTTAATGAGTTGCTTGAAAATCAATCAGATTCAGAGTTTTCGTAAAAATTGAAAACTCAATCAATGACTTCAGCGCTTAATCTTTTCAGAAAATGAGTCATTGATTGAGGGGGAGAATGTTTTTCAAATTTATATCATCTATCGAGCTTTTCTAATTATCCTATATGCTTAATTGAAAATGATGCTAACCTATGTTAAAGGACTAAGTGCCTAGGATATGATTGTCATGATTAGATGATTAGAGTTTGATGAACACATTATTCCCATGCCTTTACATGATCTGATTGATATGTTGAATTGACTGTTATTAGTCAATTGTTGTTTGGGTGTTGTCGACCACCATATATCTGTATGTGTGTTCACTAACGTATGCAGGTATATTGGTATATAAGAATGTTCCCGGTCCGGATCCCACAATTGAAGATGATTGGATGCCGAAAGGAAAGGGTAACTATATCTTGGGTTGAAAAATGAAGAAACGGAGCTTAATTGGACTTTTATGGAGAGTTGGCATGGAAAAATGCAACGTAAGAGGTCTCACTGCATCAACAGATGGTTTTCTTCATCGAAATGAAGAAACGGAGCTTAATTGGACCTCAGTTGGCATTAAAATGCAATGTATGAAGTCTCACCGCATCGTGACGGTTTTTCTTCCAAGCCCTACAGCAACAACATAAGCTTCTCAACCACCTAACGTATCTTTGTGCAGTATAATTGTGATGATACCATTCTTGAAACAATTTTTGAATAATATTGTTTTGAAAAATGGAAAAATATTGGTTTTGAAAATAAATTGGACTTAATTTTGAAAATCACCGGACTTCATTTTATCAAAACTTAAGTCACTCAATCATCGACTACGGTCATCGATTGAGGGGGAGAGTGATTTATAATAAAATATTTTCAATCGATATTTCTTCACAAAAAGTCTGTTTTGTAGAAAATATGTGGTGATCTAAAGATTTAATGTTATGTCATGGTATGATTTTTTATTTAGAATCAAGATCTTACAAAATGAAATTTTTTCTGTTCTTGTTTGATTGTGAAATTGTTTTATTTTACTTAAAGATCTCTTAAAAACTATCATACCTGACACTAACAATCTTTAATGTCGAAAAACTGTTCCTTACCAGTCATTTTTCAAAATTAAATTTTGCCACGTCTTTCCCCAAAATCTTTTAAATGATTTAAATCAATTGGGATCACAAATCTCAAAAGGTTTGAAATTTTTGATCGGGGGAGAGATCGTGATTTAAATCTCAAATCTGTTTTAATGGAATCGGTTTTAGTCCTTTATAGGCACTCCTGCCTCCATGTGCCAAACGATTTCAAATACACAATGCACATGTTGAGGAGAAGGATTTATCCAAAAACATGATGAGTATTTAAACTTGGCCACATCTTCTCCTATGTTTTCTAAACCGTATTAAATCACTTGGGATCCAAAATCTCAAAGGGTTTGATATTTTTGATCGGGGGAGAATTTGTGATTCAATAATTAAATTTGAGAAAAGGTGATCGTTTTGATTCAAGTGTGCATACTGCTCTCTCATATGTGCTAAACACTTTCGAATCTCGAAGCACATATTGAGGGGGAACAAATGGTTTCTTAATGGCTTTTGTGATCGTGGATGTACCTCAAATGAACTCTTTCCTCTATGTGATAAAATGTTTTCATATATCCTTCGCACATATTGAGGGGGAGAATTTTACCAAGAAAATCAAATGGCTTTTTCTTACGAAATTGTGATCATGAATTTGTTTCAAAGAACTCTTGCCTCCATGTGCTAAACAATTTCTAAATCATATGCACATGTTGAGGGGGAGGTTTTCTAAAAGATCAAAAACAATTAAGGTACAAAATGTTTTGATTTTATATCACAAGTACCTTGATTAGATTTTCCAAATGATTTTTCAATTGGTTTCGAGGAGGAATGAACTGTACCATAAGACCGACCATTTTATTTTATGCATGGAGTTATAAGGATGGTGAGGTTAGGTATTAGTTCCCACGATCCGCCAGAACCGGAGGGATCTACCCAGGGACAATCCACTAGATAGTGTAGAGTCCTTAGGTATATTGAAAAAAGGAGAAAAATGAGAATATGGGAAGAGTGTCGACTGAGACAGAGCTAGATCTGGAATAAACCCAACAAGGTTCTAGTTATGAAGTCTCGGTAAGCACTGAAGGGGTTGCAGAATGAAAAAGAAATGAATATGAAAAGGGTGAAAAGAAATAGCCCTCCAATAATTCAACCTTAGGGCAGAAACCGGGTTCAATACATATGCTACTGGTGTTTACTAAGGTAACACTGGTATTGAAGACAAGACATCATGGACCCAGTGATGCACAGCACTAAACTTCCCAAGCTACTCAAGTTCCTCTTAAAAGGGCTTGTTTCATTCTCACGGGGAACTGACATAATCTATCGACTTTCTCTTAGAGATTGTTGATATTGAAGAAGGAGACCCTCTCCCTAGTCTCCGGCATAGGAACCAAATGTGCACTATTGAGTCTAGAGCCAAGAGATCATCATATAAATCTCTTTAGGACACTGTCAATGAAGACTCTCTATTTCACACAATGTGGAAAGAGAGATTACATCTTATGAGTCCTACGCATTATTCTTGTGGTATTGCCAGAACATCTGAGTGATATGCTAACATATTAACAATGAAGATGGAAAGCCTTCTGGAGCCAACATCAAACAAGCCTCTGGTGGGTGGCATGTGAGATCTATCCAATAGATCAACCATGTGACAACCGAACAGAAACAATGGGGCGATTCAATCTTTTGAATCAATCACGTTCAAGTTATGGATTGACGGATACCTTTGAAAAACTGGTCGTTGTGCTTAAAAAACTCTTTTCTTTAGCACATCGACCGTGTACAAATATTTCAAAATAAAAGGTGTTTATGATTGATAATTGATTTTCATTAAAACCTTCGTTGTATTGCAAAAACAATTTCTATTGAGCGGTACACGACTGTTTTTCAAATATCTTTTCATCAATCAGTGAATCTCAATTCGCTGGTTCACTCACTCCGTGTTGTCTTCTTTGAGACGTTCCGGTTTGAGAACAGCTAGAACAGCTACGAAACCCTATCAAGGAGATTCTTCGGAATCATACCGATCACGCAGTACTTGTATCGATCAACGGGAACCGTGGGCCGTGTACCTCAATTCAACGAAAGTGATCAAAGACACTTTTGTGTGTTTTATTGCTAACTGTTGTTTGCAGGTACATTTGGACGATTGCAGCTGATCAGATTTGAGGAGTCAATCCAAAGCCGCATGCTCACAGCATCCACACTTAATTGAAGAAATCATGACTTGTACTTATCTACATAACCTGGCTCGGATATTTCTATACTATGCTTCTGCTACGCTGCTGCAAATATCATGAACCAAGAAGCTTCCGTAACTCTGATGAAAAATGTCATGATCCAAAAGTGTGAGTATGTCGGTCCGAAAGTCACAACTTCACATGATGGCAACACTACAATGGGTGATCCAGAAATTTACTGTGGCTGATGATCTCAATGAAAGCTCGAAGATCATCAATGATGTGGATCAGTTAATGGCCTCCACTCAAAGTACAATATAATCGGACTATGAAGAGTCACTGCTAAAGCACAATGATGCGGAAGATGAAGAATTAAAGTCTACGAGCTCAAGAACAAAGTCAAGAATAGAATGCTAGGATTCGAAATGTAAAACATGGGGTGACCTCCCTTAGGGGGAGATTGTTAGGAATTAGAAATTCCATAGTGAAGAGTCGGTCACCCCTAATATTATCTAGCATAAGTTAGCTCGTAGACATATCGTTAGTTACGCTATTTATTAGTTTATTAGTTAGTTATTAGCGTAGTTTAGTTTAGAGTAACACCGTGGAGGAAGGACGGGTCTTTACCCACTGTATACCTGATCCACGGGCCGTCAGGAGGTCGTGTAATCTGTAACTATAAATACCCCTTCCATCCTTAGAAGGGGTGGTGCTTCTCATAATCTAACCTTCCATATTTTGTGAACCAAGTCTCTAGCAAGAACACCCTCTCTATCTTTCTCTCTCTAAATATGGCTAACATGTATTTTGATCATCCAAGACCACCCGAATCATCAACACAATAAATATATCGATCCTACATCTCTCACATTTAAACTTTCAAACCATAACCAACCTTGCTCGATACAAACTAGTTGAAGGTCTCCCGAGATTCCGATATTCTAAAGATCACCTATGCTCAGCGTGTGAACAAGGGAAAAGCACTCGTGCTCACTTTTCTTCAAAGGTGGAACACAGCTCTCAGCATGTGCTTCATCTTCTTCACTTGTATTTGTGTGGCCCGATCTTGGCGTGCAACGATTAATGGAAAATGCTACATCTTGGTAATTGTCGATGACTACTCACGATGGACTTGGGTCTACTTTCTTTGAAGCAAAGATCAAGCTCCACAGATGATCATCACCTTTCTCACGAAAATTCAAGTTCAGCTCCGAAACACCGTCCGCCAAATCAGAACAGAATAAGGAACTGAATTTGTGAATCAAACTCTTCGAGAATTTTATGAGAAAGTGTGAATTGAGCATCAAATATCTATTGCACGTACACCAGAACAAAATGGAGTTGTTGAAAGACGAAACCGTACGTTATTGGAAGCTGCAAGAACAATGTTAATCAATGCTAAACTTCCAGATTACTTGTGGGCGTATCAAGCGCATGCTACACTCAAAATCGCTCAATGATTACAAAACGCCACAACAAAACAGCATTTGAGCTTATCCACAACGAAAACCGAATCTCAAACACTTTCATGTATTTGGATCCCTTTGCTACCCAAATAATGATCTTGATGACTTTGGAAAGCTCAAAGCCAAAGCTGACATTGGAGTCTTTATTGGATATTGTGAGAATTCTAAGGGTTACCGGATCTCGGAATCGTCATTACAAAGCGGGTTATGGAAACGATTCATGCAAATTTCGATGAGCTTACTGAAATGGCTTCTGAGCATAACAGCTTGGAACCCGATCACAACCGTTTAAACTTCCCTCAAACCCCATCATCAGTTGACCCAAGCCCTCAGCTTACGCGTCAATAAATGGAAAAGCTATTTGCTTCGTTGTTTAGTAATGACATTGATGAACGTGCTCCAGGTGTATCCGATGTTTCCACTGCTCAACCTGATCATATTCCAATACACGATACACTGCTACAACAACTCGTTGAAGAAGTACCACCGTTGACTCTACAACAACAGTTGAACAAACTTCTTCCAACGACGATCCGGTGATGATGTTCGAACAATGAAGTACCCCCACCTGCAGATTATGATCCAAATGCGTTCTTCAAACCGTTTGCTAATGAAAGCTGCACTGATGTTGCGGAATCATCTACAAGCCATTTGTATCCTCAAAATCTGCACAATGTATACCAACATCAACCCTCTACACATCGTTGGACGAAAGACCATCCTCTTGAAAATATTATTGGTAACCCGAATCAACCGGCCGTAACAAGACAACGTCTTCACACGAGATGGTGAACATTACATTTATGCACTCACCTGCCAATCGAACCTAAAACATTAAAGATGCAATGACAAAAGACAACTGGATTTAATCCATGCAAGAAGAACTCAATCAATTCAAACGTCTTGAAGTATGGGAACCGGTTGAAAGACCAACAGGGGTCTACGTCATTGGTCTCAAATGGATTTGGAAGAACAAATTGGATCTTGTGAAGGGAACGTAATCAAAAACAAGTCACGCCCGGTGGCTAAGGGTTATAGACAGGAAGAGGGTATTGACTTTGAAGAATCATTCGCTCTGATTGCTCGTCTTGAGGTCGTTCGGATCTTTCGCTTTCGCGCTCATATGAATATAACGGTCTTTCAGATGGACATCAAAATTGCTTTTTTGAATGGTCAACTGAAAGAAACGGTTTATGTTAACCGCCGAAGGATTCGTTGATCCCGAGTTCCCGAACCATGTCTACAAACTGAACAAAGCTTTGTACGGACTCAAACAAGCTCATCGGGCGTGGTACGATAAGTTATCATCCTTCCTCATTGCCAATAATTTTACCAAAGGTTTGGTCGACCCAACTCTTTTCATACAATATCACGGGGCACACATCTTAATTGTTCAAATTTACGTGGATGACATCATTTTTGGGTCAACACATAAAAAGTATTCAATCGCTTTTGCAAAACTAATGAAAAAACATTTTGAAATGTCCATGATGGGTGAACTTACGTTCTTTCTAGGACTGCAAGTTCATCAATCACCCCGTGGTATTTTCTTGAGTCAGTCCAAATATACCCTTGAACTTCTTAACAAATTTGGAATGCAAAACTGTGACACCTATGCCACACCAATGGCTCATACCAAGAAGCTAGACGGTGATTTACATGGGAAATTGGTGGACCCTACCAAATGCCGTAGTATCATTGGGTCTCTCATGTATCTAACAACTAGCAGCGACATTGTTTTTGCCGTATATCTCGCTCCGTTATCGGTCGAGACCAAGCTGAAACCCACCTCTCGAGGCTAAAAGAATCCTCCGATACATCAAGGGAGCCATTAACTTGGGGATCTAGTATCCGAAGGATTCTGGTTTTGAACTAATAGCTTTTTCAGACGCTGATCACGCAGGATGCTTAGATTCATGGAAAAGTACCTCAGGAGCATTACAATTTATTGGTGATAAACTGGTGTCATGACAATCGAAGAAGCAGGATTGTACATCGCTGTCATCAACCGAAGCAGAATATGTAGCCATTTGGATGAGAACACAACTCAAAGACTATGGTTACATATTTGACAGAATCCCAATGTAATGCGACAATCGGAGTGCTATTGCGATGTCGTGCAACTCTGTTCAACATTCGAAATCAAAGCACATCGATCTTAGATATCATTTCATCAAGGAGCACGTAGAACAGGGTACTGTTGAATTATACTTTGTGGGTGAATACCAATCGGCATCTTCTCACCAAAGCCTTAGCTCCTGCTAGGTTTAATGAGTTGGTCCACCGGATTGGGATGAGGTGTTTGACTCCAGAGGAACTGGATGAACTTTTAAAACATTCTTGAAACCAGTCAAACACCAAAACCTCTTTTGTAAATATCTTTCAAAAACAAAATACAAAAATATAAAATCTGATAAAACAACAAAAATATTCTTCCATCTATATTTCTTTTAACATGGCAAGTACAAATCTTCCGTCAACACTCTAATCTTTCAAAATTCAGTATTTTTTCGATCAAGTGTTGAGGGGGAGAAAGCAAATATTTTTCGGTTTCATAAAACCTTGTACTTGCATGTTACCTTATCCCGGTTGTTTCTTTATTAATGGTGGTCAAATTTCTGGTTTACTGACACTCCTCGAACTCAAATTTATAAAATTTCATTATTTCTTAAGTCGAGGGGGAGTTTCGTCAAAGTTCTTTTCCAAATATTCTTCGTTTGGCAACCAAAATGGAAATTATGAGCATTCAATGTAAATGGTAAAGGTGGAGGGACTAATTATGTCAAAAGTTCAAAGTAATTTTAACAAAATACTCCACCTAAACTCATTTACTCACCTCATTTATTTCCCAACTAACTTAATCCTACGCGTAAAAATCCATCTACAAATCTGTGTTTCTGATCTTCATTTTGTAAGTGTTTTTATGGTTTTAACATGATTATAAACATTGGTTTTGAATCGTTTTGAAAACCAACGGTTAAATTTTAACCTAGAGATGATTTTGTGTTCTACGCATAAGCGTATGAATACACAATCAAGTGTGTGTGTGTGTGTTTGTGGTTGAAATGGTAGTGTCAAAACGTTTGTATAATCACTTTGAATCCATTTTCATCATTAATACTCACCCAGAAACACGAATTGAATGATTTTTGAAAACTAGGGTTTATGCGTGAATTGGGTATTTTCATGTGTGAATGTTTATGGTTAATTTGTTGCTTGAAAGATGTTGTTTACATGTTTAATTGATAGTATCTAGGCTTAGATCATACCCAGAAACATCAATTGTGATAAAACTGAAATTTAGGGTTTATGTTCTTGAGAATTAGGTAGTTTTGATTCACAAGTCCATTTGTGTTAAAACTTGGATAAAACAACTCAATAGGCTTCCTAGACATCCCAGAAAAATTTTGGTGCATTTCCTATGGCTAAATATCTTAGTCGTAATTCTTGAACTTTTAGGGTTTAAGTCTTACGCATAAGAAACTCTACGCGTAACTATTTGATTGAGTATTCATGTTTAAAACTGATAAGGATTGAATGTATGTGTTAATATTGATGTCATGATGAATTTATTTCAGGTTTCTACGCGTGAATAATTTAGAATCAAGGTTACTTGAACATCTACGCATAAGGATCATCTTACGCGTAGAATGTTATGCGTAAGAGAAATCTTACGCGTAACCTTTACGCGTAAGGTTCTACAATGGGGACTACGCGTATCCTGTGAAGGATATGCGTAAATAGTAACCTCTACGCATAAGGTTGACTCTTACGAGTAAGCCTTGCGCGTAAGGTTCCATATACGCTTACGCATAAGCTTTACGCCTAAGGCCCTCTTTTCCTACGCGTAATATTTCTTACGCGTAAGTCAAGAACCTACGCATAAGCTTACGTTTACGCGTATAACCACTCTTGTTTACGCATAAGCTTACGTTTACGCGTATAACCACTCTTGTTTACGCATAAGCTTGCAAAATCTACGCCTAAGCCTAGTTTTAACCTTAATTATGAATTGTTACGCGTGCAAACTTGTAAATAAATAAATCATAACGCCATGAAACCAATAATGTCACTAATAAGCTTAAATGTTTAATAAGTTGTGAAAAATAAGTGAAAACATAGACTTTAAAACTTAAAGTTAATCAAATCACGAAACTTATCACGACGTCTTTGGACTATTGGACTAACAAGTGACATTGGACTCGTAACAATCATCGACATATCACTTTCAATAAATAGACAATAAAACCAACTGTTGACTAACGTAATGTCTTTGGATATGTTGGTTCTTTTGGCTAAATATCTTTCAGATCACGACATGGACGCTCAAATGCAACAAGTGGATGCACCAAATGTCTCACTGTTGAAGATATCTTCCCTCATGGTTATCCAATGAAGATCGGAAAGAACAACCTTAGAGTTGATTTTGATAGTCTCACCGCTTTCGAGTCTTCTTGTCCGATTGCTGTGGACATTCTGAAGAATCACCCTTATCAGAACATGCTCACCAACTCCGCTACAGTGTCGGAGATCTACATTCACCAATTCTGGCATACAATGCGAAAGATCAAAGGTCAAAATGATGTGACGGTGACGCTCTACCACAAACAAGTCACCATCACACCAGCAGACTTAAGGGCTATTCTTCTCATTCATGTCATCGAGCCAACTGAATACAATGCCACACCAACTGAAGAGGCCGTTCTACAATTCATGATCGACATTGGTTATGACGAAGCTACAGGAGTAATCACAAAGCATTCATACGTGGATCTTAAGAATATTCCCTAGCCATGGAGAACCCTCTACATCATCATTACCAAATCAGTTTCTGGACGTGATAGTGGTTATGAGCATCCCAAGCTCGTGGAACTACATATCTTTTGGGCTTTGGTCAACATGAAACACATTGAAGTTGAAGCTCTGATATGGGACGACATGATGTTTTTCCTCAAAAAGCTTGGCACCAAGATCCCATATATCAGATATACCAAATTGTTGATCCAAAGAGCTCTAGGGTATAATCCTGATATTCCCTTGAGACTCAATGACCCCAAAAATCACTCCATGTTGTATGAGCCTACACTCACAAATGATTTAAGGAATCAACAACAAAGAAACAAGGTGCAGTGTTGCCAGATCACCTTCTAACTGATGCAGTCAAACAACTTTATTCATACAAAAGGTATCTGGTAGCGGTTGATGAAGGCAAAGTAGGTTTTCTTGATGAAAAGTCCTCTGGTACACCTATTAGGAAAACCAGGAGAGGTAGTGCAGGGAGTGTTACAAGCACTGAGAGCCAGAGAAAGTTTCCTAAGAGGTCACATACTCTCAAAAGGAAAGTTCCCTCTAAGGAAGCCATTCCTATTCCCAAGCCTGAACCGAAACAAAAGCTAGTGGATGAAAGCTCTGAGGAAACTGAATCAGACGAAGAGATCACCTACTCTGAAACTGCAATTGATGACACTCAAACAGTAGTAAAACCTCCCAGTCCAAAAGCTAACAAAGGTAAAGGTAAAAATCATGTGCTTGAGAATGAGAAGGAAAGCTCTGAAGAAGAACCATTTGATGAGGAAAGAGAATATCAAAAGAAGTTGAAGAACCTCAGACTCAAATATCTTACCCATGAATTCGTAAAGGATCAAACTCATGGCCCCGGAGGGTCAAGTGGTGGAATTCAAGCCACACCAGTTTCCGATGCGGTTAATCAACCCGATAAGGGAACTGGTACCACGATCACCCACGAACAACAAAGAAAGGCAAATTGAGGATTCCATCAACTATGACATAGAGGAACCAGACATGGAAAAGACCGAGAAAACTCACGGTGAAGATACTAAGGTGATGAAATGGCTAAGTCCGGAAATGATGATGATCTTGATTATGATAATTTTCTTCTAGACAGTCCGCGACGCTCCAAGGAGGAAACTTCTGAGCCACCGAAGGACCCGGAGCCACCTCACATCTGCTCATCATCAGACTCGTCTTGTCACTCTTCACCTCCACTATCCAAAGGCACAACCAGATCCACATCTAAATCTGTGAAGAAACCAACTGACTCTTGGATATCCCAGGCTAAAACAAGGATTTCAAAAACTGTCAAGCAAGTTAGGAAGAAAGACGTGATCAACAAAAAGCTTAATCAACTCGTTGTATCATTCTTCTTCATGACGAGATAGACAAGATGTCTAGTGAAAGGGAGTATGTCCAGAAGTTCATGAAACATGATCTTCAAGGGGAAATGAACGAGATGATCAAGGGATATACTCAAAAGTTACTTCTCGACATCGTTCCTGGCGTGACAAGGGAGATGTTTACCAGACAGCTCTATCCAAATCTCATGAAATTGGTCAAGCAAACAATGCAATCCACTCCGGTAACAATGATGATCAATCCAATGGAGCTGCAGTTCTTTTCGATGCGAGTTGATTTCCAAGCTGGTGCTACAATTGTCTAAACGATCTGCAACTTTCACCTCTGACGAAAGTAAACTATTTGAGGCATTACTGGAATATCAACTCAAGGCTTCATGCAAGGAGCAAGCTGAAAGGCCAAAGCGTCCAAGAAACGATGATGATAAGGATAAAGATAAAGAGCCTAAACGTCTAAAGAAGTCTGGTGAACCCTCCTCCATGCCACTACCACCCCAAAGGACTCTATCTCAACAACGATATCCTCCACGCTCTTCTACTAACAAACCTTAGGACTATGAGTTACCACCCCAGACAGAGAAAATCGGTGATCATTTCGAATACACTGGTGGTGACGATGAGGAAGTCCCTGAGCCCCAACAACAACTGTTGGAATCACTCCTAAACCTAAATCAAGTGTTAGTGATTCATATGTAATAGTTAGCTTAATTATGGCCTTTATGTTTGTTATTAGCCTTATGCTTATGTAGAAGGCCTATAAGCCTAGGCCTAGCCCAATAAGGAAAAGGATGGGAACTAGGAGTGTTGCCCTAGCTTCCCTCCTATAAATACTCTTGTATAACCCTCACTTGAGGGTTGGTTGTTCAATTTATCTCTTTCATTCACTCTACGCCTAACCATTCTTCATATTTACGTGTGTGTGTGTTTGGATATTGTTCAACCGACCTCTATCTCCTCTCTATTTCTTGTGTTGTTACTTGTGTTGCAGATTTGGGAACCTATCAGTGGTATCAATCACCTACTAGTTGGGTAAATCGTATTGTTTTTGAAGTGGGTTTTTTGGTCCTACGCGTAGAACATACGGTTCGTGCTTGATACTTTGTTTCGCTTAAAAACGCATTTTTTTCACTTTTTAATCCAAGATTCTTGTCCTTTCAACGTTTTAAGGTGTTAAAATAATTGTTTTTGGCAAAAAGTTTCAAACTTTACGCGTGGATCTACGTTTTTAAGCTTGTTTTTGTACGAGGGTTTCACCCTATGCATAACTGTTTTAAGAGTTTTGGCTCATCAAGTTTCACACTTTTGTGTTATTTTGGTGATATTGAAGCTATCTCATCATAAAAATCTGGTTTAGAAACATCTTTGGGCAAAATCATTTTTACGAGTAAAGCTACGCGTAACAAAACCCTAATCTTACGCGTAACTTTATCCTTGGTTTGATCTTCGCCATGGTTTACTCCGTGTTTTCTTGCTTGGATAATCCACGAAAATACGTCGACTTTGGATATCTTTTGCATTGTGATAGTGTAAAAGATCACTTGGGATAAAACCCTAAAATTACGCATAAGCATAAAGCTTACGCATAGAAAATCCTACGCATAAGATTTATCTTACGCCTAAGCTTAGTCTTACGCATAAGGTAATCCTACGCCTAAGTTTTCTACGCCTAACTTCTTGTTTTACGCATAACTTTAGTGCTTTTTCCTCACTTACGCGTAAGCTAAACCTACGTGTAACTCTTGCTGTTACGCGTAACTTTGGTGTTTTTACGCATAAGTGATACTTGGCTATTGTGATTTCTACGCCTAAGGATACTTCATCAACAAAGGTTCATTCGACTACAAAGATCCATTTTACCAACACAAGTTTTTCAACATGTCACAACCACCATACTCTAACTATTTCCCTTACACTTATTCTCAACGTCAACAACAACTAAGTCCACAACATCAACAATGGAATCAACAACAAGCAATTTATCAACAACAATTTAATCAACAACATACTCCACAACTTGCTGCAATTCCACAACCTCAAATGGTTCAACCACCACCAAGTCTTCAAGTACAACCCTACACAAACGAATTCAATCAACATCCATCAAGGAACACTATGAAGGAACCCACTTGGTTTGCAAAGATGTGTGAAGCTTTAAGCAGCCAACAATCAATTCATGGGGCTGGATCACTTGATAGACCTCCAATGCTCACTCCAGGAAACTACGATCAATGGGTGATAATGTTCTTTAGGTTTTATGATCTTAAGAAGCCACATGGAAAGTTCTTAAAGAAGGTTATCTTGGAAGGTCCATTTCAGATGCCTCTTGTCATCGTACCCGATCCAAATGATAATCCACCAAGAGATGAACAATCCAACATTGCTATCTTTTGCCGACTGAATGCAGAGGAACTTCTACACTATGAAGCTGATGAACTTGCAATGCAATATATCCTTTTAGGATTACCTAACCCAATTCTTCGAAGTGTTGATGCTCAAAAGACTGCAAAGGAAATGTGGGAACACATTCATCTTCTTATGGTAGGATCTGCACTCAATCAGGAGGATATGGAATCCAAAATTTACTTGGCTTATGAACACTTCATGATTGAACCTAGAGAGACACTTGAGTCTTATCATCATCGATTCTCAGACATCATAAATGATTTGGATAAAAACAACATCATCATGCCAAGAATTGCCGTTAATACTAAGTTCCTGAGTAGTCTTGGTCCTGAATGGGAGAAGTATGTCCTTTTTCTCCGTCAAGCGAAGAACATGCATCATTCTACATACGGATTGTTATACGATTACTTGAAGCCTCATGAAAAGGAATTTGATAGGGAAAGGATTCTCCGTGCTCAAATTGCTTCACCTTCACATCCGGAAAATCAACAACTTGCCTTGTATGCTCAAAACAATTATTCTCCTCAACCAAAGAACTCAACCAATGCTACAATCACACCATATGATCCTTCACAAAGATCAATCTCAACAAACTCAATTGGTTCCATACAACAACAACAACGCCAAGCACTTGTCGTGAAGCTAATGAGGAATCGATCCGCTCAAGCATTGCAACAAGGATTTGCTATGATTGCTAATGCTTTTAGCCGTTATACCAACAAATGCAACAATCGTGATTCGTTCCTCATCTAACACAAGGAATCAAGCTGTTGTGAACAATGGACGAGTTGAAGTTCAAAATCGTGGTTATGGTCGCCGATGGGCGGTGGTCAAGGGTTTAATCCTGTGGGTAGGAATAACAACAGAGCTCAAGTGGTGGAACAGGGAAATGCTTAGAATGGGTTGAATGGTCTTCGATGCTACAGCTGCAATGAGAAGGGACATCTGGCTAATGCATGCCCAAAGCCTAGGACTAAGGGCAGTGCTTATCACAAAGAGGCTCTTCTTTTGGCTCTTAAGGATGAAGCTGGTTGAACTCTCACGACAAAGAACGAGCTTTATGGCAAATGCGAATCGATGATGATTGGAGGACTTGCTTGCCAATGCACCGTTATGTTGATGGCTAATATGCAAGAGTTACACATGAGTGCACAGGCCCAGTATGACACCGATGGCTTGTCTCGTACCGAACAAACCATATTTATCTCGATCTAATATCTCCGCCAACATCCGAATCCGGCAAGGCTCAAAATGTTCAAAATGAGTCGCCTACATCTCATTCGACGATTTTCAAATAGACCCCGTAGTCACATTTGACGATCAAGATGACCTTATGGTTTCCCTTGATAATCAAATTGATTCTCGTAGTTATACTTGAGGATCTAAGTAATGATCATGTTGTGACTCACGTTGAACACGCCGAACTTTTGCCTCATCCAGATTTTGCTCGCTTAATACAAGACCAACAAACCATAGTGGAAGAATGTCGTGCAATTAATCGGGACTTGGAAAGAAAAATGCACTTTGTTAACCAAGGATTTTGAATGTTTACAAAAGCAACTCAACTTTTTCAAAACTCAAGAAAAGCGTGAAAAAGGTTTTGAAGCAGCCTTTGCCAAATCTCATCAAAACGAACAATATTTAGAGAGACAGATGCGTGATCTAGCCGCCTCAAAGAATGCTTTGTTGTCTGAAATAGAACAACTAAAGCATGAACATAAAAAGCAAATTAACGCTCTCACCTTGGAAAATCAAAAAGCTAAGGCTGAGTTGTTAACTTGTCAAAAACAGTTCTCTGCATACAAAAAGCATTCCACGAAACGAATAGATGATCATCTTGAAGAAATTATCGGCTTGCAAAACAAACTTAAAGAGTTTAAAACTGTTGTTTACAAACATGGCGAGTCGGTCACAGCTATTGAAAAGTTTACTTTAAAACCCAATCCAAATGGATATGGACCGAATCTTGTTGATTACAAACCTAAGCTTTCAACCACAGCATTCAAACCAAATCTCGAAGTTTCCAGGCGAGAATATAAAATTGATAATTCTGTTATGAGTGTTGTTGAATATCATCGTCAAGAGGAATTAGATGCATAAGACGAGAGTCGATCAAAATTAGAAAAAGTTGTTTACAACAAACCTTTTAACTATTCAAAAGCGGTCACTTTCGTCACACCAACGGATTCTTCTAACACACCAAGGATTATCATAAAACGTCTGAGTCTTCTAATGTTAGTCCCAAACCAGATTATGCACAAACTTATGGTCCTTTACCTTCCATCAGTGAAGTAAACTCAAAACACGAAAATCGCAAAATTCTTAGATATTTTGACCTTTTCATGGTTGACCTCAAAACTTTAAAACATGAGATAGAATATCATTCTGAAATCAAAGTTCAACATTTTCAATCGCCTCGGCGAGAACAATGAGACATTTTTCGAAAAATCTTTTACCAAATGTTAAAAATTTGAAAAGTTGTGCATTGTCTTGGGAAAGGGACTTTCATAAGGAACTTGGATTGATGAAGGTCGTTTTTGAGAAAATAGAAACATCTATTTCTAATACTAAACGTAAAAAGAAAATGTTGAGAAAAGATGTTGATCTACTCTTGGAAGATGTATCTGTCTGGTGTCCATAATCTTGTGTTATTGAATTCTTTGTCATATGCATCGATTATATCTCTGCTGATATCTTTGTTGATTCCGTGGTAATTGCGAATTCGATAATGTGCATCGGTCGAGTCTTTAAAAGCTAAAATGAACGTTTGATTAACGAGCTTTCAAATGCAAAATGTCGCCTTCAATGGTGTCAAAAAGATTGTCAAAATCGTGAACTTGCTTTGCAAAACAAAATCAACCAGTTGCAATCTAAATCGTTTAATCCAAAATTTGAGCAACTGGATGATCAAAACGTGTCTTTGAAATGTCAAATCTCAAAATATGAACAAGAACTTGTAAAAGTTAAACAGGAATATGGTGTCATATTTGATTTACTTAAAAAGACTCGTGATGAAGCATCAAACGAGCTTGATCATTTTCTTGCACACACTAAGGAAGTCATGAATTTTTGGGGAAATCTTCGTTCTGAAAATCAAGGTTCGATTCACACTATCTTTAAGTTAAGAGAAATGTTAGGAAAGTATGAACAACTTCCTCTTACCGTGATCAAGAGAATAGCCCCAGTAACACTTAGTAATCGTGAACCTAGAATCACTACTGCCAAATCACAAATTGTTAACGTGCTTCCTTCTCTAAACAGAATAGTTGCGTCTTTTCCAAACGTCCGCACTTCACAACCTAGGAGCACTACATCGAAGAATAGGAAGTTGCGACCTAAGAAAAGATCAATAAGGAATGCTAAAGTAGAAGAACACCCTAGGACTATGAATAAGACTCATGTTGCTTCCACTATAGATATTGTGTCTGGAAAATGTAATAGAAATAGTGATATAACGAATGCTAAACCTTTAAGCACTTTTGATATCCAGTCTGATGCACCTTGTGATATTTGTCGTAAAAGTATGAATTTTGATTGTCATGACAAATGTGTTGCTAAAGCTATCATCTCTCGTTTAAGGAATCCTAAGAATCGGAATACCTCTAGGCCCACTAATCTTTCTAAGTCAGTGCTTGGTAGACCGCATTCTTTAGATTCTAGGAAACGCAATGCTGTCCCTGTAGCTCCAGTTTCACCTCCTAGGAATGTAGTACCACCTAGTGCATTCACTAAGACTAAAGCAAATACTAGTTGGAGATGGCAGAAATGGATATATAACACACTAGGATTTAAATGGATACCTAAAGCTATTGATGTGTGTATGTCTACTATAACTGCTCCGGAACCCTCTAACATTTCGGGTTCTACATATACTTCTATTCCATCGTGTGTAATGCAGGTGATACAGATCATTCTCTGGATTGTTGATAGCGGATGTTCCCGACACATGACAAGCAACCTTAAACTGTTATCAAACTTTATTGCAAAGTTCATTGGCATCGGATTCGAATGATCACTTCAGCACTATCATGGGCTACGGAGACTATATCAATGGGAACATCGAAATTAGGAGGGTTTATTATGTGGAAGGCCTCGGTCACAATATGTTTTCAGTAGGTCAGCTTCGTGATGGAGATTTGGAGGTTGCTTTCGGGGAGAAATCTTGTTTCATTCGTGATCTACAAGGAAACGACCTTATGTCCGCTCGCGTAATTTAAGTCTGTACACTATCTCTATGCAAGACATGGTTGCTTCATCTCCCATCTGCTTACTTTCAAAGGCAACATCAACAAAATCCTGGCTATGGTACCGTCGTCTCTCACATCTAAACTTTCAAACCATCACCAACCTTGCTCGACACAAACTAGTTGAAGGACTCCCACGATTCCAGTATTCAAAATATCACCTTTGCTCAGCTTGTGAACAAGGGAAAAGCACTCGTGCTCATTTTCCTTCAAAGGTGGAACACAGCTCTCAAGATGTGCTTCATCTTCTTCACATGGATTTGTGTGGCCCGATGCGCGTGCAAACAATCAATGGCAAACGCTACATCTTAGTAATTGTTGATGACTATTCACGCTGGACTTGGGTCTACTTTCTACGAAGCAAAGACCAAGCTCCACAAATGATCATCACCTTTCTTACGAAAATACGTGTTCACTCGAAACACCGTCCGACAAATCGAGCATGAGGAACCAATTTGTTAACCAAACTCTTCGTGAATTTTATGAGAAAGTGGGAATTCAAAGATCGACATCTATTGCACGCATACACCGAACAAAACGGAGTTGTTGAAAGACGAAACCTAACGTTAGTGGAAGCCGCAAGAACAATGTTAATCAATGCTAAACTCCCAGTTACTTGTGGGCGTAAGTTGTGTCTCAATGCATGCTATACTCAAAACCGGTCTATGATTACAAAACGCCACAACAAAACACCTTCGAGCTTGTCCACAACAGAAAACCGAATCTCAAACACTTTCATGTATTTGGATCTCTTTGCTATCCGAATAATGATCGTGATGACTTTGGAAAGCTCAAAGCCAAAGCTGACATTGGAGTCTTTATTGGATATTGTGAATTCTAAAGGTTTCTGAATCTGGAATCGTCGAACAAAGGAGGTTATGGAAACGATTCATGCTTATTTTGATGAAATCGCGGAGATGGCTTCTTAGTATAACAGCTTGGAACCCGGTCACAACCATTTAAACTTCCCCCAATCCCCATCATCAGCTGAACAAAGCCCCCAGCTCACTCGTCAACAAATGGAAAGGTTATTTGCTCCTCTGTTCAGTGACGATATTGATGAACGTGCTGTTGGGTTTTTGGTTCCTTGAATCATGAATTACTCTAAGTACTGGAACCACGAACATAGTTGATATAACCACGGACGTAAGGTGGAACCAGCGATGAAGACAAACCACGGCTAGTAGTAGTGTGTAACCACGGACAATATATTGTAACCATTGCTAGTCTTGTATAGTCGGTTTAGTTTATTGTATTAGATAAATATGGAAAAGATATTTATCTTGTAGGTTACGGATTGTATTATGTAAAGGACTCCTTAGTCTATAAAAGGAGGTCCTAGGTTAGTTTAGATATACGTAAGTTTTATATCTAAGGTCGATACACTTCAAGGTTGCAAAACCCTAATACTGTAAGAGTATTCGTATTAATAAATAATATTGAGGTGTTGAATGTTAACTGTTCTTCTTCTTAAGATTAAGTGTTAAATTCCGCGTAATACTTAATAAGCTTTTGATATAAGTCAGTTTCTATATTAGATCGTTTGCTCAACTGGGATCAACAAGTGGTATCAGAGCTTGTGATCTAGAAACTGTAATCAAGAAGAGGTCGAGTTAAGTTTTGCTAAAGTAAGATAAGATGTTTGACGAAACACACATGGTCACTGCTTCAAAGGTTCCCATGCTTAAGCATGGTGAGTACCAAATCTGGAGGATGCGAATAAGGCAATACATTCGCATGATTGATTATGCTCTCTGGGATGTTGTGGAAAAAGGTGATACTCTTCCTAAGAAGGGTGATGATGGCAAAGAAATAACCATTGTTAGTGAGATCGATAAGGCTAAGAGAAAGATGGAGATAAAAGCTCATAGTATTCTCTCTATGGGAATACCTAATGAATATGCTTTGGATTTTTGAACAATATGATCTCGCTAAAGAGTTACTAGATGCTCTTGAGACAAGGTTTACTGGTGATGAAGCTACAAAGAAATCAAGGAAGAATATGCTCAAGCATCAACTTGAAAACTTCACTACTCTTAGTGGAGAAAAACTTGATGGCACTTACAAGGCTTCAAAACGATCACCAATTGAAATCAGTGGACTATAATGTTATTCAAGAAGATATAAATTTGAAGTTCATTAGAAGTTTATCTCCTGAATGGGCTGTTCATACGATTGTGTGGAGAAATAAGGTGGACTTTGATAAGATGACTCTAGACAATCTCTATAACAACTTGAAAGTCTATGAGTCTGAGAATAACATTGTTGGTGCATCTTCGCTAATCGAACATTGCCTTTGTTTCAACTAATCACAAAAGTTCACATGATGTATCCACTGCTGCCTATGGAATAACCACAGCTATTGCAAACAATACCATGGTTAGTGATATTGTCTGTGATGGTGCAATTTGTGCTTTTCTGCGATTTAACCACCGGTGTTGATGTATTGAATCAAGATCTAGATCAAATTGATCCCGATGATCTTGAGGAGATTAATCTTCAATGGCAAATGGCAATGTTAACTCTCCAAGCAAGGAAATTTCGAAGAAGACGGTAGATATGTCAAGTATGATGCTAAAAGAAGAGCTGGGTTCGACAAAAGCAAGATGGAGTGCTTTAACCGCAAGAAGAAGGGTCACTTTGCAAGGGAATGTCGAGCTCCTAAGAGGATTGAAGGTGTCAAGAAGACCACCGAAGAGTCTCGCTCCTTCTTCAAAGCATTGGTGGCTCAAGATGGTCTTGGTGAGTATGACTGGAGTGATGAAATTGAAGAAGGACCCAATGCAGCTTTTCTTGCTAGTGAAGCTTCAAAAGAGCATAACTTTGCTCTAATGACATATGCTTCATCTTAAGTTCAGATTCGAGGTATCTAATGAGTCTACTTGTTCTTTTAAGTCATGTCAAGATAACTTAGAATCTCAAAAAGCTATCACTGAGAGTTTAAGAAAAGAAGTTGAAAGACAGTCTATGGACAACCTAGGTTATAGAGTTGGTCTAGAAAGTGTGGAAGAGAGGCTTAATTACTGTATCAAATGTGAGTTTGAGTATGTTGATAAAATTAATATACTAGGTGGAGAAATTGATCTTAAGAATAGGGAGATTAAGATGCTTAAAGAGAAACTAGAACAAGCTGAGAGTTTAAAAGTAGAAGCCCTAAAAGAAAAAGAAAAACATGTTGTTAGGGTTGCTAAAACACAATATGCTTCTGATCTAGTAAATAAACCAATAGGTCAAAAATTGTTCAAGGATGGAACTGGCCTAGGTTACAATGATATGCCACCACCTACCCTTATGCAACATGCACCACCTCCAAAAGAGCTCTCATTTAGTAGTGAATTTAGTTTCAACAAACCTGTAGGTGAGACTAAAAGAATGAATCACCTAAGATAGGTTCTGATAAGTCATCTGATGCTCCCATCATTGAAGATTGGGAATCAGATTCTGAGGAAGATAGTAAAGTATCAACATAGCCTGAAAAGTTAGAACCTCTTAAGAAAGTTGATACTAGACAAGCCAATCTTGTGCCTAGATTTGGAGCTCAAATTACTAAGAAAGTGGTAGAGTACAAGGAAGTACCTAGGGAACAGATGGAAAGATATATACCTAGGGGTAATCAGAGAAACTTTAATGGCCTAATAACTAACAGGTTAGGTACTGAGTTTCAATGTGTCAAGAAAGCTTGTTATAACTGTGGTAGTTTTGAGCACTTACAGAGAAATTGTTATAAAAACAGACCACAAGTTTGGAATCAATGGAGGAGGGTAAATCACCAAAACTTTTCAAAGAAAACAAACCCTCATCCTAACAGAAACATGATTCCTAGAGCAGTGTTAATGAGGAATGGGAATACAAAATCAATTGTCACTGCTTCTCCAAAATGGGTTCCAACCACTGCTAAGCAAAGTGTAAACACGGCTAAGCAAAATCAAACCACTAATAAGCCAAAAATCACCAAAGATAACAAAGAAGTTTTAAAAATTCCAAAGGTGATAACTGACAAATTGGTTGGAAATCATTTTTATCTTTGTAAAGGCCTCAGCTAGTTGGCAATGGAAACCTAAGACCAAGGTTTTACATCATGTCAACTGTGCATCAATGGACCTAAATAAATTTGATTATATTGATGCACGTATGCACCCAAGTTAGTATTGGCTTGGGTCCACAAAAGGAACTAACTTGTTTAATATCATGTGCGGGCAATCTACAAGATGAGCTAAAAGACAAAGGAGTTTTTGATAGTGGTTGCTCTGGGCACATGACTTGGGATGGGAGCAACCCGGAAGATTTTGAAGCTTTTGATGGAGGATATGTGGCTTTTGGCAATGATCCAAAGGGAGGAAAGATACTTGGAAGAGGCACAATCAGAACAGGGAATTTAGACTTTGAAAAAGTCTACTTGGTACAAGGACTTAAGTACAATTTATTCAGTGTTTCTCAAATGTGTGATAAGAAAAACTGGGTACTTTTGGTGAAACTGAGTGTGTGGTGTTGTCTCCTGAGTTTAAGATGCCGATGAGAAGTTTATACAACTTAGGGTACCTAGGAAGGAAAATATATATTGTTTTGATCTTAAAGATGTAATTCCTAATAGGTCCTTAACCTGTTTGTTTGCTAAAGCATATGTGGATGAGTCTAAGTTATGGCATAGAAGATTAGGTCACCTCAATTACAAAACAATCAATAAACCGGTAAAAGGCAACTTAGTGAGAGGGTTACCTTCTAAGGTTTTTGAGTGTAAGGAACTATGTGTGGCTTGTCAAAAAGGAAAACAACATAGAGCTTCTTGTAAGTCCAAAACTGTCAACACCATTACGCAACCATCGTTTATGCTTCATATGGACTTATTTGGACCTACCTTTGTCAAGAGTTTGAACCATAAGCGATTGCCTAGTTATCACCGATGATTATAGTAGATTTTCTTGGGTTTACTTTTTGGCTGCTAAGAGTGAAACTAGTGAAATTCTCAAGAGTTTCATTACTAAGATAGAAAATCTAGTAAATCATAAAGTCAAGATAATCGATGTGATAATGGCTGAGTTTAAGAATGCTTGTGATGAATCAGTTTTGTGTAGATAAAGGTATAGAAAGACAGTTTAGTGTTGCTAGAACACCACAACAAAATGGTGTAGCTGAAAGGAAAAACAGAACACTAATTGATGCTGCTAGGACTATGTTGTCGAGTCTAAGTTACCAACTACCTTTTGGGCTAAAGCGTAGGCACCTTTGCATGTTATGTGCATAATAGAAGTAAGGTAGTGAAGCCTCATAACAAGACCCCTATGAGCTGTTACATGATAGGAAGCCAATGATGCATTCCTAAAACCTTTTGGGTGTCCTGTTACTATCTTGAATACCATAGACTACCTAGGCAAGTTTCAAGAAAAGCTGATGATGGATACTTTTTAGGCTATTCTTCAAATAGTAAAGCCTTTAGAGTATACAATAGGAGGACTAAAATTGTTGAAGAGAACTTACATGTTCAATTTAGTGAAAAGACTCCTTGTATTGAGACCAAAGGACCGATCTGGTTGTTTAACATTGATATGCTAACCAAATCTATGAATTATGAGCCTATCATTGCAGGAACTTTCACTAATGTTGATGCAGGTACTTAAAAGGATTCAGTGCGAAGCAATTTCTAAGGAAGCTGATTCTCCTCAAGAGTTCTATTTGTTTGAAAAGTGGAAAGCTAGTTCTGTCTCACCCATCATTGATAAGCAAGGTCCCACTGATGATGATGTCTTGAATACTGGAGGAAATGTTGATCATCATCAAGATAAGGATGATTTGTTGCAAGATAATTCAGTGGTGATAGAAGAAATTGAAAAGAAGAAAAAGCATTCTGAAAGCACTGCTAAGCCAAATGTAAGAACGGATAGAGATAATGCAAGCACTGCTAAGCCAACAACTTCTAACACTGTTATCACAAGTGAAATCCCTGCTGTAAGTACTGATAATAGTACTTTATTTGGGCCAACTGCAAAGCCATTATATGGTGAAGAGGAGTATCCACATGATCCTGATATGCCTGCTTTGATTGAAATTGATACTCCTACTGATGATTAAGACATGGATGATTTCTTCAATGCTGATTTAACTAATTTGGAACATGTCATTCATGAAAGTCCTGTTACCTCAACAAGGATTCACAAGATTCATCCCAAGGAACAAATACTTGGAAACTTGAATACTCTAGTACAAACAAGAAGCAAGGTTAAGAACACTGAACCCTTTCCTGAACATGGGTTCTTTGCAAGATCACTTCACAAAAGAAACAGTCATAAAGAACTACAAAATTGCCTGTTTGCTTGTTTTCTGTCTCAAAAGGAGCCCAAGAGAGTTGAAGAAGCATTATCTGAAGAAGGATGGGTAGAATCAATGCAAGAGGAGCTTCTTCAGTTCAAACTTCAAGAGGTTTGGACATTGGTAGATCTTCCAAATGGTAAGAGGGCAATTGGGACAAAATGGGTGTTCAGAAACAAAAGGGATGAAAGAGGTATTGTTGTGAGAAACAAGTCAAGGTTGGTTGCTCAAGGATACACACAAACTGAAGGCTTGGATTATGATGAAGTGTTTGCTCCACTTGCAAGAATTGAGGCTATTAGATTGTTTTTAGCTTATGCTTCATTCAAAAACTTTGTTATGTATCAGATGGATGTTAAAAGTGCATTTTTGTATGGCACAATTAATGAGGAGGTTTATGTTTGTCAACCTCCTAGTTTTGAAGATCCTGATCATCCTGACAAGGTCTACAGGGTGAGGAAGGCTATGTATGGTTTGCATCAAGCTCCTAGGGCATGGTATGAGTGCCTGTCCACTTACTTGATGGACAATGGGTTTAAAAGAGGGCTGATTGATAAAACTTTGTTCATAAGGAAGCACAAAGATGATATTTTATTGGTTCAGTTTATGTAGATGACATCATCTTTGGCTCAACCAATAAAGAGCTATGCAAAGATTTTGAGAAGCTTATGCATGATAAGTTTCAGATGAGTTCTATGGGATAACTCACTTTCTTTTGGGCTCTGGTTCAACAAAGGACTGATGGTATCTTCATTAGTCAAGACAAGTATGTAGCAGATGTTTTGAAGAAGTTTGGGTTTCAAGATGTGAAGAGTGCTAGTACACCAATGGAGACTCGAAACCACGCTACGATGATGGAAGTCACAAAGTTGATCGAAGTTGTACAGTCCATGATTGGATCTTTGATGTATCTCACTGCATCTAGACCAGATATTATGTTCTCAGTATGTGTGTGTGCAAGATTTCAAGTCACACCTAATACTTCACACATGAATGATGTTAAGAGGATCTTTAGGTATCTTAAAGGTCATCCTAAATTAGGCCTTTGGTACTCAAAGGATTCTCCTTTTGATTTGGTGGCCTACACAGATAGTGACTATGCTGGTGCTAGTTTGGATAGGAAGTCTACAACAGGAGGATGTCAGTTTTTGGGAAGCAGACTTTATTCATGGCGTGTAAAAGCAAACTATTGTGGCAAATTCTACAACCAAGTGAATATGTGGCTTCGCTAGTTGTTGTGGTCAAGTTCTTTGTATTGAGAATCAATTGCTGGATTTTGGGTACAATTTTATGCATACTAAGATTTACATTGATAATAACATTACAATATGCATCATTAAAAATCCTGTTTTACATTCTAGAACTAAACATATTGAGATAAGACATCACTTTATTAGAGATTGTAATGAGAAAAGGTTGATTCAAATGGTAAAATCCATACTGATTTCAATGTTGCTGATCTTCTCACCAAAGCTTTTGATGTGGGAGGTTTCAGTACCTTGTTGTTAGCATTGGAATGATTAATCTCTAAACTCTCAACTTGTTTTGTACCAGTTTGTATAAGTGTTGGACTGTTATTATGAAATCTTAGTTTTGCTATTCTTGTTTCTAACCACTGATAGTTTGTTTCTAACCACTGACAGTTTGGTTCAAACCACGCTTGTTGTTACGTGTTTCCACTAACCATTTTGCAGATACAAGAAAAATCATTATAGAAGCTAAATAAGTACTGAAGTTAATTTGTCATTCATCAAAACAGTTTACAGCTTACAGCTTACAATTCAATTTCAAGTGCAAATTGCAAGACTACTTCTATACATGATTTCCTACTACTATCCATGCTCATATCGTTCATTCCAATTGCTGGATATGCATTTGTGATATGCATGACCGGTACGACGAAGATGCTAAGGATCAAAATGGGAAGGATGGATTGATGAAAACGAAGATGATGAAGATGAACACTGTAGATGAAGCACAAAGGACATAGTCATATCATACTTACATCTACTGGTTTCACCAAAACGCATCATTCCATTTTCCTTTTTCCCTTCCCCCTTACGATATGTGAAGAAGCACCACAACCTGGTGTTGGAAGACCAAGAACCACCTCTCTGTTGTTTGGGAGTGGTGGGTTTCTTGCTCGTGGTCTTGGTTGGGGTTGGGATGATGAAGGTTGGGGGTTTGAAGTTCTCTTCTTTGAGGAGTCTTCAGAGTCCTCAGATGCCTCACTTGGATCCACCACACTATCATCTTCAGATGATGAAAGAAATGGGGATTTTCTTGGTTTTGGTTCTTGTGGAGGAGGTTAAACCTGCCATGGATTAGTATCTTCACTTGCTGATGATGAGGATGAGGAGGATGTTAGATCAACTACTTCTGGTTTATTCCAACCGGGTTCCACATGGTGATTGATAGTTGATTGTGATTTTGGAGAAATTAGGGTTTGATTTTAATTGGTGTTTGCGTTATATGAGATTTGGGTTTCTTTATATAAGCAAAGTTATGGGTTATGGAAGTAAATGAGGGGCAGGTTAAATGTGGTTGAGGAGTTAATGAGATTCTTGGGTGTTGAACTAATATTAATCCAAATAGTTGACCATATTGACTTACCTGTTCTAACCACGGATAGGTCATTTGGTTCCACTGACAACTCTTTCTAACCACTGACAACTATAACCTTCTTCTATGTGTTTGTTTTGTGTTTTTGTCTTGCAGGTATGAAGGATTTGTGTACATAGGAGCTGGTGTGTTAGCTGCTTGTGTTTGTTTATTAAAAAAAAAAAAAAGATTGTGTAATCCTTCATATTTTTGTGAGATCTCTTTACTAATGACACAGATTTGCTTGCTATAATTCTTGGATGTTTGGTTGAAGTGCTACTCTGTATCCACGGATGGTGTATGACTAAACGCGGATAGCTGTTCTGAAACCGCGGATAGCATTTTGAATTGTGGAGGATACTACAGGGGCTGATTGGTAACTTTTGCACACGTATATTATTTCCCCCAAATCACGGATGGATCATTAATTTGATCTTCAAAACAATTCAATTGGCGCTCACTACTAACCCTAATCACTTATCTTTGCATAATTCACAAATCCTACATCATAACCATCATTCATCACAATGGCTGAAAAGTATTCCACTACACATAACCTTGTTGCTATTCTCACCAAGAATGATCGATCTGAAGGGTTTCATCAAATGATTGATTTCCTTGTTCATAGTCCTATTCACTATGCCTTAACAGTCACACCAACCATTTTTAAAGCTTACATAAATCAGTTCTGGAGGAATGCTAAGCTTGAGAAGGTTGATGGAATTGAAGTGTTTAGCTCTGTTGTGGATGAGCATGCTATTTTTGTCACAGAGGAGATCATTAGGGATGTTTTAAAGTTTGATGATGCTGATGGTGTTGATAATCTTTCAGATGTTGAGATTGTTGCTGGTTTGGAAAGGTTAGGTTATACACACAGAGGTGATAAGGTACAATATTTTAAGAGTTTTTTTTCAAAACAATGGAAGTTTCTTATTCATACCTTATTGATGTGTATGAGTAATAAGACCACAGGATTTAATGACTTTCCTTCCAAAATTGCTACTGCTATTATTTGTTTGTCTGATGGAAGAAAGTTTAATTGGTCTAAGATGATATATGAGGGGCTAGTACAAAACATTAGGAAGAAGGGTAAATACTATTTATATCCTAGGTTTGTTCAACTGATTGTGGAAAGTCAAATAGAGGAGCCTGTTGAGCATACTCAGGAGTATGAACTACATCATATGCTTCCTAAGGTTTTTGCACATATGAGGAATCAACCACAAAATGTACAAATTATAGATGTTCCTTTATTTCCTCATATGCTTACTTTGCCTACTGATCTTGAGTTTGATGAGGATTCTGAATCTCAAACTATAGTCACTGCACCAATGAAACCACGATGCACCTCAAACCCCGATAGTACATTTGTAAACACTGATAGTGTATCTCAACCCACTTCTAGTCAAACTCAAACCACCGTTACACCTATTGTATGGACTAGGAGACAGAAGGGCACCGAGCTACCTCGGGCTAGTGCTAGTGGTGTTGCTAATGAGGTCACACTGGTGGTGAAGGTGACATGATTGGAAGGGCTTCTACATCGATTCATGCTTTGATGCGTCGGGATAGTGGAAATATCAATAAGACCCAACCTTTGGCAACTCCTAATGTGGAGAGTTCCTTGGAACTTAACACAGGTGGAGGAATCCCTTGCCAATTGGCTACTACAGGTGCATAGTTGTTCGGGCTAGGTCGATGCTATGTTTACTATATCCAAGGATTCACCTCTGAGCGATTAACACATTTCGAAGTGATGAGGATCGTTTGGAACATGAACATGAATTGACGGATTCTGAGTTTGTACATGATGACTTTTCCAATGAACCACCTCTCGGACCAGTTCACACAGGTCGACGTGGGGAGGATATTCTTGAACGCTTCAATGAATTGACGGCTAAATGTACCAAGATGGAGGAGACGATCTCGAATCTAAAGGAGTTGGCTGTGTTTCATGGAAAGGATATTAGGAGATTGAAGCACGGAGTGATGGTTTTGGAAAAGTAAAGACGCATCAGGGTTGCTTTTGAAAGCTATGAGAAGAAAGAAAAAGAAGGTGGACTCCTCTCCAGCTCTGAATATGGAGAATGTATCCAAACAGGGGAGGAGTGAAGGCATAAATTCAGGGGAGGCTGCTAATGGAACTATGGAAGAAAATAGTGGAGATCAAGACTTTTGGTATCGATAAAGATGGGAATGAGGCAGTTCTTGAAAATGTGAAGAATGTTGTAGAAGATGTAGTGCAGAACACAAACACTAATGGTATGTGCGAAACCACGGTTAGTACTCTTGTAACCATGCCTGCAGTTTGATATGGCAATTATACCCACTACTATCATACCCACTACTATCATACCAACTGCTATCATAACCACTTCCACTGTTGTCACAACTCACTCTGTATCACCACCTAAGTCTAAAGAAGGTGAGAAAGAAGCTGCAAGTACATTGATAAATCTAAGCAAAACTTCATCTATTTCTACACCTATTATTGCACCTATTTTATCTATTCAATCTCTAACTAAACCCAAACCCAAAGGAAAAAGTTTAGTTATTGGTGAACCTTTGAAGAAGAAAGTGGTTCAATCTGAAATTGGAAAAGGTAAAGGAGTTGCGTACGAGTGAAGTTTAAATCTAAAGCAGAACAAGAAGCTTATGATGCAGAGTATGTAAAGAACATGGTAGCTAAAGAACAAGTTGCTTTAGAGAAAAGAAAGAAAAGAAGAGGAAGCTAGTCCGAGAATGTTAGCTACATGGTATGAATCACAAAACTTTCTTGAAGCTTCTCAACAAATACATGATGAATATATTGCACAAGAATGGAATTTGTTGGATGATGAGGAAAAAGCTAGGCTTTTGGGTGAATGGGCAAGGAAGGTCAGTAAAGGAAGGAAACAAGTTATAAGAAAGAAACCTCCTTCACTTGCACAGTTGAGGAATGTACTAATGAAAATTATTAAGAATTCAGGCATTCACATTTCTGAAAATCTTAATAGATGTTCATTTGAAAGAATTCTTGAGATTTATAAAAGATGTATGAAGATTAATCATGATGATTACTGTCCAATGAATTCTAAGAAGGATGAAGAGTGGATTAAGAAAGATGATGAGTGGATTCAAAGTAAAAGAAAGAGAAAGTCTGAGATTCAAGAGACATCTGTTTCTAAAAGATTAAAAGAAGTTGAAGATGTTAATCAAATTGTTTCTTATGAGTTTCACCTTAATGATGGAAGTGAAGGAGTTTGGAAAATTCAAATACTCAACAATGATGTTTATGAGTATAATAAATTTTCACAAATTCTTCAGTACTTTGAAAGGGATGATTTGATGAATCTTTGGAGACTTTACAAGAATAAGTTTGGTGAAGTACATCCAAATGATTATCATGAGAGCCTGGTCTATTATAATTTGAAGATTTTATTTGAACCAACTCATGATGAACCCGAGTGGAAAGGACTCTACAATGGTACTGTAACAAGATGGTTTTATATCAAACTTGTGGAGTTCATGTTTTAAGCTTCGGAAAAGTTATTCACATGCTTGTAGAAGGTGATTATCCTCAGTTGAATAAATCTCCAGGAACTGTTTCTCAGATGTTGAAGCCTGGTATTATCAAGATGCTGTTACCCTATGATGGTCAAGCTTATGATTTGTTGAGGAAATATGAGACAATTCTTAAATCACATAAGTGTTTGGCTACATCCTCCAATTCAGATGTTTTATGCTTAAAGGAAACTTGCGAATTCTATTGGAATGTATCAAGTTTAGGGGAGGATTGTTGGGTTTTTGGTTCCTTGAATCATGAATTACTCTAAGTACTGGAACCACGGACAGAGTTGATATAACCACGAACAGAAGGCTGGAACCACTGATGAAGACAAACCACGGCTAGTAGTAGTGTGTAACCACTGACAATATATTGTAACCACTGCTAGTCTTGTATAGTCGGTTTAGTTTATTGTATTAGATAAATATGGAAAAGATATTTATCTTGTAGGTTACGTATTGTATTATGTAAAGGACTCCTTAGTCTATAAAAGGAGGTCCTAGGTTAGTTTAGATATACGTAAGTTTTATACCTAAGGTCGATACACTTCAAGGTTGCAAAACCCTAATACTGTAAGAGTATTCGTATTAATAAATAATATTGAGGTGTTGAATGTTAACTGTTCTTCTTCTTAAGATTAAGTGTTAAATTCCGCGTAATACTTAATAAGCTTTTGTTATAAGTCAGTTTCTATATTAGATCGTTTGCTCAACTGGGATCAACACGTGCTCCAGGTGTATCCGTTGCTCAACCTGATACTACTCTTATACCTGATACACCTGCTACAACAACTACTGTTGAAGAAGCACCACCAGTTGACTCCACTACAACAGTTGAACAAACCGCTTCCAACAATGATGAACCGGCTGATGATGTTCTGAATGAAGTACCCCCACCTGCAGATTTTGATCCAAATGCGTTCTTTAACCCGTTTGCTAATGAAACTGCTGCACCTAATGTCGCGGAATCATCAACAAGCCATTTGAATCCTCAAAATGCACTGCGTATACCAACATCAACCCTTTACACATAGATAGACAAAAGACCATCCTCTGGAAAATATTATTGGCAACCCGAATCAACCAGTCGTTACGAGACAACGTCTTCACACTGAGATGGTGAACATTGCATTTATGCACTCACCGCCAATCGAGCCTAAAACATTAAGGATGCAATGACAAAAGACAACTGGATTGAGTCCATGCAAGAAGAACTCAACCAATTCAAACGTCTTGAAGTATGTGAACTGGTTGAAAGACCAACAGGAGTCTACGTCATTGGTCTAAAATGGTTTGGAAAAACAAATTGGATGCTGAAGGGAACGTTATCAAAAACAAGTCACGTCTGGTCGCTAAGGGTTATAGACAGGAAGAGGGTATTAACTTTGAAGAATCATTTGCTCCGGTTGCTCGTCTTGAGGCTGTTCGGATATTTCGGCGTTCGCGCTCATATGAACATAACGGTCTTTCGGATGGACGCGTCAAAACGCTTTTCGAATGGTCAACCGAAAGAAAGCGATTTATGTCAGCCAGCCAGAAGGATTCGTTGATCCCGCGCTTCCGAACCATGTTTACAAACCGAACAAAGCTCTGTATGGTCTCAAACAAGCTCCTCGGGCATGGTATGATAAGCTATCATCTTTCCTAATTGCCAAAAATTTTACCAAAGGTTCGGTCGACCCAACTCTTTTCATACAATATCACGGGAACATATTTTAATTGTTCAAATTTATGTGGATGACATCATTTTTGGGTCAACTCATAAAAGTACTCAATCGCTTTTGCAAAACTAATGAAGAAACATTTTGAAATGTCAATGATGGGTGAACTTACGTTCTTTCTAGGACTGCGGGTTCATCAATCACCCCGTGGTATTTTCTTGAGTCGGTCCAAATATGCCCTTGAAATTCGAACAAATTCGAATGAATACTTGTGATACTTATGCCACACCTATGACACATACCAAGAAGCTGGGCCGATTTGCATGGGAAATTAGTTGACCCTACAAAATACCGTAGTATTATTGGGTCTCTCATGTATCTAATAGCCAGACCCGATATTGTCTTTGCCGTTTATCTTTGCTCCCGTTATCGGTCGCGACCAACTGAAACCCACCTCTCAGAGGCTAAACGAATCCTCCGATACATCAAGGAAACCATTAATTTGGGGATCCGTATACGAAGGATTCGGTTTTGAACTAATAGCTTTTTATGACCACCAGGGATGCCTAGACTCGGAAAAGTACTTCAAGAGCACTACAATTTCTTGGTGACAAACTGGTATCTTGGCAATCGAAGAAGCAGGATCGTACATCGTCATCAACCGAAGCAGAATATGTAGCCATGTCCGCGTGTTGTGCTCAAGTCATTTGGATGCGAACACAACTCAAAGACTATGGTTACGTATTTGACATAATCCCGATGTATTGCGACAATCGAAGTGCTATTGCGATCTCGTGCAACTCTGTTTAACACTCAAAGTCAAAGCACATCGATCTTCGATATCACTTCATCAAGGACCACGTGGAGCAGTGCTTGTTGAATTATATTTTGTGGAGAATACCAATTGGATCTTCTCACCAAAGCCTTAGCTCCTGCTAGGTTTAATGAGTTGGTCCACCGGATTGGTATGCGGTGTATGACTCAAGAGGAACTGGATGACCTCCTAAAACAGTCTTAAAAACCTGTCAAACACCAAAATCTCATTTGTAAATATTTTTTCAAAAACAAAATACAAAAATATAAAACCTGATAAAACAACAAAAATATTCTTCTATCTATATTTCTTTCAACATAGCAAGTACATTTCTTCCGTCAACACTCAAATCTTTCAAAATTCAGTATTTTTTCGATCAAGTGTTGAGGGGGAGAAAATAAATACGTAACTGTTTCAAAATAATTGCGTACTTGCATGTTATCCTATCCCGGTTGTTTCTTTTATCAATGGTGGTAAATTTTCTGGTTCAAATGACACTCCTCGGACTAAAATTTATAAACTTTCATTATTTCTTAAGTCGAGGGGGAGTTAAAAGGGTTTAAAGGGTTTGGATGAAAATGGAAAAGGTGGAGGGACTAATGTTGTCAAAAGCTCAAAGTCATTTTTCATAAAAACACTTCACCTAACTTTCATCTCACATTTATTACTCAAAACCAACCAAATCCTACGCACAAAAATCGTCCAACAAATCTGTGTTTTTGATCATCATATTGTAAGTGTTTTCATAATCTTAACGAAATTTCAAGCAAGGGTTTTGATTTTTATGCAAATCCAACGGCTAAAACACGAGATATGCGTGATTATGTGTTCTACGCATAAGCGTATGAACACACAATCATTGGTGTGTGTTTGTGATTAAAAGGATAGTGTCAAAACGTTTCTTTAACATCAATGATACTATGTTTATACTCAAAATCCACCCAGAAACACGAATTGATTGTTTTTCAAAATTAGGGTTTATGCGTGGGTTTGGGTAATTTCAAATGTGAAGGTTTTTGGTCAAAAAGATAGTTGTGTGATGTTGTTATCATGGTGAATTAATGATATCTAGGCTTTAGATCAACCCAGAAACACTAATTGTTTGAGAATTAGAGATTAGGGTTTAATGTTCTTGAGAATTGGGTATTGTTGATTCACTGCGAATTGGATGTTAATACTTGGTTATATCACTTACATAACTTCTTAGAACTACCAGAAAAACTTTGGTGCTAATCCTATGGCTAGATTTCATACGCGTAATCTTTGAACTTTAGGGTTTAAGTCTACGCGTAAGTAATCTTACGCGTAAACTGTTTAATGAGTTTCATGCCATGATCTGTTTTAGAATGAATGTTAGTGTTAATATTGATGTTATGATTATGTTATTTCATGCTTGCTACTCGTAAAACTCAGAATCAAGGTTGTTAACCATCTACGCATAAGGATCACCTTACGCGTAGCGTGTTATGCGTAAGAGAAATCTTACGCGTAGCGTTGTGCGTAAGGTTCTACAAAGGGACTACGGCGTATCTGTGAAGGATATGCGAACAAGGACCTCTACGCATAAGGTCTACTCTTACGAGTAAGCCTTACGCGTAAGGTTTCATATACGCTTACGCGTAAGCTCTAGGCATAAGGTCCCCTTTTTCCTACGCGTAATATTTCTTACGCGTAAGTAAGGATCCTACGCATAAGCTTGCGCCTACGCGTATACTTCTCCTGTTTACGCATAAGCTACCATTTCTACGCATAAGCCTTGAATACACCTTCATTATGAATTGTTATGCGTGCAAACTTGTAAATAAATAAATCATAACGTCACGAAACTAATACCGTCACTAATAAGCTTAAATGTATAATGTGTTGTGAAAATATGTGATAACATAAACTTTAAAACCTAAAGTTAACTAACTCACGAAACTTTTCACGACGTCATTGGACCATTGGACAAACAAGTGACTTTGGACTCGTAACTATTCATTGACATTGTACATTCAATAATTAGACAATAAAACCTTCTGTTGACTAACATTATGTCTTTCGATATGTTGGTTCTTTTGGCTAATGTTATTTCAGATCACGACATGGCTGCTCAAATGAATGTGGATGCACCAAATGTTCTCACCATCGTTGATATCTTCCCGCATGGCTATCTAATGAAGATTGGAAAGAACAATCTCAGAGTGGACTTTGAAACTCTCACCTGCTCAGAATCTTCTTGTCTCATTGCGTGGATATTCAAGAATCATCCCTATTAGAATATGCTCACCAACTCGCCAATCGTTCGAAATCTATATTCGCAATTCGGAATACTATTCGATGGTCAAAGGTCAAAATCGTGACGGTGACGCTCAATCAAAGCAACTCACCATCACTCCTGCCGACTTACGGGCTGTTCTCCTCATTCCACATCATACCAAGCAATTCTCTCGCACCCCTTGGGAGTCCTGCGTTCGCAATTCTTGATTGATATTGGGTATGACGAAGCTTCAGGGGTTATCTCTAAGCATTCTCACGTGGATCTCAAGAACATCCCTCGGCCTTGGAGGACCCTTTATATCATCATCACAAAATCCATTTCTCGTGCGGTGGCTATGAGCATCCCAAGCTCATGGAACTGCAAATCTTTGGGCTCGATCAACATGAAGCACATCGAGGTAGAAGCTCGATTTGGGATGACATGATGACATTCCTCAAAAAGCTTGGCTCAAAGATTCCTTACATCAGATGTACTAAACTGTTGATCAATGAGCACTTGGGTATAACCGATATCCCCAAGAGAATCTGACCACGACAATCACGCGACATGTTGTCCGAGCCTACCCTAACTGCCGATTCAAGGAATCAACAACTAAAGCAGTCTTTGTGTTGCGGAACATCTTCTCGGATGAACTCAAAAAGCTCTATTCTTATAAAAGATATTTGGTTCTTGTAGAAGAGAACAAAGTTGGCTTTCTTGATGAAAAGTCTTACGCACGCCCACAAGGAAAACCGAGAAGAGGAAGTGCAGGAAGTTTGCAAGCGCGAGAGTCGAGGAAGTTCCCTGAGGAATCCTCCACGTAAGAGGGCAGTTCCTACCAAGGAAGCTGTTCCTATTCCCGCATTACCAAGCTCGAACGCAAAGACAGCTAAAAGCGAGGACTCGAGGGTACCGCATCGGATGAAGAGACTTTCTACTCCGCTAAAGATGACACTACAACGGTATTTAAACCTCCTAGTCCTCCAGCTGACCAAGGAAAAGGGAAGACTTCAGTACTTGTGCCTAATGATGAAAGCTCAGATGAAAAGCCACTGGATACGTCATACAGGAAAAAGTTCAAATTCATTAGACTCCAACACAAAGCTAAAGAATTTGAACAGGATCAAATGCGTGGCCCCGGAGGGTCGAGTGGTGGTGTCCACTCTTCACCAATTCATGATGCGGTTAATCAACCCGATAAAGAGGAACCGGTGCCACCACTCTTGTACAACAGCAAAAGCTTGTGGAGGACACTCTTGAGTATAACTTTGAAGAACCCAAAAAGAGAAGTCCGAGAAAGAAAATCGATAGTGAGGCTGCAGCTAAAGACAAAGCAGATGAAGAGGCACGGACTCAGGCTGAAGAAAAGACTAACTCTGGAAATGATGAAGAAACATATTATGATAACCTTCTTCTAGATAGTCCACAATGTTCTAAGGAGGAAACTTCTGAGCCTCCTAAGGACCCCGAGTCTCCTCATATCTCCTCCTCATCAGATTCATCATCTCATTCCTCACCACCACCATCAAAAAGATCAACCAAATCATCATCCAAATCAGTGAAGAAGCCAACTGCATCTTGGATGTCTCATGCAAAGTCACGAATCGTTAAAGCTGTCAAGCAGGTCAGAGAGAAAAATATTACAAAGAAGAAGTTAGATTTTCTTGCGACGGATACTGAGATCTTCATGATGAGCAAGACGAGATGAAAGTTGAAGGGAGTATGTCCGAAGCTCATGAAAGATGATCTTCAAGGAAACATGAACGAGATGATCAAAGGATACTCTCACAAGTTCCTCATGGAGGTTGTTCCTAAGCCGACAAAGGAGATGTATACCGGCATAACTTTATCCGAATCTCTTACATTTAGCCAAGCAAGCCATGAAATCAGCTCCAATGAATTTGAGCATCAATCCAGTTGAATCTACAATCTTCTCAGATGATGAATTGGAGAACCAGCTAGTAGCCCAAATGTCGAACGCTGCAAGCGTTTTCCTCCCACGAAGCTAAGTTGTTTGAAGCATTTGGAATACCAACTCAGTCATCATTTGAGAAGAAGGCGTAAGGCCTAAAGCGCTTCAAGATATGACGAAAACAAAGATCGGGATAAAGATAACGAGCCTAACGCACGAAAAAGTCCGGTGAATCATCCTCCATTCAAGACTCAATGCAGCCTCCACCCCAAAGGACTCCACTCAACAAAGATCTCCTCCTCCTCTTCAACTGGAAAACCTCGGGATTACGAGCTCCACCCCCACTCAAAAACGGTGATCACTTTGAGTATATGGGTGGTGACGATGAGGAATACCATGAGCCCCAACAACAACCCGCCTCTCCAGACAAAGTACGAAACCAAAACCCTCATCTAGGCCTAAGAAGAAGAAGAAGCCCAAAGGTGACGCGTCCTATCATAGCTAGATGACGATAACACGGAGGAATTGAATGGTTTTCTACACTTGTTAATTCCACTCCCTACCTGTGAAGGTCAAGATCCGGTAGCGGTAATACATTGGAACATACTAAGATCTTGCAAGAAAAATTCGAGTAAAGAAGATGACGAAATCGAGTTGGCGAATCAAGAATGAAGCTTTTCAACTGTTAAAAGATAGCTCAGAAAGTGCCATCGAGGTCGAATATCACCTTGAAAACATTTCTCGAGCTATGTCTAACAACATGGATTGGCTCAACCCAGAAGCAAACATCAACTTCACCAAACGGGACAATCCTCCATATTACACCGACTGGTCCAAACATCTACCAACAATTGGCCAACCAAATGAGCCTAGAATTCCATTCAGATATTTCTTCAACAAAGACTTGGAATTTCTTCTTCACGGTGGCGATGGTTCAAGGAAATACGCTACACCATTGACACTTCCATTCCTGACAATATACTCTAAGCGCATAGCCATCGAGGAAAGATCTAACCACTTGTTCTCCAACAAAGTGGAAGACTATGACCGTGATGCAATGTATGGGATTCACCATTGGTAGGAAGCGCCGAAGAATCTCTGCGAATTTGCCGGTTCGTAAATCTCAACATGAAGTGTTCATTACTAAGAGTATCGTTGCCATCAAACACGTTGATCTTTCGTCCAAATGGGACTACACTTTTCTCAAGAATATTGTGGTCAAAAGGCAAGGCGAAAGGGATTATGCATTCTCTCGAAGCGACTTTGAGAATTTGTCTATCAACGACATTGAAGACATGTACCTTGCCAAAGTACAGTGTCGCATGAGACAATTTTCAAGCGGAAGTACACGTGAATTCATCAAGTCATTGCTCATCTTCATCGGCGCATAGTCATCAAAGAAGCGTGTAGAACATCTCCGACTTGCGGTTGAATCTTATCGGACCCGTGTCAACTTCACTCCACCGCAGCTTGATCTTCCCGACATCAACCAACTCTCACAATGTACACTCATCAGCAAACCATTTGGCGTCGTTTACCGCAGTGAACTTCAACGCAATTGCTTGATGGTGTGCAGAGATCTTCACAAATTTGGGGATCACACTTTGAAGTTGGTTAGGGACGGATTGGCTTATCGGTTGAAGGATATACATCAAAAGATTGGGTCTCCTAAGCGATGGAATTCTCAGGATCGAAGGGATGTGAAGAGGATCATCACGATGATTGATGAACGATTGTATCAAAGGGATCAGATTGAAGATTGGAAAGCTTTGTTGGTGGTAGACCCGGATTAACATCACGCTTTCAGCGCCCGATTCACACTCCAGCAACATCTCACGGACTACACGGTACCTCTTGAACGCTTCTTTCATTATAACTTTGATTTGATTTATTATGTCTATGGCTTGTGCACACATGATAACCCACACTTATTATGTACACAATCTATAAAGGAGCAAAGCTTACTTTGAGTAAAACCTATCAAACCTTTCACTTTTCAAGTTTTTCAAAACAAGTACTTCTATGATTTTCAAAACCTCACCGTTTTACGGTGTACAATCGCCCACACTTGATCTTAAATAAAGGACGTAGTTCTATATATATATCTCGGTGTCTACACTTAGTATTTGTATACTATTAACGTTAAAAAATAAAAGAATGCCCATACTTTAAAGTTTCCTAACAATATAAAAGGAGCAAAAGCTTCTTACTTTTGAGTAAAACCTATCAAACCTTTCACTTTTCAAGGTTTTTCTCAAAAGAACAAGTACTTCCCCTTATGATTTTCAAAACCTCAACCATTTATATCACTCGTTGAGGGGGAGTATTTGACTAAATCTTTGTTCGCAAATTGTTCTCAGTGGTTATCTACCCACAAAACTCAAAATGGTCATATTTATTCTCAACATTTCTTCAAAAATAACACTTATATGCCATTTTTGAGGGGCAGAAAAATACGTGATAAGAAATATGTTGTGTTTTGCTCATGAATTCTCGTGTGAAAAGACTTTAACCCATGAATTGACGAGATCTTAACTGTTAGTAACTCGAAAAGACTTGTCCGGGACGGGTAATAATTTCAAACTAGTTTGCTAGTGATGTAAACGTGTCTCGCAAAGGACTTGTCCGAGTAGAATGTACCATTCGAGAAACTCTTGGTAGACATGACCTTTGACGGGTTTGACAACCTTTCGAGGTTTGTCTACACCTTCAAGGTAGTTATTAGAGCTAGTTGTCACCTAAAAGCTGACAATGTAACTCTTTAACTATGCTATGTAACCGTGTCTCGCGGGGAATTGTCTATCTTGAGTGGATCAATTCAAAAAGTAAGGGCTTTTTCCTCATTTGTGCAAATAACCGTTTTAACTCTTAAGCACATGTGGAGGGGGAGTATTTATGCAAAATCTTATCTCAACAGTGGTAAAAAAATGTTTTTCATTCACAAACACTGTGTGATATTTTTCAAGTAAATGGTTTTGTGGCAACATAGGTTAGTCATGGAGTTATAAGGTGACTAAGGTTAGGAATAACCGTCCTATGATCCGCCAGAGCTGGATGGATCTACCCAAGGACACCACAAATAGTTAGTACTTAGAAGTCCTTAGGTATGATTATAAAAAGGAGAAAATGAGAATCGGAGAAAGAAAGAGTTGAAGAATTAAAAAGAAATGCAAAGAAAAGGGTGAAAATAAATAGCCCTCCAAATTATTCAACTTAGGGCAGACACCGGGTTCAATTCATATGCTACGGGTTGTCACTTAGTGACACTGGTATTGAAGATTAAAAGTCGTCATGGATCCAGTGACGCATGCACTAAACCTTCTTAGCCACTCAATTTTCTCTCAACAGAAGCTTGTTTCATTCTCACAGGGAACCCTACGTAATCTATCGGCTTTCTCTTAGAGATCGCTGGTATTGAAGAAGGAGACCCTCTCCTAGTCTCCATTCGCCAGAAAACCAAAACGCACTATTGAGTCTAGAGCCACGAGATTCATCAAAAGATCTCTTAGGTACACTTGACATTTCATCACTTGATGTTCAACAATAAGAACATCAGTGGTACGTTATCGAGTCCCTCACAGATCTTAGCAATCTGTCGAGAACATTTATGAGAGGTTCACAATTGTGATCCTCAGTGATTTAATGGAAACTCCTCCCAAGGTCAACATCAAACCGCCCTAACAGCAGGTCACTTCGGTAACTCCCCGTGGATTACGCTTAGTGTGTCTCAAACGGTCTACAGTCGTGAGGTGATGCTTCGGTGTACCTCAGCGACTCATATGAACCGTAGGTGTACCCGTACATCGCGTTATCTCACTTGTGGGACTCCGGTTCAGAACGGCCTTTGTGAGAATTAGAGTTGTGTTTTCACACTATGCTGTTAACACTCTCGAAGTTCAAACTTGTAAGTGCCGGAATCCGCTTATTACTAACCGTTTAATTGTTTTCTTCTTATGGAAGCTCTGGAGCGGAATGATCGTGCAGATTCTTCACATGCTCATGCCATCATCATCACTAATGGAAGTTCCATCTTAAAGCAACACAAAAGTCAGAATGATTCTTCATCAAATCAAAGAATCTACAAAGTTAAAGATTTAAAGAACTTCATCATGATGAAATCCAACGTCAAAGAGCGTGTGAGCATGTTGAAGAATGACGTGGAGACACCGGAGTGAAGCACTGGCGAGACTTGATGCACACTACAACATACTATCACTTTCATCACAAAAGAACAAAGAACAAAGTTAAAGATGACGTCAAAGCATAACTGTTCAAAGAAGACAATTTCTCTACACTGGGGAGATTGTTCAAATCAAGGCAATTCTTCTCACAAGAAAGAAGAATGTCAGAAGACGTCAAAGCTACTATTACATCAGTGCCTTAACCGTTCACATTCATTCATCACCAACACTTAGGGGGGGATTGTTGGAATCACTCCTAGGCCTAAACCAAGTGTTAGTGATTCATATGTAATAGTTAGCTTAATTATGGCCTTTATGTTTGTTATTAGCCTTAGGCTTATGTAGAAGGCCCATAAGCCTAGGCCTAGCCCAATAAGGAAAAGGATGGGAACTAGGAGTGTTGCCCTAGCTTCCCTCCTATAAATACTCTTGTATAACCCTCACTTGAGGGTTGGTTGTTCAATTTACTCTTTCATTCACACTCTACGCCTAACCTTTCATACTTATACGTGTGTGTGTGTTTGTGTGTTGTTCAACCGACTCTATCTCCTCTCTATTACTTGTGTTGTAGATTTGGGAACCTATCAACAACCCACCTCTCCCACTTCGGCAAAGAAACCAGCATCCTCATCTAGGCCAAAGAAGAAGAAGAAGAAGAAGACGCCTAAGGCTGATGTCGTCTCATGGCTAGACGAAGATGACACCGAATATGACTGGTTTTCTACACTTGTTGATGCTACTCCCTACCCACCTGAAGGTCAAGATATGATAGAAGGTCGAACATTGGAGCATGCTAAGTTACTTCAAGAACAGTTTCGGGTGAAGAAGATGACCAAGTCAGAGTTAAAACGCATCAAGAATGAAGCTTTTCAACTGCTTAAAGACAGCTCGGAAAGTGCTATTGAAGTTGAATATCATCTTGAAAACATAGCACGAGCCATGTCTAACAACATTGATTGGCTCAACCCTGAAGCAAACATTGACTTCACCAGAAAAGACAAGGCTCCATACTACACCGACTGGTCTAGACCTCTACCAACGATTGGCCAACCAGATAAACCTAAGATTCCATTCTGCTACTTCTTCAACAATGACCGGAATTTCTTCTACGGTAGCGATGGTTCAAATAAATACGCTACATCACTTACACTTCCGTTCCCTGACCATATACTCTAAGCGCATAGCCATCGAGGAAAAGGCTACTCACATGTTCAACAACATAAGTGGAACGGTATGACATTGATGCAATGTATGGGATTCACCATTGGCGGGCAGCCGCGAATCTACTACAAAAGCTGCCAGGTTCGAAAGTCTAAACATGAAGTGCACAGTGATAAAGGGATCGTTGATGTTAAGAATGTAGCTCTTTCGTCTAAATGGGACTACACTTTCCTCAAGAAAACCGTGGTCAAAAGACAAGACAAAAGGGACTATGATTTCTGTGAAGCGGACTTTCAGAATTTGTCTCTCAACGACATTGAAGATTTGTATCTTGCCAAGGTACAGGGAAGAATGAGACAATTCTCGACTGAAATCCAACGTGAATACATCAAGTCCTTGCTCATCTTCATCAGAAGCATAGTGATCCAGGAACGTGTAGAAGATTTACAACTTGCTGTTGAATCGTATCAGACATGTGTCAACCTCACCAAACCTCAGCTCGAACTCCCCGACATCAATCATCTTCCTCAATACACTCTCATCAGCAAACCTTTTGGAGTAGTCTACCGTAGTGAACTACATCGCAACTGCTTGATGGCGTGTAAAGATCTTCATAAATTTGGATATCACACACTGAAGAAAGTCAGGGACTGCTTAGCTTATAGGTTGAAGGCGATACATGAAGGCATTGGGTCACCAAAGCGATGGAATTCTCAGGAGAGACGGGATGTTAAGAGGATCATCACTCGTATCGATGAAAGCTTGTACAGAAGGGACCAGTTCAGAACTTTGGAGAGCTTCGTAGGGTGGTCGATCCCGGGGATTACTCTTACAGGCTATCAACGCCATGTTCGCATTCACGAGTTATTGGTGGACTACCTGAATCACCTGGTACCCCTTAAGCTGTTTCATTTTCAGTATTGATTTGGATGTGTGATTATTTATTGACAATGGCTTGTGCACACATAACAGTGTACAACCCGTACATGTAATGAAAGGACCCTGTGGTACGCTTCAGTTCCACAATCCTTATAAAAGGAGCGAAAGCTTCTTACTTTTGAGTAAAACTTATCAAACCTTTCATTTTTAAAAGGTTTTGCTCAAAAGAACAAGTACTTCCCCTTATGATTTTCAAAACCTCAAAAGTCTATATCACTTGTTGAGGGGGAGTATTTGATTAAAATTTGTTCACAAATTGTTCTTTGTGGTAATCTTCCCGCAAAACTCGAAATGGACATATTCGATATCAAAATTTTGTCAAAAATAACATTTATATGCCATTTTTTAGGGGAAGAAAAATTATGTGATAAGAAATATGTTGTGAAATTGCAAATGAATCAAGTGCTGAGACTTAACCAATGAATTGACGAGATCTTAAATGTTAGTAACTCAAAAAGACTTGTTCGGGACGGGTAATAATTTCAAGCTAGTTCGCTAGTGATGTAAACGTGTCTCAAAGGACTTGTCCGAGTAGAATGTACCATTCGAGAAACTCTTGGTAGACATGAACTTTGAATGGGTTTGACAACCTTTGAGGCTTGTCCACACCTTCAAGATAGTTATTAGAGCTAGTTGTCACCTAAAAGCTACAATGTAACTCTTTAACTATTCAACGTAACCGTGTCTCATGGGGATTGTCTATCTTGAGTTGATCAATTCAAAAGTGCGCGCTCTTCTCTCACCATGCAAATTTCTGTCAAAACACTTAAGCATGTGTGGAGGGGGAGTATTTCTGCAAAATAAAACTCTCAAAGTGTTTCAAAATGTTTATTATTCATAAACACTTTGAGAAATCTTTCAACAGAAAATGGTTTTATGGCAACATAGGTTAGTCATGGAGTTATAAGGTGACTAAGGTTAGGAATAACCGTCCTATGATCCGCCAGAGCCGAATGGATCTACCCAAGGACACCTCCAATAGTTAGAATTAGAAGTCCTTAGGTATGATTATAAAAAGGAGAATATGAGAATCGGAGAAAGAAGGAGTTGAAGAATTAAAAAGAAAAGTAAAGAGAAGGGTGAAAATAAATAGCCGTCCAGATTATTCAACTTAGGGCAGACACCGGGTTCAATTCATATGCTACTGGTTGTCACTTGTTGACACCGGTATTGAAGATCAAAGTCGTCATGGACCCATTGACGCATGCACTAAACCTTCTTAGCCACTCAAGTTTCTCTCAACAGAAGCTTGTTTCATTCTCACAGGGAACCCTACGTAAACTATCGGCCTTCTCTTAAAGATTGTTGGTATTGAAGAAGGAGACCCTCTCCCTAGTCTCCGCTCAGGAAAACCAAAATGCACTATTGAGTCTAGAGCCACGAGATTCATCAAAAGATCTCATAGGTACACTTGACATTTTATTACTTGTCGTTCAACAATAAGAACGCAAGTGATACATTATCGTGTCCTTCACAGATCTTAGCAATCTGTCGTGAACATTAATGAGAGGTTCACAATTGTGATCCTCAGTGATTGAATGGAAACTCTGCGGGGTCAACATCAAACACCGATAAAGAGGTCACTTCGGTAACTCCACGTGGATTACTTAGTGTGTCTCAAATGGTCTATAGTCGGTGGTGATGCTTGGTGTATCTCGTTGACTCATCTGAACTGTAGGTGTACTTGGTACATCGTGTTATCTCACTTGTGGGACTCGGTTCGAGAACGACCCTTGTGAGAATTAGAGTTGTGTTTTCACACTATGCCGTAACACTCTCAAGTTCAAACTTGTAAGTCTTTGGAATCGCTTATCACTAACCATTTTATTATGTTTTCTTCTTATGGAAGCTCGAGGCGGATGATCGTGCGATTCTTCACATGATCATACCAACAACATCACTAATGGAAGTTCTCTCTAAAAAGGCAACACAAAGTCGAATGATTCTTCGTCAAGTCAAAGAATCTACAAAGTTTAAAGACTAAGAGAACTTCATCGATCAAATCCAACGTCAAAAGCGTGTGAGCATGTTGGAGAAAGGCGTGGAGACACCGGAAGCAACGGCACTGATCGCGAACAACAACAACATACTATCACTACCATCACAAAGAACAAAGATCAAAGAACAAAGAAAATGATGACCTCAAAGAGTAACATTTCAAAGGAAACAATTTCTCCACACTAGGGAGATTGTTGAATCAAGGCACTTCTTCACAAGAAAGAAGAATGTCGGAGAAAGGCGTCAAAGCTACTATTACATCAGCACCTACATCGTTTATATCATCAATCACTAACACTTAGGGGGAGATTGTTGGAATCACTCCTAAACTAGAATTCAAGTGTTAGTAATTAATATGTAATAGTTAGCTTAATTATGGCTTTTATGTTAGTAATCATGCCAAGGCTTATGTAGAAAGCCCATGAGCCTTGGCCCAAGCCCATAAAGGAAAGGAAGGGAACTTGCATGTTGCCCTAGTTCCTTCCTATAAATACTCTTGTAAACCCTCACTTGAGGGTTGGTTGTTCAATTCACTCATTCACTCTACGTATAACTCTTCTTATAGTATCATACGTGTGTGTGTGTGTTTGTTCATCCGATCTCTTCTCTTCTATTTCTTATATTGATGCTTGTGTAATGAATATGGGAACCTAACACGAACCTTGGCCCATCGAAGCATCTTGACTTTGGTAGTTTTGTGTCGGATACTCCGGCAAATAATCTTCCAAATTCATGTCAAGATCAGTACTTCGAATCGGGGAATAAGGTTGATACTGTTGAGAAGGATAAATGAAGTCCATGTTTGGATGGTACGACGACCCACTAGGTTCTTGCTTAGGTAATAGTGGTAAGGAAGTTGCGGTGGGACAAAGGGCGGTTAACATAAAAGCGGGTTTTGGTTTTGATTTGGTTCGCTAGTTGTGATTGATAATCAAAACTTTGTGGACAGCGAATAGGCGGTTTTGTTGTGGTGATATGCCGGTTAACTCGAAGTTGTTTTCCGGCGAGAAATTCATATTCGGGGCATTTTGGGGTAGTCGTGATCGTCGGGTTTTTGATTGTGGGGTATTTTTCTTTGACATTTTGAAGTTTGATAAAAATTAGATTGAAATGAATATAGATGAGAAATAGTGAGTGGTGAATTGTGTTTGAGGTGAAGTTAGTATTTATAGAGTGGTAAAATTGGTTTAAAAAAAAGTTTTTTTTTTTTTTAGTTTAATGACCAAACGGTCAATTTTTAAAAATGTATTGATTTTACCAGTCAAATGTGGTTGGGAACTTGGGACTTGGAAGCATTTAACATCAAGTGAATTTGCACTCGATATTGCAAATTAGGACGAGGCAACCGATGTGCCAACCGACATGCGCATTCGACAAGACCGATGTTAACATCGGTTGAAAAGACGAAATTTTGATGCCCAACCGATCTTGCCCTATCGATTGCGACCAGCCTAAAAGGTCCATGAAAGAGCTCATCTTCAATGAGATCAACTCTTCTCCTTCGATTGATTAGTACTAGACATAAGAAGACTTTGAATAATTGGGTGGAGTGGTTTGACAATCCTTATAACACTACCAAATTTTATTGTAGTTATCTCTTCTCCTTCGATTTATATCATTATTTGTATTCAATGATGAATTAGAGACTAAATTTATATATTCAAAGAGCATTTTAAATTTATATCATTATAATCTCTAATTGGTTTAATCTCTAATTTAACCTAAGTGGTTTTTATGAAATATTGAATTGGTTTTCACAACAACTTAAATTCACTGAAAACTAAGTTTGAGGCCCAACACAATTCTTGCAAAATACAAGTGTATACAATTTTTATCTATAGATAGTCATGATTTTGTTAAGTATTTGAAGTTGCTTGCGCTTGCGCACTAATAACAAACCACAGTGCGTAACCAAGGCTTATGCAGAGCGGAAATCATTAAGATGAGACGAAACATAGAATAAAAGATACAAGAAGCAAACATGAAGGTTCAAAACTGAATTAAACAAATTTCTAAACATCCCTTTAATCCACTGTAGAAGGTCAAACACAAGCTCCTAATAACCAACACTGGTCTACTCAACAACAATTCAAAAGAAAAGTGCACCAAAATCTTATGCAGTCTCCTTCTTAAGCTTGGCTAGCTCTTGCCTAACAACTCCCGCTTTCTGCAAGATCAATAAAACAAATATAAAGTGAGAATAAGTTGCAAAGCAAAACAAATTAACCACTCAAATAGCAAAAAGAAGACTACAATCTCAGTTTTTTACAAATAGGTTATCTGGGCCGTGTATTTAGCTGAAACTTAGAAGGCAAAAAGTGTATTTTGAATGTGCATATACACTACACTATATGGGAAAAAGTTCCAATAATTCACTATGATTTTATAGTTTTTGCAGGAAATTTCAATGCAGATAATATTTACAAAAGCAGACAAAACGGTTTTACGGGGTTGGGAAAAAACCGGACGGTCCAGATTGGTACCAAAAGCAATTTTTTTTCTTCTAGAACACCCGTTGTTAATTCTCTTGGCGTGGAAGTAGGTCTCATGTACGTGAAGTGCACACTGACTCAAACGTGGAGCAAGGGAGAAAGTCAAGCTTGGAGCTAGTCACATGAAGAGAGGGTCCAGGTGGGCCCAACGCCTACTTAACCCATTTTTCACTCAAAAGGCTTGATCATAAAAGTTTTGAAAATCACTGATATTTTTATCCCAAATTCATAAAACCTTTAAACTTAGTTGATAATCAATGTTTTTAAATAAATAAGTTGTAAGAATCCAAAAATTGAAGTTTTTTTTGCAACCATTAGGCATTTTAGTAACCTGTCAAGTTTTGTAATACATTGAGTCATTGACTATTTTGGTTTTTTTAAGTTTTACATTTGACCATTTAAATTTATATAAACACTTTGATTTTGACTTTTAACTTCGAGTTATAGGGGTGTGGCAATACACTCGCTGATTATTTGAGTGATAGCATACCCAACGCTCTTACTCCAACTAGCTAGGGCATCATGTATGCTATCATCCGATAACTAATTAACAGCTTGCCACAAACAACCACATCACTATCTCTCAAACCCATAATCTATACTCTCGGTGAAATCACCCAGAAAATCCATAAAATGCTAAAGTTTCATTAAAGACTAAAAAGGGCTGAATTAACAGCTAAGATGTTTAACAAGATTAAGTTAATAAAAAACAAACATATTATTAGTTTTATGAAAAGTTCATGAAACACTAGAATGGATAAAGAAAATACAAAACAAAAATGCTATATGAATATATGATCTAATTTTTATAAATTCAATAAATTGAAACTTGATTGTTATATAATATCCAAAAAAAAACATATAATAAAATTTAGACAAGAATTAATTATAAATTATTTTCAAACCCGATATGAGCAAGCCTGATAAATAAGAAAAATGGGGGTCGAGCCCCACCTGACCCCTCTCTCATATGACTCCCTTTCTCCCAATTGTTTCACGCATCTACTCATATTGTATTACAAATGTCGGACCCGACCCGAACACGTGAAAAGGGTTAAATACCAAGTGCTCTTAGAGAATCTATAACTTGTAGAAATAAAGTGCACATGAAGGTCATTAATTGGAAGTAAGAAGTAGTGCTGACCTTAATCTTAGCCAACATAATCTTGAACCTGTCGAAATCGTTAAGTGATGCTCTCTTCTTTTGAACAATGAGTTTTCTTCCCCATGAGCTGCTTTCCCATTTGTTCTTGACATCTACACATAAATCAAACACTTAGTGATCAAACCCGTAACAGCCATAGAAACCACCACTACTCTACCAGCAAGATACATACCAGCGGCTTCTAAAGCAGCAACAAGAGTCTTCTTGTTTGGAACTCTTTTGATGTCAATTTTGATGTCTGTCAGTGTTAGCCTCTTGAAGTTCATTTGACCCCTCACCATGTAGGGAGCATCAACAAGAGCCTGCCAATAAAAAAGAATGTGTAAATAACATAAGACATTGTTGATAATATATCAGTACATAATCTTATACTCAGTAAAGATGAACAGAAAATAGCAAAGATAAATTAACGCAAATACAGGACTAAATAAACAATGTCTGTCATTCCAAGCTGAGACGTACTGCTATATAACATTACTTGCATTATAAAAAACAAAAGAATGGTTATTCAAGAATTTTATTTCTAGTTGACATAAAGACGCATGTCTAACATAGTCATTGGGATCTCCAAATCCTAATATGAAGCTACTATTTGTATCAGAGGAACTTAGAAATACATCTAAACTAAATAGTAACCAAACTGTAGGGACCCTAGAATGTGACTTCTGAAATTGATTACTACAAAAACCTGAAGAATAAAAAGTGTGCAACAAGCTGACAATAAACCATGACATGTATCTTGATGTACATTTTCTAGAAAATAGTTTTCTTCATGTAACTTAGGGAGTGTTTGGATTGGTTATATGAAGGGTAAACTTGTACTTTTGAACTCGCCAAAAATAATTTGCTCGAGAAAAGTAACCTTTAGCTTAGTCGTGAGACAATCTTAATCCCTAAGGGAAATCAAAAAGCATTTGCGGATTTGCCCTTCTCTTCATGAAAACATTCAAATGCACAATCTACTTTCACCATTGTTTAAAACGGAAGAAAACTACAACATTTTAAATGTTTTCCATATTTTACAGTTTCCTTAAAAATGTTTTCCCAGACAAAGATACTCATATTTTCACAACTAAACACACACACAGTTTCCAGGGTGTTTGATTAAGCTTAATTTTGGGCTTACGAGCTTATTTGGTTTCGGCTTATGTTTCATAAGCTCATTTTTTCCAGCTTATTCAAAAACTTGTAATCTCATATAACCTTACCATATCATGGTAAGAAACATATAACCCCACAATTTAAAAAATAAGCCGGAAAAAAGGGGGCTTAAAAAACAAACGCCGAAACCAAATAAGCTCATAAGCCCAAAAATAAGCTAATAGTACATTTCTAAAAACACCCAAACATGTAACAAAACAACAACAATAAATAAATAAATAAAAGAAAGAAATGAATTAATAAAAATAGTACCCTGTTTTGATCGATGACGTCAACGATGACAACAAGCTTTCCATAATCTGGACCATAGTTCACAAGTGCAATTCTTCCTATCTCAACGTACCTTTTGAACGGCTACATTTATATACAAAAAAATTGTTATATAACAAGCTTTAAGATAATTAAAGTAGCTAAAGATATGAAAAGTTATTTACTGTACCATTTTTTTTGTGTTTTTAGGTGAGTGTTTGCAGAGCGCCGATGAGAGAGAGTTCAAGTGGCTGTTAGAGATGAAGAGAAATAGGGTTTTGATGTGGTTAATTGTTGGGCCTTTTCTTTGGGCTTCTTTCTTCTTTTTGTGTTTATCATTTTGGCCCAAACATTTGTCTAATACCTTATAATAGAGGTGCACAAACCAGTTTTTCTTTTCAAAACCAAACCGGTTTCGATTTTAGTTGACTAGTCAAAAACCGGTTTTGCCTAAAAGTGTCGGTTTGAAGGTTTTAGCGAAAGGAAAACCAAAGATAATAACCATTTCAGAAAACCGGTTCGGGTCGGGTTGGGTTAGCCAAATTATTTGAATATTTTTTTTTTTTTTTTTTTTTTTTAACTATATATCCACACAAAGGTGTAAATTTGAGGGAACACCCTGACCCCGGATGACTTTTGGCACTAGCCATTCTCCATATGAGAATAACTGACCCAATTCGTGACGGAGTGGGGCATCAGTATGAAAGTGGAAACAAAGCGAGACTAAAATGCTTCTTGGCCTTTTATCCACAAATCTATCCGGTGGGCCCATTTGTTTTCGGATATGGGTATTTAGTCTTACGTCGAGAGGTTGGGACATACCAAGCGCTATTTCTTGGCGTGTATATTTTCTTGACGAGATTGAGAGTCGCCTTGGTAGTGATATATATTGAATCATTTCCATGCTATGAGATGGTCTTTCATACAAAATGAGTTTCCCTTGCCAGGGTGAGTTTTGATCTTCCGCGTGATATAACCCTCCCGTGCTTAGAAAGGCGGTTAGAAGCTACCGTACTTGCTTGGACCATTAGTAGGTCCGCGGGCCATGGCTAGAGAGGGTTGGGATTGATGTTCTTTCCATGACCCAAAATATCCAAATTTTCAAACTCTTCAATGGTCATTTGAGACAAAAAATCATATCCTTGGTATTTTCCGAGCTCGATATTGGGGGTGCTACCTCGAATTCATTTTGTATTCTCACTTCTTAAAAGATTATACATTCGAATGTC
>OU343221.1:92780644-93018093 GCA_910596185.1 Chrysanthemum makinoi | reverse complement strand
GGAAGCCCTTCCAATCATGTCACCTCCACACCTTGTGACAGCCTCATGAACAACACCACTAACACCAGCCTGAGGTAGCTTGGTGCCCTTCTTTCTCCTAGTCCATAAGATTGGTTTAATAGTGGTTTGGGTTTGACTAGCAGTGGATTGAGAGTTACTAACAGTGGAAACAAGTGCACTATCAGTGGGTTGAGGTGTACTAGCAGTGGGTTCAGGTTCTATGGGTTGGGATTCAAGACCTTCATCAAACTCAGGAATAGCAGGCAAAGTAAGCATATGGGGGAATAAAGGAACATCTCTTATTTGAAAATTTGGTTTCTGATTCCTCATATGTGCAAAAACCTTAGGAAGCATATAATGCACTTCATACTTCCTAGAATGCTCAACAGGTTCTTCTATTTGACTTTCCACAATCAGTTGCACAAACCTAGGATATAAGTAATATTTTCCCTTCTTCCTAATATTCTGCACAAACCCTTCATAAATAATCCTGGACCAATTAAACTTCCTCCCATCAAACAAACAAATGATAGCAGTTGCAATTTTGGAAGGGAAGTCATGAAATCAGTGGTCTTATTACTTATACACATCAACAAGGTATGTATCAAAAACTTCCATTGTTGTGAAAACATGCTCTTAAAAATTTTTACCTTGTCTCCCCTGTGTGTATATCCTAACATCTCTAAACCTGCAAAAATCTCATCATCTGAAAGATTAACAACACCATCAACATCATCTAACTTCAAAACCCTTCTAATAATCTCCTCATTAACCAAAATATCATTTTCATCCACAACAGTACTAAACACTTTTACTCCATCGACCTCCTCAAGCTTAGCATTACCCCAGAATTGATGTATATAGGCTTTAAGGATGGTTGGTGCTACGGTTAAGGCAAAGTGAATAGGACTGTGAATAAGGAAATCAATCATTTGATGAAAAACTTCAGATCGATTGTTCTTGATCAAATTAGCAACTAGGTTATGGGTGTTGGAGTATTGATTCGGCATGATGATTGATGATGTGTGTGATGTGGGATTTGTGAATTGAACAGATGAAAGTGGTTTGGGTTTATGTAAAGCGCCAATTGGAAGTGATTTAGAGATCAATTAAATGATCTATCAGTGATTTGGGGATATAAACATGTTTTCTCCAAAGTTACCAAATAGCCCCTCAAGTATCCAAAAAAAAGGCAACATGCTAGCAGTGGTTTGAAAACCTCTATCAGTGGTTTGAAAAACACTAGCAGTGGATACAAATCTTCACTCCAACCAGTTGACCAAGAGATACAGCAAGCAAATCTGTGTCAAAAATAGTGATATCACACAAAAATATGAAGGATAACACAAGATTTTTTTTATACTAATCAGCAGAATCAGCAAAAGCTCCAATTTACAACAATCCTTCATACCTGCATATCACAAACATAAGCCAAACACAGAGAAGATGATTAAGGTTAGCAGTGGTTAGAGAAAAATAGAAGTGGTTCCATATACTTAGCAGTGGTTAGCCTAGTGTGCTAAATTCTAAGTCAATATGGTCAACTTCTGTCTTTAATTCGTTTCCCAAAGTCAAAAGACTTCATTTACTCCTCAACCACTTATACCTTCCCCTTATTTACTCACTGATTCCATCTTTAACCATTCACTCAGCCTATATAACAATCTCAAGGCACAAAACACATACCAATTACCCCAATTAACTTCCAAACCTTAATTTCTCAACCATTCCTCTTATCAGCAGCAACCATTATGTCTAGCATACCAGAAATCATCAATCTAACCTCCTCCTCCTCCTCCTCATCATCATCATCATCAAGTGATGATTCACACCCATTATTTTGTTACCCTCATCAAGATGAACCGCGACCTTCAAAATCCATTTTTCTCCCTTCATCTGAAGATGATAGTGTAGTGGATCCAAGTGATTCATCTAGGGGTTCTGATGACTCCACAGAGCGTCTTGAGCCAATCTTCAATAGATTGGTGAGAGATGAAGCGGAGAGGACAACACAATCTTCACCATCCCAACCCCAACCAAGGCCACGTGCCATAAATCCACCACTCCCAAAGAACAGAGAGGTGGTGATTGGTCTTCCTGCTCCAGGATCTGGTTCTTCAAACCATGGAAGGAAGGGAAAGGGCAAGGGTGCAGAGGTGAAGGGAAAGGAAAAAGGGAAGATGGAGTAGTAGGTGATGGTGAAATGAGTAGATGGAACAACTGAAGATTTCTCATATCACAAATTCATCCACCATCGTTTTCATCAATCCATCCGCCCATTTGCATCTTCAGCTTCTTCATCGTGCTTGTTATGTATATCCACCAGCTTTTGTAATAGATGATAGGAATGGTCTTTTATGTCATTTGAAGTTGATTGTCTGCTGTACATTGTTTCTTGACTTAATGAACAACTTCTTAATGTACTTCTCTTGCATCATACTAACAGTGATTAACTTCCATATGTCTGCAAAATGATTAGTGGGAACACAAAGCAACAAACAGTGGTTTGAACATAACTATCAGTGGTTAGAGACAAAAATAGCAACACTAAGATCACTTAATAACAGTACAATACTTATACAAACTTTTACAAAACAAGTTGAGATTTAGAGATTAATCATTCCAATACTAACTACAAGGTACTGAAACCTCCCCACATCAAAAGCTTTAGTGAGAAGATCAGCAACATTGAAATCAGTATGGATTTTTACCATTTGAATCAACCTTTTCTCATTACAATCTCTAATGAAATTGATGACGTATAGTCTATCTCCGGGTCACAGACCCGACTAAAGTCCAATACTAGCTTGGCCCGGTACGAACAGGGCTAAGCGGACTAAACATTTGGGCTCATGAAGGCCCAAGCCCGAATCTATTGATGGAATAGATATCCGATATCTTCTAAATAGGAAGATAATCATTCCTAACCGATTAAGGTGGGATACGCCGAAGGTTGAGGAACACGGAACCAACAAGGATTCCGTGCGTATATAAAGGGAATCACATCCCTCGTTTAAGGTATGATCTCACAACCCTAACACTCCTTAAACCCTAAACCGATTACTTACTCTCACGCCGGAGGATAATCGTGGGAAACAATCCCACGGTAAGCCTAACGGTGTTTTCTGTCTCTTAGTGCGCAGGTCTCAAGCAACGATTCTCAATTGGTACGAGAACCGGAGCTCCAAACAAGGAACGCCCAACTTTTGTATCAACAAGTGGCGCCATCCGTGGGACCCTACACTAAGAACCAAGACTAGAATGACGAAGCATGGAAATCAGCGATCGCAGTCAGACCTTATGGGAAAGAAGTCGCAAAGCGGACTAACTCCTAAGCAGACTTCTGGGACAACCAGCGCTGCTAAAAACAAGGGATCAGGCCAAGACTTGGTCTTCCCTCTGGTGGAACCGCGCTCGGGAACAACCCAAGCCACTACAACCACCACGAGTGGAGTAGATCCACTGCGCACCGTCTTTACTACTCCCTTTCAATCGGTGCTAGAAACTGACCTGACAAAGGCACCAGATGCACCTGACCGAAATAAGGGTGTAGTGATAGAAACAAACACACTCGCTCTTGAGGGGGTCGCACCAGAGCTAGCACCAGAAGATTTCGTATCCCAAAACTACGAAACATTAACTGCCCTCATGCAAGAGGAAGAGAAGAAGAGATCAGGTCGGAACTTGAAAGCCCGACTCAATTTCGATTCTGAATACGAAACTTCCCCACTGCGACGTCAGAAAGAGAAGGGCGGGAGAGACAACCGCCGATCTCCGGTGTTTAACAGAATCGGGAAAAGGATCGAGGATGATGAGGCATCCCACTCTCACCACTTTAGCAATAGTGATAAAGGTGAACGACGCACCAGTGTCTATGATAGACTAGGTAGCCGTAAAGTGCATGACAGACTGGGGCGGAAGTACTCCCCAAGTGAAAGTCCTTCCAGTCCAGACTCTGGAGATAACCGGCGCAAGCGCCGAAGGAAGAAAAACTCGTCCTCCGATAACTCCTCGGACAACGCGACAGAAGGGGCAAACTTCCCAAGACCACCACAAATGCGCACCCCAGAGGATCGGCGCACTGGGAATGGATATTGTGACTACCACGCGCAGAAGGGCCACACCACTAATGAATGTGTCCAACTGCGCCAATTCATTGACAAGATGGTCAAAGAGGGCAGATTGGACCATTTGGTCAAGCATATTAAAGAAGGAAAGGACAAACAGAAGAGTGGCAATAAGAAAGAGACACCTAAAGACAAGCCCGACACCATTTACATGATACAATCATGGCAGCGGGTCACAAGGCAGAAGGTCAGCCAGGATTTTTCACGTGGAAAGGAGATCTCTTTCCCCACCTTAACCGCGGACAACGCAGTGGTGGGACCACTCACTATAGAGATAAGCGCGGGAGGTCACGACATCCACCGCATGTATGTTGATGGTGGAGCTTCTGCCGACATCATGTACGAGCATTGTTTCAAACGATTGCGTCCTGAAATAAAAAGTCAGTTAATCCCGGTCAGAACAGCGTTGACTGGTTTTACAGGTGAGAAGATATGGCCTATGGGGCAAATACGATTGCCTGTCAGCATTGGAAACGAAGAGCACTCCGCAACGGCCTGGATGGAATTCATGGTGATTAAATCTCCCTCGCCATACAATGGTATTATTGGGAGACCTGGAATATCAGCTATGCGAGCAGTGCCATCAACAGCGCATGGGATGCTTAAATTCCCAGTGGAAGGTGGTATTGTTACTCTTCACAACACCACTATACCACATAGATAATGCAACACGATTGCATGCGAGATGGCACCAACTCCAGCACAGCAGACAACCAGAGTTCCAAATCTGAAAGTAGCAATTCACCCCGAATACCCGGAACAGGAAGTATCCATCGGAGGTTCATTGTCGGACAACGGCAAAACAACTGTATATGCACTCCTGCAGAAGAATTTGGATATTTTTGCATGGGAGCCTAAACACATGACAGGAGTCCCACGCTCTATCACAGAGCATAAACTGAGAATCCGACAGGGATACGTACCCATACGCCAGAAGAAGCGCGGCCAAGCCCCGGAGCGCGCGCAAGCAATCCTGGCAGAGGTACAAAGACTGGTAGAGGCAGGGATCATGCGGGAAGTTTACTACCATGACTGGCTTTCCAATCCAGTCATGGTAAAAAAGAGCGACGGCAGCTGGCGAATGTGTGTAGACTTCACCGACCTTAACAAAGCATGTCCACAAGACTGCTATCCTTTACCAGAGATAGATTGGAAAATAGAGTCTCTGTGCGGATATCCATTGAAGTGCTTCCTCGACGCGTACAAGGGATATCATCAAATCCAAATGGCTAGAGAGGACGAGGAAAAAACAGCCTTTCATACAAGCCAAGGTGTTTACTGCTACACAAAAATGCCCTTCAGCTTGAAAAATGCAGGTGCCACCTACCAGAGGTTAGTGGATAACGCTTTCGAAAAACAGGTGGGCCGCAACCTAGAGGTCTATGTTGATGACCTGGTCATAAAAAGCCATACCGAAGATGAACTAGTGCGTGACATCGAGGAAACGTTGAGAACTCTAAGAAAGATCAATATGAAGTTGAATCCTAAGAAGTGTACCTTCGGCGCTACTGAAGGCATGTTCCTTGGATACCTGATAGAACCCGACGGCATAAAACCATGCCCAGAAAAGACAAAAGCGGTTGATTCGTTGAGGTTTAGGGGTGTGTGTGTATGGATAAAACCACAATATCGATATCAAAAATAACCACAAGTAACGATTTAAAATCCCTTTAGGAAAAAGGATAATGAATCAAAACCCGTGAGTGATAATGATACGGATTAGGAAATCCGAGTCGTTTCCCAACCAGGTGTGAATGGGCAACGTCGTTATTGGTTCGTTATTAAAATGCTCGATGTTTTGGATATTTGATTATATTAAAACTACGGGGAATGGAAAAACGATTAAGGGAAATTACACTACGGGGAATCCTAAATACGCGAATTATACTAAAACGTATTAAAAGAAACGTGAATAAAATGCAACTATGTCTATTCTAAGTCCTAAAAATAGTCTAAAATTACTTTCTAACTAAAAATGATATTAGAAAATTATCTAAGAATTAAAACTAATTTTTATGATTTTTCTGGAATTTATTTGAATTAAAAACTAATTTAAACTAATTTAAATTCTAAAAATTACAAATTAAACTAGGAAAAATATGGAAAAATTATTTTTTTGCTTTTTATAATTTTCTTAATCTAGGAAAATTGAAAAATTATTTTTTGGAACCTTTTCTGATTTAATCGAATTAAATGCTATTTAAAAAGTATTAAAAACTAGTTTTAATCAAGAAAAATAGCAAACAGTGTCTAAAAATTATGAAAAATTCAGTAAAAGTCTACAATAATATTCTAAATCTATGAAAAATATCAAATGCTATGCTTATGTGAGAGATATAGCAGTTGTAGTGTAAACTGCTCCTAATAAGCTATTAAGAAAAAGCTATAAGCTGCTAGAGTGAACCAATTAACTACAGAAGCTATATTATGCTAAAACTACTCTAAGGCAACTTATTACAACTACTTCTAACCTTTAATAAGCAATCTACCAAGTTATGAGCTAATTAACTACTAAAGCCAAACAGTCCTAACCCACCTACTTTAAGCTATAGCAACAGCTTATCAAGAGAGCTGGAATAGAAACCATAAATTGGAAACTAGAAACCACCAACCAGAGATCACACAAACCAAATTTGAGGCAAGGATAAGCTATAATGAAGCCTTGAGAGCTTCTGTAAAAAGCCTGTGCACAACTTAGTTAATGCTGAGTGTGCACATGGCAAATCTGTGCTGATTAAGGGGCTTATTTGGAGCTTATGAATTATCACAAAAATTCCACAAAAATGGTTTCTCAAAACTTGACCAGTTGAAGATGTTTAATCCAAAATTTCACTTGTTATGAATCAAAAATGAATCCATCAAAATTCTACAAAGTTTTGCAAAAACCTGTTTGAACAAATTTGACTTTTGATAAAAGTTTTGCAAAGTTGACTAATATGAGATTTAGATCCTATTGATGAACTGATTATGATGTTATTAGCTAAAACAGGGTTATATCAAGCAACTCTAATGATATCAGAACCTAAATCAAGCTTTTGATCTCTAAAATTCCTAACTGATATGAAAACTAAGAGTGATTAAAGGTGATTTTGACTTTCTGAATATGAAGATGCAGTAACTGATCTAATTTAGTCTAAATAAACCTTAACAAGCTTAAACCAACTCAACTTAGACAATAAACTAACCTCAAACTCAGGAACCTGTAGTGAACCAAACACACCTTAAAATTTGATAATGCAAATTAAAATCACTAGCACACAGTTCTAAACCATAACTGCTACAAAAACAGATTCAGATACTCAACTAACAATTAACTGATGTAATATTTCCAATAAAAACTATCAAATTAGCAATATACTGAATATGTGAATAATAACTGATATGAGATTAATAGAGCTTACAGTTATCCTAGCCACAATGGCTTGCCAAATCATTCAAGTCACCACTATCCTAAACCTGATCTCAACCCAAACTAATCATAATCAACCCAATTCCATCTCCATAACAGCAATTCTGAGCAATTCGACCTTGAATTCTGCACTTTGACTTCTGTTGACTAGAGAGATTTGAGAATAAGTCCTGAGTGTGTAATTTAACAAACACTCAATAAGCTATTGAGAAGCTTATGAGAGCTGGTGAAAACAGATTTGTTAACTGAAATCAATGAAAACTAAGATTTAACATATTTTTTTATTTTTAAGAGAATTTTTTATATTTTTGTTATTTTTGCTAAACTGAATTAGTAAGCTTAAAGAAAGTTTTGAATAAGCTCCAACAGTTATGAGAAAGCTAAATAAGCTAATAAACAAAACTGAAAACAAAGTTTATAGTGCAAATCTAGAAATTATTTTTATTACTTTAATAACAAAATACAAATGAAACTTTGAAATTCTGACTAAAAATACATTTAAGCTAAATTACTCGACTCTCTCTCTCACTACACTCTACTTTCTATCACTAAAAACTACTCCCCCAAAGCTGTGAATGAAAAGGTCCTTTTATACTTGAGCTCAGCCTCTTGGAAGGATCCAGAAGATGAAAATGTGTGTTTCTTTTGGAGTATTCTGAGCCCTTGATCACTCTTCCACGTATCCCAAATGATTTCAACCCTTGGATTGCACATGCCACGCATCAACAGCCAATCAGAGAGCAGAGATTGGAATATTATCACACGGATAGCTGACTTGGCACTGAGCGTGTGTCAGATGTGTCATAGTGTGTCAGACGAAAGTACGAAATTACCCTTAATTGCTGTTATTTTTGGCGAATTGATTGAAAGGGTAATTAGGGTTCATATTATCTGGGTAAAAGGGGGGTAAAAAGGGCGCGCTTGGGTTTTTTTATTATATTTCGTTTGTATGACCCATTTGACCGGATGTTTTAAATGAAACCGGGTATGGTTTAATGAACCGGGTATAAGGGTGGGAATTGGACCGGGTTGGAAGTGGATTGGTTTGGGCCTTTGATATTGTACTTGGGCCAAGGTAATGAATTTGGACTTAGGACTAGCTTTGAATCCAAATAACATCATAAGGTCTAAACATGTACAAACTGAAACTTCAGGGGCCAAACTGTAAATTCTGAAAATGTACTTCAAGGGCCTTTCTTGTCAATCTCAAATAATCCAAGGGCTGAATTTGCAACTTTTGAAACTTGAGGGGTCATTTCTGCCAAATGCTCATAGTTCAGGGACTGTTTCTGCCATTTCTTCAAACTTTGATCAAATCTTCACCAATACATAATTCTGACCTTCCGGCTCAGCTTTAGCTCTCTTAATCTCTCGTGCTCGGATTTTTGTCTGATTTGGCTTCTTTTTGTGTGATTTTACATATCCGTACCTGCACAAGCACAAACTCAAGAAAACAACAGATATTAGCAATAAACGGCTCTTTCTTGGTTATTTTGGGTCAGTTTTGATAAACAAAAGATATGTGTTTAAGCACATATCAAAATACCCTAGACGAGACCATTGTCGTGTCCCCACGCAATGCAATCAACTCACGCTTCTAAAACCAAGGATTTCAATCTCTTTCTACTAAACCTATGAAGAAGTAGCAAAGATTCCTCAAAAGAGATTAAGAAAGCCTTAATTCTAAAAACACCCCGTTTACCTTTTAATTCACATGTAGATATTACGATTAAGCACATTCTGATTATGAGTGACGGTTAGTTGAACTTTCATGTCGATCAATAACTCCAACATTTTTCAAATGACACGTTAGGATCACGGAGTAGGAAACACAACACAGCGTGAAGTGACCATACGGATAGAATACATCGTCCCTGATTTTTCACAAGTCCCCAAACTAAGCGTAAAATCGAAATCATTGTTAAATATGATTCTAGATGCTAACACTACCCATGGAAGTTACTTGTGTAATTACCTATTGCTCCCATTTTCCTATTTGCCTCTAGAATTTTTTATTTTTTTGTGAGACATGAATTTCTTCAAGTTTCTCGTTTCAATAACTTTTATTCCGATAAAGATACAAAGCTAAAACGCTAATTAGTTATCCACCTTCCCTCGAAAACCATTGCACACAAGAATGAGGTCCACATCAAGGTCCTAATTTCTCACGATTTAGGGAGAATATCCTTTTTATGGCGACCGAGACAACTCATCTACGAGTCCAGAGACAGAAGCTTTATTTAGACATCTCCCGGATCCGAAGTTTGGCTTAACACTATTTCAGCACATTTGCATTTTTGCAATTTAGGCCCTTGGTCTTTTAAACTACTAACTCAACGGGATTACCGCTTTATCAGAAGTCTTATTATGACTTTGGATTTTCCTCTGCTTTTATGGAAGTCTACGACAACTTTTATAGCTTTGGATTTTTAATTTTAAAACATTTGGGCTTTATTTCATGTTAATTTTTGTGCCAAACTCCGAACCCTACGGCTTTTATAACAATAGAAACAATAGCAGCAAACTATCAGGAATCAGTTGTCTATTACACCGCAACACTGACAGTACCTCGATGTGTACCCAACTCTCATGGGCAAAGATTCTCTAAAGAAGATAAAGAACTAATTATCGTCAAAAACTCAACATCTCTAATTATTATTAGTAGATATGGGGTGAATCAATTTTGTGGGAACAAAAAGCCATAAGTACCTTCGATGGGCTCTAAAGAGAACCAACTACTCCACGCTTAGCATCTAAACTCATAAGTAACTCTATCATTTCTCGTTCTCCGCAAATTTAAAATCCCAAATAATGAGATCCGCGGATGCTTAGCCGATAATTTTAAGATTATCTATGGTTAAGGGAACAAGCTAGGGCTCAACACGCCCGGTCAAGTCAGAATTCTATTCCTACTCTCACTAGCGGAAAGTTAACAAGGTGTCAAAACATATATTAACTTAGCAAATGCTTCGTCAAATAATCTCAAGTCATGCATATTTAAAATCACTCAGGGAAACTTGCAAAATCTTGGCCTTGTGAGCTAGAATTCGCATTTTATAGCTTCTTGTCTAAGAGACTAGCAAACTTTTTAATCAAAAAGACTTAACAAAAGCTTAAAAATTTTTAAATTTTTCACAATTATAGCACAATTTTTTCATTTTCTAAGGAAAAACGGGGTTGCGAGAGTACACGACAAAAATAAGCAAGTGTGGTCAAATCAAATCGAAGATTACCCTACCCCAGACTAGAACGAAACATTGTCCTCAATGTTTAAAGCAAGGTATCAACGAAAATCTAAAAGCCGTTTATTAAGTATGCTCAAAGATAAACGTTAGTCGATAAGATTTCGGATATCGGATTTCCATCAGCATCGATCATGAAACTCGAGTGGAGAAAAGACAAACTTTGAGCACGAGAGTCTTCATATCGGGAACATCCTAAACATAACATCACAAACAACCAAACACAAGAAATTGAAGAGGCTATCCCCTTCACGTCACTTATTAGAAAATAGAAAGAAGATAGAGATAAGCATGGGGTGCCTCCCACGAAGCGCTACTGTTTTTGGTTACCGAGTCGCTAGCTTGACTCGATCCCCGAATTCAGTTGTCCTTAGGGAAAGTCTGGAGATCCGGGACAACCATAGATGGGATGTCCCCTCCAAAATAATGTTTCACACGATGACCATTCACCTTGAAATTTGGGCCATCGGGATGAGAAAGCTCTACCGTTCCATACGGGAAAACCTGAGCAACGGTGAATGGTCCGGACCAACGGGTTTTGAGTTTGCCCGAGAATATCTTTAAGCGAGATTTAAAGAGGAGAACTTGATCACCAATGTTGAAAACGCGGTTTTTGATTTTAGAATCATGAATCCTCTTAGTCTTCTCTTTGAAAATCAAAGAATTCTCGTAAGCCTGATCCCTAAGCTCATTTAATTCATTCAATTGAACTTTCCGGTGATCACCCGTGGTCTTAAGATCAAAGTTAGCATGTTTCAAGGCCCAGAATGCCTTATGCTCGAGCTCGATGGGCAAGTGACAAGCTTTTCCATACACCAACTTAAATGGGGTGCACCCGATGAGTGTCTTGTATGCGGTGCTGAAAGCCCATAATGCATCATCTAACTTATCGGCCTATGAAGCTCGATTTTCTCCTACGGTCCTTTCTAAAATCCTTTTCAAACCACGATTCGAGACCTCAACTTGTCCGCTCGTTTGCGGGTGATACGCGGTAGAAATACGATGGGTAACTCCATATTTAGCCATAACTTTAGCAAATTGTTCATTACAGAAATGGGTACCGCGATCACTGATGATAGCACGAGGTGTTCCACTCGGGCGTCATTGGTGGGGAGCGCCTTCGCTTCAACCCGTTTAGACAAGTAGTCGACGGCCACGAGGATATACTTATTACCCTTAGATGATGGAAATGGCCCCATAAAATCGATGCCCCACACGTCAAAAATCTCACAAACTTGAATAGCATTTTGAGGCATTTCATCCTTTTGCGAAATTTTCCCTTGACGTTGGCAAGAATCACAAGACTTAACTAAATCATGGGCATCTCGATATATGGTAGGCCAATAAAACCCGGAATCAAAAACCTTCTTAGCGGTGTAGCTTGCACCATGATGGCCACCAGTGGGTCCGTTATGGCAAGCATTGAGAATATCAAGAGCCTCTTGGCCATGAACACACCGCCGGATTACTTGATCCGCACAAATCTTAAACAAGTAGGGATCGTCCCAGAAATAATGCTTAACATCTTTGAAAAACTTTTTCTTCTGTTGGGACGACATCCCTTTCACAAGGAAATTGCCCGCATGGTAATTTGCAAAGTCGGCAAACCATGGGGTGTTTGGGTCTTTCTTAGCAATCATCCCAAGTGTCTCAAGAGGAAATGTTTCCGTGATCTCCTTTTTCTCGAGCACACTTTGATGGGGATTCTCAAGTCTAGAAAGGTGATCGGCAGCAAGGTTCTTCGCTCCTTTTTTGTCAAGAATAGTAACATCAAACTCTTGAAGGAGGAGAACCCACCGAAGTAAACGTGGCTTAGCATCTTGCTTTGCCAAAAGATACTTAAGGGCAGAATGGTCGGTATACACTATGGTCTTCGATAAGACAAGGTAGGGTCGGAATTTCTCGAAAGCATAAACAACGGCCAATAATTCCTTTTCAGTAGTCGTATAATTGTGCTGGGCTTCAGACAATGTCTTACTCGCATAGTGTATGGGTTGAAAATGTTTCGATTTACGTTGCCCCAAGACTGCCCCAATTGCGTAATCACTTGCATCACACATGAGCTCAAAGGGCAAATCCCAGTCGGGGGCAACTAAGATCGGAGCTTCAGTTAATTTCTTTTTGAGAAAATTAAATGCTTCAATGCATTCGTTGGTGAAGATAAACGGAGCATCCTTCTCGAGGAGATGGGTCAGAGGGCGGGCTATCTTAGAGAAATCTTGGATGAAACGGCGATAGAAACCGGCATGACCCAAAAAACTCCGAATACCTTTGACGGTAGTGGGATGAGGAAGTTTAGCTATAACGTCGACTTTAGCTCGGTCGACCTCAATCCCAGATTTTGAAATTTTATGGCCGAGGACAATGCCCTCTCGAACCATGAAATGGCACTTCTCCCAATTCAAGACCAAGTTGGTGTCTTCACACCGTTTTAGCATGTGGTCTAGATGAGAGAGGCAAGAAGTGAAAGAATCTCCATAAACCGAGAAATCGTCCATAAAAACTTCCATAGACTTCTCGATCGTGTCATGAAAAATAGCCATCATGCACCTTTGGAATGTACCGGGAGCATTACATAAGCCAAATGGCATTCGTCGGTAAGCAAACGTTCCATAAGGGCACGTGAAAGTCGTTTTCTCTTGATCCTGCGGATCAATTGGAATTTGAAAGTAACCGGAAAAACCATCAAGAAAGCAATAGAACTCATTCCCCACTAAACGTTCGAGCATCTGATCCATAAAAGGTAGCGGGAAATGATCCTTCCGTGTAGCATCATTCAACTTTCGGTAGTCAATACACACCCTCCATCCGGTGACAAGGCGTGTGGAAATCAATTCATTATCTTCATTGGCAATGACGGTCATGCCACCTTTCTTCGGAACACAATGGATAGGGCTAACCCATGAGCTATCGGAGATTGGATAAATGATTCCGGCGTCAAGGAGTTTAAGAACTTCCTTTTTGATAACCTCATGAATTTTCGGATTAACCCTACGTTGTTGTTGAATAACGGGTTTGCAATCGTCTTCCATTAAGATCTTGTGAGTACAAAAACGAGGGTTTATGCCTTTGATATCGGAAATTTGCCAAGCGATGGCACTCTTATGTTTTCGAAGAATATCCAAAAGTGCGGTTTTCTCCTCATCTTTCAAGTTTTTAGCAATGATGACGGGAAACTTGTTCGGTTCTTCAAGAAAAGCGTATTCAAGATGAGGAGGTAAATCCTTGAGCTTGGGCTCCGGAGGTTTTTCATTAGACGTTTGTACGGATTTGATTTCTTCAATCGTAATCTCTTTCGGAGGAAGTGACGGTGACGGATCTTCATTCAACAATTGTTCAAGATAAAGAATATCTCCCTCCGAATCATAAACACCATCATCAATTCCTGATGAAATCGATTCGTCATTAGCAAGAAACTCATCGATCTCTTCCAAAAGGAAATCACCTCCCTCAAACGGAGTGAGAGAGGGGGGAGAATCGGCAATGATTGGTTCAGAATGTGGTTCAGAAGGTGAATCAATAGAATTGTGAGCAAAACCGAGAACTTCTTGAGCGTACTCCTCACAAGAAACATCAATAACGTCGATTCGATTGATGGAAGCATCGTCGAAATTTGAGGAGTACCTCGTTGTTTGATTAATGTTGAATGTGACGGCTTCTTGATTAACTCTCAACGTAATCTCTCCTTCGAACACATCAATTAAAGCACGACCGGTCCGTAAGAAACATCTTCCAAGAATAATGGGTACTCGAGGGTCGGCATCGAAATCTACCACAACAAAATCCGCGGGAAAATAGAACTCCCCCACTTTGACAAAGACATCCTCGGCTATACCCTTTGGACGGGTCGTAGAACGATCGGCTAGCTCGAGGGTCATACACGTTGGGGTAAGTGGGGGTAACGAAAGCTTCTCGTAGATTGAATTTGGCATTAAATTGATACTCTCGCCAAGATCGGCCAAGGCGGAGCATTGAACAATTCCTTGAAAATTACATGGAATGAGGAACTTGCCGGGGTCACCTAACTTTTCGGGAAGTTTCTTGAGGATAACCGCCGAACAATTCTCATTCAGAGATGTCGTAGCAAGCTCATATAATTTCTCCTTGTTTGTAAGCAATCCCTTAATTGTAGAAGCAAGTTTAGGCATCAAGAGAAGGGCATCCGCAAAACTGATCTCCACATTCAAGTCTTTGAAGATTTGGAAAAACGTTTCCATTTGATGATTCGACTTTTCACGAAGCGTTTGATCTTTAAGACGAGACGGATATGGGATAGACGGTTTCGGATTAGCTTTCTTCACATTCACGGGAGCATCTTCGGGCTCAGAATCTTGGACAACCGTGGGTTGGACATTCTCAGTACTCCCCTTATCAGTAGGAAGTACCGGGTCCTTTGTCACCCCGGTCTCACGGTCTACCGCACGAGAAGAAGAAGAAGTGGTAGGAACCGTAGGTCCATCATAAGCTACACCACTTCGGGTAGTGATCGCTTTCATGTCACCTCTCGGGTTTGGAATCGTATTGCTCGGAAGAGAACCGGAACCCGAGGGTTGAGAATAAGATGTAGACGGTTGATTGGCTTGAAAGAAACTAGCCATCATATTCCTTATTTCAGTCATCTGTTTGTTGCTTGTAGCTTCCATCTCCTTTTTGAAGTCCGTCCTCATGCCGTTAATTTGATTTTGCAAACTTTTAATGGTGTAATCGGAGTTCTTCATGTAAGTTAGAAAATCCTTGTTCGGGGCGACTTGAGGAGGTGGTTGATATTGATGTTGAGGAGGAGGTGGTTGTTGGTAAACTTGAGGTGGAGGAGCTTGGTAGTGTTGATTACCATGATTAACATTAGATCCTCGGTTCTGATTAACATGATGGTTACCATTGAAACGGTTTTGATTTTGGTTTTGTTGTTGAGGTTGGTTGAAACTGGGAGGTCCGAGATAATTGTTTGAACGGTAGCTAAGAAGATTTCGATCTCCTTGCGGTTGATTGTAGTTCCCCGTAGCAGCATAAACATTCTCATGTGCGTAGCCACCGATGGCTGGGCACTCGGAATAAGAATGTGGACCTCCATAAGTCTCACAAGTCGGTTGTACCGCTTTTACTTGTTGATTCTGATTCTGATTATTCATCTGAGTAATCCGTAAGATATCGTCCATCTTTTTGTTCATAGCGGCTATTTCAAGAGAAGAAGACGTATTTGATCGAGATGATGCACCCCTTTCGGCGGTAGAATCCCAATAATTGTAATGAGCGGTCATGTTCTCAATAAGATCGTAACATTCCTCAGGACGTCTTTTCATGAAAGTTCCACCGGCAGCAGCATTGATTGTTTCACGGTGTCTCAACGTCAAAACATTATAAAACGTATCAATTTGAGTGACAAGCAACATGTTATGATTCGGACATCGATCAATCGCAAGCTTGTATCGCTCCCAAGCTTCAAACAAAGATTCATCGGGATATTGCCGGAAATTACTGATATCGTTCCTCAACTTCGTCACCATCGACGGTGGAAAGTACTTTGCCAGAAACTTCGAAACCATTTCCTCGAAGGTATGAATCGAATTCTTCGGGAGTCGATCAAACCAAGAAGTGGCATGATGAGTCAAAGAGTATGGGAAAAGATATAGACGAAGGGCGTCATCGGAGACCCCATTCTGTTTCATACTCTGAGTGACGGTCAAAAATTTATCAAGATGCTTGTTTGCATCGTCATTTGGTAAACCATGAAATTGACAACTGGTTTTTACTTGTTCTATCATATGATGTTTCAAGCTAAAATCGGTAGCTTGAAAATTAGTCGGTGCAATCGGTCCTCCCTCCCGTACATTGTAGGTTGACATAACTCCTCCATCGTTCGGAGATCGGGAGCTACATTTTGATTAACGGGAGGAGGATTAGGACCGGGTTTGGGTGGTACGTTGGGAGCAGCCATATTACGTAACTCGGTACGTTCGATTGCTTCGAAGTCGTCTAGATCGAGATCGAGTGCGCATGCACTTAAAAACCAAGGCAATTAAAATGATACGGTATTCTAAAACACAATGAACTTAACCAATAATCCCAAGTGAATAAATCACTTCTACAAGACAAACGCACAAGCGAGCGGAGAAGCTTATTTAGGTCAGCGCGAAGCTTATTAAAAACCCGCTTCTTTTCACCCGCAATTTAATGTCAGGCCGTCCTTATACCCACCAAACAGTGTGTTTATCAAATAGAAATAAATCGACTCACAAGCGACACAAAGGCAAGTTTTTGATCTTTGGTTCAGGAACTTACTAATGATAACACCTCCGTTGAGAATGTTATATAATTGATGTATTCTATTTAGCTCAAAAAATCACAAGAGAAAATCTTTTTGTATTTTTAATATGATATATATATATATACAAAAGAAAAAGGAAAATATTTTTTACTTTTTTGATTTTTATAAAAAATAGTAACTTCACAAAGGAAGGATCTCGAGTCACTAATCGTCAAACCTTTAACGATATTTTCGCGACACAACCTCCAGCGGCGCCAAAAATTGATTCGTTGAGGTTTAGGGGTGTGTGTGTATGGATAAAACCACAATATCGATATAAAAAATAACCACAAGTAATGATTTAAAATCCCTTTAGGAAAAAGGATAATGAATCAAAACCCGTGAGTGATAGTGATACGGATTAGGAAATCCGAGTCGTTTCCCAACGAGGTGTGAATGGGCAACGTCGTTATTGGTTCGTTATTAAAATGCTCGATGTTTTGGATATTTTATTATATTAAAACTACGGGGAATGGAAAAACGATTAAGGGAAATTACACTACGGGGAATCTTAAATACGCGAATTATACTAAAACGTATTAAAAGAAACGTGAATAAAATGCAACTATGTCTATTCTAAGTCCTAAAAATAGTCTAAAATTACTTTCTAACTAAAAATGATATTAGAAAATTATCTAAGAATTAAAACTAATTTTTATGATTTTTCTGGAATTTATTTGAATTAAAAACTAATTTAAACTAATTTAAATTCTAAAAATTACAAATTAAACTAGGAAAAATATGGAAAAATTATTTTTTTGCTTTTTATAATTTTCTTAATCTAGGAAAATTGAAAAATTATTTTTTGGAACCTTTTCTGATTTAATCGAATTAAATGCTATTTAAAAAGTATTAAAAACTAGTTTTAATCAAGAAAAATAGCAAACAGTGTCTAAAAATTATGAAAAATTCAGTAAAAGTCTACAATAATATTCTAAATCTATGAAAAATATCAAATCCTATGCTTATGTGAGAGATATAGCAGCTGTAGTGTAAACTGCTCCTAATAAGCTATTAAGAAAAAGCTATAAGTCAGCTAGAGTGAACCAATTAACTACAGAAGCTATATTATGCTAAAACTACTCTAAGGAAACTTATTACAACTACTTCTAACCTTTAATAAGCAATCTACCAAGTTATGAGCTAATTAACCACTAAAGCCAACAAAAGTCCTAACCCACCTACTTTAAGCTATAGCAACTTGACTTATCAAGAGAGCCTGGAACAGAAACCATGAATTGGAAACTAGAAACCACCAACCAGAGATTACACAAACCAAATTTGAGACAAGGATAAGCTATAATGAAGCCTTGAGAGCTGAAAGCCTGTGCACAACTCAGTTAATGCTGAGTGTGCACAGGGCAAATCTGTGCTGATTAAGGGGCTTATTTGGAGCTTATGAATTATCACAAAAATTCCACAAAAATGGTTTCTCAAAACTTGACCAGTTGAAGATGTTTAATTTAAAATTTCACTTGTTATGAATCAAAAATGAATCCATCAAAATTCTACAAAGTTTTGCAAAAACCTGTTTGAACAAATTTGACTTTTGATAAAAGTTTTGCAAAGTTGACTAATATGAGATTTAGATCCAATTGATGAACTGATTATGATGTTATTAGCTAAAACAGGGTTATATCAAGCAACTCTAATGATATCAGAACCTAAATCAAGCTTTTGATCTCTAAAATTCCTAACTGATATGAAAACTAAGAGTGATTAAAGGTGATTTTGACTTTCTGAATATGAAGATGCAAGAATGATCTAATTGAGTCTAAATAAACCTTAACAAGCTTAAACCAACTCAACTTAGACAATAAACTAACCTCAAACTCGTGAACCTGTAGTGAACCAAACACACCTTAAAATCTGATAATGCAAATTAAAATCACTAGCACACAGTTCTAAACCATAATCGCTACAAAACAGATTCAGATACTCAACTAACAATTAACTGATGTAATATTTCCAATAAAAACTATCAAATTAGCAATATCTTGAATATGTGAATAATAACTGATATGAGATTAATAGAGCTTACAGTTATCCTAGCCACAATGGCTTGCCAAATCATTCAAGTCACCACTATCCTAAACCTGATCTCAACCCAAACTATTCATAATCAACCCAATTCCATCTCCATAACAAAGCATTCGAAAGCAATTCACCTTTGAATTCTCGCACTTTGACTTCGTTGACTAGAGAGATTTGAGAATAAGTCCTGAGTGTGTAATTTAACAAACACTCAATAAGCTATTGAGAAGCTTATGAGAGCTGGTGAAAACAGATTTGTTAACTGAAATCAATGAAAACTAAGATTTAACATATTTTTTTTTATTTTTAAGAGAATTTTTTATATTTTTGTTATTTTTGCTAAACTGAATTAGTAAGCTTAAAGAAAGTTTTGAATAAGCTCCAACAGTTATGAGAAAGCTAAATAGGCTAATAAACAAAACTGAAAACAAAGTTTATAGTGCAAATCTAGAAATTATTTTTATTACTTTAATAACAAAATACAAATGAAACTTTGAAATTCTGACTAAAAATACATTTAAGCTAAATTACTCGACTCTCTCTCTCACTACACTCTACTTTCTATCACTAAAAACTACTCCCCCAAAGCTGTGAATGAAAAGGTCCTTTTATACTTGAGCTCAGCCTCTTGGAAGGATCCAGAAGATGCAAATGTGTGTTTCTTTTAGAGTATTCTGAGCCCTTGATCACTCTTCCACGTATCCCAAATGATTTCAACCCTTGGATTGCACATGCCACGCATCAATGTACCAATCAGAGCGAGAGATTGGAATATTATCACATGGATAGTGACTTGGGCACAATGAAAGCGTGTGTCGGATGTGTTATAGTGTGTCAGACGAAAGTACGGATTACCCTTAATTGTCATGTAATTTTGGCTAATTGATTGAAAGGGTAATTAGGGTTCATATTATCGGGTAAAGGGGGTAAAAAGGCGCGCTTGGGTTTTTATTATATTTCGTTTGTATGACCCATTTGACCGGATGTTTTAAATGAAACCGGGTATGGTTTAATGAACCGGGTATAAGGGTGGGAATTGGACCGGGTTGGAAGTGGATTGGTTTGGGCTTTTGATATTGTACTTGGGCCAAGGTAATGAATTTGGACTTAGGACTAGCTTTGAATCCAAATAACATCATAAGGTCTAAACATGTACAAACTAAAACTTCAGGGGCCAAAGCTCAGAAATTCTGAAATTGTAATCCAAGGGTCTTTCTTGTCAATCTCAAATAAAAAAAGGACCAAATTTGCAACTTTTGAAACTTGAGGGGTCATTTCTGCCAAATGCTCATAGTTCAGGGACTGTTTCTGCCATTTCTTCAAACTTTGATCAAATCTTCACCAATGCATAATTCTGACCTTCCGGCTCAGCTTTAGCTCTCTTAATCTCTCGTGCTCGGATTTTTGTCTGATTTGGCTTCTTTTTGTGTGATTTTACATATCCGTACCTGCACAAGCACAAACTCAAGAAAACAACAGATATTAGCATTAAACGGCTCTTTCTTGGTTATTTTGGGTCAGTTTTGATAAACAAAAGATATGTGTTTATGTTGGAATCACTCCTAAACAGTATTTCAAGTATTTATATTTCATATGTAATAGGTAGCTTAATTATGGCCTTTATGTTTGTTTTAGGTCAAGCTTATGTAGAAGGCCCATAAGCTTGATCCAAGCCCAATAAGAAATAGGGAAGGAGAGGGAGTGTTGCCCTAGCTCCTTGCCTATAAATACATTGTAATAACCTTCATTTGAAGGTTGGTTGTTCAAGTTTTCTTCTTTCACTCTCACTACGCCTAAACCGTTTACATTATTGTGTGTGTTAGTGTTTGATACTTGTTCATCCGCCTCTCTATCATTCTTATAAGCTTGTGTTATAAAACTAGTGACCTAACAGTGGTATCAATCGCCAAATAGTTGGGTGTACTCGTTTGTTTTTGAAGTTTTGATTTTGGGTCTTACGCGTAAAGGTAACGCATCTTTGGTTATCTTAAAAACTCGTTTTTTACACTTTTTAATCTAAGATTCTTGTACTTTCAATGTTTTGAGGTGTTAAAATACTTGTTTTTGGCAAAAGTTTCAAACTTTACGCGTGGATTTACGTTTTTAAGCTTGTTTTGTTCGTGGGTGTCGCTTCTACGCGAACCCGTTTAGCGTTTTGGTACATCAAAATTCACACTTTTGTGTTCTTTTGGTACTATTGAAGCTATTCCATAACAAAAAACTGGTTTAGAAACACATTTGGGCAAAATCAAAGTTACGAGCAATCCTACCCGTATCAAAACCCTAAAATTACGCGTAAGATTTTCCTTGGTTTGATCTTCATTTTTTCTGGTTTATTCCGTGTTTTCTTACTTGGATAAGTCCGAAAATACGTCGACTTTGGATATCTTTTGCACTGTGAAGTGTAAAAGATCATTTGGGATAAAACCCTAAAATTACGCATAAGTTCAACTTTACGCGTAGAAATCCTACGCCTAAGATTTTCTTACGCCTAAGCCTTGTCTTACGCATAAGCTAAATCCTACGCCTAAGTTTCTATGCCTAACTTTGTTGTCTACACATAACTTTAGATTTTTTCCTCACGCGTAGCTAAAACCTACGCGTAACTCCTCATTGTTACGCGTAACTTTTGGTGTTTTACGCATAAGTGCTACTTGGTTCTTGTCTTTCTCGCCTAAGGACACTTCATCAACAAAGGTTCATTCGACTACAAAGATCCATTTTTACCAACACAAGTTTATCAACATGTCACAACCACCATACTCTAACTATTTCCCTTACACTTATCCTCAACGACAACAACAACTAAGTCCACAACATCAGCAATGGAATCAACAACAAGCAATTTATCAACAACAATTTAATCAACAACATACTCCACAACTTGCTGCAAATCCACCACCACCAAGTCCTCAAGTTCAACCATACACAAATGAATTCAATCAACATCCATCAAGGAACACTATGAAGGAACCCACTTGGTTTGCAAAGATGTGTGAAGCTTTAAGCAGCTAACAATCAATTCATGAGGCTGGATCACTTGATAGACCTCCAATGCTCACTTCCAGAAACTACGATCAATGGGTGATAAGGTTCTTTAGGTTTTGTGATCTAAAGAAGCCACATGGAAAGTTCTTAAAGAAGGTTATCTTGGAAGGTCCATTTGAGATGCCTACTATCATTGTACCGGAGATCCAAATGCCATTCCACCAAGAGATGAACAAACAAACATTGCTACTATTGCAGATTTAAATCCCACAGAACTTCTACACTATGAAGCTGATGAACTTGCAATGGAATACATCCTCTTAGGATTACCAAACCCAATTCTTTGTAGTGTTGATGCTCAAAAAACCGCAAGAAAATGTGGGATCATATTCGTCTTCTTATGGAAGGATCTGTACTCAATCAAGAAGATTTGGAATCCAAAATTTACTTGGCTTATGAACACTTCATGATTGAACCTGGAGAGACACTAGAGTCTTATCATCACCGATTTTCAGACATCATCAATGATTTGGATAAACACAACATCATCATGCCAAGAATTGCAGTGAATACTAAGTTCCTAAGTAGTCTTGGTCCTGAATGGGAGAAGTATGTCATTTTTCTCCGTCAAGCGAAGAACATGCATCATTCTACCTACGGATTGTTGTACGATTACTTGAAACCTCATGAAAAGGAAGTTGATCGGGAAAGGATTCTCCGTGCTCAAATTGCTCCACCAACACATCCGGAAAATCAACAACTTACCTTATATGCTCAAAGCTTATTCTCCTCAACCAAAGAACTCAACCAAATGCTTCAAACACACCTTCTAAACAACAACCTCAACAAAATCAATTGGTTCCATACAACAACAATGCTCAAGCATATGTCGCTGAAGCGGCTAATGAGGAAACCGATCCGTTCGAAGCATTGCAACAAGGATTTGTGATGATTGCTAATGCTTTTGGCCGTTATACCAACAAATCCAACAATCGTATTCGTGCCTCATCTAACACACGGACTCAAGCTGTTGTGAACAATGGACGTGTTGAAGTTCAGAATCGTGATTATGGTCGTCAGATGGGCGGTGGTCAAGGGTTTAATATTGTGGGTAGGAATAACAATCGAGCTCAAGTGGTGGAACAGGGAAATGCTCAAAATGGGTTGAATGGTCTTCGATGCTACAACCGCAATGAGAAGGGACACCTGGCTAATGCATGCCCAAAGCCAAGGACTAAGGGCCGTGCTTATTTCAAAGAGGCTCTTCTTTTGGCTCTTAAGGATGAAGCTGGTGGAACTCTCACGCACAAAGAACGAGCTTTATGGCAAATGCGACTCGATGATGATATGGAGGACTTGCGTGCCAATGCATGTTATGTTGATGGCTAATATGCAGGCGTTACACATGAGTGACACAGGCCCAGTGTATGACAATCGATGGCTTGTCTCGTGTAACCGAACAAACCATATCATATCTCAAATATCTTCGCATCAACATCGAATCCCAGAGGCTCGAATGTTCAAAATGAGTCATCCACATCTCATTCGACGATTTTCAACTAGACCCCGTAGTTATATTTGACGATCAAGATGACCAACGGTTTCCCTTGATAATCAAATTGACTCCGTGGTTATACTTGAGGATCTAAATAATGATCATGTTGTGACTCACGTTGAACAAGATGAACCTTTGCCCCATCCGGATCTTGTTCTCGTTACTTCAAGACCAACAATCCAAAATTGGAGAATGTGTTGCATTAAATCAGGACTTGAAAAGGCAAAATGCACTGTTAACAAAGGATTTTGAATGTTTACAAAAGCAACTCAACTTTTTCAAAACTCAAGAAAAGCGTGAAAACGGTTTTGAAGCAGCCTTTGCCAAATCTTATCAAAACGAAAATTATTTAGAACGACAGTGATGTGATCTAGCCGCTTCGAAGAATGCTTTGTTATCGAAATAGAACAATGAAACATGAACATAAAAAGCAAATTAACGCTCTCACCTTGGAAAATCAAAAAGCTAAGGCTGAGTTGTTAAATTGTCAAAACAGTTCTCTGCATACAAAAAGCATTCAACGAAACGAATAGATGATCATCTTGAAGAAATCATCGGCTTGCAAAACAAACTTAAAGAGTTTAAAACTGTTGTTTACAAACATGGCGAGTCGGTCACGACCATTGAAAAGTTTACTTTAAAACCAAATCCAAATGGATATGGACCGAATCTTGCCGATTACAAACCTAAGCTTTCAACCAAAACATTCAAACCAAATCCGAAGTTTCCAGGCACAATATAAAATTGATAATTTTGTTATGAATGTTGTTGAATATCATCGTCAAGAGGAATTAGATGCGAGAGGCGAGAGTCGATCAAAATTAAAAACTGTTGTTTACAACAAACCTTTTAATTATTCAAAACCGGTCACTTTCGTCACACCAACGGATTCTTCTAACACACCAAGAGTTATCATCAGAACACCTAAGTCCTCTATTGTTAATCCCAAAACAGACTTTGCACAAACTTATGGTCCTTTACCTTCCATTAGTGAAGTAAACTCACAACCTGAAAATCAAAAAATTCTTCGATATTTTGACATTTTCATGGCTGACCTCAAAATTTTACAACATGAGATAGAATATCGATTTGAAATCAAAGTTGAACATTTTCAATCGCCTCTCGCGCGAGAACAAAGAGACATTTTTCAGAAAAATCTTTTACCTAATGTTAAAAACTTGAAAAGTTGTGCAATTGCCTGGGAAAAGGATTTTCATAAGGAACTTGGTGTCATGAAAAACGTTGAGAAAACGAAACATCTATTTCAAACACTAAACGTAAAAAGAAAATGTTGAGAAAAGATGTTGATCGACTCTTGGAAGATGTCATCTGTGCTGATGTTCAAAATGTTGTGTTATTGAATTCTTTGTCATATGCATTTGATTATATCTCTGCTGATTATCGTTGTTTCGTGGTAAATGTTGAGAACACCGATAATGTGCTTGGTCGAGTCCTTAAAAGTTGAAAACAAACGATTGTCAAACGAACTTTCAAATGCAATACGTCGCCTTAATTGGTGTCAAAAAGATATTCACGATCAACAACTTGCTTTTCAACACAAAATCAACCAGTTGCGTGCAAAACCTTCCGATTCTAAAATTGAGCAACTGGATGATCAAAACGTGTCTTTCAAGTGTCAAATCTCAAAATATGAACAAGAACTTGTAAAAGTTAAAAAGGAATATGGTGTCATATTTGATTTACTCAAAAGACTCGTGATGAAGCATCAAATGAACTTGATCATTATCTTGCACACACTAAAGAAGTTATGCATTTTGATGGAAATGTTCGGTCTCGAAAATCAAGATCGATTCACACTATCATCAAGTTAAGAGGAATGTTAGGAAAGTATGAACAACTTCCGCCAACCATCATTAAGAGATTAGCCCAGTAACACTTAGTACTCATGCACCTAGAATCTCTACTGCCAAATCACATGTAGCTAACGTGCTTCCTTCTCTATGAAACAGAATAGTTGAGCCTTTTCCAAACGTCCGCACTTCACAGCCTAGAGCACTCAATCGAAGAATAGGAAGTTGCGACCTAAGAAAAGATCAATCAAGAATGCTAAAGTAGAAGAACACCCTAGGACTCAGAATAAGACACACGTTGCCTCCACTATAGATATTAAGCGCTAGCAAATGTAATAGAAATAGTGATGTAACGAATGCTAAACCGTTAAGTACTTTTGATATTCAGTCTAATGCACCTTGTGATATTTGTCGTAAAAGTATGAATTCCGATTGTCATGATAAATGTGTTGCTAAAGCTATCATCTCTCGTTTAAGGAATCCTAAGAACCGAATACCTCTAGGCCCACTAATCTTTCTAAGTCTGTGCTTGGTAGACCGCCCTCTTTAGATTCTAAGAAACGCACTGATGTCCCTGTAGCTCCGGCCACCTCCTAGGAATGTAGTACCACCTAGTGAATTCACTAAGACTAAAGCAAAGAGTAGTTATAGATGGCCGAAATGGATATATAACACACTAGGATTTAAGTGGATACCTAAAGCTATTGATGTGTGTATATCTACTATAAATGCTATGGAACCCTCTAACATTTCGGGTTCCACATCTACTTCTATTCCATCTGTGATCGCATCGGTGTAATGCGGTGATACTGATCATTCTGGATTGTTGATAGCGGATGTTCCCGACACATGACAGGCAATCTTAAATGTTATCAAACTTTATTGCAAAGTTCATTGGCACTGCCGTTCGGGAATGATCACTTCGCAGCTATCATGGGCTACGGAGACTATGTCAATGGGAACATCGAAATAAGCAGGGTTTACTATGTGGAAGGTCTCGGTCATAATCTGCTTGAGGTCAATTTTGTGATGGAGATTTGGAGGTTGCTTTGAGGGAGAAAACTTGTTTCATTCGTGATCTACAAGGAAACGACCTTATGTCCGGCTCGTAATTCTAGTCTCTACACTATCTCTATGCAAGACATGGTTGCTTCCTCTCCCATTTGCTTACTTTCTAAGGCTACATCAACAAAATCCTCGGCTATGGCAACCGTCGTCTCACATCTAAACTTTCAAACCATCACCAACCTTGCTCGACACAAACTAGTTGAAGGACTCCCACGATTCCGGTATTTAAAAGATCACCTTTGCTCGCACTTGTGAACAAGGGAAAAGCACTCGTGCTCATTTTCCTTCAAAGGTGGAACACGCTCTCGATGTGCTTCATCTTCTTCACATGGATTTGTGTGGCCCGATGCGCGTGCAAACGATCAATGGCAAACGCTACATCTTAGTAATTGTTGATGACTACTCACGATGGACTTGGGTCTACTTTCTTCGTAGCAAAGACCAAGCTCCACAAATGATCATCACCTTTCTCACAAAATACAGTTCAGCTCGCAACACCGTCGAATCATCGAAACGACAAAGGAATGAATTTGTTAACAAAACCCTTCGTGAATTCTATGAGAAAGTGGGAATTCAACATGAGACATCTATTGCACGCATACACTGAACAAAACGGAGTTGTTGAAAGATGAAACCGAACGTTAGTGGAAGCCTGAAGAACAATGTTAATCAATGCTAAACTTCCAGATTACTTATGGGCGAAGTCGTATCTCTTGCATGCTATACTCAAAACCGTTCTATGATCACAAAACGCCACAACAAAACACCCTTCGAGCTTGTCCACAACTATAAACCGAACCTCAAACACTTTCATGTATTTGGATCTCTTTGCTATCCGAATAATGATCGTGATGATTTGGGAAAGCTCAAAGCCAAAGTCGACATTGGAGTCTTTATTGGATCGTGATAATTCTAAAGGTTTCCGAATCCGAATCGTCGTACAAACAGGTGATGGAAACGATTCATGCTCATTTCGATGAACTCACGGAAATGGCTTCTGAGTATAACAGCTTAGAACCCGGTCACAACCGCTTAAACTTTCCCCAACCCCCATCATCACCGAAGAAAGCCCTCTAACTCGTCAACAAATGGAAAGGTTATTTGCTCCTCTCGTTCGTGGACGATATTGATGAACGTGCTCGGGTGTATCCTGCTTTCCGCCGCACAACCCGATAATATTCCTATACCGATACACTGCTACAACAACTCTGTTGAAGATGCACCTACACCAGCTTGACTCCAACACAACAGCTTGAACACACCGCTTCCAACAATGATGAACCAAATTGATGATATTCTGAATGAAGTACCCCCAACTGCAGATTTTGATCCAAATGCGTTCTTCAACCCGTTTGCTAATGAGACCGCTGGCGCACCGGATGTCGCGGAATCTTCAACAAACCATTTGAATCCTCGACCGCACAATGTATACCAACATCAACCCTCACACATAGATGGACGAAAGACCATCCTCACGAAAACATTATTGGCAACCCAATCAACCGGCCGTTACGAGACAACGTCTTCACTCGACGGTGAACATTGCATTTATGCACTCACCAGTCACCGCCAATCGAACCTAAAACATCAAAGACGCAATGACAAAAGACAAGTGGATTGAATCCATGCAAGAAGAACTCAACCAATTTAAACGTCTTGAAGTATGGAATGGTTGAAAGACCAACAGGGTCTACGCCATTGGTCTAAAATGGATTTGGAAAAACAAATTGATCTTTGAAGGGAATGTTATCCGAAATAAGTCACGTCTAGTTGGCTAAGGGTTATCGCCGGGAAGAGGGAATAGACTTTGAAGAATCTTTTGCCCGGTTGCTCGCCTTGAGGTCGTTCGGATATTTCTAGCGTGCTCATATGAATATGACGGTCTATCGATGGATGTCAAAACGCGTTTCTCAATGGACAACTTAAAACGGTTTATGTCACCAACCGGATGGATTCGTTGATCCCTGAGTTCCCGAACCATGTCTACAAACTGAACAAAGCTCTGTATGGTCTCAAACAAGCTCCTCGGGCATGTACGATAAGCTATCATCTTTCCTCATTGCCAATAATTTCACCAAAGGTTCGGTTGACCCAACTCTTTTTATACAATATCACGGGCACATATCTTAATTGTTCAAATTTACGTGGATGACATCATTTTTGGGTCTACACATAAAAGTTTTCAATCGCTTTTGCAAAACTAATGAAGAAAAATTTTGAAATGTCCATGATGGGTGAACTTACGTTCTTTCTAGGACTGCAAGTTCATCAATCACCCCGTGGTATTTTCTTGAGTCAGTCCAATATGCCCTTGAATTGTTAAACAAATTTGGAATGAAACTCGTGACACCTATGCCACACCAATGGCTCATACCAAGAAGTTAGACGCCGATTTACATGGGAAATTGGTGGACCCTACAAAATACCGTAGTATTATTGGGTCTCTCAAGTATCTAACAACTAGCGAGACTGATATTGTCTTTGCCGCTTATCTATGCTCCCGTTATCGATCGCGACCAACCTGAAACCCACCTCTCGAGGCTAAAAGAATCCTCCGATACATAAAGGGAACCATTAACTTGGGGATCCGGTATCCAGAAGGATTCGGTTTTGAACTAATCGCTTTTTCAGATGCTAATCCACGCAGATGCTTAGACTCAAGAAAAAGTAGCCTTCAGAGCTTTACAATTTCTTGGTGATAAACTGGTGTCTTGGCAATCGAAGAAGCGGGATTGTACATCGTTGTCTCAACCGGCGAGAATATGTAGCCATGTCCGCGATGTTGTGCTCAAGTCATTTGGATGAGAACACAACTCAAAGACTATGGTTACGTATTTGGCAGAATCTCGATGTACTACACAATCGAGTGCCATTGCAATCTCGTGCAACTCGGTTCAAAGACTCGAAATCAAAGCACATCGATCTTCGATATCATTTCATCAAGGATCACGTGGAACAGGTACTGTTGAATTATATTTTGTGGGTATGAATACCAATTGGCGATCTTCTCACCAAAGCCTTGCCTCCCGCTAGGTTTAATGAGTTGGTCCACCGGATTGGTATGAGGTGTTTGACTCAAGAGGAATTGGATGATCTCCCAAAACAGTCTTAAAACACATCAAACACCAAAACATCTTTTGTAAATAATTTTTCAAAAACAAAATACAAAATTATAAAACTTGATAAAAACAACAAAAATATTCTTCTAATCTACATTTCTTTCAACATTGCAAGTACATTTCTTCCGTCAACACTTTAATCTTTCAAAATTCGGTATTTTTCCGATCAAGTGTTGAGGGGGAGAAAATAATCTATTAATCTGCTTCAAAACATCTGTGTACTTGCATGTTATCATATCTCGGTTGACTCTTTTACAAATGGTGGTACATTTTCTGGTTCAAAGACACTCCTCGGACTTAAATTAATAACCTTTCATTATTTTCTCAAGTCGAGGGGGAGTGTCGTCAAGTTTCTTTCTTAAAATCTTCATTTGGTAACCAAAATGGAAGTTAAAAGGCTTTGGATGAAAATGCAATAGGTGGAGGGACCAAAACTGTCAAAAACTTAAAGTTATTTTAAATAAAACACCCCCACCTAACTATCACTTCTCATTTATTGCAAAAAACCCTAAAACCTACGCTTAAAATTCACTCAAGAAATCCGAGCTTCAGATCATCATTTTATAAGTGGATTAATGTTTCTAACATGTTTTTGAACATTGGTTTTGTTTTTCAAATGAATCCAACGGTCAAATCTACTGATAAGGGTAATTTTGTGTTCTTCGCTTACGCGTAAGAACACATGATCATGTATCTTGTGTTTGTAGCTAAAAGGATAATGTCAAAATGTTTTAAAAACATCAATGATATGTTTTCTATCCTCAAAACAAACCCAGATTCACGAATTGATGAATTTTGAATATTAGGGTTTATGAGTCGAATTGGGTATTTTTGAATGTGAAGTGTTTTGGTCAAAAAGATTGTTGTGTTATGCTCTTGTATTATTGAATTGATGATTTCCAAGGTCTATGACCACCCAGAAACACGAATTGGTTAACAATTTGAAATTAGGGTTTAAGGTTCTTGAGATTGGGTATTTTTGATTCATTGCAAATTAATTGTTAAAACTTGGTCATTATGCTCTCACAACATCTAAGATATACCAGAAAACCTTTGGTGCATAATCCATGGCTAGATCTCATACGCGTAGATTTAGGGTTTAGACTACGATATGCAGCTTTACGCGAATGCTTTAACCTGTCAAATGTGTTTTGATCTATCATAAAATGAATGTTATGTGTTTAACATTGATGATATGATGCTTTATTTCAAGCTTGCAACACTAAATATTCAGAATCAAGGTTAATATCTACGCATAAGGATCACCTTACGCGTAGCTTGTTATGCGTAAGATTTGTCTTACGCGTAGCTTCTACGCATAAGGTTCTACATATGGGACTACGCGTATCCTGTGAAGGATATGCGTGAACAAGTGACCTCTACGATAAGGTCAACTCTTACGAGTAGCCTTACGCGTAAGGTTAATATATGCCTACGCATAAGCTTTACGCATAAGGTCCTCGTTTTCCTACGCGTAACACCTTACAGCGTAAGTTAAGACCCTACGCTAAGTTTACGCCTCACGCATATATCATTCCTGTCTACGCATAACTTTACCAATCCTACGCATAAGCCGTGATCATACCTTCATTATGAATTGTTACGTGTACAAACTTGTAAATAAACTAATCATATCATCACGAATCCTAAAATGTCACTAATAAACTGAAATCGTTTGATATGTTGTGAACAATAAGTGATAAAATAAACTTTAAAACTTAAAGTTAACTAACTCACCAAACATTTCACGACGTCATTGGACTATTGAATATACAAGTGACTTAGGACTCGTAACAATCATTGACCGTCATTCAATAACTAGACAATAAGACCTTCTCGTTGACTAACATTATGTCTTTCGATATGTTGGTTCTTTTGGCTAATGTTATTTCAGATCACGACATGGCTGAACAAATGAATATGGATGCACCTGAAGTTCTCTCCATTGCCGATATCTATCCTCATGGCTATCCAATGAAGATAGGAAAGAATAATCTCCGTGTTGACTTTGACAACCTCACTTGCTCTAAATCTTCATGTTTAATTGCTATTGACATTCTCAGACTCATCCTTATCGTAACATGCTTACACACTCAAGCATCGTTCTCCCGAGATCTACATCCAACAGTTACGGAACACTATGGAAAGGGTCAAAGGACAAACTGCTGTGGACGGTGACTCAATCACAAACAAGTCACCATTACACTCGCGGACTTAAGGGTCGTTCTCCTAATTCCTGATGTCGATCCAACCAAACTATATGCCACACCTGTTGAAGAGCTCACTCTCCAATTCTTAATCAATATCGGTTATGACGAGGCTAGGAGTAATCACCAAGCACTCTCACGTAGAGCTTAAGAGTATTCCTCAACCACGGAGAACCTCTACATGATCATCACCAAGTCATTTCCGGTGCGTGGCGGCTATGAGCACCCTAAGCTCATGGAACGCAAATACGGCATTGGTCAACAAGAAACACATCGCTATCGAAGCTCCGATTTGGGATGACATGATGTCATTTCTCAACAAACTTGGCTCAAAGATTCCCTACATCAGATATACTAAATTGTTGATCCAGAGAGCACTTGGACTTCATCCCGACATTCCCAAGAGGCTCAATGACCCCAACAATCACGACATGTTGACGGAACCCATTCTCTTTGTCAGAATCAAGGAAAGCCTACAAAGAAACAAGGTGCCGTGGCTGCCATATTTCCTTCTAATCAAGATGTCGAAAAGCTCAAACGTAAAAAGGTATCCGGAAGCGGTGACAAGGCAAAGTTGGTCATCTCGACGAAAAATCTTACGAACACCGTAAGGAGAACCAAAAAGGAAGTCTTTGGAAGTGTCACAAGTGAGATAGTCAAAGGAATGTTCCAAAGAAGAAACCTATTCCAAAGAGGAACCCTCCCCTAAGAAGAAAGTTCCTTCTCGGAAGCCACCCGATCCTTTCACTTGAACCGCAAAGAAAGCTTGTGGACGAAGACTCGAGGATATGCGACACGAGATGAAGAGATTACCTACTCAAACCGCAAAGGATGAAAATCCTCAAGCACCAAAACCTCCAAGTCCCAAACTACTAAAGGAAAAGGAAAGACTCTGCACTTGAGTCACATGATGAAAGCTCAAGAAGAAGAAGAAGAGCAATTGATCAATCATACAGAAGAAGTTTCAAATTAGTTAGACAAATCTTCATAAGGTCAAGAATTTGCTAAAGATCAAATGGGTGGCCCAGAGGATCAAGTGGTCTGCCCACTCCTCCCGGATCACGATGCGGTTAATCAACCCGATAAGGGATGCGGTGCCACCACTCTTGCAACAACAACACCCAAATTTATTGAGGACACTATTGAGTATGATTTTGAGAAACCGGAACCGAAAGAAAAGTCTAAGGATGACGAGGATGATTATGATAAGTTTCTTCTAGACGTCCAACACACTCAAAGGAGAAAACCTCGAACTCCTAAGGACATGAAGTCTCCTCATGTCTCTCATCACCGATTCTTCATCTCATTCATCACCACCACCATCAAAAGTCAAAATCATCATCCAAATCTCTGAAGAAACCACCTCGATCTTGGATTTCTCAAGCTCATAAACGAATTCACAAAGTGTCAAACAAGTCGAAAGAAAACGTGCTCTACAAAAGCTAAATTTCTTTCGATCACATACAAAGATATGTATGACGAGCATGACAAGATGGAGAAAGAAAGGAATTTGTTCAGAAGTTCATGAAGAGTCATCGTAAAAGGAACTGAACGAAATGATCGAAGGTTACACTAACAAGTACCTTCAGGATATCGTTCCTAAAGTCCTAAAGGAACCGGAAAGCAAGCGGTGAGAGATCATACTCACAAGTTTCTTCTCGACACTGTCCCCGGTGTGACTAGAGAAATATTTTCCACACAACTCACCCCTAACATCGTAGCATTGGTTAAAAATACAATGGCCAAAGAAGGCGATCTCTCAACTGAAGTTAATCGCTAAACTTGTGATACAAATGTCAAAGCGATCCGAACGCGTTTACTCGGATGAAGCTAAATTTTTCGAAAATCTACTTGATTTTCAACTCAGATCATCATGCAAGGAGTCATCCGATCAACCCAAACGACCAAGAGATGACGATGATAAGGATAAGGATTACGCACCTAAGCGTCGAGAAATCGGGTAAATCTACCTCTATGCCACCTCCTCCACCACGAACTTCTTCTCAACAAAAGTCTCTTCCACCTCGGTCTTCTCGATAAACCTCGGGGACGATTCCGAAGTTACCACCCCGACTCATAAAACGGTGATTACTTTGAGTATACGGGTGGTGACGATGAAGAGGTCCTTGAGCCCCCACAACAACCCACCTCACCCAAACAAGTGCAGAAACCAGTATCATCATCAAGGCCTTCCAAAAAGAAGAAGAAGACGACTCAGCCTTGAGTCGTCTCATGGCTAGATGACGATAAAACCAAAGAGTTTGAATGGTTCTCCACACTTGTCAATCAAACTCCCTACCTTGATGAAGGTCAAGAATTGGTAGACGGTTCTACATTGGAGCACATAACACTTTTGCAAGAAAAGTTCCATGTGAAGAAAATGACGAATCGAGTTGAAGCGAATCAAGAATGAAGCATTCCAACTTCTTAAAGACAGCTCCGAAAGCGCCGTCGAGGTCGAATATCATCTTGAGAACATCGCTCGAGCTATGTCTAACGACATGGATTGGCTCAACCCGGAAGCAAACATTGACTTCACACAAAGGGACAACCCTCCATACTACACCGATTGGACCAAACCCTACCGACCATTGGCCAAACAGACGAACCACGGATTCCCTTCCGATACTTCTTTAACAGAGACATGGATTTTCTCTTATACGGTAGCGATGGTTGCGAAAATCGCTACATCATTGACTCTTCCATTCCCGTGACTATTTACTCAAACTGCATAGCTATCGAGGAACGTGCAAATCACTTGTTTTCTGACAGCGTGCAAGCATACGACCAAGATGCATTTTATGGGATTCATCATTGGCCGAGCGCCAAGAATCTACTCGTAGCTGCGGTTCAGAAGTCTCAACATGCCGTGTATAGTTCTAAGGACATCGTGGCCATCAAACACATTGATCTCAAGTCTAAGTGGGACTACACATTCTTAAAGAATATCATAGTCAAGCGACAAGATGACGGACTATGGATTCTCCGAGGCTGACTTTGAGAACTTGTCCCTCAACGACATCGAAGACATGTACCTTGCCAAAGTAGTCGTATGAGACAATTCTCGATCGAAGTTCAACGTGAATTTATCAAGTCGAGTTCTCATCTTCATTAGCGCGCATCGTGATCAAAGAAGCGTGTGAAGATATCCGGATGGTGGTGTTGAATCTTATCGAAGCGTGTCAACTTCACTCCTCCACGCTTGATCTTCCCGACATCAACCAGCTACTCAATATACGCTCATCGGCAAACCTTTCGGCGTTGTTTACCGCAGTGAACTTCAAAGCGCTTAATGGCGTGTAGTGCTCCACAAATTCGGGATCATACTTTGAAGCGGTTAGGGACGGATTAGCGTCAGGTTGAAGGATATCGCCGAAAGTTGGGTCTCCTAGCCTGGAATTCTCGGGAAAGGAGGGATGTGAGAGGATCATCACCATGATTGATGAGCGGTTGTTCGAAGGGATCGATTGACGATTGGAGAGCTATGTTGGTGGTGACCGGAGAAACATCACCGGCTTTCAACGCCTCTGCGCACTCACAGGAATATCACTGCAACTCCCCGGTACCCCTTGAATTGTTTCCTTCATATAATTTTGGATGTATGATTAAATATGTCTATGGCTTGTGCACACATAACAATGTACAACCCGTAATTGTCAAGAAAGGACCACGTAGTGCGCTACCGATGCCACAATCCTTAGAAAAAAAGCGAAAGCTTCTTACTTTTGAGTAAAACCTATCAAACCTTTCATTTTTCAAGGTTTTGCTCAAAAGAACAAGTACTTCCCTTAAGACTTTCAAAACCTCAACCGTTTATATCACTTGTTGAGGGGAGTATTTGAATTAAAACTTTGTTCACAAATTGTTCACAAGTGGTCATTCTTCCCGCAACACTCGAAATGGTCATATTTATTCTCAACCGTTCAAAAATAACATTTTAATATGCCATTTTTGAGGGGAGAAAATTGTGTGATAAGAAATATGTTGTACAAAATGCAAATGAATCTGTGTACCTCGGACTTAACCCGAATTGGCGGACGATACTTAAGCTGTTAGTAACTTCGAAAAGACTTGTCTGGGACGGGTAATAATTTCAAGCTAGCTCGCTAGTAATGTAAACGTGTCTACATAAAGGACTTGTGCGAGTAGAATGTACCATTCGAGAAACTCTTGATAGACATGAACTCGGCGGGTTTGACAACCTTCGAGGTTTGTCTACACCTTCAAGGTAGTTATTAGAGCTAGTTGTCACCTAAAAGCTGACAATGTAACTCTTTAACTATGCAACGTAACCGTGTCTTACGGGGGATTGTCTATCTTCGATTGGATCAATTCAAAAGTGCGCGCTCTTTCCTCACTGTGCATTTTAACCATTAAAACTCTTAAGCACATGTGGAGGGGTAGTATTTATGCAAAAATCATCTCTCACAATGGTTCAAACATGTTTTTTTTTTCATTAACAAACCCTTTGAGAGATATTTTCACATCGATGGTTTTAATGGCAAACATAGGTTAGTCATGGAGTTATAAGGTGACTAAGGTTAGGAAAAACCGTCCTATGATCCTTGAGCGGAGGATCTACCCAAGGACACTACCATTAGTTAGTGTTAGAAGTCCTTAGGAATGATTGTAAAAAGGAGAAAATGAGAATCGGAGAAAGAAGGAGTTGAAGAATCAAAAAGAAATGTAAAGTAAAGGGTGAAAAGAAATAGCCCTCCAGATTATTCAACTTAGGGCAGACATTGGGTTCAATTCATATACTCTTGGTTGTCACTTAGTGACACGTATTGAAGATTAAAAGTCGTCATGGACCCAGTGACGCATGCACTAAACCTTCTTAGCCACTCAAGTTTTTCTCAAAAGAAGCTTGTTTCATTCTCACAGGGAACCCTACGTAAACTATTGGCTTTCTCTTAGAGATCTCTGGTATTGAAGAAGGAGACCCTCTCCCTAGTCTCCGGAAAACCAAAAGCACTATTGAGTCTAGAGCCACGAGATTCATCAAAAGATCTCTTAGGAACACTTGACATTTAATCACTTGATGTTCAACAAATAAGATCATCGCTGGTTCATATCGAGTCCTTCACAGATCTTAGCAACCTGTCGAGAACATTTATGAGAGGTTCACATCTGTGATCCTCAGTGATTGAATGGAAACTCCGCCGGGTCAACATCAAACAGCCAGCGGTGAGGTCACCGGTAACTCCCGTGGATTAGCGGAGTGTGTCTCAAGCGGTCACAGATCGTGAGGTGATGCTTGGTGTACCTCGGCGACTCATCGAATCTGTAGATGTACTTCGGTACATCGCGTTATCTCACTTGTGGGACTCCGGTTCAAGAACGGCCTTTGTAAGAATTAGAGTTGTGTTTTCACACTATGTTGTTAACACTCTCGAAGTTCAAACTTGTAAGTGCCGGAAACCGCTTATTACTAACCGTTTGAAATGTTTTCTTCTTATGGAAGCTCCAGAGCGGGATGATCGTTCTGATTCTTCTCATGCTCACGCCAACATCATCACTAATGGAAGTTCTATCCAATGCAACACAACAGTCATAATGATTCTTCATCAATCAAAGAATCTACAAAGTCAAAGACTTAAAGAACTTCATCAAGATATTGATTTCCAACGCCAAAGAGCGTGTGAGCATGTTGAAGAATGACGTGGAGACACTTTGAGCAGCGAAGCAAACCCGAAGGCATGATGCAGATAACAACATACTATCACTTTCACCACAAAGAACAATGATCAAAGAACAAAGTTAAAGATGACGTCCAAAGCATAACGTTTAAAGATAACTATCTCTACACGGGAGATTGTTCGAATCAAGACAATTCCTCTCACAAGAAAGAAGAATGTCGAAGACGTCCACAGCTACTATTACATCAACGCCTTCACCGTTTACATTCATATATACTTGAGGGGGAGATTGTTGGAATCACTCCTAAACAGTATTTCAAGTATTTATATTTCATATGTAATAGGTAGCTTAATTATGGCCTTTATGTTTGTTTTAGGTCAAGCTTATGTAGAAGGCCCATAAGCTTGATCCAAGCCCAATAAGAAATAGGGAAGGAGAGGGAGTGTTGCCCTAGCTCCTTGCCTATAAATACATTGTAATAACCTTCATTTGAAGGTTGGTTGTTCAAGTTTTCTTCTTTCACTCTCACTACGCCTAAACCGTTTACATTATTGTGTGTGTTAGTGTTTGATACTTGTTCATCCGCCTCTCTATCATTCTTATAAGCTTGTGTTATAAAACTAGTGACCTAACAGTTTAAGCACATATCAGCGGTCATCGAACTTCCTTCACCGCGCACGTTGAAAGAAGTCCAATCTCTCAACGGAAAGTTGGCCGGCTTAAACAGGTTCTTATCCAAATCAGCAGAAAAATCACTGCCCCTTTTCAAAACACTCAAGAAGTGTATAAAGAAAGGTGATTTCAGATGGACTACGGAGGCGGAAGAGGCCTTCACTCAGCTTAAACAACATCTAGCAACGCTCCCAACACTTGTCGCACCCCCACCCAGGAAGAGCTAATCATGTATTTATCTGCGCGAAGGCGCTAGTGCAAGGTTACTCACAGATAGGGACTCGTACAAACTCCCATCTACTTCGTAGCAAGGCACTCAAAAGACGGAGATGAACTATAGTGCCATGGAAAAACTAGTTTTGGCGTTGGTATTTGCTGCTAAACGGCACAAGCAGGTACTTCCAAGCACACCCAATAACAGTAATCACGGATCAACCGATCAAGCATATCATCTCCAAACCTCGACGATCGTAGACTGCGAAGTGGAGTGTATTGCTAGGTGAGCACAACATCTCATACGCACCACGCATCGCAATTCAAAGGACAGATTCGGCGACTTCATCATTGAAAAGCCGCATAAATGACGAGATATCCACACCAATTAAGACCGAAATGCAAGATCCATGAATCTTGTTTACAGATGGATCCTCATGCATCGATGGCTCAGGAGCGGGCCTCATTCTCACAAATCCAGAGGGAATGGAATCCACTTACGCGACTGCGCTTTGAATTCACAAAGAACAAACAATGAGGCAGAGTACGAAGCCCCTCGCCGCATCTGGACTAAGCATTGCAGCTCGAATGGGTGTATGCAACCTAGAGGCAAACGTGGATTCCCGCCTAGTGGCCAACCACGTGTTGGGTGAATACGTGGCCAAGGAAGATAATATGATCCAGTACCTTGATAAAACCAAGACGCTGGTAAAAAGCTTTGATAGGTTCACTATAAAGCAAGTTCCTAGAGGGGGAAACCGCAAGGCGGATGCACTGAGCAAGATTGCCTCGACAAGCTTTGCACATCTATCAAAGCAAGTGCTGGTGGAAACACTAAAAAGCAAGTCAATTTCAGAGATGGAAATCTCCACGATAATAGAGGAGGAAGATCCTACATGGATGACACCGATAATGGACTTCCTGAGCAAAGGAACATTACCCCAAGAGCAAGCAGAAGCTCGCAGGATACGGCGACAAGCAAAGATTCAACTGCGAGACAACATATTGTACCGACGTTCCTTCCTCGCAACCATGGCTCCGTTGTGTCGCCCTTTACAAGCAAATTACGCATCAGAAATCCATGAAGGTTCATGCAGTATGCATTCAGGACCACGGTCCGTAGGCACGCGCCATGCGATCGATACTCTTCGGCCGACCATGCACCGTGATGCACGGGACTTAATAAGGAAGTGCAACGATTGCCAAGTTCATAGACCTGTCCCACGCCAACCACAGACGAAGCTAACCCCAATAACTTCACCATGGCCATTCTACAAGTGGGGTATTGACATCGCGGACCCTTTTCCTATCGCAAGGGTGGACTAAAATTTCTCATAGTCGCCATAGATTACTTCACCAAATGGATCGAAGCGAAGGCGTGGTAACAATCACGGCAACCGGGTGAAGCGCTTAGTATGGGAAAACATTGTATGCCGCCGGACTCCACGGGAAATCATCTCGACAACGGAAACAATTCGTGATAATCCTTTCAGGATCGTGTGAGAAGCTTAACATAACACAACACTTCGCGTCAGTTAAGCATCCACAAACCAACGGCCTAGTGGAACGAGCGAATAGAAGCTTGGGTGAAGGAATTAAGGCACGCCTAGAAAAGCACAAAGGAAGATGGGTATAAGAGTTATCACATGTCTTGTGGGCGCACCGCACCTCAATCCGACATCAAAGCGGCGACACTCCCTTCTATTTAGTCTATGGGACGTAAGCGGTCATACCGCGAGAGATCGGCATGCCAACTATCCGCACTGCTGAAATCAACGTGACAACCAATGATGACTATAGGCGCATCGACTTAGATCTGCTAGAAGAAAGGCCAACGCAGCCTATACGAGGAAGCAAAATCAAAGTCAAGGATGAAAGGATACTATGATGCTAAAGTGCGAAATGTTTCGTTCGGGTGATTTTGTCTATTGCCAATGACGCGAGTCACGCAAGACACGTAAGCTTGGACCAAAATGGGAAGGACCCTATGAGGTTACCGAAGCACTAGGAACAGGCGCGTACAAACTCCGAGGCTTGGATGGTCGTGAATTGCCACGCACATGGAACGTCTGCAACCTCAAGAGGTGCTATCTATAGGAACGGCTACGGCCTAGCGCACAGACGCTCTCGCACTTCCAGTGCCCAAAAAACATCTATGCATTTATTTATTTTTTCTTTTGCTTAGAATAATTGTCTTGTTTACTTATTATAAAAACTTGCAAGTATCAATAAAACGCCGCGGTTTCTAGGTAACTCCGCGACATATTTGTTATTTCCATATACTCTATGTCTTAACAACCTTTTTTATTTCTTGCCCACGATGGCGTGCATGCACCATAACAAACCCACGATGGTAAAAGGATAAGTTCACCTAATAAACAACTTGTTGAATAAGAGGGTTGCAAACCCATCAACACTGGATCACGTATCCTTGTTAAACACCTTATTATCAAGACGTTGGAATAAGTTTTGTACACCTCCTACGACGGAGGCGCAACAACGCACACGTGCACGTTTAACAACTTTGGAACTAAAATACTTGATTCCTTGAAGTGATATTTAAAGTACGCTGCATATCACAACATACACAAACGCTACATTTAGCCACTTAAGTATATTACAACTTTCATACATGAACTCAACAAGAGATATTTTCATTAGATAACCACGAGTTATTACAAAAAGTTTGTTACTTTATAATACATACACCTACCAGCTATTACAACGCTCAAGAGGAGAGCCACCTACGCGGTTTTTCGACTCCTTAATCTCGTTCAAATTCTTTAACAAATCAGAATCTTGACGAGATACTGTCGCGACATTCACAGGCACCCCGTCAGAACGAGGGAGATGCGCCGCGCCAACACCACACAAAATGGCTTTACCCTTGACACCTTTCTTCTTCGCGAGCCTTGTGGCATGAGCTTCCAGGACCTGCTTCAACGGGATTTCTTTTTCCAGCGCGAACGGGTTCAAGATATCACGAGGGCGAACAAAAACAGGTACCTACAACTGGGATTCGTTGGGCTTCAAAAAGTAATCGGGTTGCGCCTCTGCACCCTCAGAAAGGTGCTTTGCCAAAGTACACCCCTCCATTATTACCCCAATTGGATAGTCTTGGTCGCGCTCCAATTCACAAATCATTGGAAACTCTAGAGACTTCAACCGCTCCATGGCAGACACCAACTCAGTATATGCATGCGCATTATACCCAGGCACCTTCTCCAAAGGCACATTTAGTAGACCCTCATGTAGTTTTTCCACCGCTTGCCTTACCACGCTCCGGCGCATTGCACAACTCCCCAAACAGCGTCTACCATTTCCTTGGATTCCAGCGTAGTAAGCGCTGCAAGGCGCAAGCCATGGCCTATGAGCCATCGGCGCTCTGCAATAGTTGACAAGAGTTGGGGATACAATTCCTCGTCGTACTCTATGCTCAGATTACGCAGCTTCATCTCCTGCGCTTCAAGGGCAATCTTGACCGTGGCACCAAGCTCTTCAAGTTGGGATGTCATCGCATCTTTACTCTTCTCCAGATATTTAAGTACCCGATTGGCACGCAGACTTATACCGGCAAAATCCAAGACGCTCTTGGTTTATTTGGCACATCAGCGCCATCTTTTCTTCAGCTGTTTCGAGCGTGCGTTGGATCCTTTGCCTCGGGCGCATTCCAAGCGCCCGGTGCTCGCCAGCTGCGCCTCCAAAGCAACGCCATGCCTCGATCCCTTTGCGAATCTTGACTACTCCTACCAGAAACTTGGTCTTCCAGCTTCACAATTAGCGAAGCCCGATGTGCGAGACCTGCACCAACTCTTCGACCAGTTGCTCCATGGGCGCATCCACATCAGGCAGATCTTCATCGTTCTGACTATGCGGCTCAGTATGCGCAGAACGTACCGGACTAGCCTTGGGGGGTGACTCTGCAAATTTCTCCATCCTGTGTATGTTTACCAGAGAATTGATGTGTAGAGGAACTTGTACCTGCTTCCCCCATGTTCATCTCCATGACATGACCAGCAGTAGCAGCCAGTATCGGTTCCTCCCCTTCTTTTAGGGAACGTACTCCTGTCCCTACCTCAATAGGCTTCGCCAAATGCACAACAGTAAACAGATCCATCTCTGCGCACAAGGAAACAACAAACGACATTGGTTACATAATGTGTGGACAAAGGAAGACAAATTCTTACATTAACTACAAAAGGGGTTGCGGAAGAGCGAGTACCCACCCTGGCCATTGGCACCTAAGAAGATCGGGATCTCATCCTCGGGACCAAAGTAGTTACGGCTGATGCCCATATGTACTAAAAACTCCTCAGGATAAGAACTGATAGGAATGCGGTTTGCATTTATCAGCTCCGCATCCTCGGAGATATATGATCCAGGCAAAGGGCACTCGTCTCTCGGCAGCGTACCCCGGGTGAAAAAATTATAACGCCACGGGAAGCATGTGTCGTCCACCCAGAAAAAGGACTCTCTCCAATTCCTTAGCGCATCTAGCTTCTCAATGTAGCACTGAAGCCTCGCCAGGCCGCTTAAAAGTAACCCACCCATGCGACCATGTTGTATGGTAGAATGCGCGGAATAGGTTGATTGTGGGGTTAACCGCCAGGAAACGGCAGTTCACCTCAAAATTGGTAATTTTGGCTGCACCAATACAGTGTAATTGGGATAGGTGCAGCTCGTAATAATTTAGCACATCACACAGAAATTGGGATATAGGCACACGTTGATTGGCGAACTCAAAGAAACGTGTGTATACCCCTATCTTCCCTTCGGGGAAATCGGCAATGGAGGCCCCCGCACCCGGAACAACCGGATGCACGTCAAGTGGGATATAGTAATCCGAGGTGAATTCTAAAAGATCACTCGTGGATAGATCAGAGGTGAAATCATGCAGTTGTTTGACCATGGTGTTTGATTTACAAAGGCGTACGCGCGGCTACCTCGAAGTGGTTTATTTTCTGGATCACAGTTGTAGATATGTTTTAACAATGGCGACTTTTTCTTTTTTACGGTGAGTGCCATTGTGAAACTGAAACGGTGGTTTATATCTTATTCCTCACCCATAAGATATGGGACACGTGGATCCCACTAACATCACTTGTGTGGTTGAGATTGATTCGATGGGACGTGGGACAATACCTTTCCCCCGAATAACGATGCGTTTCCTATTCAATTTCATGTCTAGGTACAATGTCCGGAAGGTATATGTTTATGGCTTCTTGCATACGCTTCAAAGTTTTTTTTTACTGGCTACGGATTATTAGTCTAGCATCCGCAGTTGGTCACTGCGCATACTAGACTGGGGGGACATGATGACGTATAGTCTATCTCCGGGTCACGGACCCGACTAAAGTCCAATACTAGCTTTGCCCGGTACGAACAGGGCTAAGCGGACTAAACATTTGGGCTCATGAAGGCCCAAGCCCGAATCTATTGATGGAATAGATATCCGATATCTTCTAAATAGGAAGATAATCATTCCCAACCGATTAAGGTGGGATACGCCGAAGGTTGAGGAACACGGAACCAACAAGGATTCCGTGTGTATATAAAGGGAATCACATCCCTCGTTTAAGGTATGATCTCACAACCCTAACACTCCTTAAACCCTAAACCGATTACTTACTCTCACGCCGGAGGATAATCGTGGGAGACAATCCCACGGTAAGCCTAACGGTGTTTTCTGTCTCTTAGTGCGCAGGTCTCAAGCAACGATTCTCAATTGGTACGAGAGCCGGAGCTCCAAACAAGGAACGTCCAACTTTTGTATCAACAGAAATGATGCCTTATCTCAATATGTTTAGATCTAGAATGTAAAACAAGATTTTTAATGATGCAAATTGTACTGTTATTATCAATGTAAATCTTAGTATGAATAAAAGTGTACCAAAAATCCAGCAATTGATTCTGAATCCAAAGAACTTGACCACAACAACTAGCAGCAGCCACATATTCAGCTTCAGTTGTAGAATTTGCCACTATTGTTTGCTTTTTACACTGCCATGAAATTAGTCTGCTTCCCAAAAACTGACATTCTCCAGTTGTAGATTTCCTATCCAAACTAGCACCAGCATAATCACTATCTGTATAGGCCACCAAATTAAAAGGGGAATCCTTAGAATACCAAAAGCCCAATTTAGGATGACCTTTAAGGTATCTAAAGATTCTCTTAACAGTATTCATGTGTGAGGCATTGGGTGTGACTTGAAATCTTGCACACATATAAACTGAGAACATTATATCTGGCCTAGATGCAGTGATATACATCAAAGATCCAATCATGGACCTATACAACTTCAAATCAACTTTGGGACTTCCATCATCTGGTAGCAGTGGTTTCTGAGTCTCCATAGGTGTACTAGCACTCTTCACATGCTGAAACCAAAACTTCTTCAAAATATCTGCTACATACTTGTCTTGAGTAATGAAGATACCATCAGTCCTTTGTTGAACCTGTAGCCCAAAAAAAAAGTGAGTTCACCCATAGAACTCATCTGAAACTTATCATGCATAAGTTTCTCAAAATCCTTGCATAGCTCCTTATTAGTTGAGCCAAAGATGATGTCATCTACATAGACCTGAACCAGTAAAATATCATCCCTGTGCTTCCTAATGAACAAAGTTTTATCAATTAACCCTCTTTTAAATCCATTGTCCATCAAATAAGTAGACATGCACTCATACCATGCCCTAGGAGCTTGATGCAACCCATACATAGCCTTCCTCACCCTATAAACCTTGTCAGGATGATCCAGTATTCAATACATCATCATCAGTGGGACCTTGCTTATCAATGATGGGTGAGACAGAACCAGCTTTCTACTTTTCAACCAAATAGAACTCCTTTGGAGAATTAGCTTCCTTAGAATCTGTTTCTGCATCAGAATCCTTTTGTGTACCTGCATTAACATTAGTGGAAGTTCCTGCAATGATAGGCTCATAATTCATAGATTTGGTTAGCATATCAATGTTAAACAACCAATCTGGTCCTTTAGTCTCAACACTAGGAGTCTCTTCACTAAATTGAACATGTAAGTTCTCTTCAACAATCCTAGTCCTCCTATTGTATACTCTAAAGGCTTTACTATTAGAAGAATAGCATAAAAAGTATTCATCACCAGCTTTTTCTTGAAACTTGCCTAGGTAGTCTATGGTATTCAAGATAGTAACAGGACACCCAAAAGGTTTTAGGAATGCAATCATTGGCTTCCTATTATGCAACAGCTCATAGGGGGTCTTGTTATGAGGCTTCACTACCTTACTTCTATTCTGCACATAACATGCAGTGCCTACATCTTCAGCCCAAAAGGTAGTTGGTAACTTAGATTCTGACAACATTGTCCTAGCACCTCAATTAGTTTCCTATTTTTCCTTTCAGCTACACCATTCATTTGTGGTGTTCTAGCAACACTAAACTGTCTTCTATACCCTTAGCTACACAGAACTGATTCATCACATCATTCTTAAACTCAGTTCCATTATCACATCTGATTACCTTGACTTTATGGTTTACTAGATTTTCTATCTTAGTAATGAAACTCTTGAGGATCTCACTAGTCTCACTCTTAGCAGCTAAAAAGTTTACCCAAGAAAATCTACTATAATCATCAGCGATAACTAGGCAGTACTGCTTATGGTTCAAACTTTTGACAAAGGTAGGTCCAAATAAGTCCATATGAAGCATAAACAGTGGTTGTGTAATGGTATTAATAGTTTTGGACTTACAAGAAGCTCTATGCTGTTTTCCTTTCTGACAAGCCACACAAAGTTCCTTACATTCAAAAACCTTAGAAGGTAACCCTCTCACTAAGTTGCCCTTTACAAGTTTATTGATTGTTTTGAAATTAAGGTGACCCAGTCTTCTATGCCACAATCTAGACTCATCAACTGATGCCTTAGCAAACAAACAAGTGAAGGACCTATTAGGAAGTACATCTTTAAGATCAAAACAATATATGTTCTCTTTCCTAGGTATCCTTAACTGCACAAATTTCTCATTAGGCATATTAAAATCAGGTGACAACACCACACACTCAGTTTTCCCAAAAAGTGCCCAGTTTTTCTTATCACACATTTGAGAAACACTGAATAAATTGTACTTTAAACCCTCTACCAGATAGGCCTTTTCAAAGTCTAATTTCCCTGTTCTGATTGTGCCTCTGCCAAGTATCTTTCCTCCCTTTGGATCATTGCCAAATGCCACATATCCTCCATCAAAATCTTCAAAATCCTACAGGTTGCTCCCATCCCAAGTCATGTGCCTAGACCAACCACTATCAAAAATTCCTTTGTCTTTTAGCTCATCTTGTAGATTGCCCTGCACATGAATTTAAACAAATTAGTTCCTTTTGTGGACCCAGGCCAATACTGACTTGGGTCTGCCCTGTGCATCAACATAATCAAATTTATTTAGGTCCATTGATGCACAGTTGACATGATGTAAAACCTTGGTCTTAGGCTTCCATTGCCAACTAGCTGAGGCCTTAACAACATAAAAATGGTTTCCAACCACTGTGTCAGTTATCACCTTTGGAATTTTTAAAACTTCTTTTGTATCAGTGGTGATATTTTGCTTCGCAGTGGTTTGATTTTGCTTAGCCGTGTTTACATTTTGCTTAGCAGTGGTTGGAACCCATTTGGGTGTAGCAGTAACTATTGACTTTGTATTACCATTCCTCATTAACACTGCTCTAGGAATCATGTTTTTGTTAGGATGAGGGTTTCTTTTCTTTGAAAAGTTTTGGTGATTTACCCTCCTCCAATGATTCCAAACTTGTGGTTGGTTTTTATAACAGTTTCTCTGTAAGTGCTCAAAACTACTACATGCAAAACAAGCTTTCTTAACACATTGAAACTCATCTCCTAATCTGTTTGAAATTAGTCCATTGAAGTTTCTTTGATTTCCCCTAGGTACATATCTTTTCATCTGTTCCCTAGGTATTTCCTTGTACTCTACAACTTTCTTAGCAATTTGAGCTCCAAATCTAGGCACAAGGTTGGCTTGTTTAGAATCAACTTTCTTCACATTTTCTATCTTTTTAGGCTGAGTTGATTCAGATCTATCTTCCTCAGAATCTGATTCCCAAATCTTCAATAGTGGGAGCATCAGATGACATAACAGAACCTATCTTAGTTGTTTCAGTCTTACTAATCTCTTCTACAGGTTTGTTAAAACTGAATTCACTACTAAATGACAGTTCTTTTGCAGGTGGTGCATGTTTCATAAGAGAGGGTGGTGGCATATTGTTGTAACCTATCCCAGAACCCTTTTTCATTAATTGACACTCTATTGCATTATGAACCAAATCAGAAGCAAATTGTGTTTTAGCAACCCTAACAACATTGTTAATACAAATAAGCCGTAAAAATATTTATTTATATTTTACGATCTTCTAATGTTTTGTCGATAACAAACGTAAAATCATATTAACGAAACAAATAAAATAAGTAAATGGTTTGAACTAATAGTTTTCTAACACACTTACGCTTTCACATAAAACACAAAAACAAGTACAAGTGATTTTATGCTTTAGATATACATATGTACAACAACTAGTGTTTACATATTGGGATAACATATACTTAACTAAGTATACACTAAAATGGGTAAAAACAAGAATATACTAAAATGGGTAAAAACAAGTATATACTAAATAGGTAAAAACTAGCTAATGGTTTTGACCCATAACCCATGGTTTTATTTATACCACTTAACCAAGTTCATTGTATCCTTAAGATACATTGTATCTAGAAAGAAAACCATGGATCAACCCATAACCCATGACCCATGACCCATAACCAAAAATACCCATGGGCAAAGAGGAGCGTACCACGGATCCCTAGCTTTGTGCTAGCCGGATCCCTTGTGGTAGGGATCCGTGGGATCCGGGGAACAGTAGGATTTTTCCTCTATAAATAGTGAGCCATTTCTTCATTATTTCTCACCCCTTTTGAATCCCTTTTCTAACACACTTTCCCCCCTGAGTTAAATCTCACTAACCTTAGATCCAAGAGATCTATGTTTGTAGTTTTGTTTTTGTGTGATCTTTTAGGTTCCTCTTAAAGGCAAGATCATCACCTTTGAAGTCGAGCAAGCTCAAATCCATGAGTTGCCATGCTTCCTCATCATCAAGGCTACTGAAGTCTTCTTGTTGATGATTCCTTTCTTTCTTCAAAGAAGTGTAGTGTTGAAGACATTAGTGAAAGATGTCTCAAGAGTCAAGATGAAGATATTAGTGAAGGGTATCTATCGTCTATAGGATAAAGCACTTGTGGTAGGTGCTTAGAAGTCAAGACAAAGAAGCATTAGTGAAAGGTGCTTAGAAGTCAAGACAAAGAAACATTAGTGAAAGGTGCTTAGAAGTGAAGACACAAGACATTAGTGAAAGGTGTCTTGTAGATCTAGTCAAAGGCATTAGTGAAAGGTGCCTTAGATGTACATTCGATTTGGTGTGTTTTGATGTACAAGATAGACTAGTATTAGATCCAAGGATATTGATATCCTTGATGATGTTGTAAAGGAGTAGATCTCCTTTGGGATTAGTCGTTGGTGTAGTGTGGTAGTAGTTCCTCCATTGCAATGGAACTAGGTGCTTAGCCTAGTACCTAATAAAGGGTAGGCGACGTTGTGAAGGTGTAGTTCACCTTGGAGTGAAAGAACTAGGTACTTAGCCTAGTACCTTATAAAGGGTAGGCGACGTTGTGTAGGTGTGGTTCACCTTGGAGTGAAAGAACCCGGTGGTTAGTCTAGTACCGGAAAAAGAGTAGGCGACGTTGTGAAGGCTTCTCCGCCATAAGGAGATTGGTGTAGTGATTACGAACTCTCGAGTAGGTGACTCGGGGAGTGGAGTAGGGCAAGGAAGGTGTCCTTGTAGCCGAACCACTATAAATACTCGTGTTGTGGTTTTGTGCTTCTTACTCTTATCTTTTCATTACTTACCTTTATATGCTTGTTTATCAACATCTAACACACACATCCAAATAGATTGACATAAGTCGATCTAAATAGATTAAAAGGAAGTTTTAATTGGCAAAACTATTCAACCCCCCTTCTAGTTTTCCACAATTGGCATCAGAGCTTCGTTACCAAGTTTCTTGATGTATATTGTACTTTAAAAACTTGATACGATCCATGGTTAATTGAAAACTACAAAGAAGGTTTTTCAAAAAAGCAAACACCATGTTTTTCAAAAGTATATGTTTGGATGTTGACTTGATAAACAACATTTTTCTTATCTTCTTTTTCATTTAATTGTACTAATCTTCCTTGTCATGTTGATTAGTCAAAGCTCATACCCACCAAGCTTTAGGAGTCGCTTGGTAACAAGAATACCTTCCTTAAGAAGGTATCTTAAACACAAAGGAACGAGAATTGTCTAAGTGACATTTGCTGTGTCATTTGTAAAGACATTCCTAAGTGCATTCGAGGTATGACTTTCCACTTATATCTAAATGATATTAGTTTAATAAATAAGTGTTATTTGTTAGGCATTTATTTGAGTAGGTTTCGTGTTTACACATGTTTTACATGTAGCTTCATTAGGAAGTTGTTTCACACATATGTGTCACTCCTCCGTCTAGAAATCATGGTTTATAATAATTGTGTTTTATCTCACTTAATCCAAAAATCATATCTTCTAATAAAACAAAACACAAATCTCAAAATTCCTCCTTCCCCATAAATACTCCCACCGTCGACCATCTTATCAAACCCTCATTTTTTTTCAAATCTTCCAATTTCAAAAAAATTCCTCTCATTCAAAAACTTCATCTTCCTCCTCATTCCATCTCAATCAAAACCAAGAAGATCCATCATCAACAAGGTTTACATCACACTCGTGCTCATCGCTCTAACACTCATCGCACTTGTGTTCCCTATGATGAAGTTCACATATGGAGACATTTACTTTGTGTTGTTAATCTATATTGGGATCATATACCCAACCCTTTGTATCATCCTTAGTATTGAAATGCAATATTATTAATAATCTAGCTTATCTAGGTTATTTTTATCATAATGTGTTTGTCACTTATTTTGATTTATATGTTTTATATTCTTTCGTGATACATTAGAAGTCATGTATGCATGCTAAAAGAAAATGTAGGATAAAACATATTTCGTGGTATAAAACTGTAAAACCTATTTCTTTATCAAAACTGTTTCTGTTACTACAGATCCACGGATCCCGGAGGATATACTAGCCGGATCCCTTTTGTAAAGGAACCGTGGGATCCGTATTACTGGAAAACAGTTTTCATGCAAGATTAAAAAAAACACTATCTTTCTAAAAATAATAATCCACTAGAAAGTCAAAACCTTGAGTTAAGTGTCATTGTTGTTAAAAACCATTGTTAATAAAAATCTAGTAAAAACATTAGATTATCATAAGTTGACCACAAACATTTCCTTTTATTAACTTGTCATTCCTATAGGTTCAACTATGACGCATGAATATGAGTTTGATTTTTCACTCACTAGCGTCTACACTCCGAACATCTCTCTCGAACCCAACACACCTGGCAATCATGTCCGTGGGTTCAATAATCTCGAAAACCGTCACTTCCATGAAGGACGTATTGTAGACACCTCTCTACAATTCGAAGAAGGTATCAATACCTCCTTCCGAGCCATAGGACTAGAATGTCTTCTTGAAATCAATGAGAAGATATGTCCAAGGTTCATAATGGAATTCTTCTGTCAAGTCGAACTCGTTCGTAACGAGGATCGCTCTCTATCTCTTTGGTTTTATATCAAAAACCAAAAGTTCACTCTAACCCTTGGGCATTTTGCTCACATCCTCCGGATTCCCAATCATGGACAATGTGCCTTCACCGAAGATTGGTCTCTTGATTCTCTCTTCAACTTTCGTGAAGAAAATAGTCCATATTGTTCACACATACCCTCTCCGGAAGATTTAAATCGCATAATATGCAAACCTCGACCATATTACTCCGATCCAAACATTATCTTTACAAGGGATATCCGAGAAGAGTACAAACCTCTTGCACTCATCCTACGTGAAAATTTTTGGAGCCTTAGGGGAAATCGAGAAATTCTTCCCGCTTGTTGTGCTCACATGTTGTACTGTTTGCTAACACAACAACCATACAATCTCGCCTACTTCTTCGCAAGGCGAATTGCAAATCTTCAAGGCTCCAAGAATAAACTCATCCCTTATGGAATGTTCTTGATACGCCTCTATCATAATGTTATGCACTTCCATCCTCAATTTCAAAGTCCGTTGTACGTACTTGTGAATAAGATGATGGAACCGCTAAACATATCCCTCATGAAGACTTTCTTCATTCTTGATTCCACCAACACTAATCAATCACATAATGATCCTCCTAGCAAAAACACTTAAGGAAACTAGTAGTATTCCAAAATAGGATCAAATCTCTTGTACTCGTGCTTTATCAATGTAATCCAACTTCTCTCATGAAATAAAACATCTTACATTTGAAATCTTAGTATTAAAACTCTTTTTAGACTATCCTTGAGATATAATGCATTGTCAAGATCATTGCATACCTTTAGTAAAGGTCCTGCTGAGCAGATGGGCGGATCCCAAAGATTGTACTAGACGGATCCCTACTCTTAGGGAACCGTGGGATCCGGCGAACAAAAAATACAATTACAAGCATTGTATTTCAAACACATTCTTAGAACACCTCATACTAAGCTAAACATAGTGTCTTAAGGAAAATAAAGTCCTTATCAAGATAGGTTAATCTTTCCTATTCATACATAACTCACCTAGGTCACACTCTAAAAACGCTTGTAGATCTACCATTTCGTTTTAATCAATTACTCTTCCGCTCTTAAACTCACACTTCATTTTCCACTTAATCCCTCACATCTAGTCTTAGAAATCTTCCGATTAGGGCAAAATTGATCATAAATCATCCTCACCTCAAAATTGATCAAAGTTGATCAAAAATCTAGTTTTCTCATCTCAAAGCTTCTAGGATATTTCCCAAAACACTATCCTAAGACACAACCTGATCTCTAGGATCATTTAGCTTCAATTGACACTCTAAATCTTTAGTGTCATCCTTGCTCATCCATTGGTACTCTTGAAAGTTCCAAATCCTTCCATAAATGACAATCATTAGCTACATCATTCATTACCTTCAAGTACTCAAGCATCCCTTCATTTAAAACACTTAGGAGGACTGAAACACTCAAGATGACATAGGTCTTAGATCTTAGAAACATCATTTCCACTCTTTCATAGCTGCTGAGAGCCGGATCCCTAGGATTAGTCTAGTCGGATCCCTCTAAGGAGGGAACCGTGGGATCCGGATGACAGTTTAGGTCAAATCTTACTAAAACAATCATTTCAACTCATCTTCCTAACTCAAACACTCCATATCATCTTAAATGAGTTCCTAAATCAGTGCAACCTCTGAAGTTGACTCTTGTGCATGTCAATCATCACATTCCAATGAATTCTAGTGGCTTAAGGCTTAAATGCACTTGCCAAATCTCTTAGTTTATAAACCTCTATGTTAGGACCTCCATAGTCATCACTCTCATCCTAACTTTCAGCTCTTTCAACCTCTTGAAATCATCTCATCATGAGGAAAACCCCAAGTAGTAACCTATCCACCAAAGAACCACCCATGAAAAGAGCTCGTGTTATACACAAAATTTCTTCAACCGAATCATCTCCCGTCAAGCCAACAAATGATAGAATTCTTCATCATCCTATCAAACCTATTCCTAAAAGGATAGTACCCACAAAACTACCTATGCCAAACACCACCATACCTCCTAAGCCAAACAATATCATCTCCACTAAACCATCACCATTGGTTCCTAGAGCTATTTCATTTACATCCCCACTATCATCACCACACCTCTATAATTTAGAGGACTTGCCTCCTAGGCCATCTCATCCGCTTCCGCCGACAACATTCTCCTCATTAGGAGGAATAATGGTTCAAAATCAAGGTGTTGAGTCAACACTTGCTCCGGCTTCCTTTTCGCCGTTTCAATCATATAATCCCATTTGGATTATGAGAAATCATCAAAGTCAACCAACCGACCATATGGATGTTGACACTTCTCTACCACCACCATCATTCTTGGTTGAGTCATTCTCAAATGCACCTCCACCAATTCCTCCATCGTTTGAAGCTCCGCAAGCCGCTTCACTTGATCCTTCGCATCAAGCCATCTCATTTCTTCCACCACCACTACCTAGCCATGACAAAGATTGCCATCATTGTTAACATGTTGAAAGTTTGATACATGAAGTACGAGAAGACCAACGTTTCATGTTCTATCATCTCCTCGAACGTTTCGACGAGATCAAACCTAAACAAAACTTGAGCTAGAAGATTTTTAGTGGTGTCCTAGCATCAAGAGATAGTTGGTTTAGAAATTTCTTGTAATGTACTTTCTTATTTCTTAGTTTTTAGAGTCATGTATATCATAACTCTAGTTTTATTAAATGGAAATTACATGCTACTTGTTATTTTTATGAGAATATGATTACTTTGTATTCATATCTCATTTTTGTGATAACATTACTTGTTATATCACCTTTGCCGAAATTTAACAGCTAAAACGGATCCCTCAGAATTGCCTAGACGGATCCCTACTAGGAGGGAACCGCGGGATCCGTGAGACAGAAAGCTTTCTTTCTACTAACTTGAATCACATTTGCAGGAAATTGTGAATTATACTTGATTTCTAACCTTTGTTTTGTAGTTATTCAATTTACATATGAAGACTTTGACATCATAAAGCTAGGGGGAGCTTTATGTCAAAGCAATACATTGCAAATTACTTTCAATACTAGGTTTACATTTCGTGACATCCCTTTGCAAAAATTGCAATCATCAAGGGGGAGCACATTTGTCTCGTAGACGATATCTTTTGCAAACTTATTTGCAAACAAACTAGATTAGTATCATTTACTTGACGCCTTTACATAGGGACGGACTCGTCAAGGGGGAGTAAAGACGAGATCCTTTCCCATTATTTGCTCTCTATCTCTTTTTACTTTTTCTTTCACATGTTTTTCTTAAAAACAATGTGTTGCCTTCCTTCAAACACTTTTTGTTTCGAATAAAAGGGGGAGAAGAAAGTAAAAACTACAGATTCAAACTTTTACGAATTTTAGATTTTCCTTAAAATAATTTTATGTTTTGTCATCAACAAAAAGGGGGAGATTGTTAATACAAATAAGCCGTAAAAACGTTTATTTATATTTTACGATCTTCTAATGTTTTGTCGATAACAAACGTAAAATCATATTAACAAAACAAATAAAATAAGTAAATGGTTTGAACTAATAGTTTTCTAACACACTTACGCTTTCACATAAAACATTAAAACAAGTACAAGTGATTTTATGCTTTAGATATACATATGTACAACAACTAGTGTTTACATATTGGGATAACATATACTTAACTAAGTATACACTAAAATGGGTAAAAACAAGTGTATACTAAAATGGGTAAAAACAAGTATATACTAAATAGGTAAAAACTAGCTAATGGTTTTAACCCATAACCCATGGTTTTATTTATACCACTTAACCAAGTTCATTGTATCCTTAAGATACATTGTATCTAGAAAGAAAACCATGGATCAACCCATAACCCATAACCCATGACCCATAACCAAAAATACCCATGGGCAAAGAGGAGCGTACCACGGATCCCTAGCTTTGTGCTAGCCGGATCCCTTGTGGTAGGTATCCGTGGGATCCGGGGAACAGTAGGATTTTTCCTCTATAAATAGTGAGCCAATTCTTCATTATTTCTCACCCCTTTTGAATCCCTTTTCTAACACACTTTCCCCCCTGAGTTAAATCTCACTAACCTTAGATCCAAGAGATCTATGTTTATAGTTTTGTTTTTGTGTGATCTTTTAGGTTCCTCTTAAAGGCAAGATCATCACCTTTGAAGTCGAGCAAGCTCAAATCCATGAGTTGCCATGCTTCCTCATCATCAAGGCTACTGAAGTCTTCTTGTTGATGATTCCTTTCTTTCTTCAAAGAAGTGTAGTGTTGAAGACATTAGTGAAAGATGTCTCAAGAGTCAAGACGAAGATATTAGTGAAGGGTATCTATCGTCTATAGGATAAAGCACTTGTGGTAGGTGATTAGAAGTAAAGACAAAGAAGCATTAGTGAAAGGTGCTTAGAAGTCAAGACAAAGAAGCATTAGTGAAAGGTGCTTAGAAGTGAAGACACAAGACATTAGTGAAAGGTGTCTTGTAGATCTAGTCAAAGGCATTAGTGAAAGGTGCCTTAGATGTACATTCGATTTGGTGTGTTTTGATGTACAAGATAGACTAGTATTAGATCCAAGGATATTGATATCCTTGATGATGTTGTAAAGGAGTAGATCTCCTTTGGGATTAGTCGTTGGTGTAGTGTGGTAGTAGTTCCTCCATTGCAATGGAACTAGGTGCTTAGCCTAGTACCTAATAAAGGGTAGGCGACGTTGTGAAGGTGTAGTTCACCTTGGAGTGAAAGAACTAGGTACTTAGCCTAGTACCTTATAAAGGGTAGGCGACGTTGTGTAGGTGTGGTTCACCTTGGAGTGAAAGAACCCGGTGGTTAGCCTAGTACCGGAAAAAGAGTAGGCGACGTTATGAAGGCTTCTCCGCCATAAGGAGATTGGTGTAGTGATTACGAACTCTCGAGTAGGTGACTCGAGGAGTGGAGTAGGGCAAGGAAGGTGTCCTTGTAGCCGAACCACTATAAATACTCGTGTTGTGGTTTTGTGCTTCTTACTCTTATCTTTTCATTACTTACCTTTATATGCTTGTTTATCAACATCCAACACACACATCCAAATAGATTGACATAAGTCGATCTAAATAGATTAAAAGGAAGTTTTAATTAGCAAAACTATTCAACCCCCCCCCCTTCTAGTTTTCCACAAACATGTTTTTCTTTTTCTACTAGGGCTTCTTGTTTTACACTCTCTGCCTCTTCTAGTTTCTCTTTAAGCATCTTAATTTCTCTGTCCTTAAGATCAATTTCACCACCTAGTATATTAATCTTATCTACATACTCAAACTCACATTTAATACAGAAATTAAGCTTTTCTTCCACACTCTCTAGACCAACTCTATAACCTAAGCTATCAAGTGAAAGTCTATCTACTTCTTTTCTCAAACTTGCAATAATAGCCTTTTGTGATTCTAAGTTATCTTGACATGATTTAAAAGAACAAGTAGAATTTTTAGAATCATTAGATACCTCAGAATCTGAACCAGATGATAAAGCATAGGCTATAAGAGCAAAGTTATGCTCTTTAGAAGCTTCACTAGCAAGAAAAGCTGCATTAGGACCTTCCTCAATCTGATCACTCCAGTCGTAATCACCAATCCCATCTTGAGCAACCAATCCTGAAGAAGAAGCAGGCTCTTCTGTGGTCTTCTTGATGCCTTCAATCCTCTTGGGAGCTCGACATTCTCTAGCAAAGTGACCCTTCTTCTAGCAGTTAAAGCACTCCATCTTGCTTTTGTCGAATCCAGCTCTCCTTTGACCATCATACTTAACCTGTCTTCCAGTCCTCCTTAAGAACTTCCTTGCTTGGAGAGTCAACATTGCCATCTGCCATTGAAGATTTATCTCTTCAAGATCATCAAGATCAATTTGATCTAAATCTTGATTCAAAACAGTAACACTGGTAGTTAAATCAGCCAGAAAAGCACAAATTGCACCATCACTGACATTATCACTAACAGTGGTATTGTTAGCAATGGCCGTGGTTATACCATAGGCAGCAGTGGATACATCCAGTGAGCTTTTGTGATTTGCGGAAACAAAAGCAATGTTTTTGATTAGTAGAAGATGCACCAGCAATGTTGTTCTCAGACTCATAAACCTTCAAGTTGTTGTAGAGATTGTCCAGAGTCATCTTTTCAAAGTCATCCTTATTTCTCCACACAACTGTGTGCACAGCCCAGTCAGGTGATAAACTTCTGATGAACTTCAAATTTATATCTTCTTGAGCAACTTTGTAGTCCACTAACTTCAGTTGGCTGATGAGTTTTTGAAGTCTGTTATAAGTGCCATCAAGTTTTTCTCCACTAAGAGCAGTGAAGTTTTCAAGCTGATGCTTGAGCATATTCTTCCTTGATTTCTTGGTAGCTTCATTACCAGCAAACCTTGTTTCAATGGCATCCATTAAGTCTTTAGCAGACTCATATTGTTCAAAGTCCAAAGCATACTCATTAGGTATTCCCATGGAGAGAATACTATGGGCTTTAATCTCAAGCTTCCTTCTAGCCTTGTCAACTTCACTAACAATGGCTATCTCTTTACCATCATCACCCTTCTTAGGAAGAGTATCACCCTTTTCAACAATATCCCAGATGGCGTAATTGATTCAGTGGTAAAACACGTCAAGTTTACTCACACAAGCTAGCCACTTGTGAATGACTAACCGTAAGAAACTTAAAACGGTTCAGACACTGATTCGCTGATAATGAAGGTTTAAGGGTGGTGTGTATGGATGAAATAGTATAATAATATCAATATCAAAATAAACACGAGAATCGAATCGAAAACCTTTTAGGAAAAAGGTTAGTCAATCAAATCCCGTGAGTGAGATATGTGATACCGGATAAGGATATCCGGGTCGTTTCCCAACGAGGTGTGAATTGAGAATTTCGTTTGAGGTTTGTTATTAAAATGCTCGATGTTACGGGTTTTTGCTTTGGATTACGTTTACTACAAATTAACTAAAGGGAAAGTAATTAAGGCTACGGGAACAAAGTAAATGATTAACTAACTATTACTAACCATACGTAACAATAAAATTAAGTTACACTAAGTCCTAGAGTGATAATATGCAAAAACGCGAAAACCCGGGCTAATCCCGAGCCTCAAAAAGTGAAAATGATGCAATTTAAGGCCTAAGGATGTGAAACTAATTTTCCTACGTTCTAAACAACTAAAAATAATTTTAGGAAAAAGCCGGGTATTTTTTCGACTTTTAAATTATTTATTATGATTTAAAAACTAATTTAATCTAATTTAATTATAAAAAATACTAAACTATTTTGGAAAAATCTGAAAATTTCACATAAAATACTTTAAGCTAAACTGATTTTGAGAAAAATAAAAAACTATGGCACTGTTTTGTGAAATAAGCTGGAAAGTAGTGAAATAAGCTAGAAGAGCTTAAACTGTCTTAGTGCTTAAGACATAAATGATGCAAGTATAAACTGAACAAAGACCCTAGGGCAGTTGGTGAATGGTGTGTGTGGTGAGCTGGGTGGCCAGAGATCAAATCCCAGCAATGTCGTTTTTTTCAAACATTTTTTTTTTGAATTTTTCTTTTTGCAATTTGTTTATGAGACAAAAATAAGACTTTTTTTGTAAAAACTTAACTTATGAAAACCTTTCAATAAGCACTTAGAACTGCTTATACCCAACAGTTAGTGGCAGAAGCAACACAAACACACCTATTGACAGATTCTTTAGAGCTAAAAAAAAGAATAATGATGAAGCAAATTTTGAAAGAGAAATAAGCTAAACAAGCATGAGCATACAAACTAGATATATTAATAAGCTAGAATAAAAAATGGATTAGCATTAGAGGGAAATAAACAGTTGGGATTTTGTAGCTAAAAAGGGGAAAGAGCAGTTGTGGGATATGGGAAATCCTAAAAATACTAAGCATACAAACAAGGTAATAAGCTAGGCCTAAATAAGTACTAATTAAGCTAGAATCTAATGACACCTAATCTAAATCACCTAATAAGCACTAAGGTACACAGATAAACTAACTGGGATACCTAAATAAGCTAAAATATGGGCTGCTATAGGCTGCTGTGGAGCTGCAGCAAGGGGTCCTAAGGGGCTGTTTGAGGGCAAGTTAAGCTATTAATAAGCAACCACAAAATTAAGCAAACATCACTTATCAATCCACAACCTAGCCTAGATTAAGCATGCAAATTTTTAGACTCTAAAGCTAAGTATAGAGCAAATTAAAGATCAAAAAGAAAAGTCACTAAGGCTATTAGCTGCTGAAACAGTTTGCTGAAAATGGGCAAATGACAGATTTTTCAATGCAATTTAAATTATACTAAAGCTATTCTAGGTGCAAATAAGTTAAAGCAAGACTGAGTAGGATAGGTGATGAGTTAAGAAAAATAATTTGGAAAGTTTTTTATGGTTGAACAAGCTGTAAAAAAGGCCTTTGGAACAGCAGCTTAAGCTGATGTTTTGGGACTTGAAGACAGGAAGGTGACTTTTTTTTTCTAACCAAAACAGTTCAAAACTTGATGAAACCTATTGACATCTTTTTAAAACTAACTAAGACCTTAAAATGTGTTTGACTTTAAGAGTCAAAACGGGTAAAAAGCTTTTTCAGACATCAAATACACTTGAGCCAAACACCCCTTTATGGGGTGTTAAATTTATAAAACTGATTTTTAAAAAACTAGACTTGGACTTTTATTTATAAAACTTACTTAACACCTTAAAATGGAACTTATGACTGACAAAATAATGAGCAATAAGCAATAAGCTAATAAGCACTCAAGTGCTTATTAGCCAAATAAGCAGTGAAGAAAAGATTGTAAAAGAAACTTTTTCATTAACTAAAAAGGCAAATTACAATACTGAATTAAAACTAAAAAACTATTTTAAAACTAAAACCTATTGCCAAACTTGGCTACAAAGCACATCTATATATACTACTGTAATGGGTCTTGGAGTCCACTGCTTGTGTTTCTTTTGTGAGATAGAAGTGACTTGGACTCATCATGTGCTTGTTTGCTTCAATCCTAGCCATTCATTTGAGCTTGGGCACCAAGGGATTTAATCCAAGTCGTCCACTTTAAGGGCTCCAATGAGATAGTTTAGGATTGCCAACATGGCCAAGGAGAGACCCATGTGGGTTGTGGGGTAAGGTATGAGCTGGGGACCAGAGAGTTTGATGTTGAGATGTGGGGAAGAAGACAAGTTTTGTCTTGGGCGCCAAAGGTTTTGGCGGGTAAATGGGAAGCAGGGGATTGGGTTCTGTTTTTATCAGTTTTGGGTAATAGGTGGAAGAGGGTCAAAAGAGACATGGGAGGGGTCAATGGTTGAAGTGAATGGGGTTCAAAAATAGGTTTTAAGGTTTAAAAAGGTTTAAGTAAAACTTTTGTATTTTTAAAAACTTTGTATTTTCTGATTTTGATTTAAAACTTTTTTTTTTTTTTTTTTTTTTTTTTAACAAGAAAACTTTTAATACAAATTGGTTCTTGAAAAATAATAGGTTTTAATTAAAAAGAAGGATTAAAAGGTTAAAATGGTAATTTTGGGTTCGGGTAGAGGGTAAATTGGTGATTTGGATTTAGGGATAGGTTTTTGAGTCTGATTCCCCAAGCTCACTCCCAAATATGTATCCCGGGCTCTGAAAATGTAGAAAACCATATTCCGGCTCCGTCTGCAAAGCACGTTTTCCAATCCAAGCTCATTTCAGTCCGTTTTTGCCCTGTTTTCGATCCTTTGTACCTGAAACACATAAAAACACACTCCAAGGATATCTGTAGCATATTTGGTTATATTTCCGTGTTTTTAGACGTTTTAGTGGGCTCAGATGGGTAAAAATGATGAGTGAATAAGCACTCATCAAATCCCCCACACTATCAATTGCTAGTCCCTAGCAATCCGATCATATGAAGTAATGAAAGGATCAAAAATACCAAGAATACCCCGTTTCGACTTTTTATTCAATACTAGGAATTTAAAACTTGAACGTAAATAAATAACATGCTTGATTATCAAAACATGGCATCACGGAACGGGATTCACACAAAATGGGTGTCTCCGGGGAATTGTAATCGTCATCCTCTTTTTTATACTCTCAAACCAAGCTTAAACTTATTGTGCAAACGGTTTTGTAAAATGCTAACACTACTTATATCAATAATCTATGTAAGTCGAGACTTAACTTTTTACTCCCGCAATTTATACAATTTAAGTGAGTGTGCTCATTTTCAAAAGTTTGATCATTAAAATCGACATTTGTTATGGTTGTTATCCACTTAACCAAAGTACTAACCCACCGGAAACGATGAAAGTCTAAGGATCGAAAGGGCCTCTTCCATGTAGCGACTTTCTTCTCGGCACATCCCAAAACATTAGTTTTAAGTGACCGGGCTTTTGACACCTCACAGAGAATAGTACCGGAATTAGCGAGAATTCGATTCCAAAGATTTACGAAGCTACCGTTAAGTTAAAACTAAACCTAAATGGATTACAACCGACAATAATTTAAAAATTCGAGATTCAAATGTGAGATCACTCCATGTTCCGACTTTCTTCTCAGCTTGTCCTTTTAAGGAGGCTAGGTTTTCACCCTCGAGAATAGTATCGGAGCTTTCGGGATCTTTGAAATCAAGGATTTCCAAATTACCGTCAAACTTTTAGACAACTTTGACGAATACGAGTTCAACTTCCGATTTAAATTTAAGAAAAAGCAAGTTTCGCACATTTATTCATAAGCAACTTAGTGCTTTTATTCACGCAACTCATATTTTTTCATTTTTCAATTTTCAACTTTTTTCACTTTTTTTTTTTTTTTTTTTTTTCCACTTTTGACTTTAACTTTAAACTTTGCAACTTTTGCAGCATTCGAGCACTTTACGGTACTTTCATTTTGCAACATTATTCAGATTTAAAGAAAGTATGCTTTCTCGGAAATTTAAATAAAAAGTTGAACTCGGACTCTAAATCAATTTTGCTTAAAAACTTTTTATTGTAACAAGACTATTTGAATGTTCAAAAATTTGACAACGAGCACGTATTTAAGTCCAGTTAGTTAGCTTATGGGAGAAAAAGCCATAGATTACTTATATAAGCTCTAAAGAGAACCAACTACTCCACGCTTAGCATTTTCATTTGCACAACTCGTAAAACCTTAGCCTAATTGTTAAGAGAGCAGCTAGATCAACACTCTAGCAGAGTCGGGATTCCCCTTGTTCTAGCCGAATCAAGACTAAACTACCATTAATACCGAAGCATCAATGCTTTATTTTTGTGCAAAGCACTTCTTGTAAATGTAAATACTTGACTTAAAGCGAAAAAATTTTAAAATTTTGGTCAAAACGGGGGTGCTAGGGTACTAGAAGGTACACATGTGATCAAATTTGCTAAGAATTCCCCCCCACACTTAGAATTGAATATTGCCCTCAATATTCAAAGTACCGGCCGTAGCCGAAACTATAGAACGGAAAAAGGTAATACTACTAGCCAAGTGTGGAAGCGAAATCTTTTTTCACAAAAAGGATTTAAAAAGATATCCCTAGATAATCGTTAGCAAAAAGATCGGATATTGGGCGGCTGGATTGAAAACAGGCGCATCAATCATCACGATCTACGGGAATCCTGAAAACAGAGAGTAAACATAACAAGAAAACATCAGTGGGGGTTTCCCCCCACACTTAGTGTTAGAAAATAGAAAGAAGTCAGAAACATGGGTGGACACCCATGAAATGCTACTGTTTTTGTTAACCGAGTCGCTAGCTTGACTCGACCCCGAATTCATTGGTCCATGGGGGAGCAAGTGGAAGAGAAGATCTCCATCGGACTTTCATTCAAATGATTTGGATAAACATTGAATGTGCTGAAAGTTCCACTCCGATGAGATATATCCGGCTCAAAAGAATGATGAATGGAGATGCCGGGGTCGAAAATGAAATCCTCATTTCCGAATGAGGTAGCACGGGTGGGTTGGGTGGGCAAAATTTTAGGCATGAGAACATAGTGTTCCAAATCTTTGCCCACCGCCTTAGAGATCCCAGTACCCGTATCGGGTTTAAAAACAAAGATGAATCCATCATCCGGCGGTTTAGCGGGAAGACAAGGGCATGATGGATCATCAAGAAGCACAGTCGTAGTCACAAATAACTCCATAGAGAAGAGGAGTTCATGGTTAGGTCGAAGAGTTTGAAACATCACATCGGGTAAAGTACCCATTTCAAAATTTTGAGTTCTCTTAGAGTGAACTCCCTTGGAAGGTATTATACCGGGTTTGAACACTTTATCCTCAGAGAGGCATGAATCGAAAGTGTCAACCACGGTAAAATCCTCAAGAGAAGGGGAGTCACTCTCGGTTAAAAAAGAATGAAGAACATCTTGATCAACAAGTTCATCAATTGAAACTTTCAAGTTCTTCTCTTTTTTGGGAAAGAATGGATCATCAAAATTTTCCAAAGGATCATCGTTCAAATTTTCATTCTTAGATGGAATCAAGTCCGTGAGAGCGAGTTTATCGGAGAACTCCTTATCAATTGAAGGATCAAGTGACGGATCTCCATACAACAAATACTCAAGTTCACGTAAGTCGGCTTCAAAGTCAAAGACTTCATTGTCAATTCCCGGTGGGAGAGGACCAAGGCAAGCGAGTTCATCGGCGAACTCCTCGAGAAGTAAATCAATAGCTGAATCCTCGGCTCGGGCTTCAAGGATTTTGGTCAAAAGCTCAACTTCTTTAATTTCAATTTCTTCCGGAGGGAGTGGAGACAACGGGTCCTCATTTTCACTAAGTAATTGTTCAAGACGAACACGGTCTCCCTCTGGGTCAGATTCATCGTCATCAATTCCTGACGGAAAATAATAAGCTTCGATCTCTTCCAAATTCAAGTTACTTCCCTCAAACGGAGTGAGGGAAGGGGAAGAGTCGGAAATAATGAGGTCGGAAGTAGGAGTGGGATTGCCACTCGAAGAAGGTTCAACAAGATCGATTCGATTAACCGAATGCGGAGGTGGGACAAGTGGTGTGCTCTTAGATATAGCAATTTCCACCACTTCTGTTATGGTCTCCGGTTTCTTGGTAATCGTTTTAATCTCAGCACGTTTACTCGAAGATCTCTTAACCGTAAATCGTGAAAGACTTTGATCAATCCTAGATGAAGAATTTTGGATAACCGTAGGTTGGACGTTTTCGGTACTTCTGTTATTAGTAGGAAACACCGGGTCCTTTGTCACCTTGGTTTCAAGGCTTTCAACTTTATCAATACCACAAATGGTAGGCATAGATTTCAAATCTTGGTTAACATTGAAAGTTACGGCTTCTTTGTTTACCCTCAAAGTGATTTCCCCTTCATCAACATCGATCAATGCACGACCCGCTTTTAAGAAGCACCTCCCAAGGATGAGGGGCACTCGAGGATCGGCATCGAAATCGACGACAACAAAGTCGGCGGGGAAATGAAATTTTCCTACTTTTACACAGACATCCTCGGCTATACCTAACGGACGAGAATTCGTTCGGTCGGCAAGCTCGAGGATCATACATGTAGGTGTGAGTGGGGGTAACGAAAGCTTTTTCCACATGGAGTGTGGCATCAAGTTAATGCTCGCACCAAGATCGGCCAAAGTGGAGCATTGAACTAATCCTTGAAAATCACACGGGATGAGGAACTTTCCAGGGTCTCCTAACTTTTCGGGAAGTTTTTTAAGGATAACCGCCGAACAATTCTCATTCAAGGAAGTTTTGGCCAACTCGAAATTTTTCTTTGTTGCTCAACAAGCTTTTGATCGTCGGACCAAACTTGGGCATTAGAAGGAGAGCCTCCGCGAAACTAATCTCGAAGTGCGTATCTTGAAAGATTTGGATAAGCTTCTCCATTTGTTGATTAGTTTTGTCGCGGGCCTTTTGATCATTAAGCCTTGAAGGATAAGGAATTGAAGGCTTAATCTTCAGAACATCGGGCTCCGGAATGGAAATTTGGACTACCGGAGGTTGGACGTGTGCGGTACTTTGTGGGCTTGTAGAATGCACCTTGTCCTTTGTCACCTCGGTTTCTTGAGCTACCTCCCTCACCGGAGAGGGTGTAGGTATCGAAGGTCCATCATATGTCTTACCACTTCGGGTGGCAATAGCATTCAACTCTCCCTTCGGATTTGGAATCGTATTAGCCGGAAGGGTTTTAGAAGTTGAAGCTTGATTCATTTGACACATGATACTATTGAACATAGTTTCAATTTTTTTTTGATTTTGATCAATTTTGTTGTTTGTTTTGTTCAACTCATTTTTTAATTCATTTCCTTGTTTTGACATTGAAGTTTGGAAATCATTTCTCAAAGTAGTGATTTGGCTTTGCAAACCCCTAATTGTAACCTCATTAGACTTAATGTAGTTGGAAAGTTCAATAGAGGGGCCAACCGGGGGTTGGTAATTAGGAGCTTGATAACCATGATTGAGATTACCCCCTTGGGGAGGGTATTGGTTCATCGGGGCTTGATATGGAACATTTTGCCCTTTCACTTGATTTTGATTGAACCTATTTTGATTGTTAGGTTGAGAAAAACTGGGTGGTCCCATTTGATTAGCAAGGTATCCTTGATTCGGATTAGGATTGTGATTGTGATTAGCAGCTGCCACGGTGGCATTTCTGACGTCGCCATCGGTGGCTTGACAATTGTAATACGGATGGGGACCACCGCAAATGACACAAGTTTCGGTAACGGCTTTTACGGGTTCCGTTTTCTGAATCTTTAACTCTTTTATCATGCTATGAATAGCGTTGGTAAGTCCTTCCAATTTTGACTCCACAACGGATGAAGAAGAATTGGTAGTGACTTTAGCAACAACTGATCTGTTTCTGGAGGTTGGAACCTTTGATTTGTTCTCGATAATCGTTCTAATATCCCCGGGCATACGACTCAAGATATTACCACCGGCGGCCGCGTTAAGCGAATCTTGGTCGGATGGGGTTAAAGCATTGTAGAACGTATCGATCTGATGAAGGTCGGAGAAGCCATGGTGTGGGCATTTTCGTAGAAGTTCTTTGAATCTATCCCACGCTTCACCGAAACTCTCGTCGAATCTTTGTCGGAAATTTGTTATTTCATTTCTTAACATTGTGGTTCTCGACGGAGGGAAAAATTGGTTAACGAATTTCTTAGAGAGGTCTTCCCATGTTGTGATTGAACGAGGGGGTTCTTTCTCAAGCCAAATCCGGGCTGCCCCTCGAGGGAAAACGGGAATAACATCAACTTGATCGACTCATGAGGGACGCCCCGAAAGTTAATAGTGGAAGCCACTTGATTAAACCAACGGATATGGGCATGGGGCTCATCCCTATCAAGACCGCAAAAAGGTTTAGATGAAACCAATTGAATCAAATTAGTCTTAAGTTCAAAGTTTTCGGTGTCAATTGGTGGTACGACGATAGCATCACCGTAGCCGTCACGGAGCTTGAAGTAACTCAGACATGGTTCGAGTATCCGCCATTTCGGGAATGGGGTCGGGATTAGTACGAATCTCGGGTTCGACTATTGGCGGGGGGACGTCTATTTCGTCTTCGCGGAATTGTGGCGAGTTCAAGAAGAGGGGTAGAAGAATTAGAAGAACGAGTGTGCATGCACTTCCAAAAACAACACTTTCAATTAAAACAAGACCGAGGCAAAACACAGTGAACTTAAACCAATAATCCCACGTGAAATGATCACTTTTATAAGTAAAACGCACAAAGGAGCGGAGAGACTTAGTAGGTCAGCGCGAAGCATATTAAAAACCCGTCTCTTTTCAGCCGCAATTTAATGTCAGGCCGTCCTTATACCCCTCACACAGTTTGTTAAACCGATAGAAGTAAACCAAATCACGAGCGACACAAAGGCAAGTTTTTAATCTTTTGTTCGGGAACTTATAATGATAACACTCAAGTTGAGAATGTTATATTGATTGTGTCTTCTATTTTATTTAAAACAAAAGGAAAAATCTTTTTGTATTTTTAATCTTTTATATATATATACAAAGAAAAAGGAAAATATTTTTTTACTTTTTTGATTTTTATAAAAACAATAACTTCACGAAGGAAGGATCTCGAGTCACTAATCGTCAAACCTTCAACGATATTGTCGCGACACAACCTCCCCGGCAGCGGCGCCAAAATTTGATTCAGTGGTAAAACACGTCAAGTTTACTCACACAAGCTAGCCACTTGTGAATGACTAACCGTAAGAAACTTAAAACGGTTCAGACACTGATTCGCTGATAATGAAGGTTTAAGGGTGGTGTGTATGGATGAAATAGTATAATAATATCAATATCAAAATAAACACGAGAATCGAATCGAAAACCTTTTAGGAAAAAGGTTAGTCAATCAAATCCCGTGAGTGAGATATGTGATACCGGATAAGGATATCCGGGTCGTTTCCCAACGAGGTATGAATTGAGAATTTCGTTTGAGGTTTCTTATTAAAATGCTCGATGTTACGGGTTTTTGCTTTGGATTACGTTTACTACAAATTAACTAAAGGGAAAGTAATTAAGGCTACGGGAACAAAGTAAATGATTAACTAACTATTACTAAGCATACGTAACAATAAAATTAAGTTACACTAAGTCCTAGAGTGATAATATGCAAAAACGCGAAAACCCGGGCTAATCCCGAGCCTCAAAAAGTGAAAATGATGCAATTTAAGGCCTAAGGATGTGAAACTAATTTTCCTACGTTCTAAACGACTAAAAATAATTTTAGGAAAAAGCCGGGTATTTTTCGACTTTTAAATTATTTATTATGATTTAAAAACTAATTTAATCTAATTTAATTATAAAAAATACTAAACTATTTTAGAAAAATCTGAAATTTTCACAGAAAATACTTTAAGCTAAACTGATTTTGAGAAAAATAAAAAACTATGGCACTGTTTTGTGAAATAAGCTGGAAAGTAGTGAAATAAGCTAGAAGAGCTTAAACTGTCTTAGTGCTTAAGATATAAATGATGCAAGTATAAACTGAACAAAGACCCTAGGGCAGTTGGTGAATGGTGTGTGTGGTGAGCTGGGTGGCCAGAGATCAAATCCCAGCAATGTCGTTTTTTTCAAACATTTTTTTTTGAATTTTTCTTTTTGCAATTTGTTTATGAGACAAAAATAAGACTTTTTTTGTAAAAACTTAACTTATGAAAACCTTTCAATAAGCACTTAGAACTGCTTATACCCAACAGTTAGTGGCAGAAGCAACACAAACACACCTATTGACAGATTCTTTAGAGCTAAAAAAAAGAATAATGATGAAGCAAATTTTGAAAGAGAAATAAGCTAAACAAGCATGAGCATACAAACTAGATATATTAATAAGCTAGAATAAAAAATGGATTAGCATTAGAGGGAAATAAGCAGTTGGGATTTTGTAGCTAAAAAGGGGAAAGAGCAATTGTGGGATATGGGAAATCCTAAAAATACTAAGCATACAAACAAGGTAATAAGCTAGGCCTAAATAAGTACTAATTAAGCTAGAATCTAATGACACCTAATCTAAATCACCTAATAAGCACTAAAGTACACAGATAAGCTAACTGGGATACCTAAATAAGCTAAAAGATGGGCTGCTATAGGCTGCTGTGGAGCTGCAGCAAGGGGTCATAAGGGGCTGTTTGAGGGCAAGTTAAGCTATTAATAAGCAACCACAAAATTAAGCAAACATCACTTATCAATCCACAACCTAGCCTAGATTAAGCATGCAAATTTTTAGACTCTAAAGCTAAGTATAGAGCAAATTAAAGATCAAAAAGAAAAGTCACTAAGGCTATTAGCTGCTGAAACAGTTTGCTGAAAATGGGCAAATGACAGATTTTTCAATGCAATTTAAATTATACTAAAGCTATTCTAGGTGCAAATAAGTTAAAGCAAGACTGAGTAGGATAGGTGATGAGTTAAGAAAAATAATTTGGAAAGTTTTTTATGGTTGAACAAGCTGTAAAAAAGGCCTTTGGAACAGCAGCTTAAGCTGCTGTTTTGGGACTTGAAGACAGGAAGGTGACTTTTTTTTCTAACCAAAACAGTTCAAAACTTGATGAAACCTATTGACATCTTTTTAAAACTAACTAAGACCTTAAAATGTGTTTGACTTTAAGAGTCAAAACGGGTAAAAAGCTTTTTCAGACATCAAATACACTTGAGCCAAACACCCCTTTATGGGGTGTTAAATTTATAAAACTGATTTTTAAAAAACTAGACTTGGACTTTTATTTATAAAACTTACTTAACACCTTAAAATGGAACTTATGACTGACAAAATAATGAGCAATAAGCAATAAGCTAATAAGCACTCAAGTGCTTATTAGCCAAATAAGCAGTGAAGAAAAGATTGTAAAAGAAACTTTTTCATTAACTAAAAAGGCAAATTACAATACTGAATTAAAACTGAAAACTATTTTTAAAACTAAAACCTACTGCCAAACTTGGCTACAAAGCACATCTATATATACTACTGTAATGGGTCTTGGAGTCCACTGCTTGTGTTTCTTTTGTGAGACAGAAGTGACTTGGACTCATCATGTGCTTGTTTGCTTCAATCCTAGCCATTCATTTGAGCTTGGGCACCAAGGGATTTAATCCAAGTCGTCCACTTTAAGAGCTCCAATGAGATAGTTTAGGATTGCCAACATGGCCAAGGAGAGACCCATGTGGGTTGTGGGGTAAGGTATGAGCTGGGGACCAGAGAGTTTGATGTTGAGATGTGGGGAAGAAGACAAGTTTTGTCTTGGGCGCCAAAGGTTTTGGCGGGTAAATGGGAAGCAGGGGATTGGGTTCTGTTTTTATCAGTTTTGGGTAATAGGTGGAAGAGGGTCAAAAGAGACATGGGAGGGGTCAATGGTTGAAGTGAATGGGGTTCAAAAATAGGTTTTAAGGTTTAAAAAGGTTTAAGTAAAACTTGTATTTTTAAAAACTTTGTATTTTCTGATTTTGATTTAAAACTTTTTTTTTTTACAAGAAAACTTTTAATACAAATTGGTTCTTGAAAAATAATAGGTTTTAATTAAAAAGAAGGATTAAAAGGTTAAAATGGTAATTTTGGGTTCGGGTAGAGGGTAAATTGGTGATTTGGATTTAGGGATAGGTTTTTGAGTCTGATTCCCCAAGCTCACTCCCAAATATGTATCCCGGGCTCTGAAAATGTAGAAAGCCATATTCCGGCTCCGTCTGCAAAGCACGTTTTCCAATCCAAGCTCATTTCAGTCCGTTTTTGCCCTGTTTTCGATCCTTTGTACCTGAAACACATAAAAACACACTCCAAGGATATCTGTAGCATATTTGGTTATATTTCCGTGTTTTTAGACGTTTTAGTGGGCTCAGATGGGTAAAAATGATGAGTGAATAAGCACTCATCAGTAATCAATCATACGAATGTATTGCCTCATTCGCATTCTCCAAATTTGATACTCACCCTGCTTGAGCATGGGCACCTTTGATGCAGTTACCATGTGAGTTTCGTCAGACATCTTAACTTACTTGAATAGAACTTAACTAAACTTCTTCTTGGTTTTAGTTTCTAGATCACAAGCTCTGATACCACTTGTTGATCCCAGTTGAGCAAACGATCCTTTATAGAAACTGACTTTAACAAAGACTTATTAAGTATCACGCGGAATTTAATACTTAATCTTAAGAAGGAGAACAATAAACATTCAACACCTCAATATTATTATTAATACGAATACTCTAACCAGTATTAGGGTTTTACAACCTTGAAGTGTATCGACCTTAGATATAAAACATACATATATCTAATCTAACCTAGGACCTCCTTTTATAGGCTAAGGAGTCCTTTACATAATACAATACGTAACCTACAAGATAAATATCTTTTCCATATTTATCTAATACAAAATATTAAACCGATTATACAAGACTAGCAGTGGTTACAATACAATATCCATGGTTACACAATACTACTAGCCGCGGTTTATCTTCAGCAGTGGATTCAATCTTCTGTCCGTGGTTTCACCAATTCTATCCGTGGTTCCAACACTTAGAATAATTCATGATCCAAGGAACCTAAAACCCAACAAAAGCTAAAAATCAAACAATACGATAAAAATGATTAAGTATTGTATTAGATTGAAGGGACACAAATTTTTATACGGTTAGTTGGATGCTAAAACATAGAATTTAACAATTTTAGTGGTTAATTTGTTGTTTTACTAGAGTTAAAGGGTGTTAAAATATAAAGTAAATTCAGATAAATTAATTTTAAGGCTAAATTTTTATTTCACTAATTTAAAAGGAGGTCTTTTGAAGTGTCCTCAAAGTCTAATATTCATGAACAATAAGACTTGAAGTTAATAAATATTACTAATGTAATTCCAGAAAATGACATATACGAGTTTCATTGTTTTCATATTGCGGCGAAAATAAATAAATATGATATGAGCAAAAGGTATTTGTTAAGTGTTGGCACGTGAGGGGCATGTGTGTGGTTTTAAACTACTCACGTGAGGTGCATTTGTGTTCTCAACACTACTCACATATCCAATAACAGAATTTGGCGCCCTTTTCTCCCTTTAAATATCTGATGTACACTTTCATTTCATTTTAGTCTGAATTTGATATTTCTCTCTGTATTCTCTCTCTAACAAACATTCATTCACTGTAACAAAATCCATTGTAATCATTCAACCACTTTTCCCTCTATTAATAACAAACACCTTTGATTCTCATTCTTTCTCATTGAGTAATCCGTGATTGTTATTGCCTTCTAACGACTCTTAAGTGAATCCTATAAGTGTTGCTATCAATTGGTATCAGAGCCCTTTCCTGGCTCTATGACATCTTCTCCGGCGAAGATTCCAGCGAAAGTTTTTAATTTTTCGATCAAGAAATTGAAGAAATCAAGAGTACTACACTGGTACTCTGATTCTAATCAATTGTACTACACTGGTACATTGATTAGTCGTATACTATCCGTTCAGAAACAAGACTATTTGTCAATTACTCATCGCGATCACAAGAGCAGCGCCGTAGACTTAAATCCTCTGCTTTTGGTTAAATGATAAGTTTTGATTGACTTGAAGGTAGGCAAGAAACGGTTAAAGTTGTTAGTTATTGTTCACTTGAAGACGAAGGAGTGATAACTATTAACAATTATAATCAAAATAAAGAAATAGTACACGTGGCATATTATGTCACCTACTACCAGACCTAATGTTGCATCGGGTAGCAATGAAGATGATGTTTCCAAACAATATGTGGATCAGGCTATGGCTGAAATCAAGAAATTTATCACCACTTTGAGTATGCAGAACACTATGGTGAATCATAACATGGGAAGGCAAGCTACTTAGTTTAGGCGTTTGGCTAAAGTGGAATTCCTAAAATTCCAAGGAGATGATGTGAGAGGCTAGGTGTTTAAGTGTGATCAGTTCTTCCTAATTCACAACACATCAGAGGATGGGAAGGTAAAAATTGTATCAATTCATTTGTCTGATAAAGCTTTGTTAGGGCATAGGCAGTTTGTTAACATCAATGGTGATAATGTGGGGTGGGAGGTGTACAAAATTGCTATTATTCAAAGATTTGGCTTTGTGTTTGAAGACCCCATGTATGCCTTGAAAAATGCCAAGTATGAAAGAATGCAAGGGAATATGAGGATTTGTTTGACATACTGTTGTGTAGGGTGGATATTAGTGAAGAACATGTTATAAGTTTGTACTTGGGGGGTTTACCAACTGAGTTAGAAATGTGTGTAAGAATGTTTAAACCAAGAACCTTATCAGATGCTTATTCACTGACCAATTTTAAGGAGGCTACCCTAGAAGCTGTAAGGAAGAAGGGTAGGCCTTTCATGAATACAAATAGTGGTAGGTTTGGTGCAGGTGGTGGTTTGGGAGTCAATAATAAACCACCATTGTTGCCTTTACTTGCTCCAAAAAATGAGTGGAAGAATAAGCCAAACACCCCAACAAGAACGCCAATGAGGAAGCAATTGACACAAAAAGAGTATGAGGAGAAGAGAGCTAAGTATTTGTGCTTCTATTGTGATCAGAAGTTTGTGCCTAGACATAAATGTGAAGGGCAGTTATTCTCTATTTTGGTGTTAGGTGTGGAGGAAGAGCCTGAAGAGGAGCTTGTGGATGCAGAAGAAGATTTAATGGAAATAGTTCAGGATTTGCAGCCTCACATATCACTGAATGCTTTCACTGGTGTAAGTTTCTATCAAACCATGGGAGTGATTGAAATTGTGGCTAATAAGTACAAGTTGCATATTTTGGTAGACTCAGGCTCCACCAATAACTTCCTTGATATTAATGTAGCAAAAATAATGGGTTGTAACCATAAGGAGACAAGACCATTGAGTGTGTCTGTGGCTGGTGGTAAACAACTTATAAGTGTCAGTGAGTGTAAGAATTTCACTTGGAAAATTAAGGGGGAGACTTTTGTTACTAATGTCATGCTATTGCCAATTGGGGTTGTGAAATGGTATTGGGCATACAATGGTTAGCTACATTGCGTAACATCAAATGAAACTTTAAAGAATTGAAATGGAGTTTGAGTACAACCATAACAAGATGTTGCTCAGGGGTACCACTAAACCACCAATACAATAGGTTGATGATAAGAGGCAAGTACAAGCAATAGAGCATAATGCACAAGCTGAAATCATGAAGTTGAGTGTGTACCCAAACAATGGTTTAGAGTTGTGGTCAGTAAAGAAAAGTGAGCCCAAGATGATTGTGCCAGAATTGAAGGCTGTAGTGGACACTTTATAACAACCCGTAAATTTTTGAATTATTATAATATTATTAAGTACGTCAGAAAATGTAAATCGTTTATTTTCTGACAGCTATGGACATTTAAAAATTTAAAAACGAGAGGTTACCTCGTTTCTTTGAAAGTACGACACCGCACACACGTAAATTCTCCACTAAGTATTTTAATACTAAACATGAATTGATTATCTTCTAATTGATAACTTAAGGCATACGTGAGTTTACATAATTGTTTTTGGATGTTATCTCGCACATTCCAGAACGCAGTAACACACGAAACTAGTATTTTATATCGAAATAAGTGAAATGATCGCTTTTTAACACTTACTAATGATTTACTGACAAAAACGAGAGGTTATCTCGTGTCTTTAGAAAAAAAGGGCACCGCACGCATACCGACACCGGTTTAGTAACGGCAAACTGTTATAACTAAATTTCTACACAATAACGATATTATATTTTTACGCTTGCGAAAACACTTCGAGAAATATATTGTCTATATTATAATTATACACGTACCGAGAGGTTACGTTTACGCAAAGACACGACAAAAGATGGAGTACAGGCTTGTATTGTGTGGTGATAATAAAACAAATGGACAAAACCTAATCTAATCCTAAAATACTCCTTTGCCGCCCACCTTTTTCTTCTTTTTCTCTTATTTCGCTTGAGGTGAATTCAATGAGGAACAATTTTTATCTAAAGAACAAATCATGCATTCTCATCTATTAATTTTTTCCATCAAACAAAAAAAAATACATTTTTCACTTTTTTTTAGAACAACGTATCTTGTAAACGGTAAACCTTCAAGCTACGAAAAATACATCATCGCGACGAGAATTAAATTATCTTTCTATAAATATGTACTTCTATATACTTTCGAAGTATCTTTCTATAAATTTTTTATTACATATTTATAGAAAGATATTTTCTCCATAGATAAAATCATATGTGATTTCACAAGCTACATGTGATTTTTAAAGTAATAAATCACACGCGATTTTCCGAATCACATGTGATTCATTTGGGCAAAAAATTTGAAAAAAAAAATCGTCGAAAGTGTATTGAAGTGCATATCTATGTAAAGATAATTTAATTCTCGTCGCGACGGTATAATTAGTTTCGCGTAACAATTAACGATTTGCGAGATATTTTAGTTTTAAGAAAATAGATGAAAGTGAGTTTTTTTTTATTTGATAAGAAAAATGAATGAGATCGCATGGTTTTTTCTTTAAAAAAAAAACTGTTCTGCATTGAACTTTTCTCATTTCTCTTTCACCCAAAGAAGATATCCAAATTTGGAGGTTTTTCCACCTGCTTTCCAAGTCAACCTCTGAACCATTATCTTCATTCTCCCATTCTCGGATCCCTCCTCCTAGGGCACCTCACGAGAAAACCCTGGAACAATGAAGGAAAGGGAAGTTTGCCAAGGATGGCTCTCTCCTCAACTGAAAACCAAAGAAAGGAGAGTCAAGACTTTCTTGTTATTTATCTATATATATATGGTCAAATTTGTACAGGTTTATTCACACTCCTCTCACATAATTGCAAAACTAGGGTTCCAAGGATTAGGGCTTTTCAAAAATTAGTAGAGGGGTTTTTGAAATTAAGTTAGGGGTTTTATTATTGGGTGCATAAGGAAGGTTCCTCAAGCGATTAATTATTCTAATTCATCTCCTGTCCCCTTCAATTGAGCTTTTAGTGTTCATACTATTCGACCCACAAGTTTGATTGTAAGAACATATTCTTTTGCTATTTTTCAATTCATTGAACCCTGTAAGTTGTTATACATTAGAATTTATTTATGGCAAATTGATAATATTGTTGTGGGATTAATAAAAGAAAAATGGTTTTTACTAGTTGTTGTTGTTGCTGTCTTGAATCAATAAGAAACAGAAACATTTTTCTTGTTTTGATTATTTTTAATTTTCGGCTTATACTCGTAACTATTAGCTTATAACCGGCTTTTTGAGCTAAGATGCTTATTTTCGGTTTGTTATAAAAACTTAACAGCCTATACTGTTTTCGGCTTATGAGTAGTTCCTATCTTCTTGAGCTTAATTTCTTCTTTGGCTTGTTCGTGTTGATGTCCCGACTGTAAGTAACTCGAAGAGTATTGTTTGTTTTGACTGGTTCGACTCATAAAGCCCCGTATCCACGAGGGTGCTGAGTCAAGAAATCACGTCGGGTTGTACCCAACTATTATAATCACAAGTCAAGCAAACTATCGATGTCAATATTGTTCTCGTTATTTTGTGTTTCAGAATATACGAAATACCCCAAGAGAATAGTGGTGGTGGTTGTTCCGAGTCACCAATAGCGCGTTTGCTTGAGTTGTAAATTCTTTCGAGTCACCCAAAACACCCCGAGAGGATTTCTATATTGTCTAACTCAAAACCACGAATGTGATCGTGATGGTCTCGTATGACTATTCTTACTAAACCATATGAGGTCTTCGTTCTCGTGTCAGCTTGAGTTTTATAAGAATTAAATCAAATAAGTATTCGCAAATCATGAAACACAAAGCTGCTGAAATTTTTTGCTAAAATTTTTGTAATTAATCGTCCTTGGGCCAAAAGGGTGTCGTTTAGTCAGTAGCATGGGCTGCAAGGCCCATTGAGTTTCCCATTAGGATGTGTTTGGACTAAGCCCAAAGTTTTTATTGGTAAAGTTTGGACCAAAGCCCAGTTAGCTAAAGGATTCCGTTTTGTTTCAAACAGCCCTCCAGGGAGCGTTTAGTTGTACATGGGATCGAGTTCTCCTTGACTTTATCCCGTCTCATCCGACTCGTTTTCCACCTCGTCTCAACTCATCATACACGACACATCCATTGCAAATGAATCACCCCAATTGCAACACGACGTACGTTATAACACAAATACGAATAATTAACACAAACGAGTTCAGAAAAATAAACAAATACATGAGTACACTATCATTTAAAAATAAGAGGGTTTTCACATTTCTACAATATGCGGAATGTAAACTCGTAAACATACATTTTCAACCGGTTATTAAACTTGATAAAATAAAATATACAAACTTGACAATTAGCCAACTCGGATAAATAGAAAAATATACACCCGGGTCGTATTAGATTTTTTATATATAAACATATTTACTATTTTACGATGTATAAACAAAATATATTTGTTGAAAGCATATATTGTAATTTTTAATTACAAATGTATATAAGCACAGACGGACCTCAATGTAGACCGAGGAGGGCCATGCTTTGCGGTTTTACTTATATTTGATTAAAGAAAATACAATTTTGACCCTTCCAAATTAACTGATATAGCACTCGGCCCTCCTAACAAATTCACCAAGTTCCGTCTATATATATAAGAAAGTTATGTTTAAAACTTTTCAAAACATATTTATTACTTTGAAATGTATTTATTAAAACCTACATCGTACTTTCTACTACAAATTGCATATAAATAAAGCTAAAACTTAAATTTATACTACTTATAATAGAGGAATGAATCTCTCTCCTCATGGTCTTAAAATTAAGACTTACAAAATACAAAGCCTATTGTACAATACATAATGCACTATTAATGATCTTTCTCATCAATCTTAATTTTAAGACTTACAAGTTTTAAAGCTTAATGTACAAAATACAAAGCACTTTTAATGTGGTCAAGATATTTAATGTAGTTAATTAATTAACTGGTCAATAAGTATAATTAATGCAGTTATTAAAACACCCTTTACACAAGAAATACAAATTATCAAGCATATTTTACAACCAACTTAAACATAATTTCTGCATTAAAATGTCACTAATACAAATAATAAAGAACATTATACAAATATTCAAGCCCGAACGGGCAACGGTCCAAATGGGCCCGAGCCCGAACGGGAACGATCCAAACGGGCACGGGCCAAACGGGCTCGAGCCCGAACGGGCACGAGCTAAACGAAATTCTTGAAATCCGTAAATTTATTATCGAAAAGAACATAATAAACTAAAATACATGATTCACCGGAAAATTTCATTTCAGGGTATCCGCCACCACAACGCGCGGAAAACCTGCATTAAATGTTACTAATACAAATAATAAAGTACATTATACAGATATTTAAGCCCGAACGGTCAACGAGCAAAATGGGCTTAAGCCCGAACTGGTGCGGGCCAAACGGGCTCGAGCCCGAACAGGCATGGGCCAAATAGGCACGGGCCAATGGGCACGGGCTAAAGGAAATTCTTGATATCCATAAATTTATCGTCAAAAAGAACATAATAAATTAAAATACATGATTCACCGAAAAATTTTATTTCTGGGTACCCGCCGCCGCAACGCGCGGGTACCCTGCTAGTTTTCTTTTAATGTAACAACATTTATATAAAAAGACATGGAAATATGTACATGCATACACTTGATATATGTATATATAAGTCTCTTTCTTTCAAACCATATACGCCTTATACTTTCCGTACATCGCCATTCGGTTACCATCAAACCAAAACCTCGTACATCCTTCGAGATACTTTTTGCGTATACACCTCCAAGAGCCAATACCTACAAGCAATTGAAAACAATTTTCAAACTTAAGCTATGCCACACATGCAGCAACAACAACAACAAACAATTGAAAACTTCTCCAAAACTTTATTGAGTCTTAAACATAAATAAAGACTAAACTTGTCGTATTAAATTAGGTTGCGTGTCAGAGCCGTGCACTACCACTAATTGATTTATTTCCTTCCGGACTGCTAATTGTTGAGGTGAGTTTCATAGCCCCTACTTTTAAAAAATTTTATATCTGTTTTGGGGGAAGATACATGCTCGCTTTACTTAAATGAATTGCTTTACTGAAAATGTGCATTTTCATGCAAACTGTGTTTTATGATTGATATGATGTGTTTACCTACTATACTATTGAATGTGTTCTTGAAAACTTAACTGTTTAAAGTTACATCACAGAAAGATGTTTTCTGGACCATACAAAATGCTTTTACTTAAAATATTACGCAGCTTAGCCTAAGTCCTTAGATCCCAAAATGCCCTTTTCATTAACCGTCAATTCCTACTGGGAAGCGCGAATGTTATAAATAGATCTATTGGGGGTGACTCCCCCGTTTGTTTGGCCATACATGAGTCAAGGCGAAACGTATAGCATATCGGAATCGAGTGTATTGGGATAAACACTCGCTTTGGGCCCCTTATTAGTATGACTTCATTTTGCATACAGAAAACTGTCGTAGCTTCGGTTGCATGAACTTAGTGCTAGCGTAATAGATATACTATATGGCATTATATTCGTTGTAATGTACATATAACCTACTTTCGGTCCACAAGCGAAGTTTTTATCTAAGGTAAACACAAACTTTCATAACATTGTGCGAGACATAATGATCATAAAACTGAATCTTTAACTCACATCTTTTGTACTCTGAAATGTTATTTAAACAAACCTATGAACTCGCAAACCTCGTATTGACACTTTTTAGCATGTATTTTCATGTTATAAGGCGATAGCTTAACTTTGGAGGCGCAAGGCAAAGGCACGACATGGTCATAGATTCCTCTGATAAACTTAACTAGGGACTACTTTATTAATGTTTTTTTTCGCACCAATCAAGGATGTAAACTTTGTTTTCAAGAATGAATAAAAGTTTCTTTATGAAAATCAGTTGTTTTATGCTTATGTTGTGTTATCAATTTAGTAGCACCCTAATGACCTGTGAGCTTCCGCTGTATCATTTTGGGGGTGTTACACACTTTTGCTGATGTGTTTGAAGTACCTAAAACCTTGTCACCTTACAGAACTCATCATCATAAGATACCTTTGGTTGAATGGGAAGTGCTAGATAATATTAGACCCTATAGGCATCCTCCTGCACAGAAAAATGCCATTAAGGCAATGGTGAAGGAGCTGCTTGAAGCAAGGGTGATTAAGCACAACCGAAGTCCATTTGATTCTCCTGTGGTTATGGTCAAAAAGGACAACACATGGAGAATTTTCATTTATTATAGACAGTTGAACAAAAGCACCATCAAAGTTAAGTTTCCCATTCCTATTATTGAAGAACTAATAGATGAATTGCATGGATCAACTGTGCTTTTTTTTTAAATGGACTCGAGATCAGGCAACCATCAAATCAAGATGTTTGACTATGATGTAGCCAAGACTGCTTTCAAAACTCATGAGGGTCAGTATGAATTTTTAGTGATGCCTTTGGGCTAACCAATGCACCCTCCTGATGGGTTCCATCGGGGTTTTAAATTTGTAAACATGAATTACCGGTTAACTAGGAACACGTTCGGGCAAGTATACCCTAGTCAAGTTGTAGTATAGTATATGGTAAATCAAAGGTCGTCCTAAGAGACTTGGTTGCACTACAAGTGTCGTTTGTTTGTTTAAGCAAGTAACAAGTTGATGGTTATGATTGTCACATATCAAACCAACAAGAAAAGCAATATAAGAACAAGCACATATCAAGGTCGTGGTTATGATTGTCACGGATCAAACCACTAAGAACAAGCACATAAAGAACATACATGTTTAGACAAATGATCACAAGGATATTAGGATGTTTAGTTTGGAAAACATATTATCAAAGATAGAACCTATAATAATAGTTTAGCGTTTTATAAATCAAATGTGCATAAGCCTCAATCAAGTGGTCATGTCATGAGCCTTATACCAACAACAACAAAGAATCCCTTTCGGCCTTAGACTTTGATGTTATTAATTTGTAAAGTTCCATTTACTTGAAAGATAATGAGAACACATATTCAAAAGATTCCTTTCGGCCTTAATCCAAATTAAACCTTTACTTGTTATGTATTAATTCTCTTGCACAATCGTCACAAAGTACAAGACCAAAATCATTTGTCGATTAATGAATTGGAACTAACCATTGTTAAGAATATTTCGACATTAGACTCAACAATGATCAACCAAAACAATAAACAAGAACAAGTTCCAATTCAACCAAATATGATGTTATCAACATATTCCAAACAAACACTACAATTATCCAAACATCCTTTTATCACAAGTTCTCATATGAAATAAACAAGTATCAAGACAACATTCACAAGAATCATATAATCAACACAATCAAATAACCAAACATGAAAAATAACATTCAACATCATAAAAGTAACAAGAGTTTACCCAAAGTAAGATTACATTAGGCAAGGGCGAAGGATTATAGCACTCCTTCAAGCCTCCAATCAACTACAACTTCTAACCAAGCATACTTCTGGAAATGGTAGAGGTTTGTGGTCTTTTGGGGAAGATAAGTTTGGTGGATAGTTGGTGGAAATTCGTCCTTAAGGGTGGAGGATCGAATTTCACACCTTTGGTGAAGGTAAGTTGAGAGAGGGATGTTGTTTTAGGTGGAAATTCGTCCTTAAGGGTGGAGGATCGAATTTCACACCTAGAGATGGAGTGGTGGGTGAAAGGGATGAGAAGGATGGAGAAGGGATGATGAAATGAGGTTGCAAAGGCCTCTATTTATACTACTCTCAAGCCCTTAGGGTTATAAATGCATTTCTTGGTCACCAAGGAGCTTGGAAGGGACTAGAATACATGTAGGAAGGGACTAGAATCGTTTGGAACAAGTTTGGAGTCTTAGTGATGAAGAAATGGTTGTACCAGGCCTCCCAACTGAATCGGTTGGGCTCCAACCGGATCGGTTGGTTTTCTTGACCATTCTCCAACCGGATCCGGTTGAGGGGCTCGACCGAACGGTTGGAGCAAAATCACAAAAATTCATAAACGGCAAAGTTGTAGATCTTTCTCTTAGCTTTCCGTGGTCATGAACCGGGGGTCAAACGGAGTCCGTATGCAAAAGTTATGGCCAAAATGGTGAAGGTGTGTCGGGAACAACAAGTCTTCCAATATGTCTTCGTTTTAGCTTCTTTTCTTCCTTTCTTTCTCGTTTTCCTTCTTGAACTTTATTCTTGAGTCTTTGGACCACTAACTTGATGACTTTATCTCCTTGAATATACTCCACAAGTCTTGCTTTTGTCCGGAATTCTTCGTATATGGAGAAATCTTCGTATTTTACTTCTTTTTCCGTCTTTTTCTCCATTTTCTTGTACTTGGCTACAAATGAACTAGCAAACGCACTTTTGTACGATTAAGCAACAAAAGCATATGATTATAGCCAAATAACACACATAAAAGCACAGATAACGCTACTAAAAACATGCACAATTTGAGCGTTATCAAATTCTCCCACACTTAAACTTTGCTTGCCCTCAAGCAAATCTAAGAAAAGAAAAATTAAACACATACCTAAATGACAAAACAAAAAGAAAAATAAAAAATTTAAAATATTTTTGGGTTTTTTTTTAATTTTTACTTTTTTTTGTTGAACCAAATAAATATAAAAATAAGCGAAAAATGAGCGCAAACTCCCCCACACTTAAGGTTTTGCTTGCCCTCAAGTAAATCTAGAAATTAAGAAAAATAAATCCCACATGGTGCATGAAATATGATTAGAAAAATGTGATACAAATCTACCAAGTACAAGTACAAGATAAGATTCATCGTTTTAAGCTTTAAGGTGAAAAATCGAGATGTTTGACAATACCCATAAATTTTCTCGCTTGATAACATGGCTAAGCACCTCACGAAAAGTAATGAAGTATAATTCACTCAACACTCAATTTATTTAGTGATGGATAGTATTAAGGAATAGAACACTCATATTGCTCAGTCATGATCTAAATATTACCATAGGCTTGTACAATAAACAAAACTCCACCGACGTGGCATAAGCGCCAAGTGTAAACATCTAAAGAGAGCTTTTATTCGGGTTATAACGATAGGCTTCGGGTGAATAAAGGGTATGGATAAGGCATGGGATTATATATAAAATTGGTGTTAAAGAAAAATAAAGTCAAGTCTAATACCCAACGTTGCTAGTTACCAAACAATCCGCAAACCCAAAAAATGATTATAGTTACAAACTTCTCTTCACATATCGATCACCAAATATATATATCACGTCTTAGCACATTGGCTAATCGATAACTCAAACATACTTCATCTTCCTTCATCTTCATAATAATATATCAGATTGGCTATAATTGTCATCACACATTTTTTTTAATTTTTTTTTCGATGACTTATTCTTTTTCTTTTTTTTCACTTTTTTTTCATACTTTTTTTTTATTTTTTTTTTCAACACTTCTTCTTCATACATCACATCTCCCCCACACTTCGTATAAGCATCACCACAAAAATACAAATAAGAAGGTGCACTCTTCGTCTTTGTCGGAATGGCACACACGAATGGCAAAGTGCGGCTAACTCATAATCATCAAAAACAATCCAACAACCAAGCAACTAGCAACCAACCATTTAGACATTGACAAGGGGAAGGCTAAGGCTTAAATTGTAAAATATTTTTGTATTTTTCTGGATTTATCAAAAACGAAAAGGAATGGCTCAAAGGGTGTGATGATGTACCCTCCGAGTAGCTCGAAGGACACTCCTCCGAGACGTGTCGAAGCCCTTCCCTACGAAGGCCCAAGTTAGGATTCCAAAATATCCACAGGCGTCAAACCATTCGTTAGCACGAAGGTTACCTAAGGGGAATTTGCCATCCGAAGCCCTAAACCCTTCGGGGTATGGCTGACGAAGGACAATGGATAAGGGAACCTCCTGACTTGGTCAAACCCACGATCTCCCTCTCTCTCTTGGCTTCCCCGTCAAGTTTGAGAACGTGGGTCACTAAACCCTAGCGGTTACCCACAATCATGGGACGCCCCCATGATCTCCGACATTCATGCAGACGTGCTCTCAACCCTATTTCATTCACTATAAATAGGTTGGACGGGTAATGGATTATGGTATGCTCATTTTACACTCATCTCTTTACTTACACACACTTATACAACCGTAACTCATACTTACTCCCACGCCGGAGGTGGTTCGCAGGGTCCTACCCCTGCGTAATCACTTAACGTAGTGTTTCGTATTTCTTATTCTCATGTGAAAGGCAAGTCTTGGCTGGAACATACACCCCTCATACCTTTGATCATTATCGAAGCCTGGTAGTGAAATCTATTGTACAATCAGTGGCGCCATCCGTGGGACCACTACTATTAGTCCCGTAATCACCCAGTCTTAAAACCCTAACCAACTACACTACATTTCCGGCATGGAATCAGGAATAGAAGATACACCTCCACCAGGTTTCTCTACCCTAGTTCCTCTAAACACAACTAACACCGAAAATCTCGCCCCCATAACGGCCTCAACCTTTACCACACGATCTCGTTTGGAAACTACTCCCGTACATTACGCCCCAACATCCGCTAACCATATCCCTGATATTAGCCCCGCCTTCGTTGAGGCAAACTTTGAAGCCTTGGATTCCTTACTTAGGGCTCACAAAAGGCAGGTTCGCAATGCTGAAATGCGAAGAGAGTTGGAATACTCCAGTGAGGAGTATGACGAAGAGATTAAAATAGAGGAGAGGCCACAACCTGTTAGCGGGGCTGCCTGCTTGAAATGGTTCCCCTTCCATCGAAGGCCAAACTAAGGAGGGCTGTCAGAGACTTTGAAGAAGGACCCGGAGGAGGTCCGGGAAGAAGGAAAGAATGCATGGTGAAAGAAGGGCGAGAAATCTAATGGGGAAGCAACCCGGTAGGAACGGAGGAGTAAACCTACCCCTCTCTAGCTGCTCATTTAGGAAGAGAGGGAATGGGGGTTCCGATACCCCCTTCATATGTTTCGAGTACTAGAGGTCGTCCTCCATACTCAGGCATGAGTCAATTACCCCCTCCGGTAATGAATCCCTACCTACCTGCTCAAACCTACAACACTTACCCTCCAAACGGTTCACTCGCTAACCAGAGTTACCAGCAAATTCCCTATGGACATGTTCCTACACAATCGACGGGTGTAAACCATTCATACCAACCTTCTGCTGTTTACTGATCGCTTCCAAAACAGTCAAGAAATATTGACCAAAGGTTTTAGTCAACAAAAGTCTACTATTATGGACTCAATACAATTTTCCTTGGAATATAGTGGATTCCCAGGTCGTTAAGTCCCACGGAGGTTGAATGGTGTGTGAAAACGTTCAGAAGTAGAATGATCACTAAGGATAATGATCTGTAAGGATTTTGGTTGATAATTACACTACTGATTGTTTGGAATTGTATTTGGATACAGAGCTATAAAGCACAACAATCAGATTAAACAAACGTGTATAAAAATGTAAATTTAAAAACTACAGGGCCTTAAAATGACAAGTTTAAAACTAAAGGGTATAAAATGAAAATTTTTAAAACTTTTTAAACTTAAGAAAATTAAAATCTAAAAAGAAAATATTTTATTAATATTATATTAATTTAATATTAATTAATTAATTAAAACTATTTTAAACTTATTTAAAATTTAGCTTAATTATTCTAAAAAGATTTATAATATAAAACTAACTAAGAAAATTACAAATTTATTTTCTAAAAATCTAGAACAACTTAAAAGATTTATAAAAATTAAAAACAAATATTTTTGTCTTTTAGCAAAGGTTTTATAAATTAAAAACCTTAATTATTAATTTAAATCTAATTAAACTAATTAAAGGATTAAAATTAGAAAATAAAAAGGGAAAATTATAAGATTAATTTTTATAGGTTCTAATTAAGTTAACAAATCTAGGAAAAATATAAAAACATGGTTTTACTTAATAAAAATTATGTTTACTATTTAATACTTTAATATTAATTAATTATTGAAACTATTATTAATTATTAAAAATACTAGATGACAAAGGAAAAATCTGAGAAAATTCCTAAAAATACTTTAATATGACAGAAACTTAAGAAAAATATAAAAACATATAAGTGCTTAATAATAAGCTGAAAAGAAAATTAAAAAGCTAAATTATATTAAATAAACGCTATCACTATTTTTAAAGTTGATGTTTTTGTGTTTTTATTTTATAAACCTATTTAACTACTGATAATACAAACTTTTAATGAAAACAAAAAATTTAGAACTTAAAAATAAGCAAGTGATGGAGGCTTATGAGCTTAATGTTTAGCTTTTGAGCTTTCAAAAGAATTTTTAGCTCAAATGAGCTCACAACAAGCTTACAAGCTGGAACCAAAGGTAAAATAAGATGCAAACAAGCTAAAGATACTTAAATGAAGCTAAAAGGCACAAAGAACCACACTGATAAGCTTTAATAAGCAAATAAGCAATTTCCAAAATACCCTGTGAACCAAACAGGCCTGCAAGGTTTTTGGAGGCTAGATTAAGCTAGGGGCAAAAGCTTCAAAGCTCAAAATGAGCAACGACACAACAAGCTTGTTAGGTGAGCTTCTCTAAAAACCAAAGTATACAAGGTGGGCCCACTATTAAGCTCAGGTGAGCTTGTGAAAGTGGCTCAAGTACACCGATTGAGCAGTGAAGCTGAGTGAATTGGGACACGGTAAAAGCTACTTGCAGCCCTAACAAATTTTAAGGTACGCAGAGTGGAAATTAAACCTTGTGAACCTTTGAGATGGGATTTGGTGAGCTACACAAAAGCTAAAGAACACAAGCTGGGGCTAACTAATGAACAAGATACAAGCTTATAAAATAAGCTTACTCACGGCGAACGACACTTTTTTGAAAATTGCTTAAATTTGTAGAAGCTAAGAAATAAGCAGTTTACAAGCTAACTAAAATTATGAAAAATACTATGATGAAGATGAGCAGCTAAATATTAATATCCCAAAAGCATAAAACATGAAACTCAATATTAAATCCTATAGAAAATTATCTAGTTTATTCAAAACTTGTGAGAATTTGACTTTTAAGTTACACAAACAAGTTGACTTATATGAACTTAGGATTGATTCTACTTACTAATTATGTTATATTAAGCTAATTAAAGACATTTCACTGAGTCTACTAATTATGCACCAACATGAAGGATTTGGACTTGTAAATCCTTCGGACAGTTAAGCATAGAAGGGATTGGATTTGGAATTTTGACTTTTCTAAAATTGTAGTGCAATTTGAAGACTAAATTGACTCTAACTAACCTAGATAAGACTCAAACAACTAACCTTAACCTCTGATCTAGCTTCAAACTCAGAAATGAACCTAATGCCAATCACTCCTTTATAGGGTCTGTTGTGGTATTCTTAAATAAAACACACAATTTTAAACTATAAGTTCTGATTTTACTGATTAACTAACTTAATTAAACTATAATAAGCAACTTTTAACATGTAAATAAGCACTTAATAAGCTAACACCTATATTTGACTTATTTGACTAATTTTGGCTATTTAATGGAAAATGAGATTTAAGCTTAAACTAATTATCAAACTAGGCTACTATTACTTTAAAAAACACATATAAGCAAAGAAAATGACAATAAACACAGAGATAAGCTATGGAACAGTAGTTTAGGAAATAATGGAAAAAAAACTTGAAAATAGCTTACAATTGATTTTGCTAATAGAATAAGGAATTATGGACCAGAAACACTTCTAATAGCTTTCCATAAAGCCACTAAACCATTTCCATCCAATAATCAACCTGCTTCAGCTTTCTTGCACCATCTTCAATGATTTTTTTATTTTTAACCTATTTTTCTTGATTTTTATGAATTTTTAAGTTCTATAACTACAACTGATTTTAATGGTTCTAATAGCTCTCAGAAGCTATATAAGGAGCTTATATGAGCTTATGAGTCCATAAACAACACTAATAACAACATTCAAATTATATGGAATTTAAGCTTGAAAATGGCATAAACTGAATTAGTACTTAAAACTTGAAATTGATTCTTTGAAAAGGTTTACATTACACTAAAATAACTTAATTCAAGACTTGAAAGCTTAAACATACACCGAAATTTAAAATTAACTACTCGACATAAACTAAGAAAAATTACACTAGATATATTTTTCCTCTGCTTCTCCTTCCTTCTTTATAGCATTTAGAGACTTCCCACTTGATTCTGAACATATCCCACTTGCAATCTTGGCCATTGGATTCATCAAATTCATCATGATCGTGCACTTGGACTTTTGGCCTAAAAAGTTATTTGAGTGGGAGTAGCAGGTTTTGCAATTAAAGAATTGTGGAAGGATGTGGAGTGGAGGGGACAAAGTAGGGATAGGTTATGGGTTGGGGTTTGAGGTGTAAAGCAAAACGGGGTTGTGAGTGAGGATGGAGTGTTTGATGGTGGGGAAACATTAAATGCTCAATGGGTGTATAAAGAGGAGGGGATGAGGCTGGGAGAGTAGTATAGGTGGTGAGGTGGAAAGGTGGTGAGTGGAGAAACCATGGTGGTTTCGGTTTGGCAGTGTGGGTGAGGGAGATGAGCACGAGGAGATGGTTTGTGGGAGGGAAATGGGTTTGACCGGGGTTCGACCGGGTTTTATATTAATTTGGCTGGGGGTTCAAGTGGGTTTTGGACTAGTTCAAAAAGCTCAAGGGTCATGGTCCAAGGTTCAAGTGGATTGGGTTGGGCTTGTGTTTGGGTTAATAACAAAAAGGGTCCGGTTTGGTTTTGGATTTGGAATTAATAACACAAGGACCATTCTTGTAATTTCTGCAAAGTTGAGGGTTTAAACCTGCAATTTTTCCAAGGTTAACACAAGGACCGATTATGCCATTTATGAATAGTACAAGGTTTACTTTTTATTATTTTCATTTTTTTTAAATTTACCAAGGACTATTTTTGACAATTTTTAAATTTTAGGGACTAAAGTTGTCATTTTGTAATTTTTAAACTTTGAAGGGTTTGTTTTGAAAACTTTTGAATCCCATGGACCTTAAATGATAATTTGCTTTATTTTGATTTACCAGGGACTAGTTTTGACAACTTTTGAAACTTGGGGGACTAAAAATGCCAATTATGCAAACTTGATTCGTTTTTCACCTGCTTTTTAGTATTTTGCATTTGAAACACATAAAACACTTATTTGTGATATTTTTATCATTTTGATGCTTTGACAAGTGTTTTTGGATGTTTTTGGCAGTCTAAAAGGTACAAAAATGATGAGTATTTGCATACTCATCAATCCCCCACACTAAGATATTGCTAGTCCCTAGCAATCTTTTATGAAAAATTAATGGATTTCATCTCTTTACCAAAAGATATTACTTCTGGAGTAGCCAATTGTTTCAGTTCAAGTAAGAACCTTGGTACAATGATAACCAAATGATTTTAAGCAAATCACCAGCTTTCAACGGTTTTGATTTGTCTTTACCAGAAGCCGTTTACTTCTGGACTAGCCAACTCTTAGATAAAATATCTTTGGTGAGTCGATCTACCAATTATGGTTTTCCAACTGCCTTTACCACAAGCCATAAACTTGCGGGCTAGCCAACTCTTCACTAATTAAAGATATGGTGAGCTGAACACCATACAATTTTGGGCAAATTGCAAGCAGTCAACGGATTTGAGATATCTTTACCAAGAGCCGTTTGCTCCTGGATTAGCCAATCCTTTTGTTTATTAGACCTGGTGGACTGATAACCGTAGCTGTGAGTAAGTGCAAAACACTTACTCCAAAAAAATTTGGCAAAAAATGGGGAATTGGGTGGTATAATTACATGATAAAATTCGTGAGAATTCCCCCCACTAGAAATGAATATTGCCCTCAATATTCAAGGTACCTACCGTTGTTATAAAAACTTAGAACGTAAAAGGGAAATACTACGACCATTATTTTATTTTTGATATATACTCATTTTTTTTTTTTTTTTTTTTTTTTTTTTTTTTTTTTTTTTGCATATACAAACAATGGGGCAACTCCCCCACACTAGGGTGGTAGAAAGTAGAAAGAAGTCAGAAATATGGGTGAAAACCCATATGGTGTGCTATTGTTTTTGATTACCGAGTCGCTAGCTTGACTCGATCCCCGCATTCATGGTTCATGGGGAAAGTTTGTAAATCCGGGACAACCACAGTTGGAATGTCCTCTCCAAAATAGTGCTTCAACCGATGACCATTCACTTTAAAATTTGGACCATCGGGTTGAGATAACTCAGTGGTTCCATAAGGAAATACTTTAGTGATGGTGAATGGTCCGCCGTACCAGCACGGATTTTAATTTTCCTGAGAAAATCTTCAATCTTGAATTGAAAAGAAGGACTCGATCACTGACGTTGAAAACGCGGTTCTTGATTTTGGAGTCATGAATCTTCTTTGTCTTTTCTTTGTAGATCAAAGAGTTCTCGTATGCTTGATCACGAAGTTCATTTAATTCATTCATTTGAACTTTTCTGTGATTACCAGCTGTCTGAATATCGAAGTTGGCATGTTTCAAGGCCTAGTATGCTTTGTGCTCAAGATCAATCGGCAGATGACCGCGCTTAACTTCCATTACTAGCTATGGAGTACACCCGATGGTTGTTTTATAAGGTATTTGCACGGAAGGCCCCAGTGCGCGTCATCCGATTTATCCGACCAAGAGGCACGGTTTTAAGCCTCTTCATCGTCCTTTCCAAATTCTTTTATACCCGGTTAGAAACTTCCACTTGCCCACTTGTTTTGGGGGTGGTACGCAAAATAGAGAGGCGGTGGGTTACACCATACTTTTGCATGACTCTATCAAACCGGGTCATTGCAGAAATGCGCATTCACGATCACCGATTATAGCTCGTGGAGTTCCAAACCTAGCAAAAAGAGATTTTAAGAATTTTACAACAACTCCGGCATCATTGGTAGGTAAAGCTTTCGCTTCAACCCATTTTGACAAATAGTCAACAGCCACAAGTATGTATTTGTTTCCTCGAGATGAAGGAAATGGCCCCATAAAGTCAATGCCCCAGATGTCAAAAATCTCACACACTTGAATGGCGTTTTGCGGCATTTCATTTCTTTGTGAGATATTTCCGTGACGTTGACAAGCGTCACATGCTTTGACAAAATCGTAGGCATCCTTATAAATAGTGAGCCAATAAAACCCGGAATCAAACACCTTTTTGGTAGTGTAGTTTGGACTATGATGGCCCCCGGTGGGTCCAGCATGGCAAGCTTTGAGAATGTCCATAGCTTCCTGTCCATAAACACATCGTCGGATGACTTGATCCGCACATATTTTGAATAAGTAGGGGGCGTCCCAGAAGTAATGTTTAACATCCTTGAAGAATTTGTTCTTACTGTTGGGAATTAAACATTCCTTTCACTATGAAGTTACCCGCATGATAATTTGCAAAGTCAGCAAACCATGGTGTAGTAGAGTTTCCACGAAAAGTAACCGCATTGAGTGTTTCGAGAGGAAATGTTTCATTTATTTCCTTTTTCTTGAAAACATCTTGGTGTGGGTTTTTCTAATCGGGACGAGAGATGATCGAGCTAGGTTCTCACCCTTTTTATCACGTATAATGATATCAAATTCTTGCGGAGGAGAACCCAACGGCAATCGGCTTTGCATCTTGTTTTGCAAAGAGATATTTGAGAGCCGAGTGATCCGTATACACCACGCATTTGGTCAAGATTAAGTACGGTCGAAACTTCTCAAACGCATACACCACGGCTAGTAGCTCTTTTTCTGTGGTGGTGTAATGGGTTTGAGCCTCGATCATAGTTTTACTTGCGTAATGGATAGAAATTTGAAATGCTTGGTATATCGTTGCCGAGGACTGCACCGATAGCAAAATCGTGCATCGCGATGAGTTCAAAGGGTAAATCGATGGGCAACGAATGGTGCTTCCGTAAGCTTTTTTTTCTTTAATGTTTCAAAAGCTTTGATGCACTCAGGTGAGAAGATAAAAGGAGCATCTTTTTCAAGGAGATGAGTCATAGGCCGGCGATTTTAGAAAATCTTGTATGAATCTGCGATAAAACCGGCATGACCTAAAACTCCTATACCTTTGACGGTAGTAGGATGAGGCAATTTAGCAATAACATCGACTTTTTACACTTCGCTTACACTATTTCCGACACTAAGCTAGATGTCGAGTTCTTTCCAAGGGTACAACCACTCCCACACACAATGTATTTTGAGGACTAAAATACTAACCACTCACGCTCACAAGATTATGATGGTTTAATACTACAATGAAGTATGAATCAACACAAGATCATACAACACTAAACAAACAAGACTTCCAACTTCTCGTTTGAAGCTTGAATGTGACTTGATCTTCTTTGCTACAAAAGAGATCACTAATATGATATGAAACTAAGTTAGAAAGGTTAGAGAGAAGATATGTATGAGAGTATGTTAGAAAGGGATGAAAAAAACTACTTGGCTTGGCATTGCTATTTATAGCCAAAGTGGGATGTGAGGCGTCCACGGACGCTTGGAACCCTTAAAGGGTTCGCCCACTGGTACCATACAGTTTGGTTCAGCGACAGCCAAGATATCAAATCTTGCCAAAGTCAACTCTATCTAAGTGAGTTTGTGCAAGATATGAAGAGTACAAATCTATACAAAATATCTAATGGAATTTTCCAATGATTTCCATGATGCAATACATGATCTCATATGTTGTATTTCTATTTTTAGAAATATGCAAATGCTTAAGTAGTGTTTGGTTTTAAGAACCTAACACATTCTAAAACTACTATCATACATAATGATTAGAGTCATATCAAGATGTTACTAATCATAAATGTAAATGCTTGAATGATGAATATATTGTTTGAAAAAGCTTGTTTAAATATCTATTAAACTTGACAAGCTTTAAGCTTTTATAAATTAAATTTACTTTTGTCGTTAACAAAACTTAGGCAAAGATCAAAAATATAAATAACGTTTAATGACGATATTTGTATCAACAATCTCCCCCTTTTTGTTGAGGACAAAATATAAATTTTATTTTTATAAAAGATACAAAGTTTGTACAAGAGTTATAAAAATGTGACAATCCGTACTTTCAGGTCATTTCTCGACACAATTCATGTCTCATTATTTCAACATTTATAGTAAACTTGGTTTACTTGTTTCAAATTCGCGTAACCTTGGAGGTTTAGCGGCGAATTCATGATCATGACATCACGTGCATTTCATATGGACTATGATTAGTCTACATTTCATTGACATCATTTGCATCATATCAATTCATTCACGACAATTCATTTCACATTTATCGCGTAATTTTTATATTTAATAATCTTTATCGCGTGAGTTATTATTTTGAATATTATCCCGTTACTTTCAAAAATGATCCCGATGTATTTTTAAACTTACATTTAGTTTATAAAAACTATATTTTTAGTTTTCTTAATGTTTCAAATTTATTTGGTATATTAATCGTTAAAGTTTAATTATTACGTCGTTTTTCTTAAAAATTATACGATAATTATTTTATCACTCAAATTTCACAAGGAATGTATTTTTATAATTTTTATCATCTCATTACATTCTATTTTGGCCTAATAAAAACTTACTTGCACCAAGTATTACCATTTACCTTTACTTATACATTTCACTACATTTTAACAATTACACAAATTATACAATATATATATATACATTTTAAAAAAATATATATATATTAGACACATTTCCCCCCCCCTTGGCCGACCAAGGGGGAGGTGACAATTAATGGATGTATGGCTCTTTGATTGTCATAATTTTTACACTACCAAAAGTCTTACTTGTTACTTATTTATTCACCTCAACATAATTCACAAAGTACTAGCAAAATATTTTCTCTTCTTTGGGTTCTCCTCTCTTCAACCGGTTATACATCAAGGAGTACAAGGGATCAAAGATTTTTGCAAGATCAAGTCATATACAATCTAGTTTATACTCTTTTTATGGTTTTGAAATAAAAACCAAGGGTATTTAAGTTTAAACCTTGTTACTTTCACCTCATCACTATTACTAGTAAGCATATTCTTGTCATTTTCAAGTTTCCTTTTCATTTTCATATGTTTCTTTTCATTTTTGGAGCTTATATGCATGATATGTGATTTATACCATTTATTTCATGATTTTAGAGTTATCTATATATATATGGTCATCCTATAATTATCCCCTTGGTATTGGTTGGTCTTGATGGTGATTAGGAACCCATGACACCCTAAGAAGGTGTATGGTAGGATTAGATTAGTTTTGGTGTTGATTTGAAGGGATTAGAATAGGTTTTGTCCGAGAAAAACTATTTTCGATAACTATATATTTATGTTCTGTCCTTAATTCGAATTTCTGGAAAAACCTACTGTTGGTACGAAACTTTGGCCTTGATTTTTAGAAAATATACTTTAAAACGAATCCGTGGCCGCTTGAACGGATAAAAACGGAGTTATAACGAAGAAGTTATGGATTTTACAAGTTTGACGACGAAAATTATATTTTTCAGAAATTTCAGCAACATGTTTTTAGTTTGTTCGGGTCAAAAACGAGCCTTAAGCTTCACAAATTATTTCGACTTGTCAAAAATATATTAGTATACTTTGATACGAAGCTAAGGATGTATAAAACGTAGAAAACGGATTTGAAACGACAAAGATATGCACTTTTTCATAAACTTGCCGTAACTAATTTTCTGCACACAATTAGCCAAAAACCACCATCTTTAACCCTTATTATCTTTATGATCGAGACCTTTTGGGCGAAAACTCCTGAACTGAAACTTTTAGATATCGATACAAACTTTCCAAAACCGTCGAAGTTCGTTTCTAACGACGACGTCACGCTGTTTAACGACTTAATTACTTTTCCAAAGCCATTTTGGTAATTTCACAAAATTCCGACGACATTGTTTTGCGACGAAAAGTGGTAAATTCTCTAAAAATCATTATAAAACCATTGTAGGATGACATTTTGACGTAAAAATATGTAAAGTCATTTTTGAAGGGTCAAGACGTCAAAAGAGTATTTTTCGACGCCGAGTAATATTTTCAAAACTCGTAAATGGTATAAATAACATATCAAATGCATGCATAACATTACATTGCAACTCATGACATATCATATCATTGATAATAGGTCCCGGTTAACGCATCACATTAAACCTCGGTGTACTCACTTTTGCCATTATTCCAGTTTATCCAAGTGAGTTTTCATAGCCCCGTTTACATGCTTTGATTATTTTCAAACCCACGGGGGAGAATACATTGCACTACATTTTCTTTGTACGATACCAAGTATGTTAAATTCATTACATTGCTTAAGTTAACGCATTTGCCAATTTGAAAGTCCCCATTTCTTGAACATGAACCGTTAATCTTTGAAGCGAGGATGAGTGGATAGATCTATCGAGGGTGACGCCTCCATCCGGGTTGGTGAATCCCAACCAGGAAAACGGATTCATTTCATTTGATAACATTACGGAGTTGTGGCAAACACTCTGGGGCATACATGATTGAACAGTCTAGTTTCGGGGTCATGGGCTTAGAGCAATTGTAACATTATTTTTACGTGACTTGATGGTCATGCATGATAGATACTTGTGTAGTCGGATAAAACATTTACATAAACCTATGATTTCTCACCAACATTATTGTTGACCGTTTTTTGCAATGTATTTTCAGTAATCGAGGCATTATCATCATGACATGGTTTAGGGACCTACATTTTGAGTCGCCGACTTACATTATGTACATTATGGCACTTTATTTCAAAACATCGTTTGGATTTGTAACATATTTTGTATTTCCGCAAACTTTGTAAACCTTTTGGGACCGATGTTGTACTCTGAATGTTTTATTATAATATCCAACGATGTGTTTTTAAAACGACACTTTAGGTCGCTCAATATAACTGTGATGTGGTGCTATGACAGTCAATCCCCCAGGAATTCCATTCCGCTGCAAATACAGGTAAATTGGGGTGTGATGATTGGTACCAGAGCTACACTTATAGAGAACTAGGTTGCATCATTGACCCTAGACTATAGCTACATTATCATAGCATCTCATCATTTCATCATAGTACATATTCATTTTTCATGCGGATTCACTTACACTTTATTCGAGATTATTTATTTCTTTTATTTCACATCGGTTGTCACAGCACATGTCTTCGATTCACATCCCATCACCATATCATCGGACTCTAGCTCGGATGATGTTCCAGCTAACCCCATCATGGATGATGTTGCATCACATTCCACTGAGATCGTATCTTCCATTGGATCTACTCCAGCCTTCCCAGTGATCATGACCGACATCGAGACCGAACCCTTCGAGGAGGGCGAGGTTGCACCCACTCCTCATTAGCCCAAAGCTCACGCATCCACTAGCACCATCACCACCATCATCACCATCTCCATCATATTTTATTAGAGATCCTTTACCTACAGACTTGCGCCCAAAAAGCGTGCTCGTTTTGATATCCCTACACCACCATCTTCTGAACCCGAGCCACCCGCTAGATTTGAGTTAGGTGAGAGTTCTAGGGCATTGCTGTTCGCCGCCGACCCTTCTACCGAGGCATTAGGAGCCGTATTGATAGTCGCCAGATCCGATAGATAGATTGTCGCGCATTGGAGGAACTGTCGGTAGATAGGATTGAGCCCATTGCGGAGGAGGTCGAGGGTTTAGTGCTAGCAGTGGTTTCGATTGACTTATCTCATCGAGTATTCAGATAGGCGCAGTTAGAGGACAGGGAGAGTATTGCTTCTTTTGCAGTACAGGTTGATGAGTTGAGGAGTTTGGTGGATAGTTTGTCACTCGTGTTCGCATCTTCAGGATAGGGCGGCGAGCACCATGAGGTGCCTTATGTAGACTTTGTCATTGTATAGTTTTGACCATTATTATCCTAGTCACAAGGTGTGTGACGTAGTTTAAAGAACTTGTTGTATTTTGGTTGTTGTACAAACAAATGTATCAAGTATTGACTCTACTATGTAGGAATGGTTATTATTATCTATGATATCGGTCCATGTAGGCGAAATTTTCATGTATATTATCCACGGGTGTTGTGATTATATTTGTGATATTTCGTTATTGTTCCGTTGTGATTCCATTTATCTTTATGCATGATTGTGGTTGTGGATATATTTGTATGATGGTTGTTTCTACTTACGAATTCTCATGATTGTTTCATCTTGTGATTTTGAAGAATTATGGCTACTAAGAAAGCTTACACCTGAAATGACCCCAGTAAATTCAAAAGTTGGTGAATGATAGCATTGCTAATGCACTAAGAGTCGAAAGGAAACAGTGGTCGCTGCTTTGGCCGCGCTAGGCTAGCTATACGGTAATGCCGGAGGATCTGGGGTTAAGAAATGTTCGTACAAAGATTTCAAGAGTGGTGAACCCACTAAGTTTCGAGGTACCGAGGGAGCTACTGCAATGGTACGATGGTTTGAGAAATTGGAATCGGTGTTTTTGCTTTGTAACTGTCCGGATGATAGTAAGGTCAAATTTGCTACGAGCACTTTACTCGATGGAGCGTTGTCATGGTGGAATTCATACGCTCAACCGATTGGAATGGAGAATGCTTTTAAGCTTACTTGGGAGGAATTTAAGGGCTTGGTGACTAAGAAGTTTTGTCCTCGAACGGAAATCAAAAAGTTGGAGACGGAGTTCTATGAATTGGTCACTATTGGATATGATATTGACTCGTACATTCGGAGATTCCAGGAATTGGCCGCGTTATGCCCGTCGATGGTATCGGATAATGAAAAGTTGCTAGAGGCTTTCATCGGGGGACTTCCCGAGGTTATTCAAGGAGATGTGACTTCATTTGACCCACAAACAATCGAGGAAGCTATTCGAGTGACTCAGAAGTTGATGGCACAAGTGGTGAAGCGAGGTAAGTACACCACCACCAACCGAAGCAACAACAACAACCCCAACAACCGCTACAATTTCAACAATAACCGAGGCAACTACAACAACAATAGCAACAACAACAAACGCAAGTGGGACAACACTAGGGGTAGGAATGCTACTCAACAACCACCCAAGAGGCAAGAGGTTGCTAAGGCTTATGTTGCGGGTCCGAAGGAAGGAAAATGATATACGGGGGTTTGCCAAGTGTAATAAGTGTTTGAGTCATCACAATCCGGTCGATGTCCCGATCCGTGAAAATTGCAAGAAAGTTGGTCACTGTACTAGGGATTGCAAGTGGCCACAAGTTACATGTTTTGGTTAAGGGAAGCTGGACACTACAAGAGGGATTGTAAGAAAGGAGAGAATCAAGCAAATCCGAATCAAGGAGGTTTGGCACGAGGAAGGGTTTACGTCATTGGAGGCGGAGAAGATAGGGAGAACCCGAATGTCATAAGGTAACGCTTCTTCTCAATAATCGTTATGCTTCATTTTATTTGATTCGGTGCGATAAAAGTTTTGTGTCCAATGCATTTGCACCTTTGCTCAACATTAAACCAACTACATTAGACATATCATACAACGTCGAATTAGCTAATGGTAGCGTAGTTCACACCAACACCATTGTCCGGTTGCACATTCAATTTTCTTAATCATCCCTTCAACATAGACCTCATGCCCGTAGATTTGAGTAGTTTCGACGTCGCTCATCGCATGGACTGGTTATCTAAGCATCGCGCAAAGATCATTTGTGATGAGAAAGTAGTTCATCTTCCCTACAACGCAAACTTTGATTATTCGTGGGGAACGAAGTGGAACCGAATTAGTATCATATCGCGCATCAAAACGGAGAAGTACATTAAGAAAGGTTGTCTTGCTTTCTTAGCCCATGTAACCGAGGAAAAGTCGGAGGAGAAGCGACTTGAAGATGTTCCTATTGTTCGTGAATTTTCTGAAGTATTTCCCGAGGATTTACCAGGACTTCCACCGGCACGACAAGTAGAATTTCAAATTGACTTAGTGCCCTGAGCTGCACCGACAATTGGCGAGCACCGTATCGTTTAGCACCATCCGAAATGCAAGAGTTGTCTAATCAATTGCAAGAACTTCTAGACAAAGGATTCATTAGGCCAAGTTCCTCGCCTTGGGGAGCACCGGTCTTGTTTGTGAAGAAGAAGGATGGATCCTTCCAAATGTGCATAGATTATCGAGAATTGAACAAGTTAACGGTGAAGAATCGCTACCCACTCCCCAGAATTGATGACTTGTTCGATCAGTTGCAAGGTTCAAGTATTTATTCCAAGATTGATCTTCGATCGGGTTATCATCAGCTCGAAGTTCGGGAAGAGGATATTCCGAAAACAGCGCTTAGAACACGTTACGGTCATTACGAGTTTCAAGTGATGCCGTTTGGATTGACTAATGCACCGGCGGTATTCATGGATCTCATGAATAGAGTATGTAAACCGTATTTGGACAAGTTTGTTATAGTGTTCATCGACGACATCTTGATCTACTCAAAGAACAAAGAGAGCACGAAGAGCATTTAAGGATGATTTTAAGGCTACTCAAGAATGAGAAGTTGTATGCCAAATTTTTGAAGTGTGATTTTTGGAACCACAAAGTGCAATTTCTTGGTCATGTCATTGATAGTCAAGGACTACAAGTTGATCCCGCAAAGATTGAAGCCGTAAAAGATTGGGCTACTCCAACGAATCCTACAGAAATTCGACAATTTCTAGGACTAGCCGGGTATTACCGAAGGTTCATCGAAGGTTTTTCAAAGATAGCGAGACCTTTGACCAAGTTGACACAGAAAAACAAGAAGTATGAGTGGGGAAAGAAACAAGAAGTTGCTTTTCAGTTGTTGAAGCAAAAACTTTGTAGTGCACCAATTTTAGCACTACCCGAAGGAATTGAGAACTTTGTTGTATATTGCGACGCTTCGCATAAAGGACTTGGGGCTGTTTTAATGCAAAACGAGAAGTTGATAGCGTATGCTTCGACAACTTAGGTTCATGAGAAGAACTACACAACTCATGATCTCGAGTTAGGAGTCCGTAGTTTTTGCGTCAAGATTTGGAGACACTACCTCTACGGTACAAAGTGCACAATGTTTACCGACCACAAGAGTTTGCAATATATTCTTGATCAGAAGGAGCTTAATATGAGGCAACGCCGTTGGTTGGAGTTACTCAGCGACTATGATTGTGAAATCAAGTATCACCCGGGAAAAGCCAATGTTGTGGTTGATGCTCTTAGTCGAAAGAGAGGCCTAAACCTTTAAGAGTTCGATCATTGGGAATGACGATTATTTCTCCTTTACCGTCAAAAATCCACGAAGCACAGATAGAAGCACTTAAGGAGGAGAACCGACCAAGCGAAAAGCTTTATGGTATGCCCGAAAGCGTAAATGGTTTTGTGAAGAGAGCAGATGGAGTATTATGTTTCAAGGATAGAATGTGGGTTCCATTGTATGGCGGAATACGAGAATTGATTATGCATGAGTCGCATAAGTCAAAGTATTCTATTCATCCAGGATCGGATAAGATGTATCAAGATCTTAAGAAGCTTTATTGGTGGCCGAACATGAAAGCGGAGATTGCCACTTACGTTAGCAAATGTCTTACTTGCTCTAAGGTGAAAGTCGAATATCAGAAGCCTTCAGGTTTACTCCAACAGCCGGAAATTCCTCAATGGAAATGGGAACGCATTACAATGGACTTTGTTACGCAACTTCCTAAGACATCGGGAGGTTACGACGCTATTTGGGTAATTGTTGATCGTCTTACCAAATCAGCCCATTTCATACCTATTAGAGAGACTTATTCAATGGAGCAACTCACTAGACTTTATGTCAAGGAAATAGTCTCAAGGCACGGAGCACCAATTTCTATCATTTCCGACAGAGATAGTCGATTCACTTCAAACTTTTGGAATTCATTGCAAGATTCATTCGGAACCAGATTAGAGATGAGCACAGGATATCACCCACAAACCGACGGTCAAAGTGAAAGGACCATTCAAACGTTAGAAGATATGAGGGCATGTTATTGATTTTGGAAATGGTTGGGCTAACCATTTGCCATTGATTGAATTCTCGTACAACCATAGTTATCACACCAAGATAAAGATGGCACCATTCGAGGCAATCGTATGGTCGTAGTGCCGCTTCACATTTTGTTGGGCCGAGGTAGGAGACGCACAACTTCTATCGGGTCCGAAATGGTACGGAAACCACGAAAAGATTGTTCAAATTCGTGATAGACTCGTAACTGCAAGGAGTCGACAGAAAAGTTATGCGGATGTTAGACGCAAGGATTTGGAATTTCAAGTAGGTGACAAAGTTATGTTGAAAGTATCGCCTTGGAAGGGCGTGGTACGATTTGGAAAGCGTGGGAAGTTAAACCCGAGATACATTGGACCATTCAAGATTTTGAGCAGAGTTGGTCCGGTAGCTTATCGACTTGATCTTCCATCAACACTTAGCCATGTGCACAACACGCTTCACGCTTCAAACTTGAAGAAGTGTCTTTCTGAATCGCCGTTATTCCATTGGACGAAGTTCAGCTGACGACAAACTCAATTTTGTGGAGGAACTTTTCAGAAATCATGGACCGCGAGGTCAAGCAGTTGAAACAGAGTCGTATTCCTATTGTGAAAGTTCGTTGGAATTCTCGACGAGGTCCTGAGTTTACTTGGGAACGGGAGACCGATGCGGCAAGTATCCTCATCTTTTCACCGACACCGTTAGACCTAACAACGATTGAATTCAGGGTCTGAATTCCTTTTTGATGGGCTTAATGTGACAATCCGTACTTTCAGGTCATTTCTCGACACAATTCATGTCTCATTATTTCAACATTTATAGTAAACTTGGTTTACTTGTTTCAAATTCGCGTAACCTTGGAGGTTTAGCGGCTAATTCATGATCATGACATCACGCACATTTCATATGGACTATGATTAGTCTACATTTCATTGACATCATTTGCATCATATCAATTCATTCACGACATTTCATTTCACATTTATCGCGTAATTTTTATATTTAATAATCTTTATCGCGTGAGTTATTATTTTGAATATTATCCGCTATTTTCAAAATGATCCCGATGTATTTTAAACTTACATTTAGTTTATAAAAACTATATTTTTAGTTTTCCTAGTGTTTCAAATTTATTTGGTATATTAATCGTTAAAGTTTAATTATTACGTCGTTTTTCTTAAAAAATTACTCGATAATTATTTTATCACTCAAATTTCACAAGGAATGTATTTTTATAATTTTTATCATCTCATTACATTCTATTTTGGCCTAATAAAAACTTACTTGCACCAAGTATTACCATTTACCTTTACTTATACATTTCACTACATTTTAACAATTACACAAATTATACAATATATATATATACATTTTAAAAAAAAAATATATATATTAGACACATTTCCCCCCCCCTTGGCCGACCAAGGGGGAGGTGACAATTAATGGATGTATGGCTCTTTGATTGTCATAATTTTTACACTACCAAAAGTCTTACTTGTTACTTATTTATTCACCTCAACATAATTCACAAAGTACTAGCAAAATATTTTCTCTTCTTTGGGTTCTCCTCTCTTCAACCGGTTATACATCAAGGAGTACAAGGGATCAAAGATTTTTGCAAGATCAAGTCATATACAATCTAGTTTATACTCTTTTTATGGTTTTGAAATAAAAACCAAGGGTATTTAAGTTTAAACCTTGTTACTTTCACCTCATCACTATTACTAGTAAGCATATTCTTATCATTTTCAAGTTTCCTTTTCATTTTCATATGTTTCTTTTCATTTTTGGAGCTTATATGCATGATATGTGATTTATACCATTTATTTCATGATTTTAGAGTTATATATATATATATGGTCATCCTATAATTATTCCCTTGGTATTGGTTGGTCTTGATGGTGATTAGGAACCCATGACACCCTAAGAAGGTGTATGGTAGGATTAGATTAGTTTTGGAGTTGATTTGAAGGGATTAGAATAGGTTTTGTCCGAGAAAAACTATTTTCGATAACTATATATTTATGTTCTGTCCTTAATTCGAATTTCTGGAAAAACCTACTGTTGGTACGAAACTTTGGCCTTGATTTTTAGAAAATATACTTTAAAACGAATCCGTGGCCGCTTGAACGGATAAAAACGGAGTTATAACGAAGAAGTTATGGATTTTACAAGTTTGACGACGAAAATTATATTTTTCAGAAATTTCAGCAACATGTTTTTAGTTTGTTCGGGTCAAAAACGAGCCTTAAGCTTCACAAATTATTTCGACTTGTCAAAAATATATTAGTATACTTTGATACGAAGCTAAGGATGTATAAAACGTAGAAAACGGATTTGAAACGACAAAGATATGCACTTTTTCATAAACTTGCCGTAACTAATTTTCTGCACACAATTAGCCAAAAACCACCATCTTTAACCCTTATTATCTTTATGATCGAGACCTTTTGGGCGAAAAAACTCCTAACTGAAACTTTTAGATATCGATACAAACTTTCCAAAACCGTCGTGTTCGTTCTCTAACGATCGACGTCTGCTTTTCGACTACTTTCCAAAGCCATTTTGGTAATTTCATAAAAATTCCGACGACATTGTTTTGCGACGAAAAGTGGTAAATTCTCTAAAAAATCATTATAAAACCATTGTAGGATGACATTTTGACGTAAAAATATGTAAAGTCATTTTTGAAGGGTCAAGACGTCAAAAGAGTATTTTTCGACGCCGAGTAATATTTTCAAAACTCGTAAATGGTATAAATAACATATCAAATGCATGCATAACATTACATTGCAACTCATGACATATCATATCATTGTAATAGGTCCGGTTAACGCATCACATTAAACCTCGGTGTACTCACTTTTGCCATTATTCCGCATTATCCAAGTGAGTTTTCATAGCCCGTTTACATGCTTTCGATTTTTTCAAACCCACGGGGGAGAATACATTGCACTACATTTTTCTTTGTACGATACCCAGTATGTTAAATTCATTACATTGCTTAAGTTACCGCATTTGCCAATTTGAAAGTCCCCATTTCTTGAACATGAACCGTTAATCGTTGAAGCGAGGATGAGGATAGATCTACAGGGTGACGCTCCATCCGGTTGGTGAATCCCAACCGTGAAAAGCGGATGCATTTCATTTGATAACATTACGGAGTTGTCCGGCAAACACTCTGCAGGGCATACATGATTGAACAGTCTAGTTTCGGGGTCATGGGCTTAGAGCAATTGTAACATTATTTTTACGTGACTGGATGGTCATGCATGATAGATACTTGTGTAGTCGGATAAAACATTTACATAAACCTATGATTTCTCACCAACATTATTGTTGACTGTTTTAGCAATGTATTTTCGTGTAATCTGAGGCATTATCATCATGACATGGTTTAGGGACCTACATTTTGAGTCTTGGCGCATACGACTTACATTATGTACATTATGGCACTTCATTTCAAAACATCGTTTGGATTTGTAACATATTTGTATTTCCGCAAACTTTGTAAACCTTTTGGGACCGATGTTGTACTCTGAATGTTTTATTATAATATCCAACGATGTGTTTATAAAACGACACTTTAGGTCGATTCAATATAATGTGATGTGGTGCTATGACAGTCAATCCCCCAGGAATTCCATTCCGCTGCAAAACAGGTAAATTGGGGGTGTGACAAAAAATGTTAGTTTTAGAACTTGAAAAGGAAATGATAATGCAAGTGTATGATGTTTGACTTTTTATGAAAGTCAAAGTATGCAGTTTGACTTTTTTAAGAAAAGTCAAGTATTATCAATGAGGGTTCCTGTTTGACTTTAGAAAGTCAATGTATGCGCTTTGACTTTTTAGGAAAAGTCAAATATAAATGATTTCAAAGTTCTATATTTTCTCCCCCTTTTTGTCTCAACAAAAAGAAGAGGCAATGCAGAATGTAATGAGCCCGAGCTATTATCTCCCCCTTGTTCAAAGCTCCCCCTAAATTGGGTGCTTCAATGGGAAGATTCATGGATTGTGAAAATAAAGCTAAAAAAAATTGTTAGTAATAATGATCATTCACAAGCATTTCCAAACACTATGTAATGACACCAATAATATAATAAACAACATTCATTAGTAAAAAAAATTTCATGGGTAAAGATCATGAAAAGAGAACACAATGATGTGTTTTTAGTACAAGATATCAAATCTTGCCAAAGTCAACTCTATCTAAGTGAGTTTCTGCAAGATATGAAGAGTACAAATCTATACAAAATATCTAATGGAATTTTCCATTTTCCTATCAAGTGATTGGATGGGGCCGCGTTTCAATGAGAACCTCATTTTCTTAGCCAACAAGGACCATAACCCGGGTCCTATCAACGGTTTGGGCCGTTTGCTCACAAGTTGAGCAACCATGCCTAGGAGGGTAGTATGTTTGGGGAGGTTGTGGTGGTGGAATGGTAGATGTGTTGGTGTTGGTGGTCATGATGGAGGCAAGCAAAGCACTTTGCATTTGCATTGTCTCACTCAAGTGAGAGTCCACCATGCCTTTGAATTGATGGAGGTTGTGGAGTTCGGTTTGAATCTCCTCTCTAGTGGGATTGGCATCCCACATACACTCCTCAATGTCCTCAAGATGAGGTGACATTGAGGTGGGGAGTGAATGATCCCCATACAAAGGACCATGAATGTCTTTGTGAATGAGGTGAAAGAGAAGAGGTTTAGGCCCTAATGGGGCGTTTGGGTCAAGGGATGACCGAGGTGATTTATGAGCCATTCGCTCAATTGAGCCAAAGGATGGCAATGGTGGTGGATGATTTGGCCTAGGAGGCAAGTCATCCAAGTCCTCCAAGAAAGGATTCGGGGAGGTTGGTGAAGTGGAAAACAACTCCATGGGAATGAGAGTTGGAGACCTTGGTGAAGGTGGTGAGGGTGTCTTGGATGTTTGGATAGGTGCTGGTGGAGGTGATGTAGGTGTTTTTGTTGGTGGTGGAGTGGTGATCACAATGTGTGATGTATTTGGTGTAGCTAAGGTAAGATTTGTATCATCTCGGATGGGAGATGAGATTGTGAGTGGAGAAGACTCGGATGATGAGCTAAGATGAACGAAGCAACAAGGCCTCACGCTCATTCTAGCGGTCTTCTTGCAAGGTTTTGGAGAGGATTTAGTCATTTTTAACTTTGGTTTTTGCTTTGCTAGATAATGGTGAAAATGAGGAAGGTGTGAGGATGATCATGGTAAAGCTTCTCAATTTATAGGAGTGAAAAATTGTTGAGAAATGTGTTTGATTTGATGTTGAACCATTGAAGAGATGAGGTTCCTAATCATTTGGAAGTGGGTTGAATGCTAGTCATATCACCCAAGTCAATCCATACAAGGGAGATAGAGTGAAGAAGAAAAGATTTGCAATAAATGTGTTCTAGTGAGTGGAATTTCCTAACATTCAGATTAACCACGGATTTGAAGGTACCAAAAATTTGGTTCCTTCCTTTATGCCAAAGGGCTCCTTGGGTGGATTTTTCAAATTTTTGAATTTTGGTGGGAAATGGATTTCTTATATACCTTAGTGAATTATACTAGTTCTAATAACAGTATAAACTAATTAAGATTGATTTATAAGTGATGGAAGATAATTTGGAATCACGAAAGAGTCGAAATTCAGAAAAGTACCTGGAGGATCCACGGCACCAAAACCATACACGGACGGTACCCAAAAAAGGGTGCCGTCTGGTCCGCCTGTACATGTACGGCGGTACCAAAATACATAAAGGACGGTACCAAAATTATGGTGCCGTCTGATCCGTGGAGTGCAGAAATATGGACAGAGTACGTTTTTAGGTGTCGGGGACTTTTCGAAACACGAAATTTCTTCTCAAAACATGTTATACTAAACATTTCTAGTTAGGAAAAGCAGATAACATATATATAAACATAGTGGAACATGTATTTTGAGCAAGGCTTATTGATTTTCACATTATAGTGAGAATGGGTAAAATTTGATAGCATACTTGCGCTATCCCCCTGCATGAAATTGTTAGCATTCACCATTGTTTCAAGTTATATTATCATCCTACATAATAAAAACAATGAAATTGTATCAAACATTAATGATAATGTATTGTTCCAAACGCTCCTTAAAAGTACCCTTATTTGTCCAACTTCTTGTAAATTTTGTTCATCATCCTACCAAGGCACTTGAACATTCCCTTAGTTTGCTTGAAATCACGATTCATTCTCTATTTCGGGAAGAGACGCATAATACTCATGAGGCGGAAGACGAGAGCTTGGAAGACCATCCTCTGAGCTATTTGATGATGATGATGATGGAGTTGGAGGTTTTGCTCTCTTGCCTTTTGTCTTAGCAACTCGTGCATCACTCAAAGGTACAAAGATGTGAGGGATGAGCTCATAGTGAAGGTGCATCCCTTTTGGTGTTGGTGGAATTGGTGCAAAGTTTCTATAGAGGCGGGTGAGGAGCATCCCGTATGGAAGAGCAACCGATCCTTGAGTTGGAATATCAATCATTCTCCTAGCTATGTAGTAGGCTAAATTGAATGGTTGATGGGTGGACAAGTTGTAGAGCATATGACAAAGGCAAGCGTTAATGTGATCCCTATTTCCTATGGTGCTAATGACGTTGGCTCTAAGTAGCTCCTCCCATTTCTTAAATTCGGGCTTAAGTTCATTTAGCTCCATTCCATATGGATCTCGGTTTACTTCTTTTCCCTTTCGGGTAACTCGGGTTGTATCACCTTTTGGATTAAAAAGGTGTTCACGGATGACATCCTTGTCGGCCAAACGGGTTTGGTAGGGTAGAGAGCGGTCATTGATAGCATCAAGAGCGGTGAGTGACCATTTATCCGAGTAGAGACAAGTTCCTCGGTTGGGAATTCCTAGCACTTGAGCAAAGTTGGCTAAGGTGATGGTGTAGTCGTTTTGATTAATTCTAAACCTAAGACAAAATTCATCATCGTCTTCATCACTAAACCGGTCACACTAGCATAGAATTCTAACACAAACCTAGGACAAATTGGTTCATCGATGTCAAGAAGACAATCGAATTGAATGGCGGCTAGTTCTTCATGGAGATTTGTGTTTTCAAGGAAGGATGACTGAATGGTTCTACCCTCATGGAAATACCTTGATTCTAGACCCCTAAATATTTCTACTTGTTCCTTGGTAAGTCCTTTGGTTTTGTGGTGTTTGGGAATGCAGTTAAGAGTGTCTTTGTGATCATAAAATCTTGCGGCTACCATGGTTATTCCTAAGGACAAGAATTAATATGTTAAAAATGAGAATAAGTTTTAACGTTTTTGGTTCTAGTGTGTGCCTATATGAAAAAATTTTGGAGTTGCGGTTATCTCGACTCATTTTATGCACAAAAATGGTTTTAGTGGGTGTTTGGCAAATACCATGAGATAACCCAAATGCTCCTAATTCAATGTGGCTTCATTTGAATATACCCGGAATGCATATTAGTTATGCAATACCTTTAGTATTCAAGAGCATGCAAGTGATGAAAATTTAACGTTTCTATTTGTATTAGCAATGAAAAAATTGTTTTCCTACAAGTGAGAAGCTTTTCAAAACTTTTGACATAGGGTGTTTGGTTGTTTGAATAAGGCCTTATATTCATTATCTATCAATTAGTGGGAGGCATGATTTGTTTATGCAATATGATAATGTAGTACCTAATTTTGATGACTAGTTATGCAATTTGCCAATTGAATTCATATTTTGTATAAAAGCATACATAAAACCCCATGTAATGATTTGTGATAGTTTTGTGTATAAATAAGAATCCTAGACTCATAATTAAGAGATGAAATGTAGTTAGGATACTTACAATGATGTTATCTTCAGTGGTTAATGAGTGGGAAGATGACAATAATGAGCTTGGTTTAAGTTTTACACGTTTTGGTAAAGTGGGTTTTGAGGAAGAGGATGATTTGTATATAGCAGTTTTGCTTCTATAGACACCACGGACCAGACGGCACCAAAAATTTGGTTCCGTCTTTGTTGTAGTTTGGTGTCGTGGCTCTGATAGCAGTACAAGACAAAATTGTTTTGTTTTGACTATTCTAATGTTTTGGGCTATGTTTATCCTACATGTTTGGTTCCATTAACCCTAAACCAAGTCTAAGAAGATTAAAAGGTTCTCGTTTAAGAGGCTTAGTTAAGATGTCGGCAATGTTGTCTTCGGAGGATACTTTCTCGATTGAAATGTTTCCTTTTTGAACATTGTCTCGAAGAAAGTGATGGCGGATTTCAATATGTTTTGTACGAGCATGTTGAACGGGATTCTTGTTGAGATCGATGGCTCCTTTGTTGTCGCAAAGTATCACAATGTCGTTGAGATGAATTCCGTAATCTACGAGAGCTTGCTTCATCCAAAGATCTTGTTGACATGCCTTTTGAGGCGTACTCTGGCTTCATGTAGTTGAGATGGCTAAAGCCGTTTGCTTCTTTGCAAACCATGAGGTGAGACAATGTCCAACAAAAGTGCAAATACCACTTGTACTTTTTCTATCGACATAGTCACCGGCATGATCCAAGTCGGCATACACTATGGTTTCTACACCCGTTCCTTTGGGATACCATAATCCTAAACACGTTGTTCCCTTAATGTATCTAAAAATCCTTTTAAGGCTTCTAAGTGTGATGCCTTTGGGTTTTCTTGAAAGCGAGCACATAGACAAACACTAAACATAATGTCGGGTCTACTAGCCGTAAGATAGAGTAGGCTACCAATCATTCCTCTATATTTAGTGTTATCTACGGATTCACCTTCCTCATCCTTGGTTAGTTTAGTGTCCGAGGACATGGGTGTTTTAGTTGGTTTGGAATCTTCAAGACCAAATTTCCTAAGCATGTCTTTTATATATTTAGATTGGTTAAAAAATATGCCATCTTCTAGTTGTTTTATTTGAAGTCCTAGAAAGAAATTTAACTCACCCATCATACTCATTTCAAACTCGTCGTGCATGATTTTAGAGAAATCATCACATAATTCTTGACAAGTTGATCCGAATATAATGTCATCAACGTATATTTGAACAATGATAATATGTGATTCCTTTTTCTTGGTAAAAAGAGTATTATCTACTAATCCCATAGTATATTTGTTATCAATAAGAAAAGTCTTAAGTCGGTCGTACCAAGCTTTTGGTGCTTGCTTAAGACCATTCAATGCTTTCTTGAGTTTGAAGACATGATGTGGTTTCTCAAAGTCGGTGAAACCGGGAGGTTGAGCAACATACACTTCTTCGTTAATAAACCCATTAAGAAAAGCACTTTTAACATCCATTTGAAATAATTTAAAATCATAGGCACATGCATAAGCAAGCAATATTCTAATAGACTCAAGCCTAGCTACCGGTGCATAAGTTTCATCATAATCAATCCCTCTTGTTGATTATAACCTTGCGCTACAAGCCTAGCTTTGTTTCTAGATACTATCCCATTTTCATCCATTTTATTTTGAAAAACCCATTTTGTTCCAATTATAGTTTGATCTTTAGGTTTTGGAACTAATTTCCAAACATCATTTCTAACGAATTGGTTTAATTCTTCTTGCATGGCAATAACCCATGATTCATCTTTTATTGCTTCATTTATGGTTTTCGGTTCAATGGTGGATACAAAACAAAAATAATTACTTTGATTTTGGGCTTGTGACCTTAAGGTTCTTTGATTAAGTTGTCCTATGACTTTTCTAAAGGATGACTTTTAGATTCTTTGATGTTGACAATTTCTTTATTTAATGGTTCATCTTCCTTGTTATTATTAATTATTTCTTGACCTTCTATCATTTGACTTTCAACTAAGTCATCATCTACCAAAGGTGATGTCTTAGAGGGAGGTGGACTTTCGTCGAATGTTATGTTCAACGATTCCTCGACTATCATTGTTTCTTTGTTTAGGACAATGTAAGCTTTACTAGTTTGAGAGTAACCAAGAAATACACCTTCATAAGACTTTGGGTCAAACTTGGTGAGATAATCCTTAGTATTAAGAATAAAGCATTTACAACCAAAGACTCTAAAATATCCTAACGTTGGCTTTTTACCTTTATAGAGTTCATATGGTGTTTTGTTTAAGAAAGGACGTATTAAGACTCTATTCAAAATATATGTAGAAGTGTCAACGGCGTTACACCAAAACTTTTGAGGAATGTTTTGTTCATTAAGCATTGTTCTACTCATTTCTTGAATTGTTCTATTTTTACGTTCTACTACTCCATTAGATTGAGGTGTTCGTGGAGCGGAAAGTTATGTGTTATACCATTTGTATCACAAAAGTTTCCAAATTGAGTTTCGTTGTCAAATTCACGACCATGATCCGTTCGGATCGACACGAATTTGACACCTAGAAGATTTTGAATTTTCTTGCTAAGTATTTCAAATTTATCAAAAGCTTCATTTTTGGTTTTCAAAAATAACGTCCAAGTAAACCTTGAGTAATCATCTACTATGACCAAAGTGTATAAGTTGCCTCCATAGCTTCTTATAGCGGATGGTCCAAACAAGTCCATATGTAATAATTCTAGACACTTAGATGTGGACACCATATTTTTAGATTTGTGACTACTATGTGTTTGTTTACCAATTTTGCAAGCGTCGCAAAAGTGTTGGTCATATTTAAGTTTTGGTAAATTCCTAACCAATTCTTTTGAAGATAGGTTTTGTATAAGTCTCATATTAGCGTGACCTAAGCGTCTATGCCAAAGAGATGAGCTATCGTCTAATGTTGTTAGGCAAAGTTTGTCATTATATGTTTTATCTATTTTCATGACGTATATGTTATTTTTCCTAACTCCTTTAGCTATGGTGATACCATCTTTTAGTATTTTACTACCATTTTCATCAAATAGTACTTTATACTTTTTATCACATAGTTGGCTAATACTAAGTAGATTAAATCCTAACCTATCCACATGAGCAACATTTTCAATAGTTAGGGAGTTATGAGCAATCGTACCTTTGCCAATAATTTTGCTTTTGAGATTGCTACCAAAGGTGACATTACCTCCGTCATACTCTTGGTATGATGAGAAGAGACTTTTGTTGCCCGTCATGTGTCGTGAGCAACCACTATCTTTTATCCATTCATCGGGTTCCAATCCAACTTTCAAGCATACCTAAGAAGCAAATAACTCAAGCATTTGGTCCCCAATATCTCATGGGTCCATTTGGGTTAAACATACCATTTATTTGATTCATGTATGGAAACGATGGGTAAGAGTTCCATGGCATGTAATCTGGAGTTTGATATGGTCTAGGAAAGTTTTGATTCCAACCATTGTGTTGGTAGTTGGGTTGTACGTTGTGGTTGCTCTTAGGAAAGGGGCGTTTGGCAAAAGAAGTTTTATATCGTTGTTGAGTAGTTTTTGATCTAAATTCATTTTTAACAAGTCCTACTCCTGATGTAATAGCTGGTTTTAGTTTAACATTATCATTGGTTTTCTTTGTTACTTTAACAAATTCAAGATGCGGTCCAGTATTGCGAACATTCTCTTTGAAGTACCCACGGTACCATTTTGCACAACGGACGGAACCCTTATTTTGGTTTCGTCTGGTCCGTGCTATCGCAGCAATTTTGACGAATGTTCGTCCTTTTCGGCCGTTTTGTTTTGACTCTTTGGAATTAATACTTCATTAAAACCTAGCCCATTCATGTCTCCCGGTGTTTTATGGATTTTAACTATTTCATCGGCAAGAGCGATGTTTTTGTTAAACCTTTTAAACTTAGAATTATTTTCTATTAAAACTTCTTGTGTGAGCTTTAGTTTTTCTATTTCAAGATTAAGCTCTTGACATGATTTACAATCATCGTCATTTGCTTTTCCTTTTTCAAGTCGTTTTGCTTTTTCTTTTAACTCATAAACCTCATTTTCCAAAAATTCCTTTTTGGTTTTAGAAATTTATTTTTAGTTATGATTTTTAGACTTAGCTCACACAATTGATTATATTGTTTTTGCAAGGTGTCATCATCTATAGAAGAATAAGAAGAGTCGGAAAGTACCTCATTTGACTCATGTGCCATTAGAGCGATCTCTTCCTTGCTTGATTCTTCATCGTCTTCACTATCACTCCAAGCACCACTTACAAAAGCTCGTTGAGTTTTGGTTTTAGGTGGCTTGGGACATTCTCCTATGAGATGACTTGCATCACCACATCTAAAACACTTTCTTTCACCTTTACTCTTCTTATCATCCCGATCTTTTCTGAATGGCTTCTTTTCTTCTCGAGGTTGTCTTACAAACTTTCCTCTTCTTCTAAAGAACTTCTTGAAATCTCTAACGGCCATGGCATACTCCTCATCTTCACTACCGGAACAAGATTCATCATCATCGCTTGATTCCGCCTTTGCTTTTAGAGCAACGGATTTGATCTTCTCCTTTCTTCCTTTGATGATCTCCGAATCTTTCTCCATTACCATTTCGTGAACTTTGAGGTTGCCAATTAGCTCGTCTAGTGACATTATTGAGAGATCTTTTGATTCTTCAATAGCGGTCACTTTAGCTCTCCATTTGGGATGGAGTGCTCTAAGAAATTTCCCGACAAAGTTCTTACTACGAAAAGATTCATCAAGTGCTTTAAGTGATGTAATGATAGTGTTAAAGCGAGCAAAGCCACAATCAATGGTTTCATCTTCCGGGATAACAAATTGTTCATATTGTTGAACAAGAAGATCAATTTTGTTATCCTTGACTTGTGAATTACCTTGATGTGTAACAATTAAAGATTCCCAAATATCTTTGGCGGTTTCACACATAAAAATTCTTTCATATTCTTTTCTAGGTAAAGCATTATAAAGCATCATTTTAGCTTCATTATTTTTAGCAACTAATTTCTTTTGTTCATCAACGGAAATATCCTTTGTTGTAGAACTAAAATCTCCTTTAACAATAATAAACCAAAGATCTATATCTTTTGATTTTACATATGTTTCAAAGCGGTTTTTCCAATAGATAAATCCATTGGTTTCAAAGAGTGGTGGTCTTTGCATAGATTGCCCTTCTTTAAAGTTTTCGAATCCATGGATCGTTTCAAGTTTATAAAATACAAGTTATTTTAGAAATTCTTGAGCAACGAGGCTCTGGTACCAATTGTAGAAAACTAGAATGGGGGGTTGAATAGTTTACCAATTAAAAACTTTGTTTTGAAACTTATTGAAAGATCAATTGATATTGATCTTGAGTATGTTAATGAAATATGAAAGCAATGTGTAATAAGTAAATAGGGAAAGAAATGATCAAACCACAACAAGTTGTTTATAGTGGTTCGGCCTACAAGGACTCTTTTTCCTTGCCCTACTCCACTCCCCGAGTCTCACACTCGCGAGTTTAACTTCACTAGTCAACAAGCTCCTTTCACCGGTGGAGAAACCTTTACACTTAAACACACTATTTCCGACACTAAGCTAGATGTCAAGTTCTTTCCAAGGGTACAACCACTCCCACACACAATGTATTTTGAGGACTAAAATACTAACCACTCACACTCACAAGATTATGATGGTTTAATACAACAATGAAGTATGAATCAACACAAGATCATACAACACTAAACAAACAAGACTTCCAACTTCTCGTTTGAAGCTTGAATGTGACTTGATCTTCTTTGCTACAAAAGAGATCACTAATATGATATGAAACCGAGTTAGAAAGGTTAGAGAGAAGATATGTATGAGAGTATGTTAGAAAGGGATAAAAACTACTTGGCTTGGCATTGCTATTTATAGCCAAAGTGGACAGAGGGCGTCACGGACCGGAACCCTTAAAGGGTTCCCCGTGTACCATTTTGGTACCGCCGGTCCGACAAACCAAGATATCAAATCTTGCCAAAGTCAACTCTATCTAAGTGAGGTTGTGCAAGATATGAAGAGTACAAATCTATACAAAATATCTAATGGAATCTTCCAATGATTTCCATGATGCAATACATGATGTCATATGTTGTATTTCTATTTTTAGAAATATGCAAATGCTTAAGTAGTGTTTGGTTTTAAGAACCTAACACATTCTAAAAACTACTATCATACATAATGATTAGAGTCATATCAAGATGTTACTAATCATAAATGTAAATGCTTGAATGATGAATATATTGTTTGAAAAAGCTTGTTTAAATATCTATTAAACTTGACAAGCTTTAAGCATTTATAAATTAAATTTACTTTTGTCGTTAACAAAACTTAGGCAAAGATCAAAAATATAAATAATGTTTAATGACGATATTTGTATTAACAGGATTGATGAAGGATCATCATTGAGCATCTTCTTGATGAGAAGAATATCTCCCTCGATGTCAATTGGAGCGTGATCAATTTCCCCTGAAACCGAATCACTAGACAAGTATGCTTCAATCTCTTCCAAGATGAAGTCACTTTCCTCAGCAATTGAGAGAAGGAGTAGAATTGGCAATGATGGGTTGAGATGAATGAGTGAGATTATCACTCGAAGAATTATGAACATAACCGAGAACTTCTTGAGAGTACTCTTCAGAAGTAACATCAATGATATCTATTGTTAACCTTCGGAATCATAGTTTCTTGAGTACCTCAGTGTGATCAAGGTTAAAGGTGGCGAGCTTCATTACCCACAGCGTAATGTGATTTCTTGCTCAAATACATCAATGAGAGCACGGCCCGTTCTTACGAATCCTCGTCCAACAATGAGGGGAACCCGATGATCGGCATCGAAGTCAACAACCACAAAGTCAACTGGAAAATGGAACTTTCCTACTTTCACGAATACATCCTCGGCAATGCCAAGTGGGCCGGGATATTGTATGATCGCAAGCTCAAGAGTCATGCGGTAGGAGTAAGGTCTAGAAGAGAAAGTTTCTTCCATTGAATGAGGCATCGGTTAATGCTTGCACCAAGATCGGCTAAGGCAAAGCATTCAACCATCCTTGGAAATACACAAGGTAAGAGAAATTTTCCAGGATCTCCAAGCTTCTCGGGAAGCTTTTTAACAACTTCTGGCGGTTCTCGTTCGAAGGAGTTTTAGCCATTTCAAACAGTTTTTCCTTGTTGCTTAACATGTGTTTGAGAGTTGATGCAAACTTGGGCATCAACATGATAGCATCCGCAAAGCTTATGTCAAAATGTAGTTCTTGAAAAATTTGAAAAAATTTGTCCATTTGATGACTGGCTTTTTCGCGGAGCTTTTACTCATTCAAAGCGTGATGGGTAAGGAATAGAAGATTTGGATTTGGGGTTTTCAACGGGAGCTAATGGAGGTTCAAAAACAACTCCTGGATTGGATTTGGGTTTCGGGACAACTTGAGGATGGACATCGTTGGTACCTCCGTTATTAGTAGGAAGTTCCTTGTCGTTTGTCGCCTCATGTTCACGTTCCACTACCTTAGGAGAAGAAGAAGAAGAAGAAGAGGTAGGAGGAACAATGGGTCCTTCGTATGATACACCACTTCTGGTTGTGATCGCCTTTGCATCGCCCCTCGGGTTAGCGATCGTGTTGCTTGGAAGTTTTCCGAGCGAGGGTTGATCATTTAAAGACTTCTTAATGTCAGAAATCTGGCTAACCAACAACCTGTTCATTTCCTCTTGGGATTTCATGAATTGCTTCAAAAGCTCATCAGATGTTGATACTTGAGGCCGTATGTTTTGATTATAGCCTTCTTGTTGGAAATTCCCTTGGTTAGGATTCACATTTCCATGAAATTGATTCCCTCGATTGAAATTGTTTTGATTAAAGTTTCCTTGATGTTGGAAACCTTGATTTGGTCCGGGATAGAAATTACCTTGGTTTTGATAACCTTGGTTTATTCTAGGTTGGTTCGATTCGGTTTTGCATGTTATGATTCCGGTTAAAACCGGTGGTCCCGATAAGTATTAGCACGGTAGTTTGGTTCATTTTGAGGACGGTATTGATTACCTCCCCGATGTGAAGTACCGGCTATAGCATTGGCTTCAAACGGACTACCATCTGTGGTAGTACAGTTGTAGTATGCATGAGGGCCACCACAAGTGACACAGACCTCGACTTTCTTCACTTCACCATGTGATGGTGTCTGTGTGAAAGTGACTTTCTTTTGGTTATGAAGAACCAAAGCTTGAATAGCATCCGTGAGTTTATCAATCTTAGCATCGGTGCTAGATGTACTCACGTGAGATGAAGTAGAAGGTCCTGCATTAGGCTGAGACTGATATGTCTTTGTTCGCATGGCGGACACAGGACTTGTTTTCTATGATTTGCAAGGCTTCTTTTGTGGTCTTGCTCAGGAAATTACCTCTCGCGGAGGCATTTAAAGAGTCTTGGTCAGCTTGGCTCAGACCATTGTAGAAAGTATCCATTTGCATTAATTCGGAAAAACCATGATGCGGACACTTTCCGAGCAACTCTTTGTAACGATCCCATGCCTCACCGAATGATTCATCAAATCTTTGAGTGAATTTCATTATCTCATTCTTAAAAGACTTGTAGTTGGGATGGAGGATAGAATTCGTTAACAAACTTAGTGACTAAATCCTCCCATGTCTCAATGGAACGAGGGGTTGTTTCTCAAGCCAATTCCGGGCTTGTCCCTCTAAAGAGAATGGGAATAGAAGAAGCTTAATTGCTTCATGTGGGACATTCTTGTATTTGATGGTCGATGCAATCTTGTTGAACCATCGAATATGTGCATGAGGGTCATCCCGCTCAAAACCTTAAAATTGGCTTTGGGTTACAAGATTAAGCAACCTGGTTTTGAGCTCGAAGGTATCAGCCACGATGGTTGGGACAATAATGGCATCTCCGTAACCCTCGATGGGTGCTTGGAGAAGCTCATTCATCGGCTTATCTTCCGCCATTACGTGGGGGTGGTGGTGCTAGACGTTCCTCGATCACGAGGGAGCGTAAGCGTCCTCTACGTCTACGCGGAATACTTGCAAGCTCTGAAAGTGGACTTGTAGAGTTGGAAGAACGAGTGCGCATGCACTAAGTTTAAAAATCGATTTTCAAAACAAATGCGAGGCAAAACGACAAGTGAACTTAAACCAATAATCACAAATGAAATGGCTTCTTTGAAAAAGGTACACCAAATCACAAGGACACAAAGGCAAGTTTTGATCTTTAAGATTGGGAACTTATTAATTTTCACACCCCCGGTTGGTAGGTGTTACGCCTTTTTGCGGTGGTTGATTTTTATGTATTTATTAAGTACTACTAAAAAGCGTAGGTATGGATTTGTGCTAAGGGTTTAAAAACTTTTGGACAATATTTTTGGTATCGTCTCGTTTAACCAAATCGTACCTCTTTAAGAATCACCTTAAAGAAAATACAGGATAGAAAACGTTACGATTGTTTTGTTGTTTTATATATATTTTTGGTGTTGTTAACACTTCAGGAAAAGTGTTAATGAACTTTTTGATTTTGATAACTTTACAAAAACTGTTTACAAAAGGTGGTATATGTGCAAGTATGGGTCTGAAAACGTTTAAAACACGCTTGATCTCCCATGCCAAAATTTTGATCGCTTCCAAAATAGTCAAGAAATATTGACCAAAGGTTTTAGTCAACAAAAGTCTACTATTATGGACTCAATACAATTTTCCTTGGAATATAGTGGATTCCCAGGTCGTTAAGTCCCACGGAGGTTGAATGGTGTGTGAAAACGCTCGTAAGTAGAATGATCACTAAGGATAATAATCTGTAAGGATTTTGGTTGATAATTACACTACTGATTGTTTGGAATTGTATTTGGATACAGAGCTATAAAGCACAACAATCAGATTAAACAAACGTGTATAAAAATGTAAATTTAAAAACTACAAGGCCTTAAAATGACAAGTTTAAAACTAAAGGGTATAAAATGAAAATTTTTAAAACTTAAGAAAATTAAAATCTAAAAAGAAAATATTTTATTAATATTATATTAATTTAATATTAATTAATTAATTAAAACTATTTTAAACTTATTTGAAATTTAGCTTAATTATTCTAAAAAGATTTATAATACAAAACTAACTAAGAAAATTACAAATTTATTTTCTAAAAATCTAGAACAACATAAAAGATTTATAAAAATTAAAAACAAATATTTTTGTCTTTTAGCAAAGGTTTTATAAATTAAAAAACTTAATTATTAATTTAAATCTAATTAAACTAATTAAAGGATTAAAATTAGATAATAAAAAGGGAAAATTATAAGATTAATTTTTATAGTTTCTAATTAAGTTAACAAAGCTAGGAAAAATATAAAAACATGGTTTTACTTAATAAAAATTATGTTTACTATTTAATACTTTAATATTAATTAATTATTGAAACTATTAGTAATTATTAAAAATACTAGATGACAAAGGAAAAATCTGAGAAAATTCCTAAAAATACTTTAATATGACAGAAACTTAAGAAAAATATAAAAACATATAAGTGCTTAATAATAAGCTGAAAAGAAAATTAAAAAGCTAAATTATATTAAATAAACGCTATCACTATTTTTAAAGTTGATGTTTTTGTGTTTTTCTTTTATAAACCTATTTAACTACTGATAATACAAACTTTTAATGAAAACAAAAATTTTAGAACTTAAAAATAAGCAGTATGGAGGCTTATGAGCTTAACAGTTTAGCTTTTGAGCTTTCAAAAGAATTTTTAGCTCAAATGAGCTCACAACAAGCTTACAACCTGGAACCAAAGGTAAAATAAGATGCAAACAAGCTAAAGATACTTAAATGAAGCTAAAAGGCACAAAGAACCACACTGATAAGCTTTAATAAGCAAACAAGCAATTCCAAAATACCCACGTGAACCAAACAGGCTGCAAGGTTTTGGAGGCTAGATTAAGCTAGGGGCAAAAGCTCCAAAGCTCAAAATGAGCACTGACACAACAAGCTTGTTAGGTGAGCTTCTCAGAAAACCAAAGTATACAAGGTGGGGCCCACTATTAAGCTCTGTGTGAGCTTGTGAAAGTGGCTCAAGAACACTGATTGAGCAGTGAACCTGAGTGAATTGGGACAAGGTAAAAGCTACTTGTTCTAATAAATAAGCTGCAGAGTGGAAATTAAGCACTGAACCTTTGAGATGGGTTGGTGAGCTACACAAAAAGCTAAAGAACACAAGTTGGGGCTAACTAATGAACAAGATACAAGCTTATGAAATAAGCTTACTCAGCTGTGCACATGACACTTTTTCAGAAAATTGCTTAAAAGAAGCTAAGAAATAAGCAGTTTAACAAGCTAACTAAAAATTATGAAAAATACTATGATGAAGATGAGCAGCTAAATATTAATATCCCAAAAGCATAAAACATGAAACTCAATATTAAATCCTATAGAAAATAATCTAGTTTATTCAAAAACTGACTAAGTGAGAATTTGACTTTTTAAGTTACACAAACAAGTTGACTTATATGAACTTAGGATTGATTCTACTTACTGATTATGTTATATTAAGCTAATTAAAGACTAATTTAAGCTGAGTCTACTAATTATGCACCAACATGAAGGATTTGGACTTGTAAATCCTTGACAGTTAACTGTCAAGGGATTGGATTTGGAATTTTGAATTTTCTGAAATTGTAGTGCAATTTGAAGACTAAATTGACTCTAACTAACCTAGATAAGACTCAAACAACTAACCTTAACCTCTGATCTAGCCTCAAACTCAGAAATGAACCTAATGCCAATCACTCCTTTATAGGGTCTGTTGTGGTATTCTTAAATAAAACACACAATTTTAAACTATAAGTTCTGATTTTACTGATTAACTAACTTAATTAAACTATAATAAGCAACTTTTAACAGGTAAATAAGCACTTAATAAGCTAACACCTATATTTGACTTATTTGACTAATTTTGGCTATTTAATGGAAAATGAGATTTAAGCTTAAACTAATTATCAAACTAGGCTACTATTACTTTAAATAACACGGATAAGCAAAGAAAATGACAATAAACACAGAAATAAGCTATGGAACAGTAGTTTAGGAAATAATGGAAAAAAAACTTGAAAATAGCTTACAATTGATTTTGCTAATAGAACAAGGAATTATGGACCAGAAACACTTCTAATAGCTTTCCATAAAGCCACTAAACCATTTCCATCCAATAATCAACCTGCTTCAGCTTTCTTGCACCATCTTCAATGATTTTTTTATTTTTAACCTATTTTTCTTGATTTTTATGAATTTTTAAGTTCTATAACTACAACTGATTTTAATGGTTCTAATAGCTCTCAGAAGCTATATAAGGAGCTTATATGAGCTTATGAGTCCATAAACAACACTAATAACAACATTCAAATTATATGGAATTTAAGCTTGAAAATGGCATAAACTGAATTAGTACTTAAAACTTGAAATTGATTACTGAAAAAGGTTTACATTACACTAAAATAACTTAATTCAAGACTTGAAAGCTTAAACATACACTGGAAATTTAAAATTAACTACTTCGACATAAACTAAGAAAAATTACTCTAGACATGTTTTTCCTCCGCTTCTCCTTCCTTCTTTATAGCCTTTAGAGACTTCCCACTTAATTCTGAACATATCCCACTTGCAATCTTGGCCATTGGATTCATCAAATTCATCATGATCATGCACTTGGACTTTTGGCGCCAAAAAGTTATTTGAGTGGGAGTAGCAGGTTTTTGCAATTAAAGAATTGTGGAAGGATGTGGAGGTGGAGGGGACAAAGTAGGGATAGGTTATGGGCTGGGGTTTGAGGTGTAAAGCAAAAACAGGGGTTGTGAGTGAGGATGGAGTGTTTGATGGTGGGGAAACATTAAATGCTCAATGGGTGTATAAGAGGAGGGGGGATGAGCTGGAGAGTAGTATAGGTGGTGAGGTGGAAAGGTGGTGAGGTGGAGAAACCATGGTGGTTTTTGGTTTGCAGTTGTGGGTGAGGGAGATGAACAGGGGAGATGGTTTGTGGGAGGGAAATGGGTGTGATCGGGGTTTATATTAATTTGGCTGGGGGTTCAAATGGGTTTTGGACTGGTTCAAAAAGCTCAAGGGTCATGGTCCAAGGTTCAAGTGGATTGGGTTGGGCTTGTGTTTGGGTTAGTAACAAAAAGGGTCCGGTTTGGTTTTGGATTTGGAATTAATAACACAAGGACCATTCTTGTAATTTCTGCAAAGTTGAGGGTTTAAACCTGCAATTTTTCCAAGGTTAACACAAGGACCGATTATGCCATTTATGAATAGTACAAGGTTTACTTTTGATTATTTTCATTTTTTTTAAATTTACCAAGGACTATTTTTGACAATTTTTAAATTTTAGGGACTAAAGTTGTCATTTTGTAATTTTTAAACTTTGAAGGGTTTGTTTTGACAACTTTTGAATCCCATGGACCTTAAATGATAATTTGCTTTATTTTGATTTACCAGGGACTAGTTTTGACAACTTTTGAAACTTGGGGGACTAAAAATGCCAATTATGCAAACTTGATACGTTTTTCACCTGCTTTTGGTATTTTTGCATTTGAAACACATAAAACACTTATTTGTGATATTTTTATCATTTTGAGGCTTTGACAGGTGTTTTTGGATGTTTTTGGCAGTCTAAAAGGTACAAAAGTGATGAGTATTTGCATACTCATCATTTACCCTACCTACACACAGCCATTTCCTAACCCGTATAATCCTACAACTATTTATCCACCTCCATACAACCCTTACTATGCCGAAGCCTCCGGAGCATGTACACCTTTCGTGAAGTGGATCGAGGACTACCCCGTGCCTGATGGTGTAAAGATGCCTACTCATATAGGCACCTACGATGGGAAAGGCGATCCTGATAACTTCCTCCATTTATTCGAGGGCGCTATCAAGATGCAAAAGTGGGTTATGCCCGTAGCATGCCACATGTTCACTTATACGCTCCGAGACTCCGTGAGAATATGGTGGAATGGACAGAAGTTGGGAAGCATTGTAAGTCTAGACGACCTCAAGGCTAAGTTCCGATCACACTTTAGCCAACAGAAGAAGTACACTAAGACCCATCTAGCCGTACACACCATCAAGCAAAGGGACAACGAAGGTACAAGGGCCTTCGTTACAAGGTACACCGATGAAACGTTGCAAATTCTGGGTTTGCACGAAGATCAGAGGATTTCAGGTTTTGTACATGGCCTTCGGACACGAAGCTTGGTGGAATTCCTGTCCATTGATCTTCCCACCACTTATAAGGCGCTGATGGAGAAGACTTACACTTGGATTGAATCCAAAGAGGTAGCAACAAACGGGGCTCCGATAGAGCAAAAGGAAGCTTTTGACAAATTCTCTCGTGGGTCCTCATGGGAAGGGTCCAAGAACAAGAAGAAGAACAGAGATCGCTTCACTCCATACAACAAAGGTTCAAACCACGGATTCTTGGAAAACTTAGTCAAATCCCCAGGAGATCTCGGCTACGGAGAAAGTCGCTAAGTCCTTCGATCCACCACCTCGGATGACAAAGACGAAGCAAAGCCGAGACATGTCCAAGTATTGCCAGTTCCATGAAGACCATGGACACGACACGAAAAACTTCAGAGAACTAAAGAAGCATATCGAAGAGGCAGTGCGGTCCGGACAGTTAGCACATCTGGTTAAAGGCATCAAAAGGGAAAGGACAAGTTCTCCGACACCCAACTAGGTGAATGGAAGGGGAACAAGAAGGAGTCTACGCCTCGAAGCTCCTATACTAATGGTTCACGAGCACGATCCAACCTTAAAAAGGAAGGAAGCGACGGAGAGCTTGGAAGCGTGGGAAATAACCTTTCCTCACATCTTGGGGCAGACACCTTCAAATGACCCCGTGGTCATCAGGGTACGAATCTCAAACAGGGAGGTGAATCGAGCATATATGGATTGTAGAAGCTCCTGCGAGATCATCTATGAGCATTTTTTCCTAAAGCTCAAGTCATCCATACGCTCACGAAGGGTGGACTCGAAAGCACCACTAGTAGGGTTCTCCGGTGAGCACTCATGGCCCCTTGGAGAAGTACCGTTGGAAATCACCATAGGCGAAGGCCCCTTATCCCGCACGAAAACCCTCACCTTCGTTATAGTCGGTCGATTCTCCTTATAATTTGTTAATAGGGAGAACAACTATGCAAAAGATGGGTATTGTTGTTTCCACCATACATGCTGCTATTAAGTTCCAAACTCCCTTCGGAGTAGGGACTGTTCATTCTAATTATGGGGCGGATAAGGGTGTATATGGTGTGAAAAAGATCAAAGAAGGATCGGAGGATCCGTCGATCGCCATTCTAAGCTGTACAGATGCGGAGGAGCGAGTTATAGTTAACCCTAGCTACCCTGAACAAATGGTGGTAGTAGGAAAACAACTCCCGGCGAATTTCAAGGCGAAGCTCGTGGAACTGTTACGGACTAACCTTGACATTTTTTATTGGAAATATTCTGACATGACAGGGGTACCGAGAACTTTGTCGATCGACGGACAAATTCCTTCTGAACGGAGCATAAACTCAATGAGTACAAACACATTGAGCCGATAAAACAGAAAAGGAGGAGCCTAGCCCCCGAAAGAAACTTTGCACCGCAAAGAAGTGGACGAACTCACACAAGCAGGCATCCTAAGGGAAGTTAAGTACCAAACCGGGTAGCCAACCCGGTGATGGTCAAAAAGAGCGCAGAGGGTGGCGCATGTGCGTTGACTTCATCGACATCAACAAAGCATGCCCGAAGAATTGCTACCCCTACCGAAATTGATGGAAGGTAGAATCCTTGGCAAGCTTCGGTTAAAATGCTTCTTAGACGCCTACAAAGGGTATCATCAGATCCAGATGGCAAAGGAGGACGAAGAAAAGACAGCCTTCTACATGAGCAAAGGTGTCTACTATTACAGAAAGATGCCCTTCGGATTAAAGAACGCGGGGGCCACTTACCAACGACTCGTAGATAAAGCCTTCAAAAAACAAATAGGCAGAAATATCGAAGCATACGTTGACGACATGGTTATCAAAAGTAAGACAGAGGAGGACCTACTCCTCGATGTACAGGAAACCTTTGACCAACTTCGGGCGATTAACATGAAGCTGAACCCTAAGAAATGCTCCTTCGGTGTCGAAGAGGGACAATTCCTAGGGCATTTGATCACTAAGAAGGGGATAAAGGCTAATCCCTCCGAGGTCAAGGCGATTTCAGATCTCCAAGCCCCTAAGTGTCTAAAAGACGTCTGAGCCTAAATGGAAAGTCGGCGTACCTTAAGCCGGTTTTTATCGAAGGGGCGGCGGTCCCTACCATTCTTCAAAACACTCAAGGGATGCATAGATAAGAAAACTTTTCAATGGAGTCGGATCAAGTCGCCTTTCAGAAGATGAAGGAGTTCATCGAAATCCTTCCAACACTTACCGCCCCAATCAAAGGCGAAGTGTTGTTCATGTACTTAGCATCCTCAATGGAGAGTATTAGCGATCCTTATGGCGTAACAAGACAAACGGCATATCCCCATTTACTTTGTCAGCAGGGTCCTACAAGGGGCAGAGATCAATTATCCAACATTGGAGAAGTTGATACTAGCCCTAATCTACGCAGCAAGGAGGCTCCGACGCTATTTCCAGGCCTATCCAATCACAGTCTTAACCGACAAGCCACTCAAACAGATCCTGTGAAAACCCGAAAAGTCTGGGAGAGTAGCTAAATGGGCTATCGAGTTGGGAGAGCGCGAAATAGAGTTCAAGGGACGAAACTCTATTAAAGGTCAAATTCTCGCAGATTTCTTAGCAGAAACACCTTCCGAGCCTGACGCAGAAAAGGAGAAGCCCAAAGCTAAACTCACCCCCGTACAGGATGACTGGAAACTATATACAGACGGAGCATCCAGTTCCGATGGTTCTGGGGCAGGTCTAATGCTAGTCAGTCCCGAGGGAAAGGAGCATACATATGCTCTTCGTTTCAAGTTCGAAGCCACCAACAACGAATCGTCAGTGAAGCATTACTAGCATGCCTCCGATTGGCTAACGATATGGAGGTCAAAACTCTCTGTTTTGTAGACTCCCAATTGGTAGCTAACCAAGTGACAGGTTCCTATGAAGCAAGGAAGCCCGTCATCAAACAGTACTTGGAAAAAGCAAAGGAGATGCTGGAGAGCTTCGACTCCTACACCATCCAACATGTTCATAGGAATCAGAACAAGAAGGCTGATGCACTAAGCAAGCTAGCTTCTATGGCCTTCGCTCATCTCACCAAAGAAGTACTTGTCGAAGTCCTACCCGAAAGATCCATCGTCCACAAGGAAGTTGCAGATGTGATTCACGAGGAAGGAGAGACATGGATGACTCCCATCCGGGAGTATTTGATAAGCGGTCTTCTCCCTGAAGATCCCAAACTATCAAGGAAGATTCGGGTTAAGTCACCCCAGTACCGGCTAATAGGAGAAAACCTATATAGAAGGTCATTTTTATCACCTTGGTTAAGATGTGTGGGACCCACACAGGCTAAGAGCATCATCGCTGAAGTTCATGAGGGATCTTGCGGTCTCCACGCAGGACCACGCTCAGTCGTCTCGAAGATAATGAAGTTGGGCTATTATTGGCCTTCGATGCACAGGGATGCGGCAGACATCATTCTCAAATGTGAAGCTTGTCAGATACACTCAAATGTTTCAAAGATGCCAAAGCAGGACATGAAAAGTGTAACATCCGCATGGCCCTTCTCTCAATGGGAAATTGATATCGTAGGACCTATGCCCATGGCTCCTGGAGGAGTCAAATTCTTGCTGGTAGCCATTGATTACTTTACTAAGTGGGTAGAGGCTAAACCTTTGGCCTCCGTTACAGGGAGACAGATCGAGAAGTTCGTGTGGGAACACATCGTGTGCAGATTCGGAGTGCCCCACATCATCATATCCGACAATGGAAAGCAGTTCGCTGAAGGAGTCTTCTATGACTTCTGCCAAGGGTTAAACATAAAACAGTCTTGGACATCCGTCTACCATCCACAAGGTAACGGAATGGTGGAGGTTACAAATAGAGATATCGTCAAAGGGATCGAGAAAAGGTTGGGACGAACACACCATGGATGGGTAGATGAACTCCCCCAAGTATTATGGGCTCACAGGACGCATCCTAAGTCAAGCAATGGTGAAACACCCTTCAGCCTTACATACGGAAAAGAAGAGGTCATTCCTTCGGAATTAATTGTACACACGGAGTGTGTGGCAACGTATGATGCCTCCCAAAATGACGAAAGGATCAGGGAAAACCTTGACCTGCTGGAAGAAAGACGAGAAATAGCCTCCATCCGAGAAGCAATGCACAAACATAAGATCAAAGGCTATTATAACAAAAGGGTCAGACCTTCCACTTTCAAGCCTGGAGAATATGTGCTACGCCTCAACAGTGCAAGCAAACCAGAGTACCAGGGGAAGTTGGGACCAACTTGGGAAGGACCCTACATGGTAGCTGAGGCCTACGGCAATGGAGCCTACAAACTGGCCAATCTTCTCGGAGAACCCATCGATAGAACATGGAATGGTACGAACCTTCAAAAGTTCTATGTTTAAGAAGTACTTTTACTTTTTTATTCTTGTAATTAGAAGCTTCTCAAGGGAAAGCAAACATTATTGGTAGCTGTCTTAGTTTTCATTTCAAGAATGATGTAATCCTCCCTACCAATTCAATGATAAATAAGACATTTCCCACAAATCTCTTGCTTCGTTTCTTAAACACAAAGATTTGTTCAGCCAAGTCGTTAATGAGTTTCAATGTCGAATAAAATGGCTCAAGGTGTAATACATGCCTTATCATTTAAGCCAACTTTAACATTCACATTAACTCTCCTTGTAGTTTATGGCGCTTGTAAAAATATGTACAAAGTCATGCTACTTAAAGGATTTGAGATAGAGTGGGTCGCGACCCTCTGTCAATGATCAAATTTGGTCATTATATTCTTGGTGTTGTAATTTACACACAATGAGGTTGGTTAACCTTAGGTTGTAAAACTTAAGCGTCGGAAAAATGGCGTACGAGAACTTAACAAGACAAACATGCATAATAACTAAGTATGTAGAGGTATTTCCCCTACACCATACCATTCAAAATGAGGGCTAACGCCCTTGTACCTGCACGAGGAGCCTAAGCCCCAGTTAAATTGTTTTTGGCCCATGGCCATACATCAAAAGCATTTAAATTGTTTGGAGAACAAGAAAAACATTGTCACATAAGATAAATTGTCTTAAGGGTACATGCCACCCTTTGAAACCAAATTACTGCCACATGGCAACCTTCATTCCTGCTTTTTTGGAGATGGAGTGGGGGATGGTTGCACTGAGACAGGCTTGGTAGACATGGTCTTCTTAGTGGGAGTGGTAGGCTTCAACTTCCGAGGTTTCTTGGAAAGGAGGTCTTCGAGGGGTGCCATAGGATCTTTGGTAGCCTCAACAAGGAAGGAGTACTCTGCGGTTGCGAACGCATTTCCTGCCTCATCATACTCATCCTTCAAAGTAGGACTGTAGCATTCAATCTTGGAAAGATCCACGGGCTTGCCTGTTTTGGCAGCCTCCTCCAACGCTAAGCACCGTCCATGAAAAATGGCTGATTTGCTGACCTTCCACATCTGAGCTCCCAATTCATCACTGTGGTAGAGCTCCATGGCTATGTAAGGTACCACCTTCGAAACGACCTATGCACGATCCTTTTGCAGCATCTTATACCTCATTTGCAATCCATCAATTTCCTCCCTCAGCTTCACTTCTACCTCTCCGAGCCTAGCCTTCTCACTTTCCAACCCAGCACATTTCGCCTCAAGAACAGCGTTCTGACCTGTTAGAGTGATGACCTTGGCTTCTTCCAATTTAAGATGGCCAAGTTCAACTGTCAATTGGGCTACCTTTCCACGAAGGTCTTGAACGAGGGGATTTTTCTCCAGGTCCCTCTCTATCTCATCAAACTTAGCCTCCAATTCAGCATACTCCCGATCCCTATGTTTTTCCCTTTCCAACATGACATCCATCCCCTGCCTAGCCTTGGTCATACCGAGCAACTCCCTAGTCCCGGTATTCAAGTGATTATCCAATCGCTTGCCTCGCTACACCATTGTCATGCATATCACAAACCCTTTCAATGGACATGTTGTCCAAAGAAACCCTTCCATGAGGGGGGTGACATGACTCACAATCTGATGACATGCTAAAGCATTGGGGAGCTCCTTCGTCTCTGGGAGGCCTGCGATCAATACAATGTGTAATGGGTAAATTAACTTATTACTTAACATGTTATCATAAGGAGAAGCTGCTTACCATGCACTTCCACCGATTCATCTGGCAACTCGAAGGCAGACTTGACAAATTTCTTGCCTTCAGTGCTCCTTTGACGGACGGCCCTAGATCCAGATGCAGGAAGGGTATTCTTCCTCTTATTGGTTGACTTAATAGCTTTGGCAGTTGTTCCCTTTCTGCTCTTCAACCTGTCAGCAATCCCTGTTGAACCTACAACTTGGACATCCTCCTCTGCAGGATCGTCCGAGTCTGCCACATTTTCAACAAGCTGGGAGGGACCCTCCAGCACAGCCTGTTGGGGCACCGATGCAATAGGAACCGGGTTCGGAGTGTCTACCTCATTATTGTTCACAGATGTTGAAGGAGAGCCAACACCATAGGACTCTTCGGCCTTCTCCGCAGGCATAAAACTTAAATCTTCATCCAAATCCTGGTACATGAAGTTTCTGAACAACATCTCTGCAAAATAGAAACAAAAAGAAATAAATATCAGTGCTACATTGGTCCTACTTAAATAAAAGTAGATAAACATACTTTGTCCTTGGTACATGATCACAGGCTTCTTGGGAGACCCCTCCCAGCTCTAGGCAATCCCAGCCATGTATAAGATGGCTTCAGGGAACACTTGCACATCCATAGGATATTTAGCCAAACGCTGATAACAGGGATCCCTTCGCACCTCGTATGGCAGGGGGTCATTATACCGTTTTGCATCAAACTTATTTTCCTTATTCAGCAGCTCTGAATATTTAGGGGGAACAATGGTGTCTTGCACGTAGAAAAAGCTACCTTTCCAACCTGTTATGTTTGTATATACCCTCCCAAACAGGTTTGGAACATCAGACTCAGACCTTTTTGCTAAAGTTAGCCAATTGCCCCGTGATACAAGTTCGAAATCCTCTTAAAACCGTTAATGTTGGTTCATAGCCGTATGCTTTGCACATCACTATGAATGTGGTCAGCTTGGCAAAACCAAAGGGGTTAAACCTAGAGATGTGAACCTTGTAATATTGCATAAACTCTAATATCAGAGGGTGCAACGGAATCCTAAGGTTCGAGTGGCTAAATGCATGTGTGTACAGCCCTACGAAACCTTGAGGAGCATCAAAGATGCCCTAATTAGATTTGGGTAACATCACTTTGTGTTCTAGTGGGATAGGATAATCGGCTAAATGATCATGTAGATCTTTTGCAGACAATGTACACTTTTGTTGCTTTATAATAAACTTGGAATCCATTTAAAAAAAAAAAAAAAAAAAAAAACAGCCAGCTACCAAGGAGAAGGAAGGATTTACCTTTTACTTTCGAAGTGGTGGCGATGAAGTTTTACTGCATGTGGAAATGAGACGAAGAGAGTAAAATAAGCTAGGGTTGCATCTACCCCTTTTTTTATACTCCCTTTTTCTCTTTTAAACACCGTACACATGTCCCAGAGATAAGTCTTATCCGGGTTAAATTTTTTAAATTTTGAATAAAGACGACTTTTGGTCTCCGGGTAAGTTAGGAAATGTGATTCTGTGAAGGCAAAGTGATAATGAGTGATTAGCATTAAATGCGCTAAGTTAGGTACATTATTATCCTCTAACTAACGCAATTCGCAGCAGGACAGTATTTTTTCGAAGCATGAAGTTGAAAGCAATGTCTCCTTGCTCGTATAAAAACTTTCAACTGGGGGGCTTGATGATGTACCCTCCGAGTAGCTCGAAGGACACTCCTCCGAGACATGTCGAAGCCCTTCCCTACGAAGGCCCAAGTTAGGATTCCAAAATATCCACAGGTGTCAAACCATTCGTTAGCACGAAGGTTACCTAAGGGGAATTCGCCATCCGAAGCCCTAAAACCTTCGGGGTATGGCTGACGAAGGACAATGGATAAGGGAACCTCCTGACTTGGTCAAACCCACGATCTCCCTCTCTCTTGGCTTCCCCGTCAAGTTTGAGAACGTGGGTCACTAAACCCTAGCGATTACCCACAATCATGGGACGCCCCCATGATCTCCGACATTCATGCAGACGTGCTCTCAACCCTATTTCATTCACTATAAATAAGTTGGATGGGTAATGGATTATGGTATGCTCATTTTACACTCATCTCTTTACTTACACACACTTATACAACCATAACTCATACTTACTCTCACGCCGGAGGTGGTTCGAAGGGTCCTACCCCTGCGTAATCACTTAACGTAGTGTTTCGTATTTCTTATTCTCAGGTGAAAGGCAAGTCTTGGCTGGAACATACACCCCTCATACATTTGATCATCATCGAAGCCTGGTAGTGCAATCTATTATACAATCAGGGTGTACTAAGGGTATCTAGCGCTAAAGATGAGTGCTAACAATGGGTCCATGTAAAGGTGGTTAAATAACCGATGTGGTTAGCTAATATATCATTAGATGTAAACGGAAGGCCATTTGGGTCTATTCCTAAGGTGCCTCTTTATCACGCATAAACACTGATATCACACGAATGTGATCTTACTGCGGGCTGGTAATGATTTACAAGTACAAGTTCTAGAATAAATAAAATCACCGGCACACTCATAGCAAAAGATTCAAGCATAAAAGATATATGCTTATATGAAACAGGCTCAAATCCTCACAATTTTAGTGGAAAGGGCTATAATATGTGCTAGCAAATGTCATCGATCCCAGAATGGATTGCAATATTAATCGGGACACATCTCAAGTTTTTCAAAATTACCGATTTCACCAGTGGGTTGATCCAGTTATTCTAATATAGTATCCGATACGCGTGAAAACAACTAGATCATGAGGGCAAACAAGTTCACAAAATTTAAAAATTTGGCCCAAAAATTTTGGAAATTAAAAACTAGTTTCGCTTTTCACAATAATATTTTCCCCCACACTTAAGTTAAGCATTATCCTCAATTTGAAAAATAAACTTCAAAGCATGTAAGATAGGGAAAATGAAATAATAAGTCCAAGAGAAACGAAACTCCCCGGGCCAAAGAAATCGCGATCGAACTCCATATGATAAGATGCTAAGCATAGCTAGCATAAGCGTGTGAGATCAATTGATTTCTCATCCAAACATGTCCAATCAAGAGTGTAAGGTTACGGACAATCCAATCAATCCTTCCTCCATGAGCTTATTAAATCTGCAAAAACAAAATAAACTACAAAAACACGTAAAATTCTAAAACTCACTTTCGTAGGCATCACGGTTGCATTTAGCGTATGCAACAAGCCTTTAAACCCCTCGGTGGCCCGAGTGGACGAGTTATAGTCTCGTGAGGGTTTCCAGTGAACATACCCACAAAGTTCAAAACACTTTTATTTTTAAAACACATGTACTTATTTATTCACAATGTACTAAATTAACAAAACTTAAAATGGAAAAACCAAATAAAAGAAATGATACTCTTGCAAAAAATAAAAAGACATTTAAACTTATTTTATCTAAACACAAACACACAAAAACAAAAATTTGAAAAATATTTTTTTACGATTGGTCCAACCGATCCGGTTACGGGTAGTGACCGATCGGTTGGGATGAACCAACTGTGACCAATCCTTCCAACCGAACCGGTTACGGGGAGTGACCGATCGGTTGGACGAGATTTTTTTTTTTTTTTTTTTAATTTTTATGAGAGAACTAGTTTTACTTCAAAACTTTTATTGATAAAATAAAACAAGGACACAATAAGGTTACGAACACAAAAATAAACACAACTAAATAAGACACATAAACACACATTAACTAGAATAACATCAAGAACATAAAACGACACTTAAAACAGATAAAAGCACAATCACAGAAAAACGACAATCACATAGACGCAAGCACAGACAATTAGTCACATAACAGAAATCAAAACAAGACAACCTAAAACAAGATAATCTTATTTAGAATTAATACGAAACTAACATAAACAAAAATAACAAAAACAAATAACATAGAGACATGCAAGAGATCATATAACATATAAAACATAAAACTTACGAAACAAGAGACACACAAAATAATTTTTTTTTTGGACAGAACACTCCAACCGGATCGGTTACGGGTGGTGACCGATCGGTTAGAGTGGATTTTTTAAGTACGAGGCTTCCAACTGATCCGGTTGGAGTGCCAACCGATCGGTTGGTTGATTCGGGGTGGTTTTGGTGGGTTTTTTCGCAAACGATTTCGAGCACACTTAGAAAGCAATCATTGAAACGAGCATTTTAGAACACAAGAAACGAAATCCCAACATCAAAAACTTGATTTTGATGCAAAGATCATTTGAGAAATTTTGAGAAAATGAGAGGTTTTTCGAAAATGACAAGCATTCAAGCAAACATCAAGAGTAAGCAATCGAATCAAGCAAACATTTCAACAAACAAGCAAACACAAGCATACAAATGCAAGTCCCCGGCAGCGGCGCCAAAAACTTGATGGGTTCCATCGGGGTTTTAAATTTGTAAACATGAATTACCGGTTAACTAGGAACACATTCGGGAAAGTATACCCTAGTCAAGTTGTAGTATAGTATATGGTAAATCAAGGTCGTCCCAAGAGACTTGGTTGCACTACAAGTGTCGTTTGTTTGTTTAAGCAAGTAACAAGTTGATGGTTATGATTGTCACATATCAAACCAACAAGAAAAGCAATATAAGAACAAGCACGTATCAAGGTCGTGGTTATGGTTGTCACGGATCAAACCACTAAGAACAAGCACACAAAGAACATACATGTTTAGAAAAATGATCACAAGGATATTAGGATGTTTAGTTTGGAAAACATATTATCAAAGATAGAACCTATAATAATAGTTTAGTGTTTTATAAATCAAATGTGCATAAGCCTCAATCAAGTGGTCATGTCATGAGCCTTATACCAACAACAACAAAGAATCCCTTTCGGCTTTAGACTTTGATGTTATTAATTTGTGAAGTTCCACTTACTTGAAAGATAATGAGAACACATATTCAAAAGATTCCTTTCAGCCTTAATCCAAATTAAACCTTTACTTGTTATGTTTATTAATTCTCTTGCACAATCGTCACAAAGTACAAGACCAAAATCATTTTTCGATTAATGAATTGGAACTAACCATTGTTAAGAATATTTCGACATTAGACTCAACAATGATCAACCAAAACAATAAACAAGAACAAGTTCCAATTCAACCAAATATGATGTTATCAACATATTCCAAACAAACACTACAATTATCCAAACATCCTTTTATCACAAGTTCTCATATAAAATAAACAAGTATCAAGACAACATTCACAAGAATCACATAATCAACACAATCAAAGAACCAAACATGAACAATAGCATTCAACATCATAAAAGTAACAAGAGTTTACCCAAAGTAAGATTACATTAGGCAAGGGCGAAGGATTATAACACTCCTTCAAGCCTCCAATCAACTACAACTTCTAACCAATCATACTTCTGGAAATGGTAGAGGTTTGTGGTCTTTTGGGGAAGATAAGTTTGGTGGATAGTTGGTGGAAATTCGTCCTTAAGGGTGGAGGATCGAATTTCACACCTTTGGTGAAGGTAAGTTGAGAGAGGGATGTTGTTTTAGGTGGAAATTCATCCTTAAGGGTGGAGGATCGAATTTCACACCTAGAGATGGAGTGGTGGGTGAAAGGGATGAGAAGGATGGAGAAGGGATGATGAAATGAGGTTGCAAAGGCCTCTATTTATACTACTCTCAAGCCCTTGGGGTTATAAATGCATTTCTTGGTCACCAAGGAGCTTGGAAGGGACTATAATACATGTATGAAGGGACTAGAACCGTTTGGAACAAGTTTGGAGTCTTAGTGATGAAGAAATGGCTGTACCAGGCCTCCCAACCGAATCGGTTGGGCTCCAACCAGATCGGTTGGTTTTCTTGACCATTCTCCAACTGGATCCGGTTGCGGGGCTCGACCGAACGGTTGGAGCAAAATCACAAAAATTCATAAAGGGAAAAGTTGTAGATCTTTCTCTTAGCTTTCCGTGGCCGTGAACCGGGGGTCAAACGGAGTCCGTATGCAAAAGTTATGGCCAAAATGGTGAAGGTGTGTCGGGAACAACAAGTCTTCCAATCTGTCTTAGTTTTAGCTTCTTTTCTTCATTTCTTTCTCGTTTTCCTTCTTGAACTTTATTCTTGAGTCTTTGGACCACTAACTTGATGACTTTATCTCCTCGAATATACTCCACAAGTCTTGCTTTTGTCGGGAATTCTTCGTATATGGAGAAATCTTCGTATTTTACTTCTTTTTCCGTCTTTTTCTCCATTTTCCTGTACTTGGTTACAAATGAACTAGCAAACGCACTTTTGTACGATTAAGCAACAAAATCATATGATTATAGCCAAATAACACACATAAAATCACAGATAACGCTACTAAACATGGAGAATTTTCATTTATTATAGACAGTTGAACAAAAGCACCATCAAAGTTAAGTTTCCCATTCCTATTATTGAAGAACTAATAGATGAATTGCATGGATCAACTGTGTTTTTTTTTTAAATGGACTTGAGATCAGGCAACCATCAAATCAAGATGTTTGACTATGATGTAGCCAAGACTGCTTTCAAAACTCATGAGGGTCAGTATGAATTTTTAGTGATGCCTTTGGGCTAACCAATGCACCCTCCACTTTTCAGTCCCTAATGAATGAAGTTTTCAAGCCATTTTTAAGGAAACTCACATTGGTGTTTTTTGATGAAATATTGGTCTACAACAAGTGTTTGGAAGATCATGTAAGTCGTATTACTCAAGTCCTTAATACCATGAGACAACACAATTTGTATGACAAGATGAGCAAATGTGTGTTTTGAACAAGCCAAGTGGAATATTTATGTCATGTTATTTCTGGCCAAGGAGTGGCCACTGATTTCACTAAGATTCAAGCAATGGCAGATTGGCCACAACCCGAGACCATCAAGCAATTTAGGGGTTTTTTGGGGTTAACATGTTATAACAAAGGTTCATCAAAAACTATGCCATCCTGAGTAGACCTTTGCCACAGTTATTGAAGAAAAATGGTTATAAGTGGAATGAAGTGGCCCAAAAAAGCATTTGAAGTGTTAAAAAAAAGCCATGATGGAAACTCTTGTATGGAGTTTGCCTGATTTTAGTAAGCCATTTGTGGTGGAGACTGATGCTTCAGGTATATGTATTGGGGTTGTGTTGATGCAAGAAGGTCATCCAATAGCCTATCTCAGTAAGGCACTATCTCTCAAACACCAATCTATGTCCACTTATGATTAGGGATGGCAAAAGCACCCGAAACCGATGGGGAAAACCGAAACCCGAACCAGTTGGGTCGGGTTCTTGGGTTTAGATACGGGTTCGGGTAGAAATATTATTTTCCTTTCGGTTACGGGTTCTAGTAATACTCGCTCGTTTACCCATACCCGTATACCCAAATTTGTACCCGTTTTTTTTGCTAATTTTTATAAGGTCCAAATAGGTTTTGAGCTCTTAACCTTGTATAAATTTTTTTCTACTCTACTCCTTAATAGCCTATATCTTGGTAATTACAAACAATTAAATTAACACTCACGCTTGACGCTTAATGGGCTTTGACTATGATATTGCGTATAAGAAAAGGAGTGACAATGTGGCAACTGATGCACTCTCAAGGGTAGAAGGCAGTGGTGAATTGCTATCTATTGTTGTTTCCACTGTTACTACTGAGCTCTTTAGGATTATAAAGCAAAGTTGGGAGTCTGATGCACAAGTCAAGGAGATCATTCTCAATCTGCAAAATGACAAGCCTGCAAAGAAACATTATGTTTGGGTAAATGGACATTTATTGAGGAGAAATAAGGTGGTGGTTGGCAATGACAAAGAACTGAGAATTAGACACATTCATGAAGGGGTTATTGGTGGTCATTCAGGGATTCAACCAACTGTTCAAAAGATCACATCCTTGTTCTACTCGAAAAGGTTGAGAAGAGACACAAGACAGCTGGTTAGGGAGTGTTTGGTTTGCCAAAGAAATAAACCAGACTTAGCAAGTTACCCTGGTCTTTTGCAACCATTACGGGTCCCAAAAAGAGTATGGAAGAGTATCTCAATGGATTTTATTGAAGCCTTCCTAAAGTCACAAGGGAAAGATACAATTTTGGTGGTAGTAGACAGATTGAGCAAGTATGCTCACTTCATTCTTCTTTCCCATCCATTTACTGCTGCACAAGTAGCTCAGTCATTCTTAGACACAATGTACAAACTCCAAGGACTGCCTGAAAGCATTGTGTCTGATAGGGACAAAAAATTTATGAGTAGGTTTTGGAAGGAGTTGTTCAAACTACTACTAGTTAAGCTTTTGATGTCCACCTCTTATCACCCCCAAACTGATGGGCAAACAAAGGTGGTGAATAGATGTTTGGAAGGCTATCTAAGGTGTATGTTTGGTGAGCAGCCCAAAGAATGATCAAAATGGTTTGCCTTGGCAGAACTTTGGTATAACACCAACTATCATTCTTTCATTAACACCACCCCTTTTGAAGTACTTTATGGGCAATCACCACCCATCCATGTCCCTTATTTGGGTGGTGAGAGTAGGGTGGAAGCTGTTGATAGGTCACTCAGGGCTAGAGAGGAGGTTTTCCAAGTACTTAAGTTTCATTTTGGGAGATCTCAGAATAGGATGAAACAACAAGCATACAAGAAAAGGACTGAGAGGATCTTCAAAGTGGGTGATTGGGTCTTACTCAAACTACAGCCACACAGGCAAGTGTCCATAAAACATGGCAAATAGAACAACTTCTCTCCAAAGTATTATGGGCTATTGGAGGTGATTGAGAAGATTGGTGCAGTGGCTTATAGATTGTCCTTGCATGAACAGTCCCAGATTCATAATGTCTTTCATGTTTCTCAACTAAAGGAGTGCAGGGGTGAAAGACCAGTTAGCCAACAACCAGTGGTTCTCCCTAATTGTGATCAAAATGGAGTGCTAATGATTCCTCCCATTACTATACTTGATAGAAAGATAGTGAAGAAGAACAATGATGTTGCAATATATGGATTGGTATAGTGGGCTAATAGTGATAAAGATAATGCAACATGGGAGCTGTTGGAAGATCTTGTCAAACGTTTTCCAACATTTGATCTCAGTTCTTGAGGACAAGAACAGTTTAAGGGATGGGGATCAATATGAGCAACAGGTATGTGTGAAGTGTTGGCACGTGAGGGGCATGTGTGTGGTTTTAAACTGCTCACGTGAGGTGCACGTATGTTCTCCACACTACTCACATATCCGGTAAGAGAATTTGGCGCCGTTTTCTCCTTTTAAATATCTGATGTACTCTTTCATTTCATTTTAGTCTGAATTTGATATTTCTCTCTGTAACAAACATTTATTCACTGTAACAAATCCATTGTAATCATTCAACCACTTTTCCCACCATTAATAACAAACACATTTGATTCTCATTCTTTCTCATCGAGTAATTCAGGATTGTTGATTGTTATTGCCTTCTAACGACTCTTAAGTGAATCCTAGAAGTGTTGCTATCACAAGATTGTAAGGAACATTATACATTGTATAAATTTATGTGTTTAAGTAATAGTTGAGCAAAATTGAAGAGAAAAGGTTAAATTACGAATATTTTATATCATAATATAGTGAATATTCACTCTATTAGGTGTCTAGTATGTGATGTGGTATTGTGGATGGGTTATCGAAACAGGACAACACCTCTTTCTTAGTTTGAGAAATTCGGTAAAATCTTTGCTTTAATGTGATTATCCAAACAACCATGTATATCACTTGGGGATTTAGAAATATATTTTGTTTTGAGCTCAAATAACCAATTAAAGACACTACTTTTTTAAGAGATCAAGGTTGATATGAACTTGTGGAAACTTCACAAAAAATTGGTTTGATTGGATCCTTGATCTAAACGCAAAATAAAAAATAAAACAAAGCTGAGAGACGAAAATGAAAAATATTAAATGAATCAGAAGTTGAACTCATAACCACATGGTTGAAAATTATTTTACACACTATGTATAGCAGCCTATAATGAATTTTCACTCTTATCTCAAAAGACTACTTAGTTTATTCAACACATATGATATACCATGCCAAATGGATGGATTTCTCCATATATCTGGAAATGGAAATGGGATTTGCGTGTTGAACAAGTCCTGCCTATCTGGTTCCAGAGATAGATTATAGATGTATATCGCCCCGTCTAAAGGGGCTACACTACTATTATCTACCGGTTTCTGCATGGCGGCTTACTCATGCTCGTAAATAATACGAGGAACATGTTTGTATCAAATCATCCAAAGTTGCTATAACATTCACAGAGTAGCTTGTCTTGAACGAGCTCCGGACAACAGTGTTCCATGCGATTTCCAATTCTCCTATCCAAACAATACTAAGCTTTTGATTAAGTCGGTTATGCAACCATTTTACTGGATATGTAAGCTAAACTAGAAACTTAAAATTTAGTTGATTCATAGCTTTTATAGTATGCAATGCAACTATGCATTAAAAACTTGAATAATTCAGTTTCACCGCACCACAAGGGAGGATCTTATGGGAATCACCAAACCATCAAATTCCCAAAAATGAAAAAATCGAGGAAATAACAGCCATTGTATTCAAGTATACACATACAAGAGTGTTTATAACGATAATAAGTAACACGAGTCAAAAGCGACCCATTTTTCTGAAAAACACGAATTACAAAACCGAAAAAACATATATTCCCTGTTTTACAAGAAATAACGGTAATCTTATAAAACCTTTACTTCCTGATATGGAGGAACTCAAAGCTCCGGAGCGGATCTTCCCGGTGCCCCTTTGAAGTACGAGAAAAAGCTGAGGGTTTAGTCTCGTGGCCATGTTGTGCTCTTTGAGTAGTAGACGTGCGGCCCCCGGCACTTGAGACAATTCGACTCGAAGACTGGCCTTCTGTAGCTTCACCCGACGAACCCGGTCTAGCATATCTTGATGAGCTCCCGTTTCGAGACGATCGGACTTTTTCGGAGTCGGCGTGCTGTAAATACAATACAAGTACATTTTTAAACTTACTGCAAGTATATAAGAATAGTTAACATCATATATACGAATGTTTTATATATATATCGTTACCACATCCTTTGACGAAGGCACATCTTCAGAAGGCCGCTGTCTGGAATGTTCATAGCGGCCACCCGTTACTGGATTTCTTCTCGCGAATGCTTCTAACCCACGGGCATCTTGTCCACCTGTTAAACAGCAAAAAGGCGCATTTTTAACTATATATGTGTATGTACATATTAGCAAACTTAAAGATGATTATAACTAATACCCGATGTTCTTCCTGGCTTTTCTGCCGATGTTCCAGCATTTAACCCTGCAGTACCACTAAGATGCTGCAAAACCAACACCAACGATGAATATATACTCTTACAAAGATGACAAAAATAGATTATAAATTCATCAAAATATCCATACTATAAAAGGTGTACAAAATGTCATCAAGGTTGTGTTTATACCAAAATGATCACTAATTGCGCAAACTACTTTTCTTTTATCTTTTTGCATACTTTAACTTTGTTATTATGTATTGAGAAATTACGCCGGAAAAAAAAAACAAATTTATTTAGCATACAGAAAAGGTACTTTGCAAAGTAAGTGCAAAATCGGTGGTCTGTTTGGTACACATTTTGTCTCAAGACACATTTGTAATGTGGCTATTCTCTTGAATTTCCTAAATAATATATATATAAAAATATGGCACGGACCCGTCCTCTGGAGCTAGAACCTATTTGAGGATATTTTAATACAGTCCAATCGAAAACATAGTCAAATTGATAGCCTGCAAATAAACAAAAATGAAAAGTTATATTACTATGACTTCAATAAATCAGCTCTTTGAGAGAATTTGAGTGTATAGAGATCAAAAAGAGCACCTTCACGAATAAATAAGTCACGGAAAAGCCTCTTCAAGTACGAATAATCCGGTTTATCCTCAAATCTCAACGATCGACAATAGTGAAAGTATGAAATGAACTCTGATGGATATGATTTACACAGTACCTATCAAACAGAGAATTAGATACTCAAAATCACTTTATCCAACACCGGAAAATGGTAATTGCGACTTCAAGTCAATAATCAGATAACTAGTAGTAATTGTCAAACAGAATATATGCATTCGTTATACCTCTATCGGAGTCAACATCTTCTTTTCACTGATCCTGTCATATTTCTGTTTCTTGTTTCCCGCTTTCAGTCCCTGCCATGGAAGGCTAATACAAGACATGATTAGAAAGCAACCACAAGTTAAGAAAAACGAGTGACAATAAAAATCACTTATCTGATCCTCACCTTCCTCTTATAAAATACATCAGAACATAACCAAGAGATTCAAGATCATCCCGCCTACTTTGTTCTACAGGTTCAAAAAAGATGATTTTTAAGATGGTATTAAAGCTTAGAGAGCCCATCTTCAAAAGAAGCATGATTGAAATATTTGAAGTAATGAACTGCTTACCGACTCCAAGATGTGTGTTGACACTAGCATAACGAGCTGTGCCTGTGAGATTCTTGTTTTCCCTGAGAAAACATTTAATTTTATTCAACTATAGATGCAAAAGGGGGGGTTGTTGGATAATATGTCTAAACGGGAAACAGGTTTGGGAAAATTAGGTTGACCCTACTGTCCTTTTTTATGAGATACATGAGTTACTCAGTTTAGTATATAAAATTTGATTATAAAGCTATTACCAAAATAATCATCCAATTTTTCTAATTAAACAATCTAGGAGGTTGTAAATACTTGAGAACATGTTAGGCAATATCTGACTTGTTTCTCTTTAAGCTAAATTTTGAAAGTTAACCCATTCGACTCGTTAACAATAATATATGGCCAACTTGACCCGTTTTCACATAAATCAATCACAGTCTGGATCAACAATCAACGCAAGAGAAAGTGTTAATAACTCTATACGTTAACTTTTTACATCACATTAAACAACTCACGTGAGGACAATATGGGCCAAACACGTTCAACCCATTTGCTTATAGATTCAGGTTTATTTTTATCTCCAGTAGTCCAAGATGGGTCAAATGTAGAAACTTGGTTTATAATTAATATGGGTCGAATGAATCAGATGGGTCAAAAGTTGCTCAAAGTGTATTCGCCTAAAACATACTGAATCGTTTGATTCATTAACAAAAATGAGTGTTACAGGTTCAAACCCGAGAAGATTCATTTTGATCTGTCTCGAGTCTTATTAACAGATCCGGTTTAACCCATAATACAGCCCTACGGACATTCCGGTTTGCCCCCTCTAGTCTATATGCCAAGTAAAAAAGTTGCAATTACATGAGGAACAAAGAACCTTCAAGAAAGAAAAGTTACCTATACGGTATGTGTTTATGTGTTTGAAGATCCCTATACTTCTTTGCAAGCCCAAAATCAATTGCATACACCTGTCATAGAATAATATTGAAAAAATGCTTAGCTTGCACCAAACAGGACAATCAAATATTACAATTCTACAAAATTATTAGAAACTCAATAATGTTAGGAACAACACTAGGAAGTTTGGAAATCACCTGATTAGCCTTACGCCCAAGGCCCATGAGAAAATTGTCAGGCTTCAAGTCACGGTGAAGAAAACCTCTAGCATGCATGTACTCAACTCTATTTATCTGAAATAATATGAACATGAATGAGAAATGATTCAAAAATTGTAAGTTTTACATTTTAAAGATGAATGACCACAAACACTTACTAATTGATCCGCGAGCATTAGGACAGTTTTCAAAGTAAATTTTCTATTGCAATAGTTGAAAAGGTCTTCGAGGCTTGGTCCAAGAAGGTCAATAACCATGATGTTGTACTCGCCCTCAACGCCAAACCACTTGAGGTTTGGTATTCCCGCTTCATTGACAAGACAAATATATAATCCAGTTAATCAGAAAGAAAGCACCAAAATGGGCAGGGTAGATAATGGGCCAAATAGTGCTTGAGTGAAATTGTTTAGTTTTTTATAGAGGGTCTAAACAGGGTAGGTCAAATGTGTCCAGTTGGCGTGTTCATTTTTTTTACCTTTATTATAAACTCATAACTAACCATAGTATTGAGCATGTCTGTATCATCTATTACGAAGTGTTTAGAAATATAAGAATATGACTCTGTGAACAACTTTTTCCATCAAAATCATTACTGTGATTGTTGCTAACAATTGATAAACATTTACAAAAATCTATGGAAAAAAATTTATACCTCAAAGATTGCAGAACTGAATATACATAATTTTCATAAATATAACAGACCTCAAAAGTTACAAAATATGTGGTTAATGATAACTTATTATAGTGTCTCAAGTCGGAGACCAACTCAACCACTTCAGTTGAATCGTACCCATTTGAACCAGTTTGAATTATTTATGGGTTTAAGGCACCCACTGCGACCAGTAAAGCACATTCTTATGTCCAATAGTTACCCAAATCATAAAAGCAGAACAGGTTGTTTGGGTTGCTTATGATGCGTTTAGGTTGGGATTGCCTATTCTAAAGATCAACCTAAAAAGAAACATCTACCATATATAACCTTGCGAAACTAATACGAATACATAGGGGGTGTTTACATGTAGTCTAAAGGGTTTATAATTGTGATTCTCTGATTAGTCACATAGATGTAAACCAAAGATACAAGAGAAACTCACTTCCTCCTTGAAGAAGCCTATATATTTTCGATTCATAGTGAAGTTGAGGATGTCTCGTCTTCACGGATTCCTGTGTAGTGCAATAACAAAGAAACATGAGTTGCTATAAGAAAAGTTGTTTTTTTTTTTTTTTTTGCAATCGAAAAATTCAAACTTTGGTAAATTTATGTGCATTTTAAGAGCCCTGTCTATATAAATGGCCCATTACGCTCCTGATAATTGAACATTGAAATAAAAGTTGAAAGCATCATATCAACAATTGCTACACTCTGCGCGACTTTTAAGACAAACAAATATCAAGATATAAAGTAGACAACTACATATGTGCATCAAGCTGAGTAGTCAAATATATAAATTATATTAACTGAACAGGTAGAAACCATGATTAGCCCAAAACTGTATATATATATATATATATTACAGTTAAAACGTTAAACAGAAATCCTACAGTATAAGAGACTACAGAATATCATTATGCCTTGACTAAGATATCGACCTTACTCCCTAATACAACACCGTGTCTCTTACTATTTACTGTTTCCAAATGAATATTTACAGGATCAAAACAGTTATACTAGTATAGCAGGCTAGCAGCCTAGTTTACAAACAAACATATTAATCAATCAATTATGAATTACTCCCATAGTCATGTGATAAGCTTTCTGAATCAGTGCGCCTCGTTTTTCTTGCAAACTAGCACAATTCTTTAACAAAATTGAGGGGATTGTGACACGATATTATCATAAATGCAATGATGGTTCTAGTCCATAGTATCTAAGAATAGCAATATTGGAAAAACTGTAACATCATAAATGCAATTGTACTTCAAACCTCTTGCAAAGAACACTTGTCAAATTACTAATTCCACCCCAAAATAACAGAATTCACATGGATACTGATCATTGAAATCACTTGCAAAAATGGACATCCAACCACCCTTATAGACTCTCATAGTGCATTTTTATAGCAAAAACCAATTGTTCAAAACAATAATTCCACATGCCGATAACACATAATTAATCAAACAACCATAAAAGGTAAGTGAACAATACCAGTTTAATAGCTACTTCTTCACCACTTGAGATATTAACACCTGAAAACATGATCAAGCAATTTTATTATCAACAACCGCAAATACAAAAACATACCAAATTTACTAACAACGCCATCATTAATAATCCTAAAAAACACATTTTACCTAAATAAAGTTCACCAAATGATCCACTCCCAATTTTCCTTCCAATCTTAAACTTTCCACCAACAATATGATCCATAATTACTTCTTTAATTAATTTCAACCCAAAATCAGATCTATAAAATACCTTTTTTTAAGCCTCACTTAAGGTCTCATAACATTTAACCCCACTTTTCAACAATTAGCCCAAAATTCAAAATACCCAATTCATAAAAAAAAAATCTAATCAAACCCTAATCTTGATTTCCATTAAAAATCAAAACTTTAACCAAATTTAAACATACCCAATTCATAAAAACAAGATTAAACACAAACCCTAATCTTAATTTCCATTAAAAACCAAAATTCAAGATACCCAATTGAAAAAAAGAAGAAATTAATCAAACCCTAATCTTGAATTTGAAAAAGCTACATAATTTAACAACAAAATTGAACACCAAATTTAATGAAATGATCAAGAATTACAAATGGGTTCATCATATTTGGCTGTTTAATTCTAAATTTTATAAATATGATGAATGAAAACAGTAGTTTTTATGATATAATTTTTTATAAAAATGAGAATGTGATATAATTTTTTATAAAAATGAGAATGTGAAAAAGAAGGAAACAAGAATGGGAGAGAGAGAAAGAAGAGGTGAAAAAAGAACGATGGATATCAACAACAAGAAGAAAAAAAGCAGGCAGGCGTCTATTTTTTTCCTTTCTTTTTTTTCACTTTTCTATTTTTTTTAACTTTTTGTCTCCATGTTTTGAAATGTTTTTATTTTTTTTACACTCGTGTGTAGGGACCCGAAAAATGCAACTAATTTATTTTTTAAATAATATCTTGTAAGCCAAATTAATTTTTGTATTACATGAGACAACAAATTATAGATGGTATAATTTTTGTATTACATGTGTCTAAGTGCCTAAAGACTGTATCTTGTGCATGATACGTGGACCTTAAAATGGATATACATTGGTATTTTCTGCGAAACTTATATAATGGTGTCTATCTACTGTAGACACATATTACTAAAGTATATTACAATTAGCATTTCACAAAAAGAGACACCACTCTCAGTAATCATACAAGTAATCACCGAATGAGATACTGTAATAAAATTGTGATTGCTATATTTTCTTCCTTAGTTAGCTAGCTTGTTTCAACAAAAACCTCATAAATAAATTTTTTTTTCTAGTACAGTAGCACCTTTTGTCTACAAGCACATAAACGCTTTCATACTAACATGTCCAAACAAAGATTACACAAATGAATGTAGTCCAAATGCATAACAGCCTGATAAATAATATATTAAGACTTGAAAGATTGCTACTGTTATGAATTTAGTTAATTATGATCAAATAAGATATTTTGTTTAAGTAACCTGATGTGCTACAATATAATCATAAAGTAAAGGTATTTGAAATTTCATACAACTATAACAAATATAAAACGGGTTCAAATAACTTCGATGAAGGATTTATCTTATAACCCGACAACCCGACTCACCCGACCCGACTTAACCCGACCCGATAAACACCCGAACCCGACAACCCGATTTCTTATCGGGTCGGGTTACGGGTCACTTTTTCAAAATTCAAAACCCGACTCAACCCGACCCGATACACCCGATAACACCCCTACTCGTGTGTAGTATTTATTGGATTGTTGTGCTTTTGAAATTATCTAAGTGGAATTATCTCAATGGAGAGTTATTTTATATACAAAAAGTTTCTCACATGTCTAGAGACTTATCTTCACATTGCATCTAAAAATAAATCAATGGTTGAGATTAAAAACATTTTATTATTTCACTTATTTTTATAATTTATATATTTTTTAAACAGTTAATCGTTAAGCGAAAATAATTACACCATCGCGATGAGCATTTAATTATCGTTCTATAGACGGCACTTTGATATACTTTCAAAAAAAGAAAAGAAAAACGTTTTTTCACGTTTTCGTCTTTTTTTCGTTTTTTTTTTTCGAATCTGAGATTTGCATGAAAAAATCACATGTAATTAAGCACTAAGTTGAATATCACATGTGATATTTAGTGTTAAATCATATATGATATGTAATATCACATATGATATTAGTGTTAAATCACATATGATATGTAATATCATATATGATATTAGTGTTAAGTCACATACGATATATTATCATATGTGATTTAACACTAATATCACATGTGATATTCAAATTTATCATATGTGATTTAACACTAATATCACATGTGATATTCAAATTAGTGTTTAATCACATGTGATTTGTTTCATGCAAATTTCAATAACGAAAAATATGTAAGAAAAAACGTGAAAAACACGAAAAAAAATTCGAAAGTATATTGATGTAGGTTTTACTGACCAGATTTTAATATTTATAAGTGTCTCGTTATACCTCTGGTCTACCCTTATGCACTAACGGGCAGTGTACCCAATCGTGTGTAGTGTAGTATTCGGTAAAGCCGAGGTCGTCCCAAGAGCTATGTGAGCGGATTCTAATTAAGTCTAGGTGTCACATATTTTAATTGGTTTTAAGATTGAAATGATTAATTAACTATTAAAGCAAAAAATGCAAGAAAGCAAATAAAGGCGAGGGTTGTGATCAATAGAGGAGAAATGTGCTAACCTAGTTACTCATCCTATCATGTCATATTCACGTTTAATTACTTCCAATTGCTTCAGTGGGGGTTTAGGTCGCTAGGACAGCATTTGGTCAGTTCGTCCTAACCTATCAGCAAAGGTTTCCACCAGAGATCAAACTACTACCCTTGAAAGTCCAGTTGTTTTTAGTCCCCTAAGCCAAGTCATTAAGTTCTGCTACATGCAAGATTCATAACAATGAGTGCCCGGGCACTAGCATCTTAGACACTCATCCTTAACTTCTTAAGTTCATCCAAATGGTAGGTGATCAGTTGGTCAAATCGCACAAGCAAGGAAGGGTCGTCAGTTGGTTAATTCTTACCCTTCCCACTCAGTCTACATACTTAGGGTCAGTTGTGCAATTCTCCTAAGCAACTAGACACTACCGCCATTCAAAACTACCGAAACAAGGGTAGCTACCAACAAACTATGCATGCATACACTATAAACAATTATACGGAAGCAATGTAAACATAAACAAAACAATTAAGGAATCATAACTAGGCTAGCACCAGAGGTGCTTAGCCGTTCATATTAACTACAATCGATTCAATGTTTAACATAATGAAATACATGACTTGAAAGTAAAAAAAATGATAAATTGCTAATGCTTATCGTTAGGGAGTGATTTCTCCCTTGTAGATGGCTCTCAGATGCTCCTCGAGATCTGCCTTCAACCTCCTACCCACTGTTGGGTTCAGTAAATACCCAAACCCTTTGATCTAGGATTTGAATAGAAAATAGCCCAAGTGTTTACAACGTTAAACACTAACAGGTCACTGAAAGCATAGTCTCTTAGTGAGCCATCTTCAGGACACTCAGTACGAGGCAACGAAGAAGTCTCTTCACTCAGCAAGGCGGAACTTAAAGGGTGAAGACTGAGTCAAGAAGAAGATGGTGGATTCAGTGAGTAATGACAATAACTCACTGAATCCCTAAGACTCCTCTCCAACTTCTTACACTGAAGACAAACTGAAGTAAAAGACTGAAGGCTTTGAAGACTGAAGAATGAGCGGGATAAGGCGGGAAATGTTTACCCAGTTAAAACTAAGTCCTTGTCTACTAAAGTCAAACATTTCCCTAAATGGCAAGTGGCTGAGCTAAAGTATCTCTGTTAAGGAAGGTAGCCTTGCCGCCTACTACAAATAGCAAAGTAAACAGTAATCGAATATATCAATATTCGTGATTACTATGATCTCAGTTTTGTCTTCTAGGTTAAAGTTAAAACCATACTTGTATAAATAGCATAAGAGAGTGAGTGAAAAGTTTAAGCTTGTGAATTGTAAAAAAACACACACACACAAGCCATCTTTTCACTCCTCCAAATACAACTTTATCCTTGAGATAGCTCAGTGGGTTCTAAGAGTTGTGCTCAGACTTAGCCTGAGCTTAGAGAGGAGTCACCAAACTTTGTCATTTCAATCCCAAGTACTATTCCGCAAGTACTTGGGTAATGTATTCTTTTGATTCATTTCTAATAAGAATATAAACGTTGAAAATTTATAAGTGTGTTTTACTTACGTTAATTTCAGTCATTATTCACTATTAGATTGTTTTACTTACTTAAACTGTTTTATACGATAGTGAATAGGGAACAACAAGTGGTATCAGAGCAAGGCTGATTATAAAACTTTTTATAAAACTTTAAGCCGCTCTAAATCGTTTTTAAATAAGGATCTCTATGGCTGAAATTGATGTACCCCAACTAGTCGATAAAAAGGGTAGAGCTTTTTCACTGCGTTCCTAGACTTGAAGTTGGTAAATTCAACAAATGGAAAAAGCGTATGCTTTGCTATTTGATTGGGATGGAACCTTATTATATCAAGTGTATAAATGAAGGTCCATTTATCCCAAAGACTGCTGAGGGTTTGCCCAAACCTGCTCATGGACTCAGGATGAGAGAAGAGTGGTCAACCAAGACCAAAGACTCAAAAGTATCATCATATCATGTCTTCCTGATGATATTATGGAGTCAGTTATAAGCTGTAGTACAGCTAAACAAACCTGGGATGACCTAGTTCACAACCATGAAGGCCCATCTGATACCAAGGAAAACAGGATAATGGAGCTGAAACTTGAGTATAATACCTTCAGGGCTAAGGACTTAGAAACTCTGTCTCAAACTTACACCCGATACAAAACTCTTTTAAATGATCTGTCAAATGATGGTGTTAAGTTGTCCAAACATGAGATTAATGTTGGTTTTGTCAATTGTCTCCCTGAGAAGTGGTTAAATTTCTCTCAGGGACTTAGAAATGCAAATCATATCCAAAATCTTGAACTTCCTGAAATTTATGGGAAATTTGTCTATGAGGAAAACCTCATCAACAGACGATACCCTGACTTAAAGAAGTCTCAGGAAGTCAAGAAGTCCTTGACCACTACCTCACCTGTATCAACCGCTTTTCTAACAATGTGGTTCAAGATTTCCAAGAAAATTCGATGATGAGCCCGATGAGAGATCAAGTGAGGAGTACCTAAATGACCTGAACGTTGAATTTCAAGAAAGGGCACTCCTTGCTAACTCTCGAAGGTTTATAAAAGAAACAAAGGTTTTTCAAATGCCAAAGCAAATGAGGACACTGAATGCTTTAAGTGTCACAAAGAGGTCATTTTGCAAAAGACTTTTCAAAACAATTTCGACCCTCTTATAAACCATCGTGGTCAAATCAGTCCACGAGCTTTAGCAAATTTCAACCAAAAATTTATCAGTCTCATCAAATTTTTCAAAACAAATCTGATCAAAACAAAATGGTTGATTATGAGTCCAAGTATAGGAAAATCAAAGCTAAGCTTGCATTGCTTGAGGCCACCCCTCGAAACAAAAAGTGTTCAATCTGCGGCAGGTAAAACAAAGGTCTTGTTGCTTTGAAACCTTCGACTGGGATGAAGAGCCGTCTCATCGATGATGAAATGGTGCATGTCAGTGCACTAATGGCCCTCTCAGAGGAAGACAAGCTAGCTGTTGGGAAAAATCATGCAAGGAATGGTGAATGGGTCAACATCACAATGAAGAAGGTAAATATTCTACTTTCTATGGATGATGACTCTGATTGGCAGTCTTATATGAATTATCTTAATGTTGACCTTAAGTTTGTAGAAGAGCAAAGACTGAATCTTTTTTCAAAATACAACAAGCTAAGTTTTGAATTAAACAAGTGTAGGGATGAACTGCTTTTTTTAAAACAAGCTAAGCTTGAGGCTGTCACTTTGCAAATTCAAAACACTAAACTAGTTAAAAGAAATCAGGCTCTTCAAGATGAACTCAAAAAGGTTCAAGATATCCTTAATAGTTGGATGCTAAAAATCGGGGTCTTTGATGTGTGGGTGCCCCTAGTAGCAAAAGAGAGTCATAGGTGAAAATCATCTCCCGACTCTCACAACAAAGACGAGTCCCAAACCATTTGTGTCGGTGGCATGATTACAAGTATGTTGATGCTCCCAAGCCCGGTGATCGGATTGAAAGACTTAATCATGAGAGTAAGCTTCCTAACTTTGACTCTGGAAGAATTCTAGAGCCTGAAAGTCAAGCTCTAAAGAGCATGCTTGGACTCCCTGATGTGCCTAATAGTACTGAACACATCGAGTCTGAAGATGAATCTCAAGCACCACTTCCACCTTTGGAACCTCTTCAGAGTGCTGATCCTAGCTCTGAGCTTACTCCATTACAATACAATCCACACTCTCCTAAAGAAAGGTCTGGACTTGGTAGAACCATCCTGAAAAGACCATCAAAACCAACTCAACAAGAATCTACCCCCACTGAAACTTCCATATCCTCAGTCCCCACTGAAGCTGACCAAATTCAGCAACTGACTAAACTTGTGAGGAAGCTAACTGACAAGATGGAATCCATTGAAAAGGTCCCTGAATCAATTAAGGAGACAAAGTCAGCTTCCTCTAGTTCCTCAAAGTCAAAAGCCACCACCAAAAACAAGCAGAAGTGTGATATGTGCCACTATACCACCATACCATCGACAATGTTATAGAATCCTTTTTTGTATGATCGCAAAAAGGATGATCACAGAATCTGCGATCACTTACAATATGTAAGTTCACTCAGTAAAGCAAACTACACCAAAGTTGGTCATCAGTATGCTTCTACATCCAAGCCTGCTCAAAAGTTGAGAGCAAAGCCTTTTCCTCCTTGCCCACACTGTGGCTTTAATGATCATCGCCCTGATGATTGTCTTATGAACACATGCTATGATATTTGCGGTAACACATCTCATAAGATATCCCAAAGATGACAATGTCATCCATGCAAGGAAAAGTTCCAAGCAACCCAAAATCACTGAGTCATCCTCAGTCTCTAAATGCAAAACCTGTGGTAGCACAATGCACTCAACCACTGACCATGAATCGATTGCCCAATTCAAAGAGACCATGAGACCCAAGCCCACTAGTAAGTGGGTCACGAAGAGAAACTAATTCAGTTTACTGCTTGTGCAGAGGCATGCCAGGGAGCCTATCTGGAATCTAGACAGTGGATGCTCAAGAAGCATGACTGGAGTAAAGGAATATCTGCACAAGTATGTAAAGGAACCAGGACCCAAGGTAGTATTTGGTGATAACTCATCATGTCCCACTGAAGGTTATGGTTCAAGAACTGCAACATAATAGTTTTGTCTAGGATAGCTTATGTCAATGGTCTCAAATACAATCTCATCAGTGTCAGTCAGCTATGTGATGCTAAGTACATTATGCAATTCAATGACAAACAAGGTACCATTTTCAATGCCAACAAGGAAGTTGTGTTGATAGCTCCTAGAAGAGATGATGTTTATGTCTTAGACATGTCAACACTCTCTAAAGATGGAACTGTCTCTTTCCCAAAGCCAAAACAATCAAGCGTGGCACAAGAGACTCTCACACTTAAACTTCAAAAACATCAACAACTTGGCAAAACAAAACAAGGTCCTTGGCTTACCATCACTGGTTTTTGCAAAAGATAAACCACGCTCTGCTGTGAAAAGGCAAACATCAAAGAGCATCTTTCAAAACCAAGCAAAATTTCTATCAAAAGCGCCTTCACCTCTTGTATATGGATCTCTTTGGACCGTTAGTCCTAGATCAATCCAAAGCATGAGAAGTATACACTTGTCATTGTTGATGAGTTTTCAAGATACACTTGGGTATACTTTCTTTCCAAAAAGAGTCAGGTAGCTGATATAATAATGTCATTCATCGTGAACATTAAAACCGAATGACATTACAAGAAACAAATCGAACTGACAATGGTAATCTGAGTTTAGAAATGAGCTTGAGACTTTCGTGATGAAAAGGAATTTCCCAAAATTTCTCATCTCCTTAACACCCCAACAAAATGGGGTGGTGAAAGGAAAAACAGAACTCTCATTGAGGCTGCAAGAACCATGTTAAATGGCTTAGCACTCTCAAAACATTTCGATGAAGCATCAAAAACGACTGTTATACTCAAAATAGGTCAATCATTGTCAAAAGACATAACAAAACCTCATATGAGATCTTCAAAGGTAGACTTCCTAATATCAGCTACTTTTATGTGTTTGGATGTCCTGTGTTTATCCATAACCACAAGGATCGTCTAGGCAAGTTTGATGCAAACGCTGATGATGGATACTTTCTAGGTTACTCACTGATCTCTAAAGGCTTCAGGGTATTTAACACAAGGAGACAACAAGTTGAGGAAACCTTCCATGTCACCTTTGATGAAAGTGTAGAAAGCATCAGGTTCACCAACACCTCAGTGGAGGAAATAGGGATTGATAACTCTTCAAGATATCCTCCTGATGAGTATAACACTGAAATCAATTCCTCATACCAAGCTGATGCTGACATCTCATATTATGTCTTGCCTCACAACCTGTCACAACCAACTATCAGTGAATTCATTGATAATCAGTCAGTCCCTGCTGGGATAGGTAACACTGATCCAAATGATCAGGAACATGTGATTCATGAAACTCAATCTGAACAAGACATCTCAACATATCTTCCTAATGATTATGTGGCTCATGCACCTGAAATCACTCCTGAATCTCCAGTGACATCTTCAAGCTCAGATCCTAGACTACAAAGTAAGTGGACAAGATCTCAGGACATTGAGCTTGTAAACATCATTGGTGAACCCACTGAGGGCATGCTCACTAGAAGCATGGCTGCTAAGTTAACTGCAGCTTCAGCCAATGAATGTCTATATGCTGATTATCTATCAGATATAGAACCCAAAAGTGTCATTGAGGCTCTAAAGCACCCAAGTTGGGTTCAGGCCATGCAAGAAGAACTTCAACAGTTTGATAAAAACAAGGTCATGACCTTGATCAAATGTCCTCAGGATGTCATTGTCATAGGAATGAAGTGGCTTTTCAGAAACAAAACTGATGAAAACGACATTGTCATTAATAACAAAGCCAGACTTGTAACCAAAGGTTACAGTCAACAAGAAGGCATTGACTATGATGAGACATTTGCTCCTGTTGCAAGAATGGAAGCCATCAGGATCTTCCTTGCATATGCCACCTACATGAACTTCAAAGTTTACCAAATGGATGTAAAATGTGCATTCCTAAATGGTGAACTCAAGGTATATGTTCAACAACCTCTAGGCTTTGAGAGTAGTGAATTCCCTGAATATGTCTGCAAGCTTGATAAAGCCCTTTATGTACTGAAACAAGCTCCCAGGGCATGGTATGAAACTCTCTCAGCCTTCCTGATTCAAAAAGTTTGTCGAGGAAAGATAGACAACACATTGTTTATCTATAGGACAAAACAAGATGTGATACTGGTCCAAGTATATGTTGATGACATCATCTTTGGCTCAACAAACTACACTCTTTGCAAACAGTTTGAAAAACTAATGACAAAGAAGTTTGAAATGAGCATGATGGGTGAAGTCACATATTTCCTTGGACTACAAATCAGAAAAACTGATAAAGGAATCTCCATCCGTCAAGAGAAGTACACAATAAATCTCTTGAAGAAATATGAGATATCTGACTGTGCCTCAGTGAAGACACCAATGGTCCCTCCTAACAACCTTGGACCTGATCTCACTGGCAAGTCAGTCAATCAAACTCATTTCAGAGGGATTGTTGGATCACTAATGTATCTAACTGCTTCTAGACCAGACATATAATTCTCAGTTTGTCTAATAGCAAGATATCAGTCCAATCCCAAAGAATCCCACCTCACTGTAGCCAAAAGAATACTCAGTACTGAAGGGAACCACAAGCCTTGGACTCTATTATCCAAAGTGCTCAGGGTTTGATCTCAAAGGGTACTCGATTCGATTATGCTGGCCGCAACATGGACGAAAAAGTACCTCGAGGGTCCTGTCAATTTCTTGGAGGAAAACGGTTTGTTGGAGTGCTAAAAGCGTAGAATCGGTGGCTATGTCTTCAGTCGAAGCTGAATATGTGGCTGCTGCAGGATGCTGTGCCAATGTTTTATGGATGAAAAGTCAACTCAGTGACTATGACATCCGTTACAAAATGACACCCATCTTTTGTGACAACACCAGCGCCATTGCAATCTCCAACAACCCTGTCCTTCATCAAAGAACCAAACACATTGATATCAGATATCACTTCATCAAGGACCACATAATGAAAGGAGACATAGAACTTCACTTCATCCCTATTGAATATCAACTTGCTGATATCTTCACAAAACCCTTGGATGAACCTACCTTCAAGAAACTGAAAGCTGAATTAGGAATGCTTGACATTGAAAGTCAGGCATCTAAAAACCAATCTCAGTAAGTTCTTTGAAATTGTTCATCTTCCCTGAACATCCAAAATCAACCTCTCACTGAATGAGTAAGACTCACTCAGGGTCCCTGACATAAAGCATTGAATGAGTAACTAAATGCACCAAGTATTAGTTACTTATATGTCCTAGGTTGGAAATCCCACCAATTTAATATAGGAATATATGTCTTACTGTCAGGGGTCTCCTCACTTACCTTATCCCACTTGGCATTAAATGCCTTCTCTCACAAAAAATATCCTATGGATATTTTATTGCTGCAAAAGTGCACTTTTATGCAGTAATCGCAATCCCTTGAAATACGGGATTTTACTGCGGGTAGTGGTGGGTGGCATTAAATGTGGAATTTCAAACATTTTCAAAAACCGTCTTTACATATCCACGTTTATTCAAAAACCACCCCTCTCACCACTCTATAAATACCCCTCTCATAAACACTAAAACACACACAATTGATTTCTGCAAACAAAACTCTGTCAAAATCTCTTTCAAACCCAGAAATCATTGTGTTCTTCAAACCTTTTTCTGAAAAACCTTCATTGTAAACATTTACAAAAGATTTTTCATCAATACTTAAGAGATTCAAAACACTTTTGACTGTTCTTGTCAAGTTTTTTTTCAAAAACCCTAAAAAAATTTCTCAAATGGAAATAGCAAGAACTCGATCTCTTCAGTATGCACAACAGTGGGCAAGTGATCTTACAAATGTTGAATTTAAAACCAATAATGTCATAGGCAATTTTGAATACCCACAAAATGTCCCAACCTACAAAGACATTATGAAATTTTTGTTTAACTGCGCACTAAAAAATGCCTTTGTTCAGTGTCCCTCTATTGTTTACCAAAGCCTCCTCAGGGATTTTTGGGCAATAGCCGTGGCCTATGACTCGACACCTGCTACTAATGAGACTGACCTATGACCACTAAGAGAGAAGTTCATTCTTTTTTATGGGAAACAATCAGTCACCCTGGATTACAAAACGTTTTCCACCTCTTAAGGGTTAGACTATAATAAGGGTGTTTATGTCGCCCATCCTGAACCCACAACAGTGAAGGATGGGTTAAAAATAATTGCTTTAGAACCAAACTTTTTGGACAGAACCCCCATCACCAAAAACTCATTCCCCGTGGCTTGGAGGATCCTTTTCACTTTTGTGATTCAGGTCCTCGGCGGGAACCACTAATCAACTGAACAAGTTAATTCTATCCAGTTGATGATGGCTTATTGTTTGATGAATGGGGTAAATGTCGACATTGAGGAGATCATTTACAGTGATCTTGTAACCAAGCTACAGAGCAAATCTAGGGCAAAATATGTCTCATATCCTAGATTTCTCTCTTGTGCTTTACAAGTGTTACTGGGTTACAATTACCCTCAGGAAGAAAAATTTTGTGCTTTACCTGGCATCCTGAGTAAATCAAACTTTCAAAAAGACCCATCCCAAGTCCCTAAAATAGAATTGACGGCCCATATGATTGCTGTAAACAATCAGAGTGGATCAGTGTCTCTAAACCCTGCTCCTAAAAAGAGAAAGGGGAAGTCTCAGACTGGGACTAAGACTAAACCAAGTCTCAAGGCCCTAAGGCTTCTGGAACACAGCCTAAGAGGCACAAAAAGCCCCAGACTGAACAGAAACCCATTGGTGACCAGGCAACATCCACCCTAGTGACAACGAAGGAGACTGATACATCACAGTCAGTGCCCTTGGTCACAACCACTACTCCCCAAGATCCAGAGGGAAACATACAACCCGCTGGTAGGGGAGCGCCTTCCATTTTGCCCATTGATGACATTAGCAAATCCAAGCCTTTGTCTGAGGGCACACTGATTGATCCCCAAGACTCAGAGGGAACTTCACAACCCGCTGATAGGGATCTCACTTCCACTGATCCTGCTAAAGGCACTGAAACAAACCCATCAGTGTCTCAGGGGTCCAAGGGGGACAAAGACTCGGAGGGAAAGAAACAACCCGCCGATATGGAACCCACAACCAATCCTGAATCTGGAGAAGACACTGGGAAACACCCATCAGTGTCTGAGGGGTCACTGGGGGACAAAGACTCAGAGGGACTTATACCATCCGCTGATATGGAACCCATCACCACCCCCTGGTTAAGTGTTGTTGATGTAGCTGGGCTATTACTTTTTGATGACGAACATGCTGAAAGTGAAGATGAAATCTTATCAGCAGGAGAAGAGATGGACGCTGATGTTCAAGCTGAACAAGAACATCAGCCTGATCCACAAGAGCCTCAACAGTCACCCTTCCAGCCTAAATACAATGACTCAGACTCTTCCTCCTCTGATGATGAATTTAAAAAGTATGACAACATTCTTCCACTGACTGAGAGGCAGCTAGTTACATGGATCACCAGAGCCGCAAGGAAGCTTTATTTTGGTGTTACTAAAACTCTCTGGGATCAACATACTGAAGCTGCTGCCAGCTATGCTGATCTCAAGGCTGAAGTTAATGCTTTTGATACGAACTCTGATGAACACAGGGAAGTCATGTACCAACACCTTCATGCCCTGGAAGAAAACTTGGCTAAATTTTAGAAGCAACTTCAGTCTACTGGTGAATCAATTGATGAAATTAGGGATGCAGTCAAAGAAGACCCATCACTTAACTCTAAAGTGCTGGAGGCTACAGAGGCGTACCTGAAGAATTCCTCAGACCTTACTGAACTAATCAACATGCTCAAATCAGGCAATTTTCAGGGTCTTCAATCATCGGTTCAATCCCTTCAGGCTGCCCTGAGTTCTCTGGATGCTCAGGTGACTACATTGGCCAAGGCATCATCCTCACTGGCTTGGAATCTTGGGCCTAGGATGACTGCCTTGGAGACCTCTCAGGCTAATATGGAAGAAAGAGTCACTGGTCTTCAACAGGATACTAAAGACATCAAGGCAATGGTAATGGAGATCTATCAAGCCTTCAAGGGTCAATCAACACCAGAGCCTTCAGTATCCGCTGCAACTCTTGCCCTCACTGATGCTACGGCAACAGTTGAGGGGGAGAGACATACTGAAGACACTCCTTCTCACACTGAGGGGGAGCCAACAACATCCTTATCATCAACACCACCAGTCTCTGCAACACCACTTGCATCAGCACCACCAGTATCAGCAACACCGATTTCAACAGTTCCACCACCAACAACACTGACACTTGCAGTGGCACCACATGTTATCACTACAACATCTCCTTTGGTAGCAACATCATCCTTAGGACATGACAAAGGGAAAGGCATCATGCAATCTTCTGAGCCTGAAAAAATACCCTTCCAAATCGGAGACACTGAATACCTGCTCACCCCTCAACAGCTAAGCAACTACCTTGCCAAGGAAGAAAGAAAAAAGAAGGTTGTTAAGGAAGAGAGGAAGAGCAAGGAAGCACTAATAAAGATTGTCTTTGAAGAAGCTGAGAATGTTGGAATTGATCAACTCAAGCTTCAAAAGGGTCAGGCTAGAAAAAAGTTCAAAGATGCTCAGGCTGCTAAGATGGTTGAATTGAAAAAGAAGCTGGATGAAAAGAACAGAAGAGCTTCAGTCATAAAGCAAGAAAGAATTGACCATTACAACTGGTCAATGACTAGCAGAAGCCATCCTGAGAAGATCACAGATGTCAAGATCATCCCCAGATCCAAACCACTGGCAATGAATGTCTACAGGGGGGATGACAAAAGACATTTCGAGGTTCATGATCCCCTGAAATTCATAGACTTTGGGATCACTGAACTGGATGAACTTGGTCCACTGATAGAGAAGAAACAAAATGACGTAGTTAAGGAGCTGATGAAGATGCTCAGAAAGAGGTATGAAAGGCTGAGGGATGCACCAGCTCAATTGGGGATTCAGCCTGCCTTAACTGCACTTGAAAGATCTCAACCTCAATCATCCCAAGGCAAAAGGAAAAGGGTTGAGCCTGGGCCTGAGATCAAAGTGCCTGGATTGGAGTGTAACAGGGAATTGCCTGAAGGAGTCAAGTTTGTGAACTGTTTGGTGATCGAGTAGCCTGAAAGAGGGCTATTCTTCATTGATGTCTATGGAAACCCAGCCTTTCAGAGATGGAGTGACATTGACCTTGCAGGGGTAGGAACCATGGCAAGGTATATACCAGTGGCCTCTCAAATCAACACCCCTGAAAATGTCAAGTTCTGCAAAGACCTTAACAAGAAGTTGAGAGAACACCCTGACAAAGAAGCACTCCTCAGGAAGAAGCCAAAGCTTGAAGCATTGGGAATTCATCTGGAATGACATCAATTTTTGTTTTAATTATGTACTAGTGATAGGGACTTTGTAACCTGATCAATAAACGATGTATGTTTTGTTAAAAACTCAGTGTTCCTTACTTGTATTCATTAGTACATTCAGTGTAAGAAAAAGCCATTTGCTCACTTACACTGATCAAACACTTAGGCTATTTGTATATCCAAATAGGGGGAGACTGTTGGGTTCAGTAAATGTCACACCCACAAATTACCTGTTTTGCAGCGGAATGGAATTCCTGGGGATTGACTGTCATAGCATCACAGTTACAGATATATTGAACGACCTAAAGTGTCGTTTGAAAAGAACATCGTTTGATATAATAAAACATTCAGAGTTTACAAAAGATAGGTCCCAAATGAAATTAGACATGTGCGGAATTAAGTTTGTTACAATCCAAACGATGTTTTAAAGTGCATAAAACCCAAGTGAGACGCGTCGTCACTGCGACTCTATGATATGTCCAAATGCATGCCATGAAGTGAATGCCTTAGATACCTGAAAATACATTGCTAAAAGTGTCAACACAATGGTTGAGTGAGTTCATAGAGTTTATGAAAATGTTTTATACGACCAACGCAAGTATAAGTTATGTATGACAAATATGTCTAAAAAATGGTACAATTGCTTAAGCACATGACAAGAAGCTAGACTGTTCGATGTTTGCCCAACAGAGTGTTTTGCCAAACAACTCAATGATGATAAAATGAAACGATCCGTTGACCGGTTGGGACCACCAACACGGATGGAGGAGTCACCCTCAATAGATCTCTCCACTCACCCTCGCTTCTTCCGAATTAACGGTTCATGATTATGAAATGGGGACATTCAATTGGCAATGAGGTAACTTAAGCAATGTAATGAATTTGAATATACTTGGGCCCGTATAAAAAAAATGATGTGCAATGTATTCTCCCCCGTAGGTTTGAAATAATGTATAAACTTGAATAAAACGGGGCTACGAAAACTCACCTGATACAATGTTTATGATGATATAATGGCAATACTGAAATGAAGCGCAACCTCTAACCGCGACCTATTATGAATGATATGTTCTAATGTAAATCATGAAACAATGTCGTGCATGCAAGCTCATATGATATCCATACCACTTGTACATTTGAAAATAATGTTTATCGTCGAAATATATGTTTATGACATCTCGTCATATTATAAAATACTTTACAAGTATTTACGTTGAAACAACCTCCTACGATAGTCGTTTAGTGATTTATCAAGAATTTATAGCTTTTCGTCGCAAAATAATATACTTTGACAATTCATGAAAGTGACTAAATGGCCTTGAAAAGCTAGTTGTAAAATAGTGGATATCGAGTGTTAGAAATCAAACTCAACGGTTTTGGAAAGCTTGTAGCATTATCTCAAAGTCTTAGCTTTTAAATTTTCGTCATAGAGGTCTCGATCATGGAGAAAAACATAGGTAAAGTAGGGTACTTGTACCAAAAATATTGTTTAAGGGTAATTTTCGGCAAAGTTTGAGTGACCGTATTTTACTCGTTACAACTCCGTTTGACGAACGGTTGAACATTTTGGAAAATAGGCTAGGTGGAATTACTTTCACTAGAAGACATCGTTTTCTTAAAAGTACTCATCGATGTTAAAAACGACCCTCAACATGGTCCTTAGCGGCAACTAGTTTTTGTCGAATAGGAAAAATATATGTTTTATACTTGTAATAAAAGTTACGACAACCTTGTTTAAAATGTGAATAACTTAGTCGTTATAAGTCCGTTTTCTACGTTTTATATGTCCTTAGCTTCGTGTTAAAGTATACTAATATATTTTTGAGAAATCGACTCATTTAGATAACGCTTACGACTCATTTTTAACTCGTAAAAATTTGGACAGCATGCTGATTTTTCCGGAAATATAGTTTTCGTCGTGAAACTTGAAAATATCATAACTTCTTCGTTATAATTCCGTTTTAACCCGTTCAAGCGACCACGTTTTTGTTTTAAAGTATATTTTCTGAATTTCTAGCCCAAAATATTTTACAAACTGTCGAATTTTCCAGATTTAGCAAAAATGATCAGACCCTTATTTATAGTTGTCGAAAATGATTTCTCTCGCGTAATACTTATTCTAACCACTTCAAATCAACACCAAAGCTATTCTAAACCTACCATACACCTTCTTAGGGTGTCATGGGTTCCTAGACATCATTAAAAATGATATGTTTCAAGGGATAATTTATAGGATGATATGTACTAATTATAAGTACTAAAAATAATGAAAGTGGTATAAATTCACATGTAACTTGCATGTTTTCTTGCAAAAATGATGAAATAACATAAATATGAATATGAAAGAGTTATGAAGATCATGAAATGCTTACTTGAATGATTATGAATTTTCGAGCAAAGTATGCTTAATAATCTTGAGGTTTTTATTTCAAAACCTAAACTAGATTACTACATGAACTTGATAATCACTTGGATCATGAAAAATTATTATATTTCTCCTTCCTTTTTGATTTGGCCAACCACCCTCCAAGGGATGGAGAGGATTTTTTTCTTGCTTTCACCTTTTAGTGTGTGTAAGTTATGTGTTTCATTTAGTAAATGTCTTATATATTTGCGAATATCTCAATATAAGGAGTATGTGTCACTTATGGTAGACAATATCAATTTGATTACTTGAATGACATGGGGGGGGGGGGACGGCAATAAGAAAAGGGGGAAGCAAAGTGTGAGTTTTTAATGTATTGTTGTACTTAAAGTTGTGTATATTGTTTGTTTTGTAAGTATAATTAGTTATTTAGTGTAGCGTTAGCTAGATATCGATTTTAACGGAACAAAATAAAATATATCAGAGTCATAAAAATTATAAAAATACATTTCTCGCAAGTACTGAGTGAATAAATAATTTATCGAATAAAATTTACGATAACCGTCGTAATTATTTATATAACAATTTATATACCAAAATAAATTCTAAACATCGGGTAAACTAATAATATAATTTTTATAGTCTTAAAATGAGTATAAAAATATATTAGGATTATTTTTGGAAGTGTCAGATCAATATTCAAAATAAATGTTTACGTGATAGCGTTTATTTAATAGAAAAATAAATGTTTAATGAAAAATGCAAACCCATGCATAAATTGATATGAAATGATGTTACTAATGATATGTCGACTAATTCTAGCCGATGTGAAATATCCACAGTGATTTTTCATGAATACGCAGCTTAACCCTCCAGGTTACGCGTATTTGATACTCGTAAACCTAGTTTACGAAAAATGATGAATATTGACTCATGAATAGTGATTTTCTCCGGGAATGAATAGTGTTTCGTGAATAGTAAAATTTTGAAATACCTTTTCAAAATATCAAATCGACTTCAAAAACGATGAATAGTAACCGGTGAATAGTAAATTCCTGAGATGAATAGTAAAATTTTCAAAGTTTGAGAAATGACCTGAAATTACGAGTTGTCACATTCGCCCACCCAAAAAGGAATTCCGTCCCTGAATTCAGTCCATGTTGGGTTCTACGGTGTTATCGGTGAATAGGTGAGGATATTTGAGTCGCATCGGGTCTTCCCGAGTTTTTCTGAATCGTACTACGCCTTTCCAAGGCGAGACTTTGAACATAAATCTGTTGCCAACTTGAAATTCTAATGGTTTGTGACTTATGGAACATATTTCCAATATTTTGCGTCGTATATCGACGTAGCTTTTCTATCTATGTGTTGTTGCTTGTAACTGATTATTGATCTATGCGACTTCTTTGTTGTTTCATGAATAAGTCATGGACTAGTGAGTTTGTTGGGAATTATGTGAAGTACGAATTATGCTGAAGATTATGCTGAATGGATTCTACTGAAGTGTATGGATTCTGCCGAAGACATAGTTCTACTGAAGTTATATAGTTATTAGTTTGATTCTGCCAAGATAGTTATTCTGTATTTTCTATAGTTAGTTAGGATATGCATGAGCTTTATTAGGAAGTGATTGTGTATATCTTATTTAGTTTTACGTTTCTTAGAGAAGAAGTTAGGGTTCCTTGTCTATAAAAGGAACACAATAGAATGACTTATGTACGAGTTTTACAAGTTATTAATATAAAGATCCATAGAGGATCAAAGAGTTCTTAGTTATCTGTGCTTTATACTTGTGTTTATATTCCGCTAAAGAATACAAGTTGTAGAGATTTTCTTTTAGTTTGTTTGTGATTACATATGCAATACTAACGATCTACGAAGCTCAAGATCTATCAAGGTCTGATAAGATTCAACAAGTGGTATTAGAGCCTCGTGAGAGTCTCTACGATACTAAGAACAGGTTTTTCTAAACACCCATACAACCAAAACAAAACTCACCATGCCTGGATCAGACGTTGATGTTGAAATCACCAACAACCAAAACTCCACCCATCTGCAACAACTAAGTCTCTCTAACAGCAATGCTAAGTTTCCTTACCTAAAAAGGGAGGAGTATGATCTTTGGGCATTGAAGATGCAGAACTGGATCTCCAACATTGATTGGAATCTATGGGAGATAGTAAAGAAGGGAAACAGTTTGAAGAAAACTACCGTAGATGCTGATGGTAAGATGACTTATGTTCCTCCCAAATTTGCTGAAGAGTTACTGGCGGTTCAGAGAGAAACCAAGGTTAAAACAATTCTTCTTCAAGCTATTCCTGAGGATCACTTGAGTGATTTTCACTTCATGCAAGATGCTAGGGACATTTGGTTAGCAATTAAGGCGAAGTTCGGTGGGAATGAGGAGTCTAGGAGAATGAGAAAGTCCATGCTGAGACAACAGTTTCAAGATTTTCAAATCTCTGAAGAGGAAGGAATCCACAAGGGCTATGACAAGTTTCACAAGATTTTAAGTCAGTTAAATCAACTGCAGGCAAAGCCAGATAATGATGATTGTAATTCTAAGTTCTTGAGGTCTTTACCTCAATCCTGGCTACAAGTGAGCATTGCTTTAAAAGCTAAAGGTGGTTTGGATATGCTTACTTTTGAGGAGCTATACAACAAACTTAAAGCTCTTGAACATGATGTAAGAAGTCCTTTTAGATCATCATCTACTGCTAATCACACAGCATTCGTTGGAGCCTCTACCCCAAAGATGAGTTATGGTCCAAGTCCAACTTACTCATCATCATCTTACACTACCACTCCATCAAGTTCTCAATCTGGAGGTATAATGGAAGATGTGCTTTGATCCTTCTTTGCTGATTATGATCCTCAGCAGGAACTTGCATATGAGGATTTCGATCAGGTGGATCCACTAGAGATGGAAGAGATGAAGCTGAAGTGGCAGGTGGCTATGCTGTCCATGGATATCAAGAGGTTTGAGCGCAAAGCTGGCAGAAGGTTTGGCTTCCAAGGAAGTGATCCAGCGAGATTTGACAAAAGGAAGGTCAAGTGCTTCACATGTCAATAGATGGGTCACTTCTCCAGAGAGTGCAAAGATAGGAAAGTTGGTGATGAGACGAGATACTCTACTTATCAGCAGAATCAGAGGGAGGCTGGAACTTCAAAGGGATCTGCAGCTTTGGTCACTCTTGACACCAATGTGGACTGGAAGCATCATGAGCACGAAAATAATGATGGTCCTGTTATTGATAATGTTGGTTTGATTGCAAGCTGTACTTCAGAGGATATGCATGATCAGATTGCCTTGATGGGCATCTCTCAGGTACAAAACAGTTTGTTTGGTTGTAGTGAGCGTTATAATGAACTCAAAGAAGCTTATGATATTTTGAAACCTAAATATAATGAATGCTTTGTAGAAGTTGAAGCTTATAAACAGGCTTTAAAAACACTAGAAAGACAAAAGGTTTGGTTTCAGAAGAATCAAATAGCTTATGATGAGAAGATAAGTGTGTTAGAAAGGGATCTCGAATGTGCTAAAAATGAGTTAAAAAGATCTGAGAAATTAAGAGCAGATGTAGTATCAGAAAACCTAGAGCTAAAAGAGAAACTAGATGAGGAAATTGCTAGGCATAAAGAATGGTTATTAAATGGAAACAAGTTAGCTAGTCACATCTATGCTAGTCAAACTCCTAATACATCTATAGGTTTAGGCTTTAAGAAGTATGCAGGATTAGAAGCTAGGGATGACACACGCAAATCTACACCAGCAGACCTAGCTAATTTTGTGAAAGAAGGTGACCTACATGCTATACGTGGACCTATTAGAGGTGAGCACATGCCTATTGACCTTTCCATTACTGTTGACTTTGATGGATCACACCATCTCTATGGCAAAAAGTCAAATGACTTGCCAGACCCTGATACTTCTTCTAATGACTTTGTCTCTTGTGTTAACAGTGACAAGTCCTCCGAGCAAGGGTCTACAGAGTGTGATTCAAATGACAAGTCTGAGCTTCCCAAGTCTTCACCCCTGCCTGCACCCAAGACTACCAATAAGCATGTCCGAGTTGCTGCCAAGGAATCCTCTTCTAAGACAGTTTCCTCTAAAGACTTGCCTTTTAATTCTTTGCCTAATAATACTGTTAAAAACAATTCTTTTCATGGTTTTGGTTTGAATACTTCTGCTTGTAATAGAACATCTTTTGGTTTGAATAAATCTTCTAAACAGAAGACATGTTTTGTGTGTGGAAGTAAATTTCATTTAATTAAGGATTGTGATTATCATGAGCAAAGAATGGGTAGGTGTGATGATTCTAGGACATCTAGACCAATGTGGACCAATGTTAATACTATACCACCTTATGTTCCACAAGCAACTTATACTAATTCTCCTTTTCCTTGGAGAAGATCAGTTGTAAGACCATATGTACAACCAACAAGTTCATATTTTAAGAATGGTTATTGGCTTGGATATGTTGACTCTATGGTGATGGGAAGAGTCTGGGATACCTTTGTCAAGTCCTCAGCAGTTGTTCTTGGAATAAAAGGGACCTAAATATCAATGGAAACCCAAGAACAATAGTGGATCTTATACATCTGCATGGCATTACTCATATGATCCACAAGGAAGGTTCAAGTCAGCAATGACTTGAGCCTCCATAGTGTACTAATATTTTGTATATTTTTTGTTGTTGTAGAATCATCCTCTTAAGCATAAAGATGTTGGCATTGTTGATAGTGGTTGTTCAAGAAGTATGTCAGGAAACAGGGATATGATGCATAACTTTGTATCAATTGAAGGAGGAGGCAATGTAACCTTTGGAGGAAGTGATGGAAGAATTACTAGGAAAGGGACCATCAAAACACCACAACTGGACTTTGAGAATGTATACTATGTCAAGGAACTCCAACACTTCAATTTGTTCTCAGTCTCACAAATCTGTGACACCAAGAACAAAGTACTCTTCACAGAGGATGAATGTCTTGTGCTATCTAAAGACTTCAAACTCCCAGAAGAAACTTCAATTCTGCTGAAAGTTCCTCGCAATCACAATCTTTATACATTCAACTTAACTGATGTTAAACCCGAAGGTGACTTAACTTGTTTGGTGGCTAAAGCATCCTTGGATGAGTCTACCAAATGGCATAGGAGGATGGCCCATGTCAACTTCAAGACCATAAACAAGCTCTCTAAACTGGGTCTTGTTGAAGGTCTTCCTTCCAAAGTCTTTAGAAATGATCATAACTGTTGCTCGCAACAAAGGAAAGCAAACACGAGCCTCATAAAAGTTGTTATCTGCTGTGAGCATTATTTCTGAACCTCTTCAGCTGCTTCATATGGATCTGTTTGGTCCAACTCAAGTGAGAAGCATTGATCAAAAGTATTTTTGTTTGGTTATCACTGATGGTTATAGCAAATTTTGTTGGGTATTCTTTCTACGGACCAAAGATGAAACATCTCCAGTGTTGAAAAAATTCATTACCCTTATTGAAAATCAGTTGAACAAAAAGGTTAAAGGAATTCGGTGTGATAATGGGACAGAGTTCAAGAATGCTATACTTATAGAACTCTGTAGGTCAAAAGGGATAAAAAGGGACTATAGCACTCCAAGAACCCCTCAACAAAATGGGGTGGTGAAAAAAAAAAATAAGACCTTAATAGAGGCTGCAAGATCAATCTGGCGGACTCTAAGCTACCCACCATGTTTTTGAAGTTGTTGGCACATCTTGTTATGTCTTGAATAGAGTGTCCATTACTAGACCACACTTCAAAACACCATATGAACTTCTATATGGGAAAGTTCCTGCTATTCATTACCTTAAACCTTTTGGTTGTCAAGTGACCATTCTGAATACAAGTGATCCATTGGGAAAATTTGATGAAAAAGCTGATGATGGTTATATTGTGGGATATTCTGCTCATAGTAAGGCATACAGGGTTTACAATTTATCTGCTAAGAAGATTGAGGAGACATTGAACCGAGATTTCTAGAAGACAAGCCTAATGTTTAAGGCGGGTCATGTTTGGTCTTTTGACCTTGACTACTTAACTGATTATTTGGGTTACTCTAGACATATGGCTAATCAACATGCAGGTACTCCAGAATCTCCAACTAACAGCAGTACTATGGATCTCTTGATTCTCGACAGTGAGTTTGAAGATGATGAACAACCCATTGTAGTGCCTTCTTTCTCCCCTAACAATTTTGGCGGTGACACTTTTAGAGATTATCTTGATGAGTGAAGATGACTCACATTATCTGAGGACCTTGCTAGGTGAAGAAACAAGAGTATCAGACTAATCTAGATCTGAGAGGAATCTTGAGGAGAGTGCCGAAAGCAATCGTGGAAACATCAATTCTGCTAAAAGTGATCCTGTTTCTTCTAACATCACAAATTCTGCTGAAAGACATGCTGTTTCTACTCCTATTTCTACTAGAGTGTCAACAGACTTTGGCGAACCTTATACACGTTTTCCAAAATCTTCAGATCTTGGTCATCATCAACCTAAAGCTGGAATCTTCACCTCACCTTCCTATGACACTGACTTTGAACCTACTGTGACTAATCTTGATTCCTCCATTGAAGTCAACACCATACACTGCTACGAAAAGGATTCACAATACTCATCCACAGTCAAATATTATTGGTGATCCTAATGCACCTGTTAGAACAAGGGGTAATGTGGCAAGCTCTAAATATGGTCAAGTGGCTTTTATCTCTTATGTCTCAAATAAGCAAAGAGACAATCACACAGACTATGAACATTGTCTGTTTGCTTGTTTTCTCTTACAAGTGGAACCAACCAGTTACTCTCAGGCTCTTGAAGACTCAAGTTGGCTTGAGGCAATGCAAGAAGAGATGCAACAATTTCAAAATCAACAAGTTTGGATATTGGTACCACTACCTGATGGCAAGTATGCAATTGGGACTAAATGGATTCTGAAGAATAAGAGAGATGCAAGAGGTGTGGTCATTAAGAACAAAGCAAGATTAGTTGCTCAGGGTTATAGACAAGAGGAGGGGATTGATTATGATGAAGTGTTTGCACCTGTGGCTAGAGTTGAGGCCATACGAATATTCTTGGCTTATGCATCTTACATGGGATTTATGGTGTATCAAATGGATGTTAAAGGTGCTTTTCTTGGCTTATGCAGCTAATGTAATGATAGTTTGTTTGTCTTTGTTTGGTTTGTGTGTTGCTCTGTTTGTTTTGTCTTGCAGATGGTTTATTTAAGTTGAAGTTCATCATAATTGGTCAAATGAAAAATGGTCAAGTAAGCTTTGAAGCTTGTTTCTTCTGAAATCATTGTACTGAAGTGAGCAATTTGTTTCCACTGAAGAGAAAGTATTGAAGTTAAAGTGTTCATTCAAGAGAAGTACTGAAGTTCATTGTTCATTCATTCATTAGAGAAACTGTTTACAGCTTACAGCTTACAGAGTACAATCAACTTCAAATGCAACTACAAGAACAGTTCTATACATGATCTACTATACCTATTCTAGTTCATATCATCTATTCCAACGACTGTTGGATATGCATGATTGCTCATTTCTTCCATTTCAGCCGCTGGATATGCGTTTGTGAAGTCTTGCATAACCACCCATTCCTTCTATCTCGATGGCTGGATATGCACGACCGGTACGATGAAGAAGCTAAGGATCAAAATGGGAAGGATGGATTGATAAAAACGATGATGATGAAGATGACCACACGTGTCTTATGTGCTTCATCTACTTGGTTTCACCAAAAAGCAATCCTTCCACCTTCCTTAAGCTTTTCCTCTATACGATGTGTGATGAAGCACCAAAACATGGCGTAGGAAGAGCTAGCACCACCTCTCTTTCGGCATGAGGCCTTTGTTGAGGTTGAGGTGCTGGAGGTTGGGAGTAAGATGTTCTCTTCTTAGTGGACCCATCAGAGTCATCAGAAGATTCACTTGGATTCACTACACTGTCATCATCAGAAGAACTTAGAAATGGGGATTTTAAAGGACGAGGGTCAGGTGGACATGAACAAAACTGAAGGAAATCACTGGATGATGATGATGATGGAGAAGAGGTTGGATTCACAACCTCTGGTTTAGTATTCATGGTTAATTGTGGTTGATTGTGGCTTGTGGTGAATTTAGGGTTTGTGATGAAAATTGGGGGTAATTGATGAGAGTTAAGAGTGCACTGGGGTTTGTTTTATAGACGGGTTCAAGGCTTAATGAGAATTAATGCGAGTTGGGTGAAACAGTAAAAAGATATTTTCTGAAGCTTCTTGAATACATGAATTGCTTCTGCTGATTGTATCACTTCAGCAGATTGACTACTGTTTCTGCCGAAGTTGGAATTTAAATTGGGTAAAAGGTTGCATTACACGTCAGCGCTGGTCAACAACTTAATATATTTGACCACAATTTGGGAAACTTCTACTTATAACCTATTCGCATATCTTCGTCTAATCATAACTGATTCCCTCTTTATTCGATTCAAACACACCTTCAGTTGATTGAATCGTAACTCTTTATCTAAAGTTCTCATGGCGCTTCAATTCAAGCACGATCATAATAAAGTTGCGTTTCTGGGAACGGCTAAGGGTGATGATCTGTATAAACCTATGGTGGAGTTCTTAAAGAGGTCCAAGATTCATTACGCTTTAACGCATTCTCCTAATGCTATATATGAATCGTTGGTTACTCAGTTTTGGCGCTAACGCTTCAAAACGGAGTGAAACAGAGATTGTGGCTCGGATTGATAATGGAGAGTATGTTGTGACAGAGGAGTTGATCGAAGTCGACTTGATTGGATGATGAGAATGGGGTTTATCATTCTAATGCTGCAGTTGTACTTGATGGGCTAAGAGCGATTGGATATCAAGGTACAAGGACGGACATGTGGTTAAAGAATCAGCTTTGTCCTATGTGGAGGTTTTGGTTCATACATTGCTTCAGTGTTTAAGCAATAAATCAGGAGGATGGGACCAATTTTCTACTCAATTGGGATGTGGTATTATATGTCTATCTCAGGGTTTAACTTATAATTTTTCTAAGTTTATTTTTGATAATATGGTTGAGAATATAACTAAAAAAAAGAACAAGTTTTTAATGTACCCTAGGTTTTTGCAAATAATTTTAGACATTACTACTCAAACCCAAGCCTTTTATCCCATAGGAGCTTTATCTGCTAAATTATTTGCTTCAATGAAAACTAAATTTGAGGGGACACATTATCCTTTACTAGCAGTTATGTTGTCTCAGGAAAATGAAACTGCTGATGAGGATAATGTTGTTAATTTACCTTCTACCAATGTTACTGCTGATGGTAATCCTTCAGTTGCCATTGTTGAGGGCCCTTCTACAACTGCTGAAGCATCTAATGTTTCTCCTGACCAACCACCACCTATACCTTCACCTAGACCTAGTCCTAGTCCACCACCTACTCAAGTTACTCTTGCTGAAGTTGAGCATGAAACTGATAGACTGCCCACACCTAGTCCTATTAGGAACCAATTTGATGAAGGATATCCTAATTTAGAGCATGTTCATATTTCTCCTGAAAGGTCCAATGAAGTTCCCATTACCACTGAGCAATTAGTTGGTGGAACTGAGGACCCTATTACACTTACATCTGTCTTTGCTCTAGTGAGCAAGTGTATGCAGGTGAGGTTACTGAGCTCAAAAAGGAACTTTCTGAGACTAAATCTTCTCTTGGCAATGAGATTGTGGAGCTGAGGAATAAAGTTAAAAGTTTGGAACATCAAATTGGGCATCATTCCAAAAGGAGACTAGTGGTTTCTTCTGATGAAGAGCAAGAGGATAATCCTCTTAGGATTTTGGCTGATGTTGCTCAAAAGACTCCTGTTTCTCCTCCTGTTGCTGCTGCATCTTCAAAGAAAATGGAACCTATTCGATTTGCTAGAAAAAGGAGAAGACAATATCTGAATAAGGTATCCACTGAAACTTCAAAAGAGCCAAATGTTGATGATGTAACTGCTGATGTTTCAATGGAGGATGTTGTTTTACGTACATGGTCAAGCTTCAGTTGTACAAGATCAACCCAGTTCTCTACCTTCAACAGATAATCCTGAAGTATTTGTTGCTAGAAGAAGTTTTCATTTGAATCCTAATGCTAAAGTATTTTCAACATCTGTTGAAGAATTGTCTCAACCTGTTTCTTCTGTTGTTAAGTTGGGAGTTTCTTCTGCAGTTCCTCCTATGGATATTTCTCAAGCTAGTTCTGCTGAAAAGTCTATTGCTACAGAGAAAGAAATACTGATTGATGCAGAGCTTGGTACAGGTCTAGTAAGTGAGGAAGAGTTGAAAGAGCAAGAAAGAATGTTAGATGAATGAGCACAAAGAAAGAAAAGTGAGGATTTGGCTAAACAGCTTGCGTACTGAGTCTACTTCAAATTTGCCTCCTGAGAGACGTAAAGAATTGGATGATTTAGCTACTCAGATGTCTGATGCTAAATGGGATGAATGTATTAGTCAAGCTGCATCAGATCCTACTCTTGCTCAATGTATTTTGGGAGCAAATTTTGATAGTGATGATTTTGTGGCTCAAATGATGGCTCTTGGACAACAAAAGAAGAAAGAAGCTGTGGCAAAAAGGAAAGCTGTTCAAGCTCAAAAGAACAAAGCTAAGAGAGAGAGAGACCACAAACTGAAGCTCAAAAGAAAGATTATATGAGGAAAGTAGTGAAAAATCAGAGTTGCACTCTATATAACTCTGGTATGACTATGAAGCAGGTTAAGGCTTTACCTGATCTTTGAGTTAATCAGTCGTTATAATAAGATTATGAAGTTTACTTCATCTAGTCCTGCTTCTGCCTCTACTTTGAAAAGAATTGCTGATGCTTCAGATGCTCCTAAATCCAAAAGACCAAGGATAGTTGAAATTGTAGATTCTTTTGAGGCTCGTATTCCAAAGTCAAGTACTTCTGTTGTTGCTTCGAGTATCTCTGGCTATTCCTTCTGTTGCTCAAGTTCAATCAGCTGAACCTTATGTTGTTTCTTCTGGACCATCTTCTGAAGCAGTATCTACGATTGCTCCTATTGACAAAATTGGAGAAGAGTTGAGTAGACAAGCTGAAATAAAGGCAGCTAAAGCTAACAAGGCCAGAGCCATAGCTGAGAAGATGTATGCCTTACGTGGTGTTGCTCCAATGCAGGCTGATTCTATTTCTTCCACACTTATTAAAGATGTTACTGAAGAACCTAAGGATGTACCATCTTCAGACATTTATATACCAGGTAGGAGGAAGAAAAGGATGGCTAAAAGAAGATATGGTTCTCTATGGAGATCTGTGAAATCAGTTGGGGCACATACATCTAAGGTTAAGGAATCTTCAAGGGTTAGTTCTTTGGATCTCAAAGCTGCTGAATCAACATTTATTAAAGAGGGATCTTCTGATGTTTTTCCTGAAGGATCTCATGATGTTTTGGTTAATTGGACATTACAAGATGATGAGCTTAATGTCATATATCGATTGGATCATTCTACTAAGCAGTTCAACTTTTTGAAGGAGATATTGCATTTGGTAGACACGGCAGATTTGGTTACTTTGTATACCCTTGTCAATAAGTATTACCATCATAATACACAACAGGGTTTTGGATTATATTTATTGGGAGATCTTCATGTTCTGTTTGATTCTCAATCTCCCAATGGTAAAGGATATTTTATTTGGAAGAACTCTCACCTGTGGCAGGTTACGTCTTGGAGATTTTATCCTCTACCTCGTGTGCATGTAGTGGAGACAAAGGGTGGTATTACTGTCTGTATGTTTTCTGAGAGAACTTATCCATTATCTAAGAGGCTTATGGAAAGAATGCTTAGACAGAAACTGGAAGTTCCTCCAGATCCGATTGGGAATGATAAGTTAGATGCTGAACAATGTGTTGGAGTTATTAAGAATCAGCTTCTGCAACATGGTACCTCATCTTGATTGTGGTAATTTGTATAGTTTATAATGTTTGTAATCTTTGTTTATTTGTTTTTCTTAGTTTGTAGTTAAAAAAAAAAAACTATATATATTCTTTGTTTTACTAACTTTTCTTGCAGGTTTGTTGTATATTCATGATGGTTATTAACTCACCAGATGTATCTTGTGTATGTCAAAGAGTTGGCTAGTCCAAAGGGTACAACTTTGGTAAAGACACATCAAATCTGTTGATAGCTGTAATGGTTTGCTCAAAATCATAGGGTTTGTAACTACCCATGCTTAATTGCTGAGTGTTGTATGGTCATCAATTCACCATGGTTTATTCCTTTTTGGAATCCAAGAATTGACTAGCCCACTTGTATATGGCTTGTGGTAAAGGCATTGGAATACCATATTTGGTAATCAGTTCACCAATTTTAAGAATTGACTAGTCCCGAGCAAACGGCTACAGGTAAAGACATTTCAAATCCGTTCGTGGTTGCTGATTTGCTAATAAATCAGATGGTTATCAGTGTACCATGGTTTTCGAACTTAAACATTTGGCTACTCCAGTAGTGATGGCTATTGGTAAAGAGACATCAAATCCATTATTTTCAATGATTCACCTCTCACGGAGTTAACACACCTGGATGTGATGAGAATAGTTTGAAACTTATATGTTTTGATGTACATGTTGTCATTTGTTGCTGCAAAGCTATGGCGTTTGAGTTTCTTCATCAAAGAGATGATTTTGTTTTGATTCTTTGCTGATGATGTTCGAGTACAATCCTCTAGTTCTGCAAGGTTAAAGATCTATCAAGAAACTAGAACTTAACCAAGTCAAATTCTAGTTTAGGGGAGGATTGTTGGGAATTTAGAATTATGCCAAGATTATCTCTGAATGGATTCTACTGAAGTGTATGGATTCTGCCGAAGACATAGTTCTACTGAAGTTATATAGTTATTAGTTTGATTCTGCGGAGATAGTTATTCCGTATTTTCTATAGTTAGTTAGGATATGCATGAGCTTTATTAGGAAGTGATTGTGTATATCTTATTTAGTTTTACGTTTCTTAGAGAAGAAGTTAGGGTTCCTTGTCTATAAAAGGAACACAATAGAATGAATTATGTACGAGTTTTACAAGTTATTAATATAAAGATCCATAGAGGATCAAAGAGTTCTTAGTTATCTGTGCTTTATACTTGTGTTTATATTCCGCTAAAGAATACAAGTTGTAGAGATTTTCTTTTAGTTTGTTTGTGATTACATATGCAATACTAACGATCTACGAAGCTCAAGATCTATCAAGGTCTGATAAGATTCAACAGAGTTGGACTTTCCTGATTTTGGCCCGTAAATAAGTGATTGACACCTCAACCATAGAGTGCCTCAATTGGTGTAGTCAATATGTTCATGTGCTTAACTATTGTTGTCAAGCAACTTGTTCGATGAAGAATGATTTGCCTAATCATCTCTAGAAAATCACACATGTCTTGAGTATATCTTCTAATGTTCGAATTGTTCTCTCGCTCTGACCATTGAACTGAAGGTAATAGGTGGTACTTATGTCCCAGTAGGTTCCATGGGAATCTTGAAATGATTGTCAAAAGTCTAAGGTGAATCGGCTACCTTACATCAGGCATATTTGAAATTAATACCACGTGTCTCGTGACAATTTCCAAAATGTCAAGTCTGTCAAAAAGGGCATTATTGAAAAGAATAAATCATGGGTAACAGTTGTGATTCCTCGTGTTTCTAGTTCTAGCGAATGTCATTACTTGAGTCTTACTTGCCTAAGGTGCTTAGTCTCCATTACTAAAATGTTTATTGTTTGATGGTGTCTCTCCTAATTTCTCTTATCGAGATATTTCCATGCTATATGTTGTCGAGTCACAAAACCTTAAATATTTAAGTGATGTGGTGTAGTGGTTGATTTTTAAGATTTGTCCCGATATTAAATGCTTCTCTAATATTTCATCACTTAGATTTTTATCATGCTAGCATAAACATAGATATCAGCTTATACTATGTCGAAGAATATTTGTTCTAATTTCACTTGTAGATGTAGAGTCACTGATTGTCCGATATGTTCAAACCTGTTGCATCTCTTGATATAGAAGTGAGGTTACTTGGAATTTCTAGAGAACACAATGCCTTAAGGGAAGTTTATATCGATAACCTTAATTTAACCAAATTTTCCTTTAAGGGAAACTCATTGTAGGGAAGTTCACATATTGTTGAGGCCATGTTTATTGGAATGTTCTGCAGTCTCAGTTAGAAGACTTGGTTTATCCCTATAGTGTTGCTTAGTGTGTATTCGCTTCATACTAAATCTTGTAACTCGGTCTAGCTAGTACTTTTGAAATGATAGAATCTGGCTTCTAATCCAAAGATAGTGGTTCGGATTGTCTCGTGATGTCTTAAAATTTCTATTGAGTTTTGAATCATCTTACTACATACTTCTAGTACTTGTTGGTAGTTCTGAAATACTTTCATTCTTTTCTTGTATCGAGGAATCCTCCTCGTAGATGGTATAGAAAGTCCTTCCTAATAAGGTCACTGGTAAAATTTCAACTTATCGATTGAGTGAATGATGAATGGCGTAGGTACCTATAGAGTGTTAACAAAAGAGATGTTTATGAACAATTTATCTGATTAAAGGCTTTGCTTTTGAGTGAAGATTGTTTTAGGAAGTTTGAAAAGATGCTTGTTTCTTTCATGACATAATTCTTCCTAAATTGTACATAGGTGATCAGGCTATGTATAATCGAGGACAAATGATGTGGTGCTTGGTTTTGTTGAAATGGTATCATGTTTCCCCGAAGTTTTAGATGGTATTCAACATTTTGTTTTGTAAAATAATGGCTCAAACAAGTTTTCAGAGTAACATGAAAATCGTTTCGCATGATGGTATTAAATAGTTGATAAAATGACTGAAAATCAATTTATAGGGTGGTAACAAAACAAATTGTTTTAGAATTCTATGAAACAATTTCCCTAAGATGGTAGTAAAATAGCTTGAAATAAGATTTGTTGAATGGTTGTGATTATCGTGGAGATAATAAGGGATAAAGATTACATTAGATAGAAAGGTACTTATTATCTGTTCCTGTTGATGGTCTAATCATGTCTCAAGTGTAGGAGCAGTAGGCTGTCTAGTAGCAATCACTTTGAAACTCTCACCGTCCTCAAACCTATAAGATGGTGCAGTGTCTATGATCTTAGTGATAGATGGTAATAGGGTGTCAAATTATGCACGCTTCCCAAGCTGCAAGTCAGATGTACGAGTAGTGTCTATGGGATGTGATGGCACGGATGGTGCTCTAGATGACAATGATGATGAAATGATGACAATGATGGTGATGGAAATCCTAGTGGTGAGTTAAGAAAATAGGTCCACTAGGACTAAGCCTATAAGTTCTACCAAATGGTATAATCTGTCCCGACAGAATGATTAAAACTTTCCTGATCCTATGGTGAATCAATAATGATCATGATGGTGTAGGTGCAACTTCGCCCTCCTCAAAGGGTTCAGTCTCATCATCCGATGTTATCGGTGTTAAGTCAACTGATGTAAAAATTATGATAGGGAATGACAGGGCATTCTCCACGTTGGAGTCTGATGTGAGTATGATGGGATGGGTATTTGAAGGCATCTATGTGACAGTCGATTTTGAAATGAAAGTAAATAACTCGCAAAATGTGCGTATGAAACCGCATGTATAGTAACTATGCACTTATGATGAAATGATGAGATGCTATGATGATGTAGTTATAGTCTAGGGTCAATGATACAACCTAGTTATCTATAACCGAAGCTCTATGCCAATCTCATCACACCCCAAATTACCTTTTTGCGTGAATGGAATTCCCGGGATTGACTGTCATAGCATCACAATTACAGATATATTGAATGACCTAAAGTGTCGTTTGAAAAGAACATCGTTTGATATAATAAAACATTCAGAGTTTACAAAAGATAGGTCCCAAATGAAATTAGACATGTGCGGAATTAAGTTTGTTACAATCCAAACGATGTTTTAAAGTGCATAAAACCCAAGTGAGACGCGTCGTCACCGCGACTCTATGATATGTCCACATGCATGCCATGAAGTAAATGCCTTAGATACCTGAAAATACATTGATAAAAGTGTCAACACAATTGTTGAGTGAGTTCATAGAGTTTATGAAAATATTTTATACGACCAACGCAAGTATAAGTTATGTATGGCAAATATGTCACAAAAATGGTACAATTGCTTAAGCACATGACACCGAAGCTAGACTGTTCCTGATGTTCACCCCAACAGAGTGTTTTGCCAAACAACTCAATGATGATAAAAATGAAATGCATCCGTTGACCAGTTGGGACCACCAACACGGATAGAGGAGTCACCCTCAATAGATCTATCCACTCACCCTCGCTTCTTCCGGAATTAACGGTTCATGATTATGAAATGGGGACATTCAATTGGCAATGAGGTAACTTAAGCAATGTAAATGAATTTGAATATACCCGGGCCCGTATAAAAAAAATGATGTGCAATGTATTCTCCCCCGTAGGTTTGAAATAATGTATAAACTTGAATAAAACGGGGCTACGAAAACTCACCTGATACAATGTTTATGATGATATAATGGCAATACTGAAATGAGGCACAACCTCTAACCGCGACCTATTATGAATGATATGTTCTAATGTAAATCATGAAACAATGTCGTGCATGCAAGCTCATATGATATCCATACTACTTGTACATTTGAAAATAATGTTTATCGTCGAAATATATGTTTATGACATCTCGTCATATTATAAAATACTTTACAAGTATTTACGTTGAAACAACCTCCTACGATAGTCGTTTAGTGATTTATCAAGAATTTATAGCTTTTCGTCGCAAAATAATATACTTTGACAATTCATGAAAGTGTAAATGGCCTTGAAAAGCCAGTTGTAAAATAGTGGATATCGAGTGTTAGAAAACAAACTCAACGGTTTTGGAAAGCTTGTAGCATTATCTCAAAGTCTTAGCTTTTAAATTTTCGTCATAGAGGTCTCGATCATGGAGAAAAACATAGGTAAAGTAGGGTACTTGTACCAAAAATATTGTTTAAGGGTAATTTTCGGCAAAGTTTGAGTGACCGTATTTTACTCGTTACAACTCCGTTTGACGAACGGTTGAACATTTTGGAAAATAGGCTAGGTGGACTTACTTTTACTAGAAGACATCGTTTTCTAAAAAGTACTCATCGATGTTAAAAACGACCCTCAACATGGTCCTTAGCGGCAACTAGTTTTTGTCGAATAGGAAAAATATATGTTTTATACTTGTAATAAAAGTTACGACAACCTTGTTTAAAATGTGAATAACTTAGTCGTTATAAGTCCGTTTTCTACGTTTTATATGTCCTTAGCTTCGTGTTAAAGTATACTAATATATTTTGATAAATCGACTCATTTAGATAACGCTTACGACTCATTTTTAACTCGTAAAAATTTGGACAGCATGCTGATTTTTCCGGAAATATAGTTTTCGTCGTGAAACTTGAAAATATCATAACTTCTTCGTTATAATTCCGTTTTAACCCGTTCAAGGGACCATGTTTTCGTTTTAAAGTATATTTTCTGAATTTCTAGCCCAAAATATTTTACAAACTGTCGAATTTTCCAGATTTAGCAAAAATGATCAGACCCTTATTTATAGTTGTCGAAAATGATTTCTCTCGCGTAATACTTATTCTAACCACTTCAAATCAACACCAAAACTATTCTAAACCTACCATACACCTTCTTAGGGTGTCATGGGTTCCTAGACATCATTAAAATTGATATTTTTCAAGTGATAATTTATAGGATGATATGTACTAATTATAAGTACTAAAAATAATGAAAGTGGTATAAATTCACATGTAACTTGCTTGTTTTCTTGCAAAAATGATGAAATAATATAAATATGAATATGAAAGAGTTATGAAGATCATGAAATGCTTACTTGAATGATTATGAATTTTTGAGCAAAGTATGCTTAATAATCTTGAGGTTTTTATTTCAAAACCTTAACTAGATTACTACATGAACTTGATAATCACTTGGATCATGAAAAAATATTTGGTTTCTCCTTCCTTTCTGATTTGGCCGACCACCCTCCAAGGGATGGAGAGGATTTTTTTCTTGCTTTCACCTTTTAGTGTGTGTAAGTTATGTGTTTCATTTAGTAAATGTCTTGTATATTTGAAAATATCTCAATATAAGGAGTATGTGTCACTTATGGTAGACAATATCAATTTGATTACTTGAATGACATGGGGGAGGGGGGGGGGGACGGCAATAAAAAAAGGGGGAAGCAAAGTGTGAGTTTTTAATGTATTGTTGTACTTAAAGTTGTGTATATTGTTTGTTTAGTAAGTATAATTAGTTATTTAGTGTAGCGTTAGCTAGAAATCGATTTTAACGAAACAAAATAAAATATATCGGAGTCATAAAAATTATAAAAATACATTTCTCGCAAGTACTGAGTGAATAAATAATTTATCGAATAAAATTTACGATAACCGTCGTAATTATTTATATAACAATTTATATACCAAAATAAATTCTAAACATCGGGTAAACTAATAATATAATTTTTATAGTCTTAAAATGAGTATAAAAATATATTAGGATTATTTTTGGAAGTGTCAGATCAATATTCAAAATAAATGTTTACGTGATAGCGTTTATTTAATAGAAAAATAAACGTTTAATGAAAAATGCAAACCCATGCATAAATTGATATGAAATGATGTTACTAATGATATGTCGACTAATTCTAGCCGATGTGAAATATCCACAGTGATTTTTCATGAATACGCAGCTTAACCCTCCAGGTTACGCGTATTTGATACTCGTAAACCTAGTTTACGAAAAATGATGAATAGTGACTCATGAATAGTGATTTTCTCCGGGAATGAATAGTGTTTCGTGAATAGTAAAATTTTGAAATACCTTTTCAAAATATCAAATCGACTTCAAAAATGATTAATAGTAAAATGATGAATAGTAACCGGTGAATAGTAAATTCCCGAGATGAATAGTAAAAATTTCAAAGTTTGAGAAATGACCTGAAATTACGAGTTGTCACAGTAAATACCTAAACCCCTTGATCTAGGTTGAATAGAAAATAGCCCAAGTGTTTACAACGTTAAACACTAACAGGTCACTGAAAGCATAGTCTCTTAGTGAGCCATCTTCAGGACACTCAGTACGAGGCAACGAAGAAGTCTCTCCACTCAGCAAGGCGGAACTTAAAGGGTGAAGACTGAGTCAAGAAGAAGATGGTGGATTCAGTGAGTAATGACAATAACTCACTGAATCCCTAAGACTCCTCTCCAACTTCTTACACTGAAGACAAACTGAAGTAAAAGACTGAAGGCTATGAAGACTGAAGAATGAGCGGGATAAGGTGGGAAATGTTTACCCAGTTAAAACTAAGTCCCTATCTACTAAAGTCAAAAATTTCCCTGAATGGCAAGCGGCTGAGCTAAAGTATCTCTGTTAAGGAAAGCAGCCTCGCCGCCTACTACAAATAGCAAAGTAAACAGTAATCGAATATATCAATATTCGTGATTACTGTGATAAAGTATGTTTGTTGTGTAATAGTCGTGTTGGTTAGGTCCACCGTGTTACGGACTTGGTATTTAGCTTTGTACCGGAAAAAGGTGTAAGCAACGTTGTGAAGGCTTCTCCGCCAAGTTGAAGGAGTTTGTTGACATAGTGCTTGAACTCTCGAGTAGGTGACTTGGGGAGTGGAGTAGGGCTAGGAAGGTGTCCTGGTAGCCGAACCACTATAAATCGGTTGTGTCATTTCTATCCATTTGCTTTACTTTATTTACTTGCTTTATCATTATATCTATACTTTCTCTACATCCATACGATCTCACATATTATCGAATCTAAAGTTTTTGAAACAAACTTAAAATCGGCAAAACTATTCAACCCCCCCCCCCTTCTAGTTTTCCACAATTGGCATCAAGAGCTAAGTTTATAAAAGTTTTAAAGTAAACCGTATTTTAAAAACTTTTCGATCACTATGGGTTCTGAAAATTACAAAGAAGGGCAATCTATGCAACGACCACCACTACTTAAAACTAATGGTTTTATATAATGGAAAAATAGATTCGAAACATATGTGAAGTCTAAAGATATTGATCTTTGGAACATTATTGTTGAAGGCGATTTTGAGGCTATCTCAAAAGATGATAAAGGAAATTTAGTTAACATACCTCATGATAAACTAATTGATGAAATGAAGAAAAAGTTTTCTAAAAATAGTGAAGCTAAAATGGTTTTGTATAATGCTTTACCCAAAATGGAATTCGAAAGAATTTCTATGCTTAAAACCTCTAAAGAAATTTGGAATTCTTTAGTTGTAACTCATCAAGGTAATCAACAAGTTAAAAATAATAAAATTGATTTATTTGTTCAACAATATGAACAATTTTCAATATCGGATGAGGAAACTATAGATCATTCATTTGCTAATTTTAATACTATTATCACATCTTTACAAACACTTGATGAATCTTTTTCTAGCCGTAACCATGTTAGGAGATATCTAAAGGCACTTCCATCCAAGTGGAGATCCAAGGTGACGACGATCGAAGAGTCAAAAGATTTAACAATCCTCCCTCACCCTTGATGAACTCATAGGCAACTTAAAAGTCTACAAGCTTGTCCTTGCTAAAGATTCCGAAGCCTCAAAGGTGAAAGAGAAACACAAATCTCTTGCCCTTAAAGCCAAAAAGGCTTCAAGCGATGAAGAGAACTCCTCTTCGGATAGTGAAGACGAGGAGTATGCTATGGCGGTAAGGGACTTTAAAAAGTTCTTTAGAAGGAAGGGAAGATACGTCAAACAACCGTATGGCGACAAGAAAGGATTCCGAAAAAGCAAAGAGGACAAGAAGCCAAGGGATGATCGTGCTTGCTTTAAATGTGGGGACCCAAACCACTTTATTAGTAAGTGTCCCAAACGGGATGATCAAAAGGCGTTCGTGAGCGGCACGTGGGGAATAAGCAACGAGGAGGACGAAGAAATTTGTCTCATGGCAAATGACGAGGTATGTCACGAATACTATAGTAGCTCATCGCTAGATGACGACTCATTGCATAACTAATATGACAAACTTTGCAATATTAGCTTAAAACTAATTAACAAGAACAAGCTTTTAAAAAGTCAAAACCAACATTCAGATAAAGAAGTCATAGAATTAAAAGCAAAATTGAAACGGCTAGAAAAGGGTAAAATAGCAAGTGGTGAATGTGAAATTTGCGTTCAACTTCAAACACTCATTGATCAACTAGTAAAATTGCTAGAATGAGTACGAATACTTTAGATATGATATTAGATAGTGTTAAAACCGGAAACAACCAAAAAGGTGTAGGTATTCAACAACTTGATCCATCAACTAGTGAAAACAAAGAAACATAATTTGTTAAAGCACTAGAAAAACCAGCCACTGTTGTGGCTGATCCCACGGATCCCATAAAAAGGGAACCGGCTAGTGTACAGCCAGGGATCCGTAGGTCTGCTGTAACAAACAGTGGTAAAAACATAGCTTCTTCATCTTGAAATGATTTTGTTATCGTTAATAAGAAGAAACCAACTCATTTTACCACTAGACAACCACCTCCAAAATATAATTCTATGTTTGCAAGAAACAAGGCTCCATCTTTTTCAAAACCTAATCCATCTAGGAGACCTAATAATGTTTACCCGAGAAGTAACCATCAAATGGGATGGAACCCAAATATGCAAAATGGTTTTCCTTTTCAAAACTTTGCTCCATGGAATACATACTCATCTTATCCATACATGTCTAACATGAATGGAATGATTAACACTAATGGACCCATGAACAAATGGGGACCAAACTTTTGAGTTAATTGTTTTCTTAGGTGTGCTTAAAGGTCGACCTAGACCCGGATGAATGGGTCAAGGATAGTGGGTGCACGAGGAACATGACCGGCAATAAAGATCTATTCTTCACATATGAATCCTTCAATGGAGGTAATGTGGTGTTTGGAAATAGCAAAAGTAAAATCATCGGTAAAAGTACGATTTCTAACAAATCTCTAACCATTAACGATGTGTGTCACGTAGAAAACCTAAACTTTAACCTCTTAAGTATAGGACAAATATGTGATAAAAAGTGCAATGCACTTTTTACCGAAACCGGTAGTAAGATATTAAAAAATGGCATAACCATAGGAAGAGGAATTAGGAAACATGGAGTCTATGTCATTAAAATCGATAATGAACCTAAAGACAAACTATGTCTTACCTCTATGGATGATACTTCGACCTTATGACATCGAAGATTGGGTCATGCCAATATGCGAATTCTTCAATCGCTATCATCCAAAGATCTAGTAAGAGATCTACCTAAGTTAAAATATGAACATCACTTTTGTGATGCTTGTAATGTGGGAAAGCAAGTTCATTCTAGCCATAAAGCTAAAAACATGGTGTCTACAACTAAGTGTCTAGAATTACTACACATGGATTTATTTGGTCCATCTGCTATCCAAAGTTATGGAGGCAACTATTACACTTTGGTCATAGTGGATGATTACTCTAGGTACACATGGACAAAACTCTTAAAGAACAAAACGGAAACGTTTAATTATTTTGAAATATTAAGCAAGAAAATCCAAAGACAACTAGGAAGTCCTATAGTGTCTATTAGAACGGATCATGGTAGGGAATTCGATAATGAAGTGCAATTTGGATCTTTTTGTGACGCTAATGGTATTACTCAAAACTTCTCGGCTCCGCGCACTCCACAATCGAATAGGATAGTTGAAAGAAAGAATAGAACCCAACAAGAAATGAGTCGCACCATGCTTAATGAGCAATCCATACCTCAAAAGTTTTGGTGCAATGCCGTTGATACTTCAACGTACATACTCAATCGAGTCTTAATTGGACCAATCTTAGGTAAAACTCCATACGAGTTACTCCGAGGCAAAAAGCCTACGTTAGATCACTTTAGAGTCTTTGGTAGCAAATGTTTTATCCTTAACACTAAAGATTACCTTACAAAATTTGATCCTAAATCAACCGAAAGTATCTTTCTAGGTTACTCTCCAAATAGCAAAGCTTACGTCATATTAAATAAAGAAACAATGAAGGTAGAAGAGTCATTAAATGTAAAACTTGATGAAAGTCCACCCAAACCCTCTCCACCTCTTGTCGATGACGAGATTGTTGAAAGTGAAGCTATAGTAATGAAGAAAAAGATAAATGAAGAAGAAGAACCTTTAAATGATGAAGTCATAAACATTAAAGAGTCCAAAGATCATCCCGTAGATAAGGTCATAGGAAAGGTCTCAAGTTCAAAACCAAAGTAGCTTATTTTGTTTTGTTTCAACCATAGAACCTAAGAATACACAAGAAGCCATAAAAGATGAAAGTTGGGTAATGGCTATGCAAGAAAAATTAAATCAATTTGTTTCTAATGATGATTGGACACTTGTCCCTCCACCTAGTAATCAAACCATAATAGGAACCAAATGGGTTTATAAAAACAAATTAGATGCAAACGGAGTAGTGTCTAGAAACAAGGCTAGACTCGTTGCCCAAGGGTATAACCAATAAGAAGGAATAGACTTTGATGAGACCTATGCCCCCTTGGCTAGATTAGAGTCTATAAGAATACTTCTTGCTTATGCTTGTGCTAATTATCTAAAGCTTTATCAAATGGATGTCAAAAGTGCTTTTCTAAATGGTTTTATTAATGAAGAAGTATATGTAGCTCAACCTCCGGTTTTCATCGATTGTGAAAAACCTAAACATGTGTATAAGTTAAAGAAAGCCCTTTACGGTCTTAAACAAGCTCCAAAAGCTTGGTATGATAGACTCAAGTCATTTTTAATTAAACACAACTATACCATGGGGTTAGTTGACATAGTACAAAAACGAACAAAAGCGTAAGAAAAACGGACAAAATGTAAGAAAAACGGACAAAATGTAAGAAAAACGGATAAAATGTAAGAAAAACGGACAAAACCTGATGAAAACCGATAAAAACGTACGAAAAACGGACAAAACGTAAGAACAACGGACAAAATGGGCAAAAACGAAGGAAAATAGACAAAACGTAAGAAAACGGATAAAAACGGACAAAAATCTAAGAAAAACGGATGAAACCCGATAAAAACGTTAGAAAAAGGGCAAAACGTAAGAAAAACGGATGAAAACGGACAAAAACGGACTAAATCTGAAATTCAATGACCATAAGGACCATTACTGAAACTTTTTTAACCAAAAATAAAGTCAATAGATGACCTGTGAAAGTTAACGCAAGCCACAGGGACCATTTCTGTCATTTTTCAAAATTTGTGACCTGGTAACCTACTAGTTACCGGTCATATTACGTACATCGTTCCAAATTTGAAAGTATTTTGCGTACAATGGTAATTTTTAAAGTTCATTGCGTACGTCTGTTTTGAAAAACCATGTTACGTATCTTTAGCTTTCACCCTAAATATGTCTACCCACTTGCATTGGGATTAAACCGAAAAGCAAATACCATAAAAACTAGCTACATGGGTAAACGCAAAACACCTCTTCACAATTTTACATGTCTGTGAAACGTGTGTTAAGACCAAAAAATGCACATTAAAAATGGAAGATTTAAACAAACTCCTTGTCGATTATCATATTCCCAAAAAGTATAAGATGATGCTTCCTACAAGGCATCAGACTGTTTATGATGCTCCTCCAGGTTTTGTAGGAGTATATGCAAACTTTTTTACCCAATCAAATTTAAGGATCCATCTCCATGAGTTTTATCGTGAAGTCTTACGGTATTACAAGTGTCATATCTCAAGAATGAATCCAATTGGCCTAGATAAGTTGACTACCTATATGATAATGTGTAAGGCGTATGGTGGTGAACCCTCACTCAAAGTTATGAGGGGTTTTCTCAACCTTGGCCTTGGTGGGGTTTGACTAACTCTTCAGAAAAGAGTTGACCCAAATTTACATGATGAATCCTTAGTGAAACTCGAAATATCCATTCATGTGTTCAACCTAACCAAGTGGGATATATCCTTGAGACTTGCTCAATGATATGTTATATTGTGTTAGACTTAATTAACCGCATATGTTTCATTTCAATAAACATATATTAGGTTGCATGTTTTATTTTCTAAATCCTCAAAATGAAGTTTCATTCTAAACTAACGATTAACATCTACCTTAGATGGAGTGATGCTTCAATATGTTATACAAAATATGAGATTTAAGAAAACAAACATACCAAATCTGAATCCCTCATTTGTTGCACCAAGACAGATGTAGATTCTCTGAAAAACCCTTGTGTTCTCTTATGGATTATCAGGTATTTCACACTTGATATTCATAGTTGTATTGGGATTATTTTCCTTAAGCTCCAAGACATAATTTCTTAACTGTGCATACTGTTGAGTGGGGTCTCCTCTTAACTGTTGAACAACTTTGGTCTTGGCTCTAAAAGTTTTCATTCTTGAGATCTCAAGCTGAAACTTTTTTTGACTTTGATATTGCATAGCTCTCGTAGGTATACAAGGGTTGCTTTCAATCTGAGTTATGATATATTTAGCTACGAAGTTAGCTGTAAAGGATTTAATCTTCCTTGTTTGTAAACATTTACGGTCTGCTCTATATGTTCTCACTGACCATGTTTCATCTATGCATTTGGAAAGTTGCAAAGCCCATGGACATTTATTGCCATATGCTGGTAGTTTGGTAGATTTACCACCTGTAATGACATGTGCCTTTATTGGGGATCTGGATTCCCTTATCTTTGACTTTGTCATCTTTTTCTTTATTGGAGATATACATTCCTTTATCTTAGCTCTTGTCCATTTGACTGGCTTATTGGCCCAACTGACTGAGAAGATCTAGCTGAGTTATTTAGTCCAATAGTTCCAACTGTAGGAATTGTACCATAGCACTGTGCTCTGATCCTTAGCTTATCATTCGTCTTTAACTGAATTTCCTTCCTTGTTTCAATAGAGTGTAACTTAATCATATCCTTAGCCTCTTTTGCAGTTTCAAAATTTTGCCCTACATAGAAATAAGTTTGATTCTTCACACCCTCTGCATTCTTTCCCAAATGTTTCCTTAGTTCTTTCAACTTTCTTTTCCTACTCCTTTCTAAATCATCATCATCTGCTTCAAACCCACTTTCAAACTCATTATTATCAAGTACCTCTACTTTAACTATTTTTAAAATTGTAACATGCTTCTTAAGCTTCCCACTACCCATAAACTCTGCATTCACATCAACATTAACGTGGAAATTTTCCATGTCAACCTCTACTTCATTAATATCATCCACATCATCCATTTTGTAATCATTATCCTCCCCATCATCACTATCTTCCTCACTAACTTCATCATCTAGACTATGCTCCCTATCATCATTAACATCATCATCTAAAGGTTGTTTACCCTTACCATGGACTGCTTCACCTTCTGCATTATTATCTAATGTCTGTTCAACCTCATTTACCTTAGCAACTACCTCAACATCATATAAATCTAATAAAGGATCAAAGTATGGGTCCTCCAAAGTAGAGTAAAAATCATTTGCAAACTCAGTTAGCACATTGTTTTAACCCACTTCATTAGCCACACTACTTTCACAAATCAAATTAACTATGCTTTGACCGCCTATATTATCATTCCATTCTAACCTTAATTGTTTAGCAACTGATCAATGAAGCAACTGATTTTGTAGCAACTGGTGCATCATCTTCTAATTCATAGTACACTTCTTAATTGGTGAAGGCTTATAAGTTTCCAATTTAGTATGTTCTTGTTCAATGTACACATTTATCAACTTATGTGTAACACCCATGACTCGATTGATTTTTTTTTAATGTTTATTAGATGCATCATATAGGTTCTGCCTTATACACTATATTGACCTCTTGTGAAAACTGCTGAAACTAAAATCTATATTTTATCATTTATGAATTAGCATAAGTATGAAAACACTTTCTATTAATATAATACATAAACGTAGTACATGAATTATAATAGCGGAAGCATAAAATAAAACTATTTGACCTATTTTCAAAATACAATACTGACACTTAATTGTAATATTTTGGGGTATTAAAAAGTTGAATAACAAAGTATGGTTGAGATGCTTGTCACCTATATACATGAGCATTACTGATCTTCTAAGTCGTCTTCTTAATCTACAAGCCCCGACGTCCTTAAGACTTAAGCTGGAAAACATGAAATTTGAGAACGGTGAGTCCTGATGACTTAGTGAGTAAACGGGTCTGAGTATATATCTAAATCTGAATCTCAAACATGCGCTATAGTCTATTGAGCTTCTGCATGGGTGTATAAGCATAGTTCTGGATCTAGCGCTATATCTGAATTGACACTTGCAATTCTGAACATAAACGTATACTATATATGGTACGACTTATAGTCTTATTACTAATTGTACATTAGTTTGAGATTTATCCTGAATTCTTAATCATGACATGATATCTGAGCACGTGCGTTCTGACTAGACGATACTTAGTCATTCTGCTATGAGTGAGAACTTCCCAAACCAACGAGTACTCTTCTTGGGGTTCTAATTTGTCATCATGCTTTTCTAAACTGGGGTCATCCACTAAGGATGCTTATTCGTATCTACTTGATACGCTATTTCTATACTCGGCTCATCCACTAAGGATGTAAGTATAATATAAGCACGTGTCATCCACAAAGGATGCTACTAAGGGAGTTCTACATTGTGCATTTCTTAGGCACGATGAACTTGTCAATGATGCTTCTTGTGAGCATACTATTCATGATTTGTTTCGGCTATCTCCAAAACCTTGGAGTTCTAACATCATGCTTAATCTATTAACATGAAGTTAATATACCGTTACTCACCTTCAAGTCTTGTTTAGTGATCCTTAAGCTTCCCACGAGCACCTAATTACATAATAACCATTATAATGCTTTTAGAGCTTGCTAACATATTTATCTAACATGTATCAGGTCTAAGCAACTTAAACATTATCATATAAGGAGCTATTTCATCAGTAAACACACTTTTGGACCTTTCAAAATTCTTACTAGGATCGGACCGGTAGCATACCGCCTCGAATTACCACAAGAACTCAGCTCTGTGCACAACGTGTTTCACGTGTGCAACTTAAAGAAATGTCTTTCCGACGAAACTCTTGCTATTCCTTTGGAAGAAATCCAAGTCGATGAAAGATTGAATTTTGTCGAGGAACCTATTGAAATCATGGACGAGAGAAATCAAGCGGCTTAAGCAAAGCGCATTCCGATCGTCAAAGTCCGTTGGAACTCTCAAAGAGGTCCGAATACACGTGGGAGCGAAGACCAATTCAGCGCAAATACCCACACCTTTTCTCTACTTCACCAAGTAATCCTAACTGAAAACCGAGGACGGTTTTCTCTTACAAGACGGGGAGGATGTGACACACGGTAAATTTTCACCTAAATTTAACTGATAATTAGTAATTTGTTATTACTAAACATGAGTCATTAAGCATACATAAGCTTTGCCTGATCATTTGGGTAAATAACCCGCTCGATACGAAAGATTTAACCACTCTTGCATTCATATCATTTTATGAATATTTCATTTGTCTTATGATTTAAATTGTAAGGCGAGAGGTTATCTCATTTTCTCCAATGACCGACACACCGCAGCGTCCGACACTATGATAAGGACTCGCTAAAACAATTAACAAATGTCCGCGACTTGGAATATTACAAAGATGAAAATATTACGACACGTAACAATAAGACACTACGTTATAAAAGTTATCGAACAATGATACCTTGGTCACAATTTAATATCGCGGGACACAAAATATATAACACACTATCACTCAAACATAATTTTTATAAAACTCAAATACCATTAATACCTAAGTGTAAGGTATATGCATACACTTTCACAAGTTGTACTATGAATAAAATACATAAAGACACCCATTTATACTTTCATCTTAAAAGTAAACCTTTGTAAATATTGAGATAATACACCTTTGTCTTTTCACTTCCCACTCACGACAAACATAACACAAAACCAGGGAAGAGAGAAGATATCAATCTCTTCTTCAACCTCTAGGCCTGCGCACCCTTGTAGGTCGAATCTCCCAATATGGTAAACCAACATGCCTCTTTCTATTATTCCTCATCTATCCTCACCAAAATCATGAAAGATTTCTTCTCAAATCAAACCTTGGTGCGCCAGCTATTGTTTAAACGAATCCAAGAGGAATCAAAATAAGATCATTCACAAGAAACATATCTCAACTCCAATCTACCTTGAGCCAATTCACAAGATTCGTCCATCCTTGGAAGCTAGCCAATTTCGGCTTCAATCCAAACACCAAGAAGAGAGAGAGTTCAAGCTTTACCCAAAGTACCTCTATATCTCTAGTGGAGATGCAAGAACCCCAAATTGAGTTTCAATTTCATTTTCTCTCAAAAGCTAGGGTTTGTGAAAGTTAGGGTTTTCCAAAATTGATTTGGGGGTTTTGCAATTGGAGGTATTTTGGAGCTAATTCGAGTTTTGTTTGGTCCGAATCCAAGAAACAACCTTTCGTTCATCACCTATCATTTTTGGATTTGAGGTTATCATCTCTTTTGTTGTTATGTTTTTATGTTGTTTTATGATATTAAGAGTGGAAAAGTTTATCAATGAAACTATCATGTGTTTTAGTCATGTCGATTTGGATTTAAGTTTTGATGCCACGTTGAAATTGTGTATATGACTATTTGAGATTTGGATTTTACTTTGTTTTACTAATCTTGTTTTGTAACCATAAAACTTAAGTTGTCATATGCTCAAGGGTCCGTATAGTTTTCTGTCGAGATATATGAGTCAAGAAAATGAGGGTTAAGTCTTATAGCGACTTGGTAATTTAACTATGCAACTAAGTAATCTCGACGTGATAATACTCATGTTTTTGATAAACAACTATGTCACTCCAAAATCTAAGTGAGTCATTGGTAATAAGCGGGTTTGGTTTATCGTCAAGGTAGGAACCAGGTTGAGTAGTACTCAACCATGGTATAGCCTTGCCATTTCCTTGCTCTATCGCGTTAAGTTAGTCTCGACTCCATCATCATCATACTCGGCTTATGAGTCTTTGTCTCAACCTCACCTTGTAAAATTTATGCCATGTATAATCGAGTTTGTCAATGCTATAGTGATAATTTGGATGTCTTGTTTGAAAACATTTTCACGAGAAGCCGGAACCAAAGAGTTTGAAAATTTCTCATTTGTAAAGTCTACTAGTAAACATAGTCTTAAAAACTGGAAATTCGATCTTGAAAGTGGCACTTGACTTAGTAAGTCAAGCACCTTGTAACAAGTTTATCTTGTGACAACTTAGTCATATACTTGTCGTTATCCTTGTTGTGGAGTTGTTCGCCGAAAGTGAACCCATTTCGAGACCCATGACACCATCAGTCAAGCATACAACTAGAAACTTGAGTCTCACAAAAAGTTGATATCTTGGTTTAGTTAGGTGTTCATCTTGTTGAGAAACTAGCTTTATGTCCTTCTTTTGTTGGCCGAATACCCATTTGTGATGTTATAATCAAGACGGGTAGCCAAGATGTGTTCGAGCACATTAGTCGTGACCCGATTATAACTCCGAGATGATGGCGGTTTGACTCAAACTCTCTACTTCTCAAATGTATCTCGACTACATTTTTTTTCTCTCTTCCTGCGTTAATCATTCCTCAATGTCAAATGCAAGAGCACTCCTTGACTAATTTAGTAGCAAAGGTGCTACATGAACCTGATGGGCCACAGCCCATTTGTACCTCAAGGATTACTTGAACTCCTTTTGGGCCAAGCCCATTCGTGTACCCAACCGCGGGCCACAGCCCACCTACGGTTTTGAATGTTAGTTTAAGTAAATGAAACGCGTCAAGTATACCGGAATAAATCGCAAAGCTAAACTCATTTGTTACACATTTGGAGATTTCGACTTTAGTTATGTACACATATATCGACGAGTAAAACAAGAGTAAAGGCGTACAAACAATGAACCAAGTGTCTAAAAATTGTGAGTCATATAATAAGATTTGCGTAATGGATTCAACGTCAATGTGTAAAGGAATGTATGTCAAGTGAACGTCTCATCGAAAACTATATATATGGAACTAGTTTGTTAAATAGATAAGATACCACTATACTATTTTCTAGTCCATTAAAAATTGATGACTTTAAATTTCACTTGAGCATTTTCTTAGATACAATTAGGAAACAAACTATAATTTTGACAACACCATTTTGTGTCAACTTAAATAAGTATATACATTTATATACTTACTAATGGAACATTTTAATTATTTGTTGTAAATCGAACTTTGGATTTTAGAACCATACTAATGTCAAAATGAAAGGAGTATATATATAAACAATCATATACCTACTAGTAAACCTCTTAAGTTATTTTTGCAAACTAAAGATTGATTTTAAAACCACTATATAAGAATAATATTAACTGCATCATTTTAAGTATGTAATACTTAAAAACGATGAACTAAAACATTTCACTCCTTATCTAGGTCGCGTGTCGGTGCCGTTTCACAACCATCACTAATCCCACATTTGGATTTGCACATTTGCTAAGGTGAGTTTCATAGCCCCACTTTTACTTGATAAATTGTTTTATACACTTTGGGGTGAGAAATATGCAAAACATTTTATGGACCAAAACTATTACATGATTACTATTACGGGGTTTAGCCTAAGCCCTTATGTCCCTAGAAAATGCCCTTTCTCATGAACCGTCAATTCCCCATTGGGAAACGCGAATGTTATAAATAGATCTATTGAGGGTGACTCCTCCGTTCGGTTGGCCCCGCTTAGGTCAAGGCGAAACGTATACCATGTCGGAATCAAGTGTTGAGGGACAAAACACTTGCTATGGGCCCTTATATTGTATGACATCTTTTAGCATACAGAAACTGCCGTAGTATCGGTTGCATGAACTTAGAGCTAACGTAATAGACTTTCATCCATATATCATTATATTCGTTGTAATGATTATATGCCTTTGCTTATGGTCCAAGCTTACTATTTTAATATAAACCTATGAACTCACCGACTTTTAGTGACCCTTTTAGCATATTTTCTCAGGTGTTTAAGATTTGTTCATGAAGGCAAGGCAAGAAGCGGATGTATGGTCGTAGTAGTATTTAAATTATGTTGTAAGACAGCGTTTTAAAACCTATTTTATAAAATCAAACGGAGTATGTATTTCGTTCTTTATTACTTGTGTTATGATTCACCAATTCCGTAACGCTCCCGAAAAACACGTATGCTTCCGCTAAACAAATTTGGGGGTGTTACAGATTGGCATCAGAGCCTAAGTTATAGAGAACTAGGTACATATAAACCCTAAACTATAACTACTTTTCACCAAAAACATCATACTACGACCACCGATGGCCGCTTGCCTTACTTGCCATTTTATTTAAAGTTCATTTAATAGGATTACATGTTTTATTTCCTATTTACTTATGCACTATTTCATATCCATCATGAGCATATTTTTCCACATACTTACACATATGCACCGTCTTTTCACAGACTATGCCTTCCCACCCTTCCTCACGATGTTCAGGAGGACATCCTACTAGCTCACTCACCGACCATCCGTCAGCTTGCACACTTAGCCACGATCCATACGTCAGCCACACTAGCAGTCCAGCCAGCTATTGCACCTACTCCACCTATACCTAACCTCACCACCACTCCATCGGCTCTGTTGGACGCAGGCAAAAACCTCGTATGATTGTGAGAGTACCGGATATCGAGCGGTATTCATATGTGCCTGCACTAGCTTCTCGGATGACCCGCGCTGCCTACATGGATCCTTCTACTACTTCGAGTCAGTCGACACCATCACCCCGTCACCACCTCATCAGAGACTCGGAGATCTATTGATTCCTACTCGGATGAAGACCCGAAGAAGATCCGGAAGAGGATCCGAGGAGGAGCTACGAGCCTATGCCGACGAGAGTGTCCTGGACATGATAACACAGCAGCAGATATGGATATACCTGGGTGCGAGATTGTCCAGAGTATTCAAAAGATAGGACAGAACTCCAGGATGGCTCGGGGTTCGTGATGATATGGATATTGATGCACCATTTGGATTGGGACAGAGAGCGCTTTCCTCCGTAGGGAGGAAAGTAATGAGATTACTTGGAGAGATATTGATTGTGTGATCGATCGCACCACACATCGCCATCCGAGCTATAGTCCATCATCACCTTCATTCATACCATCTGCAGCAGACATGGAGCGCCTTGAGCGAGCCACTAGACAGCTTGAGACCATTGAGGAAGCTGCACCGGCTGAGGCACAGCCAGTGCCAGACCCATCAGGATCTCCAGATGATGAGGAGTGACCCTCACGAGAGAGTGCTCATTCATTTAGATTCTCATGAGACTCTGCTAGGAGTACATACTGATCGCCTAGAGAGTCGATCCAACACGCTTGCAAGCCTGCGAGCGGCGTGTTGAGGGTTTAGACCGAGTTCTGACGTATTGTTTGAGAGCGTGGAGCTCGAGAGACACAGCGGATTCGACGGGTTTTAGGGTTGAGGCTCAGATCGAGGATGTTAGAGAGTTGGATAGCAGGACACGAGTTTTGGGCAGAGGTCAAGCTCAGATGCACGGATAGCTAGAGGAGTTAGAGCGTGTCCAGTAGATGGCCAGAGATACTGCCAGAGAGGAGTGGCAGAGGACCACAGGATTGGAGTCCATGCTGGCCTCTCAGATGAGGCGGATCGCGAGCTTAGAGGAGACACAGCGAGAGCTGATTGCTACCATTGAGCGACTCCGTACAGAGCGTGGATATCCCTAGATATGATGTCATGATGTATCACACTAAACTGGATCTATAACAGTTAGTGTTAGTTATTATTCTCGTATTTCAGTCATATTTCCGTTGTATTTCCATCGTATTTCCGTTGTATTCTGTTGTATTTCGGCTGTATTCCAGCTAGTATCTCATCATGTACCGTAGGAATCTTGTAACCGAAATTCTATCTATCTAAAACTTATTTTCCTACCCAATTGTCTTTACTTTTATAGATTGCACATATGATCTATCTACGATGACCACACTATTACGTGGCACTTACCTTGTTTAAAAGGTCATATATCTTATCACCTTTCTTACTGCAGAAATGCCGCCAAAACGAAGATCCAAACGTACCAACCCTGGTGGAGCTCCCAATGCTCCTATCCCAGCGAGGGTTACTCGCAACCAAGCTGCAAACACTGCTATTCCAAACAGAGTCACACACGATCGGACTGCGAAGCCACTACTCTGCTAGGGCTACTCCAATCCAACCTATCATGAATCAAGCCATGATCGACCAACTAGTCAATGAGCGGGTAAACGCCGCTTTAGCTGCAGCAAATCACTCGTCTACTAATGCTGGAACTTCAAGACCACCCACTCACAACCGCACTTGTACTTATCAAGACTTTCGTAAAACCATGACTGGAAGCTTTAGTGGAACCGAAGGAGCTGTCGGTCTGACTAGATGGATCGAAAAGCTCGAGGACGTGTTCCGAATCTGCAATTGTGAAGAAGAATCTAAGGTTAAGTATGCATCATTCAATTTCACGGATGCTTTGCTTTGACCTGGTGGAACAATTTTCTGAAATCCGCTAGTATCGATGTTGCCTATGCCATGCCATGGGAGAACTTCAAGGAAATGGTACTTCGAAAGTACTGTCCTCGTAATGAGATCAAGAAGCTCGAACATGAGTTTTGGAACCTCAAGGTACAAGGCACCAATATGGTACGCTTATAATCAGCGATTTCAAGAGCTAGCCTTATTGTGTCCTGAAATGGTTCCCACTGAGACCCGATTGTTGGAGAGATACATCGGAGGATTGCCTCAACCTATCAAGGGCAATGTAACCACTTCTAAGGCTATTGATCTTCATGAAACCATCGAGGTAGCCAACAAACTCATGGACCAAGTGATTGAGGATTCCATGGAAAAAGTGGTTGACAATAAGAGGAAATGGGAAGACCATTCTCAAGGTTACAACAACTATGAATATCGTGGCAACAACAATAGGAACAACCGCAACAATCAAAACAAGAGGCAAAATGTTGCTAGAGCTTATGCAGTGAATGTCGGAGAAAGAAAACCGTACTCGGGGGCGCACCATTGTGCAATCGATGCACACTGCATCACAAGGCGATGTACCGTTAAGTGCCGTAATTGTCAGAAAATCGGACACTTAACCAGGAACTGCAGGTCCAAATCATTGGCGACGGTTCAAACAGCTCCAGCTCAGGACCCAAAGGCTAATGTAACTTGCTTTGGTTGTGGTGAAAAAGGGCATTATAAGAATGAATGCCGAAAGACCATAAACCAAGGCCGTGAAGGAAATCAAGGAAACCGAGGGAATCCAGGAAGCCATGGGAATGGCAGGATTCAGGGAAATGTTGGACAAACGAGTAATCAGGGAAATGGAGAAGGAGCTCGTGGGAGAGTCTATGCCGTAACCAAAGTGGAAGCACAGGAAGACCCAAATGTTGTGACGGGTACGTTCCTTATAAATAACCGTTATGCATCCATATTGTTTGATACGGGGGCCGATAGGAGTTTTGTCTCTAATACATTTAGTCCACTACTCGATATTACCCCAACCGCATTAGGAAATGCATACAACGTGGAACTAGCTAACAGTAACATAGAAAGGGTAGATACCATCATAAGAGGTTGCACCCTTAACCTGTTAAACCACCCATTCAATATCGATTTAATACCAGTAGCATTGGGTAGTTTCGATGTTATTGTCGGAATGGATTGGTTAGCAAAATATCATGCTGCCATCATTTGCGACGAGAAACTCGTTCGAATACCCTATGGAAATGAAGTCCTAACAATAGAAGGAGACAGTGACGGGAGAAACGCTTCAAGACGCATGTCATTTCCGTACCAAGGTGTTAAGGTGTATCGAGGAAGGATGTCATATCTTCCTAGCACAAGTCACCGGAAAGGACGAAAAAGAAGGGGAAGAGAAACGTCTGGAGGACGTGCCGATAGTAAGAGAATTCCCTGAAGTCTTTCCCGAAGACTTTGGGACTCCCGCCGATCCGACAGGTTGAATTTCAGATTGATTTAGTGCCTGGTGCCGCACCGGTGGCAAGAGCACCCTATCGATTAGCTCCAATGGAACTTCAGGAGTTATCAAACCAGTTGTCGGAACTTGCGGAAAAAGGGTTCATCAGACCAAGCTCATCGCCATGGGGAGCACCAGTCCTGTTCGTCAAAAAGAAAGACGGAAACTTCAGGATGTGCATTGACTATCGTGAGTTGAATAAACTAACCATTAAGAACCGTTACCCACTTCCGAGGATCGATGACTTATTCGATCAACTGCAAGGTTCGAGTGTTTATTCAAAAATCGACTTAAGATCTGGATACCATCAACTAAGAGTTCGAGAAGAAGATATTCCCAAAACCTCCTTCAGAACTCGTTATGGAAATTACGAGTTCCAAGTCATGCCTTTTGGGTTAACCAACGCACCAGCTGTGTTCATGGACCTCATGAACCGAGTGTGTAAATCCTACTTGGATAAATTTGTGATCGTATTCATTGACGATATCCTAATTTATTCCAAGAGTGTGAAAGAACACGAAGAGCATCTTAGATTGATCTTGGAATTGTTGAAGAAGGAAGAACTGTATGCGAAATTCTCGAAGTGTGAGTTTTGGATACCCACTGTGCAATTCTTAGGTCATGTAATCGACAGTCAGGGCATACACGTAGATCCCGCTAAGATCGAGTCAATAAAGGATTGGGCGACACCCACAACCCCTATGGAAATACGCCAATTCTTAGGACTTGCTGGGTACTACAGAAGATTTATTGAGGGTTTCTCAAAGATTGCCAAATCTTTAACCAAGCTAACCCAGAAAAACGCCAAGTTTGACTGGGGAGAAAAAGAAGAAGAAGCTTTTCAACTCCTTAAAGAAAAGTTGTGTAGTGCACCTGTTCTAGCCTTACCTGAAGGCAGTGAAGACTTTGTTGTTTATTGCGACGCTTCACATAAGGGGCTAGGAGCAGTGTTAATGCAGAGAGAGAAGGTGATAGCATACGGCTCTCGCCAATTGAAGACTCATGAGAAGAACTACACGACACACGATTTGGAGTTAGGATCAGTTGTGTTCGCACTCAGGATTTGGAGACACTACTTGTATGGCACAAAGTGTGTCGTATACACCGATCACAAAAGTCTACAGCACATTTTGGATCAGAAAGAACTGAACATGAGACAGCGCCGATGGTTGGAATTACTCAGTGATTATGACTGTGAGATTCGTTACCACCCGGGTAAAGCGAATGTAGTAGCTGATGCTCTCAGTAGGAAAGAGCGACCAAAACCTCTTAGAGTCAGATCCTTGGGTATGACAATTAGTTCGCCTCTTCCAACCAAAATTCTTGAGGCTCAATTGGAAGCACTCAAAGAGGAAAATCGTCCAAATGAGAACCTTTACGGAATGCCAGAAAGTGAAAATGGATTCGTAAAAAGGTCAGACGGAACTTTGTGTTTCAAGGAGCGAAGCTGGATACCACTCTACGGAGGAATTCGCGACGTCAATATGCATGAATCCCACAAGTCTAAATACTCCATCCACCCAGGATCCGACAAGATGTACCTTGATTTGAAGAAATTGTACTGGTGGCCTAACATGAAAGCCGACATTGCAACATATGTCAGCCGGTGTCTGACTTGTTCAAAGGTTAAAGCTGAACATCAGAGACCCTCAAGCCTACTAGTACAACCGAAATCCCCGAGTGGAAATGGGAACGTATAACAATGGACTTTATCACTAAGTTACCTAAAACCTCTAAAGGCTACGACACTATTTGGGTAATAGTTGACCGTCTCACCAAGTCAGCACATTTCCTACCGATGAAGGAAAGTGATGGAATGGAAAAACTTGCACAGCTATACCTGAAGGAAATCATCGCACGCCATGGTGTACCAATTTCCATCATTTCAGACAGAGATAGCCGTTTCACCTCAAAATTTTGGAAATCACTTCAAGATGCTTTAGGGTCTAACCTCGACATGAGCACCGCTTACCATCCTCAAACTGATGGACAAAGCGAGAGAACAATCCAAACACTGGAGGATATGCTAAGAGCATGTGTGATAGACTTTGGAAATGGCTGGGATAAACACTTGCCATTAGCCGAGTTTTCTTACAATAACAGCTATCACACAAGTATCAAAGCCGCACCATATGAAGCACTCTATGGTCGGAAGTGTTGATCACCTGTGTGCTTTGGGCGAAGTTGGAGAAAGTCAACTTACTGGTCCGGAGTTAATCCAAGAAACTACCGAGAAGATTGTACAAATCAAAAGCCGACTACAAGCAGCTCGTGACCGTCAAAAGAGCTACGGATAAAGGAGGAAACCACTTGAGTTTCAAGTGGGAGATAAGGTTATGCTCAAAGTTGCGCCATGGAAGCGTAATCCGTTCGAAAACGTGGAAAGTTAAATCCTCGTTATATTGGACCTTTCAAAATTCTTACTAGGATCGGACCGGTAGCATACCGCCTCGAATTACCACAAGAACTCAGCTCTGTGCACAACGTGTTTCACGTGTGCAACTTAAAGAAATGTCTTTCCGACGAAACTCTTGCTATTCCTTTGGAAGAAATCCAAGTCGACGAAAGATTGAATTTTGTCGAGGAACCTATTGAAATCATGGACAGAGAAATCAAACGGCTTAAGCAAAGCCGCATTCCGATCGTCAAAGTCCGTTGGAACTCTCAAAGAGGTCCAGAATACACGTGGGAACGCGAAGACCAATTCAAGCGCAAATACCCACACCTTTTCTCTACTTCACCAAGTAATCCTAACTGAAAACCGAGGACGGTTTTCTCTTCCAAGACGGGGAGGATGTGACACATGGTAAATTTTCACCTAAATTTAACTGATAATTAGTAATTTGTTATTACTAAACATGAGTCATTAAGCATACATAAGCTTTGCCTGATCATTTGGGTAAATAACCCGCATACAGTAAAGATTTAACCACTCTTGCATTCATATCATTTTATGAATATTTCATTTGTCTTATGATTTAAATTGTAAGGCGAGAGGTTATCTCGTTTTCTCCAATGACCGACACCGCACGCGTACCGACACTATGATAAGGACTCGCTAAAACAATTAACAAATGTCCGCGACTTGGAATATTACAAAGATGAAAATATTCTGACACGTAACAATAAGACACTACGTTATAAAAGTTATCGAACAATGATACCTTGGTCACAATTTAATATCGCGGGACACAAAATATATAACACACTATCACTCAAACATAATTTTTATAAAACTCAAATACCATTAATACCTAAGTGTAAGGTATATGCATACACTTTCACAAGTTGTACTATGAATAAAATACATAAAGACACCCATTTATACTTTCATCTTAAAAGTAAACCTTTGTAAATATTGAGATAATACACCTTTGTCTTTTCACTTCCCACTCACGACAAACATAACACAAAACCAGGGAAGAGAGAAGATATCAATCTCTTCTTCAACCTCTAGGCCTGCGCACCCTTGTAGGTCGAATCTCCCAATATGGTAAACCAACATGCCTCTTTCTATTATTCCTCATCTATCCTCACCAAAATCATGAAAGATTTCTTCTCAAATCAAACCTTGGTGCGCCAGCTATTGTTTAAACGAATCCAAGAGGAATCAAAATAAGATCATTCACAAGAAACATATCTCAACTCCAATCTACCTTGAGCCAATTCACAAGATTCGTCCATCCTTGGAAGCTAGCCAATTTCGGCTTCAATCCAAACACCAAGAAGAGAGAGAGTTCAAGCTTTACCCAAAGTACCTCTATATCTCTAGTGGAGATGCAAGAACCCCAAATTGAGTTTCAATTTCATTTTCTCTCAAAAGCTAGGGTTTGTGAAAGTTAGGGTTTTCCAAAATTGATTTGGGGGTTTTGCAATTGGAGGTATTTTGGAGCTAATTCGAGTTTTGTTTGGTCCGAATCCAAGAAACAACCTTTCGTTCATCACCTATCATTTTCGGATTTGAGGTTATCATCTCTTTTGTTGTTATGTTTTTATGTTGTTTTATGATATTAAGAGTGGAAAAGTTTATCAATGAAACTATCATGTGTTTTAGTCATGTCGATTTGGATTTAAGTTTTGATGCCACGTTGAAATTGTGTATATGACTATTTGAGATTTGGATTTTACTTTGTTTTACTAATCTTGTTTTGTAACCATAAAACTTAAGTTGTCATATGCTCAAGGGTCCGTATAGTTTTCTGTCGAGATATATGAGTCAAGAAAATGAGGGTTAAGTCTTATAGCGACTTGGTAATTTAACTATGCAACTAAGTAATCTCAACGTGATAATACTCATGTTTTTGATAAACAACTATGTCACTCCAAAATCTAAGTAAGTCATTGGTAATAAGTGGGTTTGGTTTACTGTCAAGGTAGGAACCGGGTTGAGTAGTACTCAACCATGGTATAGCCTTGCCATTTCCTTGCTCTATCGCGTTAAGTTAGTCTCGACTCCATCATCATCATACTCGGCTTATGAGTCTTTGTCTTGACCTCACCTTGTAAAATTTATGCCATATATAATCGAGTTTGTCAATACTATAGTGATAATTTGGATGTCTTGTTTGAAAACTGTTTCTGTCGAGAAGCCGGAACCAAAGAGTTTGAAAATTTCTCATTTGTAAAGTCTACTAGTAAACATAGTCTTAAAAACTGGAAATTCGATCTTGAAAGTGGCACTTGACTTAGTAAGTCAAGCACCTTGTAACAAGTTTATCTTGTGACAACTTAGTCATATACTTGTCGTTATCCTTGTTGTGGAGTTGTTCGGCTCGAAAGTGAACCCATTTCGAGACCCATGACACCATCAGTCAAGCATACAACTAGAAACTTGAGTCTCACAAAAAGTTGATATCTTGGTTTAGTTAGGTGTTCATCTTGTTGAGAAACTAGCTTTATGTCCTTCTTTTGTTGGCCGAATACCCATTTGTGATGTTATAATCAAGACGGGTAGCCAAGATGTGTTCGAGCACATTAGTCGTGACCCGATTATAACTCCGAGATGATGGCGGTTTGACTCAAACTCTCTACTTCTCAAATGTATCTCGACTACATTTTTTTTCTCTCTTCCTGCGTTAATCATTCCTCAATGTCAAATGCAAGAGCACTCCTTGACTAATTTAGTAGCAAAGGCTGCTAACAGAAACTGATGGGCCACATCCCATTTGTACCTCAAGGATTACTTGAACTCCTTTTGGGCCAAGCCCATTCGTGTACCCAAACCGCTGGGCCACAGCCCACCTACGGTTTTGAATGTTAGTTTAAGTAAATGAAACGCGTCAAGTATACCGGAATAAATCGCAAAGCTAAACTCATTTGTTACACATTTGGAGATTTCGACTTTAGTTATGTACACATATATCGACGAGTAAAACAAGAGTAAAGGCGTACAAACAATGAACCAAGTGTCTAAAAATTGTGAGTCATATAATAAGATTTGCGTAATGGATTCAACGTCAATGTGTAAAGGAATGTATGTCAAGTGAACGTCTCATCGAAAACTATATATATGGAACTAGTTTGTTAAATAGATAAGATACCACTATACTATTTTCTAGTCCATTAAAAATTGATGACTTTAAATTTCACTTGAGCATTTTCTTAGATACAATTAGGAAACAAACTATAATTTTGACAACACCATTTTGTGTCAACTTAAATAAGTATATACATTTATATACTTACTAATGGAACATCTTAATTATTTGTTGTAAATCGAACTTTGGATTTTAGAACCATACTAATGTCAAAATGAAAGGAGTATATATATAAACAATCATATACCTACTAGTAAACCTCTTAAGTTATTTTTACAAACTAAAGATTGATTTTAAAACCACTATATAAGAATAATATTAACTGCATCATTTTAAGTATGTAATACTTAAAAACGATGAACTAAAACATTTCACTCCTTATCTAGGTCGCGTGTCGGTGCCGTTTCACAACCATCACTAATCCCACATTTGGATTTGCACATTTGCTAAGGTGAGTTTCATAGCCCCACTTTTACTTGATAAATTGTTTTATACACTTTGGGGTGAGAAATATGCAAAACATTTTATGGACTAAAACTATTACATGATTACTATTACGGGGTTTAGCCTAAGCCCTTATGTCCCTAGAAAATGCCCTTTCTCATGAACCGTCAATTCCCCATTGGGAAACGCGAATGTTATAAATAGATCTATTGAGGGTGACTCCTCTGTTCGGTTGGCCCCGCTTAGGTCAAGGCGAAATGTATACCATGTCGGAATCAAGTGTTGAGGGACAAAACACTTGCTATGGGCCCTTATATTGTATGACATCTTTTAGCATACAGAAACTGTCGTAGTATCGGTTGCATGAACTTAGAGCTAACGTAATAGACTTTCATCCATATATCATTATATTCGTTGTAATGATTATATGCCTTTGCTTATGGTCCAAGCTTACTATTTTAATTTAAACCTATGAACTCACCAGCTTTTAGCTGACCCTTTTAGCATATTTTCTCAGGTGTTTAAGATTTGTTCATGAAGGCAAGGCAAGAAGCGGATGTATGGTCGTAGTAGTATTAAAGAAGTGTTTTTACACAAAAATGATATTTTTACATTGGGACCACTATATCTAATGGGATGTACCCATTTATTTAAATTATGTTGTAAGACAGCGTTTTAAAACCTATTTTATAAAATCAAACGGAGTATGTATTCCGTTCTTTATTACTTGTGTTATGATTCACCAATTCCGTAACGCTCCCGAAAAACACGTATGCTTCCGCTAAACAAATTTGGGGGTGTTACACTCAGCCTCCATCTAACCATCATCATCACCATCTTTAATTTTCTCTGAAGAAGAATACATGCACACACTCATCCACCCTCTTCCACGTCATGTGTCATCAATCACCATCAGGTAATCATTAATCCAAAACTCGAATGTTTTAAGGTTAATTTTTTCTAAACAGTAAGCGAAGCACCCCTTAGTTTTATAAAAAAATTCTTGACACTAATTAGATCTAGAATATCCTTTATTGTGTTATTGCTCTCGAGAAGCTTTGAATGCAAATCAATGACTTTTTTATAAGGACCAAACATACCTTAGCATCTGTGCAAAGGCGTATGTACTTTTGTAAGAGGCTTCTTTGTTTATTATTCTCTTCATTTATGTAGATTGTTAATTGGCTTCTCGACAGCTTCCCTACTTTGTACAAGACCAAAACGCAAAAAACAGATAATCTGATTGAATTCCATCAAAATGTTATGCATAACGAATCAAATACATTGCAATCACGATGTATATATGTCTCCAAAGTGAGCCCCTCTCGGTTTTCTCAATTTTTTTTTCATTTAGCGACATATAATACTTTTTTTCAATGAAAAAGGTAACGATAACACAAGTATACTGTTTCACATATAAAATCGATCGATTACATCCAACATTTGACTATTTAATCATATGTTTTGATTACTATCTCTATTGTTATCATGGCGACTTTTAAACAAATTTCATGGATAGTGACGAATTTGACATAAATATTTAGTTTACATGATTTCTGTAGGCCGAAGAAGTTGTGTAGCTTTTACTTATAGTAATACTTACGCCGTTGTACAACAGGTTACGCTCTATGCGTTGCTGCCAAATTGACATTTAGTCATGCATCTATTTCTTTATCGCTTGCAACAAGAACTAAATTAGAAACCATTATTTGGAGATTACTTAGGATACACTATGTAGCTTATGAATATAAGGAACCTAGGAACAACTTTTACTTATAAAGACGGAACTTTCGACCCATTTACATATGAATGGGTTGATTTGGGTGATACTATATCTTTAACAAGGCAAACAGATAATTAGAAATTGAGCTATAAAAGAAATATGCCAAGTGGGTTGAATAGGTTAGGACCAGTCCAACCCAACGTGAATTAACCTGAACAAAGAAATACGCTTTTTTCATATTTTTGATTACATAGTTATAACTTGAAAATGGTGTTAATACAAATAAGCCGTAAAAACGTTTATTTATATTTTACAATCTTCTAATGTTTTGTCGATAACAAACGTAAAATCATATTAACGAAACAAATAAAATACGTAAATGGTTTGAACTAATAGTTTCTAACATATTCACAATTTCACATAAAACACTAAAACAAGTATAAGTGATTTTATGATTTAGATACATATGTACAATAACTAGTTTTTACATATTGGGTTAGCATATACTTAAACTAAGTATACTAAAATGGGTAAAAACATGTAAATACTAAAATGGGTAAAAACTAGCAAATGGTATTGACCCATAACCCATGGTTTTATATATACCACTTAACCAAGTTCATTGTATCCTTAAGATACATTGTATCTAGAAAGAAAACCATGGATCAACCCATAACCCATGACCCATGACCCATAACCAAAAATATCCATGGGTAAAGAGGAGCGTTCCACGGATCCCTAGCTTTATGCTAGCCGGATCCCTTGTGGTAGGGATCCGGGGAACAGTAGGATTTTTCCTCTATAAATAGTGAGCCATTTCTTCATTATTCCTCACCCCTTTCTAACACACTTTCTCCCCTGAGTTAAATCTCACTAACCTTAGATCCAAGAGATCTATGTTTGTAGTTTTGTTTGTGTGATCTTTTAGGTTCCTCCTAAAGGCAAGATCACCACCTTTGAAGTTGAGCAAGCTCAAGTCCATGAGTTGCCATACTTCCTCATCATCAAGGCTGCTGAAGTCTTCTTGTTGATGATCCCTTTCTTTCTTCAAAGAAGTGTAGTGTTGAAGACATTAGTGAAAGATGTCTCAAGTGTCAAGACGAAGATATTAGTGAAGGGTATCTATTGTCTATAGGATAAGCACTTGTGGTAGGTGCTTAGAAGTCAAGACAAAGGAGCATTAGTGAAAGGTGCTTAGAAGTCAAGACAAAGAAGCATTAGTGAAAGGTGCTTAGAAGTGAAGACACAAGACATTAGTGAAAGGTGTCTTTTAGATCTAGTCAAAGGCATTAGTGAAAGGTGCCTTAGACGTACATTCGATATGGTGTGTTTGGATGTACAATATAGACTAGTATTAGATCCAAGGATATTGATATCCTTGATGATGTTGTAAAGGAGTAGATCTCCTTTGGGATTAGTCGTTGGTGTAGTGTGGTAGTAGTTCCTCCATTGCAATGGAACTAGGTTCTTAGCCTAGTACCTAATAAAGGTTAGGCGACGTTGTGAAGGTGTAGTTCACCTTGGAGTGAAAGAAATAGGTACTTAGCCTAGTACCTTATAAAGGGTAGGCGACGTTGTGTAGGTGTGGTTCACCTTGGAGTGAAAGAACCCGGTGGTTAGCCTAACACCGGAAAAAGGGTAGGCGACGTTGTGAAGGCTTCTCCGCCATAAGGAGATTGGTGTAGTGATTACAAACTCTCGAGTAGGTGACTCGGGGAGTGGAGTAGGGCAAGGAAGGTGTCCTTGTAGCCGAACCACTATAAATACTCGTGTTGTGGTTTTGTGCTTCTTACTCTTATCTTTTCATTACTTACCTTTATATGCTTGTTTATCAACATCCAACAAACACACAAATAGATTGACATAAGTTGATCTAAATAGATTAAAAGGAAGTTTTAATTGGTAAAACTATTCAACCCCTCCTTCTAGTTTTCCACAATTGGCATCAGAGCTTCGTTACCAAGTTTCTTGAAGTATATTGTACTTTAAAAACTTGATACGATCTATGGTTAATTGAAAATTACAAAGAAGGGTTTTCATAAAAGCAAACACCATGTCTTTTCAAAACTATATGTTTGGATGTTGAGTTGATGACAACATTTTTCTTATTTACTTTTTCATTTAATTGCACTAATCTTCTTTGTCATGTTGATTAGTCAAAGCTCATACCCACTAAGAATTAGGAGTCGCTTGGTAACAAGAATACCTTCCTTAAGAAGGTATCTTAAACACAAAGGAGCAGGAATCGTCTAAGTGACATTTGCTGTGTCATTTGTAAAGACATTCCTAAGTATGCTAGAGGTATGATTTTCTTTTTACTTTGCTTGATAATTAAGTATACCTACTTAGGTATTTATATGATTATCTTTTGTGCTTATACATGTTTTACATGAAGCTTCATTAGGAAGCCTTTTTCTCACATACGTGTTATATTTCTCGTCTATAGTCATAGTATATAGAACTTATGTTTTAATCCAATTATAAAACAAAAACTCGAATTTCAAAAATTCCTCCTTCCCTATAAATAACCCCACCGTCGGCCACTGTACCAAACCCTCACTTTTTCAAATCTTCCAATTTCAAAAATTTCCTCTCATTCAAAAATTCCATCTTCCTCCTCATTTCATCTCAACCGAAACCAAGAAAGAGCCGTCATCAACATGGTTTACATCGCACTCGTGCTCATCGCTTTAACACTCATTGCACTTGTGTTCCCTATGATGAAGTTCACATATGGAGACATTTACTTTGTGTTGTTAATTTACATTGGGATCATATACCCAATCCTTTGTATCATCCTTAGTATTGAAATGCAATATTATTAATAATCTAGTTTATCTAGGTTACTTTTATCATAATGTGTTTGTCACTTACTTTGATTTATATGTTTTATATTCTTTCGTGATACATTAGAAGTCATGTATGCATGCTAAAAGAAAATGTAGGATAAAACATATTTCGTGGTATAAAAACTATAAAACCTATGTCTTTATCAAATCTGTTTCTGTTACTACAGATCCATGGATCCCGGAAGTTATACTAGCCGGATCCCTTTTGAAAAGGAACCGTGGGATCTGTCCTACTGGAAAACAATTTTTCATGCATATTAAAAACCACTATCTTTCTAAATGTAATAATCCACGAGAAAGTCAAAACCTTGATTAAGTTAAAGTACTAAATAGCATTGTTAATAAAAATCTAGTAAAAACATTAGATCATCATAGGTTGGCCAAAAACATCTCTTTTTTAACTTATCATTTCTATAGGTTCAACTACGACGCATGAATATGAGTTTGATTTTTCACTCACTAGCGTCTACACCCCGAACATCTCTCTCGAACCCAACACACCTGGCAATCATGTCCGTGGGTTCAATAATCTCGAAAACCGTCACTTCCATAAAGGACGTATTGTAGACACCTCTCTACAATTCGAAGAAGGTATCAATACCTCCTTCCGAGCCATAGGACTAGAATGTCTTCTTTAATCAACGAGAAGATATGTCCAAGGTTCATTATGGAATTCTTTCGTCAAGTCGAACTCGTTCGTAACAAGGATCGCTCTCTATCACTTTGGTTTTATATCAAAAACCAAAAGTTCACCCTAAGCCTTGGGCATTTTGCTCACATCCTCCGGATTCCAAATCATGGACAATGTGCCTTCATCGAAGATTGGTCTCTTGATTCTCTCTACAACTTTCGTGAAGAAAATAGTCCATATTGTTCAGACATACCCTCTCCGGAAGTTTTAAATCGCATAATATGCAAACCTCGACCATATTACTCCGATCCAAACATTATCTTTACAAGGGATATCCGAGAAGAGTACAAGCCTCTTGCACTCATCCTACGTGAAAATGTTTGGAGCCTTAGGGGAAATCGAGAAGTTCTTCTCGCTTGTTGTGCTCACATGTTGTACTGTTTGCTAACACAACAACCATACAATCTCGCCTACTTCTTCGCAAGGCGAATTGCAAATCTTCAAGGCTCCAAGAATAAACTCATCCCTTATGGAATGTTCTTGACACGCCTCTATCATAATGTTATGCACTTCCATCCTCAATTTCAAAGTCCGTTGTACGTACTTGTGAACAAGATGATGGAACAGCTAAACATATCTCTCATGAAGACTTTCTTCATTCTTGATTCCACCAACACTCATCAATCACATAATGATCCATCTAGCGAAAACACTCAAGGAATTTAGTAGTAATTCAAATAGCATCAATTCTCTTGTACTCGTGCTTTATCAATGTAATCCAATCCCTTTCATGAAATAAAACATCTTACATTTGATATCTTAGTATTAGAACTCTTTCTAGACTATCTTTGAGATATAATGCATTGTCAAGATCATTGCATACCTTTAGTAAAGGTCCTGCTGAGCAGATGGGCGGATCCCAAAGATTGTGCTAGACGGATCCCTACACTTAGGGAACCGTGGGATCCAACAAACAGAAAATGCAATTGCAAGCATTATATTTCAAACATATCCTTAGAACTCCTCACACTATACTAAACATAGTGTCTTAAGGCAAATTAAGTCCTTATCAAGATAGGTTGATTCTTCCTATTCACACATAACTCACCTAGATCACACTCTAAGACGCTTGTAGATCTACCGTTTCTTCTTTAACCCATTACTCTTCCGCTCTAAAACTCACACTTCATTTTCTACTTCATCCCTCACATCTAGTCTTAGAAATCTTTCAATTATGGAAAAATTGCTCATAAATTATCCTCACCTCAAAATTGATCAAAGTTGATCAAACTCTAGTTTGTTCCATCTCAAAGCTTCTAGGATATTTTCCAAAAACACTATCCTAAGTCACAACCTGATCTCTAGGATCATTTAGCTTCAATTGACACTCTCATCTTTAGTGTCATCCTTGCTAATCCATTGGTACTCTTGAAAGTCCCAAATCCTTCCATAAAAGATAATCATTTGCTACATCACTCATTACCTTCAAGTACTTAAGCAACCCTTCATTTAAGACACTTAGGAGGACTGAAACACTCAAGATGTTATAGGTCTTAGATCTTAGAAACATCATTTCCACTCTTTCATAGCTGCTGAGAGCCGGATCCCTAGGATTAGCCTAGACGGATCCCTCTGTGGAGGGAACCTTAGGATCCGGATGACAATTTAGGTCAAATCTTGCTAAAACAATCATTTCAACTCATCTTCCTAACTCAAACACTCCATCTCATCTTAAATGAGTTCCTAGATCAGTGCAAACTCTGAAGTTGACTCTTGTGCATGTTAATCATCACATTCTAATGAATCCTAGTGGCTTAAGGCTTAAATGCACTTGCCAAATCTCTTGGTTTATAAACCACCTTGTTAGGACCTCCATAGTCATCACTCTCATCCTAAATTTCAGCCCTTTAGAAACCCTTACAACCATCTCATCATGAGGAAAACCCCAAGTAGTAACTTATCTACCAAAGAACCACCCATGAAAAAGGCTCGTGTTATACACGAAATCTCTTCAACCGAATCATCTCCGGTCAAGCCAACAAATTATAGGATCCTTCATAATCCAATCAAACCAATTCCTAAAAGGATAGTACCAACAAAACTACCTATGCCAAACACCACCATACCTCCTAGGCCAAACAATATCATTTCCACTAAACCATCACCATTGGTTCCTAGAGCTATCTCATTTACATCCCCACTATCATCACCACACCTCTACAATTTAGAGGACTTGCCTCTAGGCCGTCTCATCCACTTCCGCCGACAACATTCTCCTCATTAGGAGGAATAATGGTTCAAAATCAAGGTGTTGAGTCAACACTTGCTCCGGCTTCCTTTTCGCCGTTTCCATCATATAATCCCATTTGGATTATGAGAAATCATCAAAGTCAACCACCCGACCATATGGAAGTTACACTTCTCTAACACCACCATCATCCTTGGTCGAGCCATTCTCAAATGCGCCTCCACCAATCCCTCCATCGTTTGAAGCTCCACAAGCCGCTTCACTTGATCCTTCGCATCAAGCCATTTCATTTCTTCCACCACCACTACCTAGCCATGACAAAGATTGCTATCATTGTCAACATGTTGAAAGTTTGATACATGAAGTACGAGAAGACCAACGTTTCATGTTCTATCATCTCCTCGAACGTTTCGATGAGATCAAACCTAAACAAAACTTGAGCTAGAAGAGTTTAGTGGTGTCCTAGCATCAAGCGATAGTTGGTTTAGAAATTCCTAGTCATGTATTTTCTTAGTTTTTAGAGTCATTTATATCATAACTGTAGTTTTATTAAATGGAATTACATGCTACTTGTTATTTTTCTGAGCATATGATTACCTTGTATTCATATCTCATTTTTGTGATAACATTACTTGTTATATCACCTTTGCTGAAATTAATCAGCTAATACGGATCCCTCAGAATTGCGTAGACGGATCCCTACTAGGAGGGAACCGCGGGATCCGTGAGACAGAAAGCTTTCTTTCTACTAACTTGAACCACATTTGCAGGAAAATTATACTTGCTTTCTAACCTTTGTTTTGTAGTTATTCAATTTACACATGAAGACTTTGACATCCTAAAGTTAGGGGGAGCTTTATGTCAAAGCAATATATTGCAAATTATTTGCAATACTAGGTTTACATTTCGTGACATCCCCTTGCATAATTGCAATCATCATGGGGGAGCACATTCGGCTCTTAGACGAAATTTTTTGCGAACTTATTTGCAACCAAACTAGATTAGTATCACTTATTTGACGCCCTTACATAGGGATGGACTCGTCAAGGGGGAGTAAAGACGAGATCCTTTCCCGTTACTTGCTCTCTATCTCTTTTTACTTTTACTTCTTTCACATGTTTTTCTTAAAACGATGTGTTGCTTTCCTTCAAACACTTTTTGTTTCGACAAAAAGGGGGAGAAGAAAGTAAAAACTACAAATTCAAACTTTTACGAATTTTAGCTTTTCCTTAAAATAATTTTATGTTTTGTCATCAACAAAAAGGGGGAGATTGTTAATACAAATAAGCCGTAAAAACGTTTATTTATATTTTACGATCTTCTAATGTTTTGTTGTAGGATATTGGTTTTCACATACACATCAAACCATAATTCAAAGTGGGCGTATAAAGGTGAGTTCTAGAGAGAGAAAGTTAGAGGTTTAGGGAACTTAGTGAGAGAAAGAAAAATCTTATTATGAGCTCAAACTCTCTACCTTGGAAGGTAGAGAGTATTTATAGTCTTACAATAAAATGCCACACAACGGGCTGTGGATCAGGCATACAGTGGGTAAAGACCCGTCCGTCCTCCACGGTGTTACTAAACTAAATACTACTTAACATAAAAGTACTATGACTACGAGCTTTCTAACGATTACATATACTTGAGGTGACCGACTCTTTAATACCGGAATTTCTAATTCCTAACAATCTCCCCTAAGGGAGGTCACCTCAAACATATACTAAAATGACATTGAATACAATCGGATATTACATTAACAATTGATCTTGCATTCTTGATGTAGTACTTTGCTCCGAGGCTCGTAGTCATTGATTCCACTCATTGCATGTTTGGTTAATCCAAGTGGAGGTCTTTTCCTGATCCACGTGATAATAATGTTGAGCCAGCTTTTGAGATCATCAACTAATAGAAAATCTCTGATACATCCATTGTGGTGTTGGTATTATGTGATGTTGTGATTTTCGGACCGACATGCTCACATTCTGGATCATGATATCTTCTCATCAGAGTAGCGGAAGCATTCGTTGATTCATGATATTGGCGGCGGCATAGCGAAGCATGGAGTTAGAATATCCGAGTCATTGATGCACCAATCATGATATCTTTTGATATGAATGTGTTGTGTGAGTATACGGCTATGGATTGACGCTCCATTCGATCACCTGCAAGCGTCGGGGTGTACCTGCATAAGATAGTTAGCAATAAAGCGCACGAAAGTGTCTTTGATCACTTTCGTCGAATTGAGGTACACGGCCCACGGTTCCTCGTTGATCAATACAAGTACGCCTGTGATCAAGTATAATTCGAAGAATTTCCTTGACGAGGGTTTCGCATTTGCTGCTCTATCTGTTCTCAAACCGGAACGTCTCAAAGAAGACAACACGGAGTGAGTGAACCAGCGAATTTACGTCCACCGATTGATGAAAAGAGATTTGAAAAACAATCGTGTATTGCTCAATAGAAATTTTTTTGCAATATAACGAAGGTTTTAATGAAAATCAATTATCAATCATAAAACACCTTTTGATTTGAAAAATTAGTACACGGTCGACGTGCTAATGAAAAGAGTTTTAAAGCACAAAGACCGGTTTTTCAAAGGTATCCGTCAATCCATAACCTGAACCGGATTGATTCAAAAGATTGAATCGCCCCATTGTTTCTGTTCAGTTGTCACATGGTTGATCTGTATAATAGATCTCACATGCCACCTACCAGGAGCTTGTTAGATGTTGGCTCCAGAAGGCTTTCCATCTTCACAGTGAATATGTAAACACATCACTCGGATGTTCGGCAATACCACAAGGATAATGCGTAGGACTCAAGATATAATCTCTCTTTCCACATTGTGTGAAAAAGAGAGTCTTCATTGAAAGTGTCCTAATGAGATTTATTGATGATCTCGTGGCACTAGACTCAATTTGTGCATATTTGGATCCTATATCGGAGACTAGGGAGAGGGTCTCCTCCTTCAATATCAACAATCTCTAAGAGAAAGTCGATAGATAATGTCGGTTCCCCGTGAGAATGAAACAAGTCCTTTTAAGAGGAACTTGAGTGGTTTGGAAAGTTGAATTGCAGTGCGTCACTGGGTCCATGACGTCTTGTCTTCAATACCGATGTTACCATCAGTAGCATTTGAATTGAACCCGGTTTCTGCCCTAAGGTTGAATATATGGAGGGCTATTTGTTTTCACCCTTTTCTCATTCAATTCTTTTTCTTTCTTCAACCCCTTTAGTGCTTACCGAGACTTCATAGCAAGAACCTTGTTGGGTTTATTCTAGTACTAGCTCAGTCTCAGTCCGCACTCTTCCCATATCTCATTTTTCTCCTTTTATCATCATACCTAAGAACTCTACACTAACTAGTGGATAGTCCCTGGGTAGATCCCTCCGGTTCTGGCGGATCATGGGAACACATACCTAACCTTATCGTCCTTATATCACCATACATAATGTAAAGTTGGTCGGTCTTTTTGGTATAGTTCATCTGCCATAGGAACCAATTGAAAACCATTTGAAAATCAATCCGGATACTTATGATATTTTATCAAAGCATTTTGTACCTGAATTGTTTTGATATTTTTAGAAGAAGAACTCCCCTCAACATGTGAATCAAGTATTTGAAATAGTTTTCCACACGGAGGCAAGAGAAAGAATTAACTTCTTTGATTACCATTTTCTAAAAATATCAACATCACTTCCCTAATCGAATCAAGTAGATAAAGCATTTTGGGAAGGATGAGGTTTTCATGATTTTGCTCCCCTCAATATGTGCCTCGAGATTTGAAAAGAGTTTTGCACATACTAGAGGGAACATGCACCTTGAGATAAGTTATCACGTTTCAAATCATAGGTTTAAGATAGATGCTCCCCCTCAACATGTGCATGGAAAATTTGAAATCGTTTGTCACATGTGGGAAGGAGAGCTTGTACATCCTTATAAAACCATTTACCGAATTATCGGTTTAAATCCAATTTAAATCACACATTCTCCCCGATCACAATTATCAAATCATTTGAGATTTGTGATCTCTTATAGATTTAAATTGATTTTGAAAGCTTTTAAGGAGAATTGTGACTTGATTATGAAAGCGTTTTAACCGATAATGATCGGATTTTAAGACTTTAAACTCCATTGATAAAACATGCCTGAATATCTTTTGAAAACAATTGAATGCCAAATAACTTTTTAATTTAATTGAAATCATTCTCCCCCTCAATCAATGACATAGGTTGTTGATTGAGAGATTGATATTTTGACAAATAAGTCCAGATGATTATCAAAAATAGAGACTGAGTTATTTTTCAAAGCAGTTAGTTTTCAGCAGATAAATGTTTAAAGAATCAGAGTATGGAATTTTGAAAACATGATAAAGTATGGCTCTGTTCTTTCTTTGAAAAAGCGGGTTACTGCCTGAAATGACAATAAACTATTGTTTCTCTTTCTCCCAATTTTTTTTTTTTTTTTTTTTTTTTTTTTTTAAGAGTTCGAACAGCATCTAAAGTCCCGTGTCATTCTTTGAATGACAGCACAAAGACCGTAGATATTGACGAACCGAGGAAAAGCATGACAAATTGACAATATTTTTGAAGATTTTTCGAATTTTTCAGATTTTTATGGTTTTTGAAGGTTTTATAATTTTGTATTTTGTTTTTCGAATAGATATATACAAGAGATAGATGAAGATAGACCTTTACTCCTCGTCTTCCTCCTGAAGACGTTTGAGTGTTTCTGGTTGAAGGCTTTTCAAGCCAAGGCGTGGAAGAATAAACTCAAAACGTTCTCTTGGAAGAGCTTTGGTGAAGATGTCTGCTAACTGATATTCAGACCTCACAAAATAGAGTTCCACCACACCTTTTTCCACTTGTTCCCTGATGAAATGATGTCGAATGTCGATATGCTTTGCTCTTGAGTGTTGAACGTTGTTGCATGAGAGAGCAATAACACTTTTATTATCACAGTACAGAGGGATTTTGTTGAATTCAAAGCCATAGTCAGATAATTGAGATCTCATCCATAAGACTTGAGCACAACAAGATGACATGGCTATGTATTCAGCCTCTGTAGAGGAAATAGAAGTACTCATTTGCTTCTTTGAAGACCAGCTCACAAGCTTATCACCCAAAAACTGAGCACCTCAAGATGTACTTCGACGAGTATCTTGACACCCTGCATGATCAACATCTGCATAGGCTGTTAGTAACATACCGGTGTCCTTCGGGTACCAAAGTCCCATATTGATGGTTCCTTGGAGATACCGAAAGACCCGTTTAACCGCTTCAAGGTGCTTTTTAGTAGGCTTAGCCTGTAATCTAGCACACATGCAAACATCGAACAAGATGTCGGTCTACTAGCTGTGAGGTACATCAGGGATCCAATCATACTACGATATTTTGTTTGGTCAAGCATGATCCCTGAGTGGTCCTCATCTAGTTTGGTTCGATCAATCATGGGAGTGTCAACAGGTCACTTGAATCAAATCCAAATTTCTTTAAGATCTCAGTTGCATATTTAGATTGATTTATGAAAATGCCTCCGGGACTTTGCGAAATTTGTAATCCCAAGAAAAATGACATTTGTCCCATCATTGACATTTGAAATTTTGAACTCATTTCATTAGAAAAACGATCACATTCCATTGGGTCTGTCGAGGCAAAAATAATATCATCAACATAAATTTGAACATGAATTAAATGTTTGCCTGACTTCCTGGTGAACAATGTTGGATCAACTGCTCCTTTGCTAAATCCTGTTGATAGAAGAAACTTTGACAGTGTATCATACCATGCCCTTGGAGCTTGCTTTAAACCGTAAAGGGCCTTCTTCAAACGATAAACGTGAGTAGGATGCTCTTGATTTACAAATCCTTCAGGTTGGCTGACGTAGACGACTTCTTTAAGGTCTCCGTTCGAAATGCCGTCTTCACATCCATCTGATAGACTACCATGTTCTTACTTGCAGCATTAGCCAAAGATTCGATTGCCTCGATTCGAGCAACTGGAGCAAAAGATTCTTCAAAGTCAATACCCTCCTCTTGACGGTATCCTTTAGCAACTAATCGAGCCTTGTTCTTCAACACATCACCATGCTCATCAAGTTTCACTTTGAAGATCCATTTTAGAGCAATAATCATAGCACAATCTGGAGCAGGTACTAACTCCCATACATCAAGTCGATCAAACTCATGAATTTCATCTTGCATAGCATTGAACCAGCTGTCTTCATTCATGGCAGTTTTAACATCCTTTGGTTCGATCTTTGAGAGTACGGAGTTGAAGAAACACCATAGGGCATCGGTTGCAAGTTGTTTCCGTGTTGATACAGGACGGGAGGGATTTCCAATGATGTTGTCTAATGGATGATCGTGAGTCCATTTTCCGAGGTGTTCATGTGGTAGTTGTTGAGGGACTGAAGTAGCAGAGTCGATGTCTCCTGAAGAAGATGGTTCTGAAGAAGATTCGGGAGCAAATATGTTTTCAAATGGAGCATCTTCAGGATTAGCAAAGGGATTAACTTCATCATTGATGCCAGAAACAGTTCCATGATGTACATTTGAAGAATGATGATTTGTTGATGAGGCAGAAGGATCAGCAGAAGGCTTCTTGACTTAAAGATATTGAGACTGAGGGATTGACTTCATTCACTGGAATATGAGCAGCCTCTGTTGTAGGGATCCACACCTCATTAGTACTGGATCATAAAGTTCATCAAACATAGGATCAAACAATTTCCTTAAATCATCTTCGGATGGAGGTACATATGGAGTTTCTTGAGAAGAGTTTGGAACAAGGGATGAACCAATTGGACTGATTTGAAGTGCGGGTCCGAATGAATTGTTCAGGAGCCGTTTGACCGTCACTCATCAAACGTAACGTGAATTGTTTCCATGATGTTTCGGGTTCTTTTGTTGTAGATTCGGTATCCCTTTTGTTTGGTGCATACCCTACAAATACTCCAATGTCCGCTTTAGCTCTAAGTTTGCCTAAGTCTTGACCCTCATTAGTTGGATAGCACAATGCTCCAAACACACGAAGGAAAGAGAGATTAGGTTTTCTGTTGTGGACAAGTTCATATGGTGTCTTTCCATGAACAGTGTGAATCAGGGAACGATTTTGTGTGTAGCATGCAGTGGCAATAGCTTCACCCCAGAGAAACATTGGAACTTTTGAGTAAATAAGCATTGTTCTAGCGGCTTCTACAAGAGTTCGATTTCGTCTTTCAACTACACCGTTCCGTTGAGGAGTTCGTGGAACACTTCTTTGATGGCTGATTCCAATGCTTTCATAGAATTCACTAAGTTGTTTGTTAACAAACTCGGTTCCATTGTCTGTCCGGATAATTCTGACGGTTTTGTTAAGTCGAACCTGCAGTTGTTTGATGAGTTTGATGATGATATCAAGAGTTTCATCCTTTGTCCTTAAGAACTTGACCCAAGTGAATCTAGAGTAATCATCAACCACAACTAACACATATTTCTTCCCAAAGATATTCCGCACTCTCATTGGTCCACATAAATCCATATGAATTGTATGAAGAACTTCCGTGACAGAGTTAGTAGGTTTGGGTTTATGGGCATACTTCTTGCTTTTTCCCAATTGACATGCTGAACAAAGATGATCCTTTTCATACTTTAGTCGAGGTAAACCTACAACTAAGTCCTTTCCGGAGAGATCATTGATGGTGCCGAAGTTCAAGTGATTGAGACGTCGATGCCATAACCATGACTTTGGTTTTGAAGCCTTTGACAACAAGCAAATTGGAGAAGACTTCATCATATCTTCTATAGAGATGGTGTAAAGATTTGAACCACGAGTTCCTCTTAAAAGTTCCTTACCATCAAGTTCTCTAACAAAACAAGTATGTTTTCTGAAGGCTACTTCTAGATCAGAATCACAGAATTGACCGACAGAGAACCGATTATGACCAAGACCTTCCACATAGTATACTCTAGAGATAACACTATCACCAACAACATAATCACCATAACCCATAATTGCACCGAAATGATCATTACCGAATCTAACTGTCCGATGAATTTGCTCACGAAGTTCATGAGCCGCGACCGGTCTCCAGTCATATGCTTGGAACAGAATGATTTGAACGATCTGCAGTTGAACACAGACAAGAATGGATAACTGGATAATTGGGATCCCCATGCAAGAATGGGTTCCACTTGGTTAGTAACAGTAATTGGAACACCCACATCAGAAATAGAAACATCCATATCCGAAGTAGAAGCAATGGAATCATTGGGAATAGATGCAATGCTGGTGTCTGTATTTGACCTATTCAAAGTATGTTCACTTCTTAAGGGAATAGTTCTACCAGTAGGCATCCATTTTCTAGTGGGCATAATCTTAGTAGTTTGAGAGCAAACTGATTATTCTTATGGCCAAAAGGTATCCAATAATAACCTATCTTTATAAAAGTTCTTCCTGTGGGTTTCCACTGTTTTCTAACAATCTTTCGTTTTGCCTTTTTGCCTTATTTGCACGATTATTAGCATTAACAATTTTAACGGGCATTTGACAGCATTAGACAAAGCATTCACACCACATTCATGATTAGCAACTAAATTCAAGCAGACATCATTACAAGGTTTGCAAATAGTATCAGAATTCGAATTAATTACAGGACGCCTAAGGCTAATACTAGAATCAACACGATTCGTTTTATTCAACTCAAGCTTAAAGTTCCTAGATTGGTCTTCTACTTTCTTCCAATGCACATTCTTAGCTTGCAAGGTCCTATCATTCCTTGTATTGTCTTGAGACTTTGACCTCCTTGCTTTAAAGTCACTGATTACTCCTGTAGAGGAATGGGAACATTAGTTGGTTGATCTAATTTTTGCATTCCTGAACTTGATGTGCAAGGATCCGAAGTACTAGAAGGCACATTAGTGTATACTTTCTTAAGACTGTGATTTGAGCTTTTTGCAGGCACACTAAAGTTCACTTTCTTAGCACTAACATATCTGGAATCTGAACTACTTGAAGGCACATTAGTGTTTCCTTTCTTAAGACTGGGCATAGAACGGATTTCCTGCTTGGCACTAGGCATAGAACAAGGCTTCACAGCTTTGCCTTTTTCACCTAAGGATTTTGGACATGTTGCAATTACACATTCAAGCAACTCTTGAGATCGTTTGGCCTGGAGGCAAGCAAACCTAATTTCTCTATCAAGAGGTTTATTAATGAAGTCCTCTTCAACAATCTCACGGAGACATTCTAGACTATCCTTAAGGTGAGCACAATAGTCATGAAAAGCATGTTCATTATTCCTAAGATGAGGAGGAATATATTTAACTGTCACAGTGTATTTGCAGTCTAAGGGTGACTTTGAGACAACATTCTTATTGAAAACAAGTGGCAGTTTTCCATTTCCCTGACTTTTCAGATTCTCAATTTCCTTTTGTAAAGAGTTATTTTTTCGTTGTTTTAAGGTCACTGGTGACTTTCATTGAATCATATAACTCTTTAAAGTGTCGTTTAACTTTTTCATTTTCTTCTAGAAAACTCTCGTTTTCCTTTTGTAAGGCATTAACTAAGTTTTGAAGATGAAAAGTTTGAGAGTACTGAGAATCTAAAGGAGGAGGCATTTGGGATCCAGTCACATTCTTCTTTTCACCCTTTAATTGAGAGATTTGGGCTTTCAACTTTCTGATCGTGTTACACTGAGCTTGAATCTGTTCATCACGTTTGTTAATTTGAAAAACTGCATCAAACTCTGGAGCATCTGAGGATGTCTTGATATTTGAAGTTTTGACATTTTCTTTAAGATGTTGATATTTTAGTTGTAAATTAAAATGCTCAACTTCCAGTTTAGAAAAATGTTTAACCAAATTGTCGTGATCATCCAATTCAATTTTCTCGTTTAGTTCAGAATTTGTTTTTTCAAGCTCAATGACACGATCATGGGAGACTTTCAGGGCAACCGATAATTCATGAAATTTGGAAGCATTAATGGAACAATTTGTAGCAGTGAAAAACACATCTTGAGCAATACATTCAGAAATCAAGTTCTCATTTAGTGTATGCAAGTTCTTCCTCTCAATCTCATTATATTTTAGTGCTCGCTCATAGTCACTAACTTCAACTATCATTGCATCAAATTCCTTTTCCATTCCCTTAATATCAGTTTCTATCCCCTTTTTAAGACTCTCAAAGTGATCTTTTAGAAGTTTAAAGAAAGGCATGACCTCAGTTAAATAACATTCTTTCATTTGCTCAAAACCCCTTTCTCCTTCCGTAATACCAGTGGGTGTGATCCTTTTCTTGCAAGTTTTCTCAAAATCAACAAATAGTTGAAGTATAACATATTGGCTAATTAAGGTCTTGCTTTTAGTGGCAATTGTTCTAGGAACAAGATGCATTGGTGTATTAAGAGGATACACAGTCGCTCTAGGCATTTTCCAAAGAGGAGGGTTGGTTTACAACAATATTTTCACTTTCGCTTATCTAAATCCATTTTCCAGAACACTTGTTCGGGAGTTAACAATGTCTGAGGCTTAAACTTGTTTAAGGCAATCCAATTCTCCTTTTTGTAATCATGGGGTGTGATGATTACTTTCCTTTCTTTACATTTTGGATCAGCTAGTTTCTTGTTTAACTTTTCCCTAGTGATTTCATCCGATTTCTTATCTTCCTCTGTGCACTCAGCGCAACTAGGTTTCTGTCTAGGTTTAAGGATTTCCTTGCCATCATAAAGAACCTTATGAGCATTTCTAGCCTTTTTAATGACCTCTGGATTTGGTTCCTCAATAAGGGGAATGCTATGCTTATCGCTTAGGACTCTATGCATAGTGATCATGTGAGCAAATCGAATGGTGTTTCCTTGTTTATAAACGTTATTTTTACAACTTATTTTCAAGCTTGTTTTCAAGGTTTTTAGATTAGAAAAATCATTCAAAAGTTTTGATTCCTTAGCACTTAATTCTTGCTTAAGCATTTTAACATTTTCTTGAAGTTCTTGTTTTTGCTTAGCAGTTTTAGAAAGCTTTTCTTGTAAGGATTTAACTCTTGTTTTAATACTTCTTCTCTAAACCTACTTTTTCTAATAGTTGTGCGCATTTGGTCATCCATTTCCTGCTCACGAGTGGTCAACTCAAATTTAGCACGTTGTTTATAAATAGCAACACGTTCTTTATAGGCATTAAGTTGGAGATTACAGACTCATCGTGGGCACAGGCAGTGTATTCATCAAAAATATAGTCATTGTTGATTGCAGGAGATGCATCACTTGGCACAACTTCACTTTCACTTTGTTTCACATATTGATCATATGGGACAACATTGATATTACCCATATTTTCAATATTTGATACAAAAGTTTCAGTTGATAGTACTTTGTCATGCATCTTTTGCACATCAACATCATCGTATAGTTTTAGTACCTCTGAGATGAGTTTGTCTTTGGATGGGCCAGCTTGTGGTGAAGAGGAGACCTTGGGAGAAACCATTGGAGAAATGCTAGCCATAAAGATTGTGTGTGCAGTAGTTCCATCATCCACATCAGACTATGCATCACATCATGACTTGAAAGGCATTCTGATGATTGTGACCTATCTCCTGAATAGGCTGCTCATTCACATCTGCATCATAGGTCTTGGCATTGCCCTCAGCTAGAAACAACAATTCCTCTTCATCCAAAGCAGCACCATTATCCCGAGCTTGCACAAGCAGCATCTTATCTCTGAAGTAATCAGCATTCTGTGGGCGCTTTGGAGATGTGCAGTTCCTTGCAATGTGTCCCTCACCACCACAATTATAACATTTCATCAGCTTAGCTTGACATTGATTACCATTCCTTCCTCGATTCTGATTACCAACATAACCTCTACCAGCTCCACCTCTTCCTGATCATACTGTCTTTCCTGAACTGGTTGCACCACGATCCTCCCATCTTTAAACAGTAGCTTGATTGTGTGGGTTAGATGCTGTTCTGAGGTTGTTATTGGTTTGTGGGAGCGAATTCATGTTTTGACTAATCAGAAGAGCTAGTTGATTAATGAAATTACCCACGTGTGCATCAGCATCAGCTTGTTTGAACATAGGATCAGGAATTAGTTTGTGATTACCATTTCCCATAGGTATGACTTGTGAGGCTTTGGTTGTGATTCCGATGTTTGAGTAGAAGTCAGTTGAGTCATTAGACGAGCTTGTCTCTCCCTGGTTGGTTTTGAACTTGTAGGATCGTTATTTTTATTGTGTTGATGATTCGGGTGGTCTTGGGAGATCAAAATACATGTTTGCCATTAGAGAGAGAAAGTTAGAGAGTTGGGTGGTTTCTTGGTAGAGAGTTACTTCACAAAATGTAGAGTATTAGATTGAAAGCACCACCTCTTCCATGGATGGAAGGGGTATTTATACTTACACACTACACGACCTCCTATCGACCTGTGGATCAGGGATACAGTGGGTAAAGACCCGTCCTTCCTCCACGGTGTTACACTATGCTAAACTAAACTAAAAACTAACTAATAAACTGATAAATAACGTAAACAACGACAAATCTACGAGCTAACATATGCTAGACCATTATTGGGGTGACCGACTCTTTAACATGGAATTTTCTAATTCCTAACAATCTCCCCCTAAGGGAGGTCACCCCATGAAATACATTTTTGCTTCCTAGCATTCTATCTTTGACTTCGTTCTGGAGCTCGTAGACTTGAATTCTTCAATTTCTGCAATCTTTGTGCTTTTGTAGCGATTCTTCAAAGTCCGCATTGATTTGTACTTTCAGTGGAGGCCTTTAACTGATCCACATCTTTGATGATCTTCGAGCTTTCATTGAGATCATCATCCACAGTGAATCTCTGGATCATCCATAGTTGTGTTGCCTTCATGTGATGTTGTGACTTTTGGACCGACATGCTCACACTTTTGAATCATGACATCTTTCCATCAGAGTAGCGGAAGCCTTACTGGTTCATGATATTTGCAGCAGCGAAGCAGAAGCATAGTATGAAATATCAGAGCCAGGTTATGTAGATATGCACCAGTCATGATTTCTTCAAATTAAGTGTGGATGCTATGAGCATGCGGCTTTGGATTGACTCCTCAATTCTGATCAGCTACAACCGTCCAAATGTACCTGCAAACAACAGTTAGCAATAAAACACACGAAAGTGTCTTTGATCACTTTCGCTGAATTGAGGTACACGTCTCACGGTTCCCCGTTGATCAGTACAAGTACTGCCTGTGATCAGGTAGGATTCCTAAGAATCTCCTTGACAGGGTTTCGCAGCTGTTCTAGCCGTTCTCAAACCGGAACGTCTCAAAGAAGACAACACGGAGTGAGTGAACCGCAATTGAGATTCACGATTGATGAAAAATGATTTGAAAAACAATCGCGTCTGCTTGAAGAAGAGTTTTGCAATACGACGAAGGTTTTATGAGAAAGATCAATTTTCAAACAAAATACTTTTCGTATTAGAGAATGAGTACACATTCGACGTGCTAGCGAAAGAAGAGATTCGCACATCGAACGGTTTTTCTAAAAGTATTTTTCAATCAGAGATACTTTTTGAATTTGAAAACATAAGTACACATTCGACGTGCTAGCGAAAAGAAGATTTGCACATCGAACGGTTTTTCCAAAAGTATTCGTCAATTCCATTCCTGGACCAAGGTTGATTCAAGAATGAATCGCCCCATTGTTTCTATCCAGTTGTCACAAGTTTGATCTTACGAGAAGATCTCACATGTCACCCACCAAGAGCTTGTATGATGTTGGCTCTAGAAGGATTTCCATCTTCATCGTGAATATTTTCATATCACTCGGATGTTCTGGCAATACTACAAGGATAATGCGTAGGACTCTTAATATGTACTTACTTTCCACATTGTGTGAAACAGCAAGTCTTCAAGAATTTAGTGTCCTAATGAGATATTGTGGATGATCTCTTGGCTCTAGACTCAATCGTGCACATTTGGTTCCTGTGTCGGAGACTAGGGAGAGGGTCTCCTTCTTCATTATCAACAATCTCTAAGAGAAAGTCGATAGATAATGTCGGTTCCCCGTGAGAATGAAACAAGCCCTTTTAAGAGGAACTTGAGTAGCTTGGGAAGTTTAGTGCCATGCGTCACTGGGTCCATGACGTCTTGTCTTCAATACCAGTGTTACCTTAGTAACAACCAGTAGCATATGTATTGAAACCGGTTTCTGCCCTAAGGTTGAATTGATGGAGGGCTATTTCTTTTCACCCTTTTCACATTCAGTTCTTTTTCATTCTTCAACCCCTTCAGTGCTTACCGAGACTTCATAACTAGAACCTTGTTGGGTTTATTCTAGTACTAGCTCTGTCTCAGTCCGCACTCTTCCCAAATCTCACTTTTCTCCTTTTTTCATCATACCTAAGGACTCTACACTATCTAGTGGATTATCCCTGGGTAGATCCCTCCGGTTCTGGCGGATCGTGGGAACAAATACCTAACCTCACCATCCTTATAACTCCATACATAAAGTAAAATGGTCGGTCTTTTGGTACAGTTCATTCTTCCTTGAAACCAATTGAAAAATCATTTGGAAAAACAATCAAGGTACTTGTGATACGAGATCAAAGCATTTTGTACCTTAATAGTTTTGATCATTTAGAAAAACTCCCCCTCAACATGTGCGTATGATTTAGAAATTGTTTAGCACAAGGAGGCAAGAGGACTTTGAAATATTTTCTTTGATCACAATTTTCATATGAAAAAGCCATTTGATTTTCTTGGTAAAATTCTCCCCCTCAATATGTGCATAGGATTTTTGAAATCATTTTTATCACATAGAGGCAAGAGTTCTTTTGAAGCACATCCACAATCACAAAATCCATTAAGAAAACCATTTGAAAACACAATCAGGGTACTTTATAATCTCTTTTAAAAAACTTTTGTACCTCGATGGTTTTGCTCCCCCTCAATATGTGCTTCGAGATTTGAAAGCGTTTAGCACATATGAGAGAGCAGGCTGCACAACTGAATCAAAACGATCAACTTTTATCAAATTTCATTATTAAATCACAAATTCTCCCCCGATCAAAAATATCAAATCCTTTGAGATTTTGGATCCCAAGTGATTTAATTAGGTTTAGAAAACATGGGAGAAAATGTGGCCTTGTTTAAATACTCATCTGATTTTTGGATAAATCCTCCTCCTCAACATGTGCATTGGATATTTGAAATCATTTTATCACATGGAGGCAGGAGTGCCTATAAAGGACTAAAACCAATTCCATTAAAACAGATATGAGATTTAAATCACGATCAAAATTTCAAACCTTTTGAGATTTGTGATCCCAATTGATTTAAATCATTTAAAAGAGTTTGGGGAAAGACGTGGCTTGATTTAACTTTGAAAAATGACAGATAAGGACCAATTTAAGACATTAAAGATTGTTAGTGTCAGGTATGATAGTTTTTAAGAGATCTTTTAGTAAAATAAAACAATTTCACAATCAAACAAGAACAGAAATAATTTCATTTTGAAAGACCTTGATTCAAAAAAAAAATCATACCATGACATAACATTAAATCTTTAGATCACCACTTATATTGTACAAAGCGGAACTTTTGTGAAGAAATATCGTTTGAAAATATTTTATATTAAATCACTCTCCCCCTCAATCCATGACCGTAGTCGATAATTGAGTGACTCAAGTTTTGATAAAATGAAGTCCGGTGATTTTCAAAATTTAGTCCAATATATTTTCAAAACAACATTTTTCCATTTTTCAAAACAATTTAATTCAATTTACTCAAAAATTGTTTAAAAATGGTATCCTGCACAAAGATACGTTAGTGGTTGAGAAGCTTAAATTTGTTTTTGTAGGGCTTGGAAGAAAAACCATCTGCTGATGCAGTGAGACTTCTTCTTTCGTTGCATTTTGAATGCCAACTGAGGTCAAATTAAGCTCCGTTTCTTCAATCACTTAGAAGAAAACCATCTGCTGATGCAGTGAGACCTCTTACGTTGCATTTATGCCAACTCTCTATGGAAGTCCAATTAAGCTCCGTTTCTTCATTTGTCAACCCAAGATATAGTTACCCTTTCCTTTCGGCATCCAATCATCTTCAATTATGGGATCCGGATAGGGAACATTCTTTTATACCAATATACCTGCGTATGTTAGTGAACACACATACAAATATATGGTGGTCGACATCACCCAAACAACAATCGACTAATAAAAGTCAATCCAACATATCAATCAATTCATATATGGCATGGGAATAATGTGTTTATCAAACTCTAATCATCTAATCCTAATAATCACATCCTAGAAACCTAGTCCTTCAACATAGGCAATTGTATTTAACAGATAAGCACGTAGGATGATTAAGATAAGTCCGTTAGATGATATAAATTTGAAAACATTATCCCTCTCAATCAATGACTCAATTTAGAAAAGGTTTAAAAGCGCTGAAGTCATTGATTGAGTTTTCAATGTTTACTAAAACTCTAAAACTGATTGATTTTCAAGCAACTCATTTTCCACCATTTTTGAAAACACAACAAATATTTTTCTGAAGAATTTTAGACGGAAAAACATTTGTGTAGGAACAACAGTCTTTTTGACGACGTGCTTTCCTTGTTTTGTTTTAGGATAAGTGCACGAATTTTGAAAAATGGTTTAGCGCAGCACTTTCCTTTCTTGAAGACCGGGTTGCTATCTGAAATAATAGCAAGCCATGGTTTAAGCACGGGTTACAGTCTGAAGTAACTGCAAGCCATTTTTTGAAGCGCGGGTTACAGTCTGAAATAACTGTAAGCCATTGTTTGAGACATGTTTAGAAAAGAATATTTACACCTCCTGCTCGAACTTCATCTATGGTCCCGTGCCATTATTGAATGACATTTCTAAGACCGTAGATGTTATCGATACCAGAAGACATGTCATGAGAAGACAATATTTTTGGTATTTTTCAAATTTTCTGATTTTTATGGGTTTTGGAAGATTTTATATTTTTCTATTTTCTTTTTGTTGGTTTTATATTTTTGTATTTTGTTTTTCGAATAAATATTTACAAGGATAGAATAGATGATATAGTTAAAGAGGATGATGATACGAGTACCGAGATAAGGATATCGAACAGCACGTCGTAGAAGATAGAATTCGTCATCTCTTAAACTTCCACCACCAAAGCTTCCAAGGCTCTTGCATTGAAGAAAGAAATTGAGCCATCTGAAAGTGAGACTTTGGCAGCTTCCCCCCAAACCGAAAATCCTTTAGCTGAGCAGATTCGAAGCTCTATTTCAAGCTTGCATTAGCCAGGTGCACAGAGAAGCACACCATTATCATAAATCCCGTTGCTCCTTTCAAGAATAATCACCGTGATTCTTCGTTCGAGGTTATATCATCAACAAGAACAACAACGTATCATCCCACGTATAATTAATCTTCTCAAATTTCCTTTCAACTGACGTCTGAAGCGATCCATTCCAAAAGGTGTCAAGAGAGCAATTCCCCCAAGTAGTTGAATTGATGCAGTCAGCCTCTTTGTATAATGTCAAGAACTCTCCCAAATACACTTCATGAGGGGAATGAAGAACACCTTCCCATGTTCACATTTTTCTTCCCTGATGAACGTGTATGAAGCTCAAGAACCCGCAGTACACCAATATCCAAGAACTCTCCCGAATACACATCAAGAGGGTAATGTAGAACACCTCCCCTATGTTCACATCTTTCGTCCCTGATGAATGTGTATGAAGCTCAAGTATCCGAAGTATACCAATACAAAAGGAATGAATAACTGATAACATTGAAGAAGCAGGCCAAGTCACTGATTATCTCTGCGGGTGACAATCTCTGCGGATGTCAACTCTGGAATAAGTGATTATATCTCTGAATCACTGATTAAGCACTCAAGTGAAACACTGAGCATCCCCAATGTACACTCTCTCTCCCCTGATCATTGCGATACCATCGAAATCACCACACACTAGTGTACCTCTTTTATCTTCAGAAACTTTTTCTAACATCACTTCCCCCACATAGATGAAATACTAACACTAAAGCCTTGATGAGTAAAACCTTGAGTTTCTCTGCGGTCATGACATTTGTTTTCCGGGATATCTTCAATCACTTAGAAGAATTAAGTTCATCAAGTTTACTAGCCATGAGTCAAACCTTGAGTTTCTCTGCTTTTAATAACATTTGTCTTCCCGGGATATCTTCAATTTCTTAGAAGTATTAAGTACATCAAGTTTACTCGCGTTTAGATGCTTGTCTCCTTCCCCCTTTCTGGTTTTGATACTTCAGAATCAGCAACTCTTTGAATGCCCAAATACTTGAAATTTGTTGAGAAGATCGCTTGAAGTCTTTGTGAGAATCAACTTGCTGAATAATGTGAGCAAATCTAATTGGGGATTAAATTTGGCATTTCAATCTCCTCCAATTAGTGCTCTCCCCTAAACCGACAATATGTTTGATAAATGCCCAGATTAAGAAGAAGTCTTTAGATCGTTAAATGCAACACGTCTTTAGTCTTCTAACATGTAGCACAATATGTAGAACCGACTGTAGACTCGACCTTCTTCAAGATTGTGCAGTTGGGGAATAGATAGTTAACATCTTCATCTCACCAAATGTGTTCCAATTACCTTGTATGTAGCAAATCTCCTTAACTAAAATCCCTCCCAATCAAACAAGAACAGAAAGATGTTCATCAAAGAAATCAGCCCAGCAACTAGAAGCACTTTGTCATTTAATCATATCAACCCGTGAAGATGTCAACCAACGGCTCTTAGAAGAAACTACATGTGAAGATGATCCGATAAGAAGAATCTCGGTTCTTACATGAGTTAGGAGCCGTTTGACCATATATTCTCAAATTTCAATCAACAATGCAAAAAATTCACACTTCTTCTCCCCCTCAAGAATTGCATACGGAGTTGCCATTCTTGATTAAGTAAGTGAAAATCATCCGAATGTTTTATTCACACTTCTCTCCCCGCAAAATCAGCACATGATGTCGCCATCTTCATTATAATCGAGCAAGTGGAATGAGAAAACAATCAGTGGTAGCCCGGTTCACTTTATGACTGAAGCACATGGAAAAAGCATGAAGCATGTTGATGAGAATGGTCATAATTAGAAGATTTCTCTTCTTCAGAAGATAAAGCGCTTTGAGCGTACACTTTTCTTTTCTTTGGAGTACGAGGCCGAACTGTGTGAACAACGTCATAAGAAGATTTCTCTTCTTTCAAAGATAATGCTGAAAGCGTACACATTTCTTTTCTTTAGAGTACGAGGCCTGAACTGAAGTGAACAGACGTCATAAGAAGATTTCTCTTCTTCGGAAGATAATGCGCACTGAAACGTACACATTTCTTTTCTTTAGAGTACGAGGCATGAACTGTTGTGTTCATACGTCATAATCTCTCTCTTTTCAGCTCTCTTGGCAAAACATGTGATCAACCCCATTATCATTCAATAGGCTCTTTGTAGTGACAGCTGATGGAGAAAACCCAATATGATGAATTTGACCCTGAAGTAAAATACCCCGAACTCGTGACTTAAACTTGCACATGTGTAACAAAGAGCGGTGTCGAGAATTCATGCCCATTTGAATCTCTAAGTACTCTATACTCTTCAACCAACCAACCATCAAGTATCAGACGTACATCACTTCTTGAAAATCCACAATTGAATGTGACACTGAGCACTACAACGTAACTCCTTTAAGTGATAGTTATTTTGAGATGATAAGAGCCCAATTCCCCCAAGTGGTAGATGAAAAGGAAAAAGTCACCCAACAATAACTAGATTTCCAAGTCTTCATTTTTGATAATAAGCTTGAACAAGGATCTCGAAGAATCTTCATCCAACCATCCCCGATACCTTCAGATACTAAGTACACTTGCCCGTGATATTTCACTTCAACCTCAAATAAATAATAGTGAATTAACCCCGTTGTCACATCTTCTGATTAAAAGCTCAAATCTAGCCTTCTTTGACGTTTTAAGTGAACTATGATAATGGTTTCATCCCTACCATGGTTTAATGAGCATAACCCAGTAAAACTATGTAATAACCAAACTGCCATGACGAAAATCCAAACACACATCCAATTCATGAAGTACACCATTTTATCCCTTCTTCGAAGTAGAAACCATAGCACCAGCATCAGAAAGGATCCCGACATACACTTTCCTTTCTCCAGGATGGTTCCATCATCACAGGATTTTACAATTCTATGGTTTAAACCGAGAAATAGTTTCTTTCGCGGGATTTTACAAAACCAAGAACAAACCATAAGATAGATCCGGAAATGCACTTTAATAATACCAGGATGTTTCCATTGTCACGGGATTTTACAGGTCTCTGATTTAAACCGAGAAATAGGTTCTTTCGCGGAATTTTACAAAATCAAGACAAAACCGTAAACAATGTTAGCCTGAATGTGTAATGACAACTTTGGTTTCAGTGAATATCTTTTTAGGGAACATGCAACGGTTCATCAACGGTTCGTTTATCAACATCAACAATATCATCAACCATCCAATAAATACTTTGGTAAACACATCATTCACGCATTCTGTCGGCTATTGCAGTGACAACATGGAGAAGTAAACCCGATATGCCGAACTTGACCATGAAGAGAAATTCCCCAGATTTGTTACTTAAACTTGTACTGATCCTTGTGAATAAGAAACGGTGTACCCAATGTACGAAACCTCTTGACATTCTCAACTGAGTGAGACACCGAAGTGATAGCTACGTTGTGGGTAAAGCGAGAAAGAATCACAAAAGTAACTAAATAGCCAAGTCTTTATCACCCTCAATAAATGCCCAAACAAGTCATCTTCGCGGAAGGGTAGAAAGAAAGAAGACAAAATAAGTAAGCTCGCCCGGAAAAATCTCACTTCAAATTCAAATACCGAACTCAAACAATCTCGTAGTTATCTATTCCAATCTCAAATCAAGCCGAGACACAATATTATCCATGACAATGAATATACCCAAGTACCAAACCCCATAACACAACAAATTTCAGCATCATAACAAATGTCATCATCATCCACAGCCCACATCATATAGTCCAAATTCCAATTCATAACATTTACGAGTAACAGATTGCACCAAAGTCGTAATCCAACATTCACCATACAGATCCAATCCTGGTCCAACAAGCCTCTCAAACCCGATCGGCCCGGTTAAACTCTTCACAAACCATTTCCAAAGTTTAAACCCATGAGACCCGATTCAAATCCGCTAGGTCCCAATGGTTTCAAGATCAATAAACATTGGCTTGTGTATATCATAACTAAGTTCAAAATAAAAACTTAATCCGAAACAATTCCTCACACAATCGCAGATATTACAACACCTTATTAACACCACTTGGACCTAATAATTTACAAGTCCCATAACACACAATACGTCACATACTTTAACTATTCTAAAGATTTAGCTAGAACTGAGATCGAGACATGTGACATGTGAGAAGATCGTGACATGTGATATATCATAACAAACCATCAGTCCACGTAAATAACCATTCAAATCCTTACAGCAACAATCAACTCCCACGTTAATAACTGTCAGCCCATATTCAATTAAATCTCAAAGCCCACGAAACAACCCACAATCCAAATAAATAAATAAAGACCCGATCCACATTTACTTGTATCATCCGGTTATAAAATAACATCTTACACCCCATTTGCCCTAAATCAAAGCATCACAACTAACCCTAATTTTGCTCCCAAATATATCCGCCCCCATTAGTTGTCTGCCTCTCTCATCTCATTCTTAATCAAACCCTAAACTCTCCCTTCAAATCTCAGTTTCACATCAAACCCTAGATAATCAAAAGCAAATCCGCCTCCAACAATTGATAACACACAAAGAAAAACGCCTCAACAATCATCAGACCATGAACCAAACCAACCTATTTACTCTTTCAGAAATCATACACTTCTTTTACTCACCATAGGGATGGTTTGAGTGACATCTTTTAAGCCACAGGGATGGCTCGATACGGTGAGAACGGTTACAAGATTTAATCCACAGATTTGAGGTAAGATAACTTTAGGAATAACTTGTTTGTAAATCGTATATAACCGATCATAAGAAAAATGAGTTAACATCGATTGTTAAACCCATTTCTTAGATCGTATATTAACATGGTCTATGATGAAAAAGGTTTACACAAACAAAGTTTTGTGGAGATTGGACACATAATCGAACCCTATTCTGAGATTCTTGTATTAGAATGATTCGTTTTTCTTTATGAGTCTTGATCAATGAAGAGGTATGTTTGAGTATACACGATCTATTAAGATATGTATGATTACTTAAACGAATCTGAGATCTTTGTGTATTTCTGATTTCGAATGTATGTGAGTCAAGATCAGTGATGAGCTTGGTTTAACAAAAAATCTTTAAAAGATTAGATGAAAAACTAAACCAAGTCTGAGATCTAATTTCATGATAGCTTTAAGGTAGACAACCATGAGGATGCAATCTTATCGTGTGTTTGACCCTCAAGAGAAGCTGAAATTTTTGAAATAAGCAAGTATGTACGAGTTTTGTTGTGAGGCCATGGTATAGACTGATGATGTTAGGATGAAACTGAGGTCATGATACAGTATTGGTATGATGGTGTATTGTTTGTGGTCGAGTCCTGTTGTTTTGGTGTTTGCTAAATGGTATAGTTTTGATGTCGAGCCCAGTTGTGGTATTCGGTTTATGTTGTCAAGTCTTCTCATTCTTCTACCTTTCTGTAAAGTTGCATCATCTTTTGAGTCAAGTCGCTAGTGACAATGGTCTTGAGCCAACTCGCTAAGCCAACTCGCTAAGCCAACTCGCTAGCCAACTCGCTAGCCAACTCGCTAGCCAACTCGCTAGCCAACTCGCTAGCCAACTCGCTAGCCAACTCGCTAGCCAACTCGCTAGCCAAGTCGCTAGCCAAGTCGCTAGCCAAGTTGCTAGCCAAGTCGCTAAGCTAACTCGCTACGACTTGTTAAATAACAAGTCGCTAGGTGACCCAACTCGCTAGGAAGATTCAGTGTATTTGGACATCTTTTTCTAACAACTCGCTAGCATGAATATATGAGATTTCCGACAACTTTTCCGACCATGTTAATAACAAACCCAGAAACATGCAGCAAAAAACATTGTATGACCCATTTGACCAAACAAAATGACCATTTGACTACAAAAGTTTCACGGAAATGATAGCAAAATCATTGTATACAGATAGTTTGACCACAAGTTATGACCAGCAAAGTCAGACCAAATAACATAAGGACTGTTTGGACATAACACAACCAGATAACATATTACCCAAAAATCAGTTAACAACATTTTACAACCATGTATAAACTGTTAACAACATTTTCCGACCATAAAGCCATGTAAAAACATGTATATAAACTGTTTAATACATATTCCGACCACTTATAGATACAAAAACAGTTTTAACCATGTTTCAAAAACCACACAAATCAATACAACACAAAAACCTGGCTCTGATACCAATTGTAGGATCGTTATTTTTATTGTGTTGATGATTCGGGTGGTCTTGGGAGATCAAAATACATGTTTGCCATTAGAGAGAGAAAGTTAGAGAGTTGGGTGGTTTCTTGGTAGAGAGTTACTTCACAAAATGTAGAGTATTAGATTGAAAGCACCACCCCTTCCATGGATGGAAGGGGTATTTATACTTACACACTACACGACCTCCTATCGGCCTGTGGATCAGGGATACAGTGGGTAAAGACCCGTCCTTCCTCCACGGTGTTACACTATGCTAAACTAAACTAAAAACTAACTAATAAACTGATAAATAACGTAAACAACGACAAATCTACGAGCTAACATATGCTAGACCATTATTGGGGTGACCGACTCTTTAACATGGAATTTTCTAATTCCTAACAGAACTGATTAAGAACCAATTTTTCAAACATAGCATGTCTCTCATTCTGAAGGAGGAAGGCATAGAGTTGCTCATAGTTTGTATTCTTCAATCCTTTAGTGAGCTTCACAGAGGTGACAAACTTGTGCCATTCGGGATTCATGTTGTTCACAAATTTTGAGTTCAGCTGAATGTTAGGCATAGTCATTCTGATGTTCCTCATGTCATTCACCAACTTATGAAATCTCACATAGTACTCATAGACACTCTCATCTGGTTTCATCTTGAAGTGTTCAAATTCGTCATAGAGTTGTGATTCTCTGTCTTCCATAGTTAATTCTGAACCTGAGAGTAGCATCTTGACATTATCCCATACTGGCCTTTGCTTCGTGTTGTGATTGATCAGCTTGTAGATGTCTTTAGGAAGACCTTGAAGAACAATGTTAGAAGCCCCGATATCAGCATCGAATCTCTTTTTCTCCTTATCATCAAGCTCATCATACATCTTTGGTCTGTCCATTCCGTAAATCAGAGTTCCATCTTCAGGAGTATCAAGTACATCTCTAGTCGTCTCAACTCGATACGGTCCTTCATCAATGGATTTGAGAATGTTGACACCATTTTCCTTTCCAAGGCAGTACAATCTGATTCGTTGAGCCCAAGAATCGTAGTCAGTTCTGTTAAGCATGGGTGGACGAGTATCGGAACCAGCTGCTTGAACATCCTCGGCAACAGTGGAGATGATAGTAGGAACGTTTGTAGACATGTTTCAAGCTCTACGAGATTTTGCAATTCTTGATTAAACCGGGAAATTGATTCTTTCACGGGATTTTACTAAACCAAAAGAACAACCGTAAGAATGTAACACGAAGAAGAAAAAGGTCTAAATGAACAAGTCGCTAAACACACATCTCGCATAAGCAGTCAACTCGCAACACACTCAACTCGCTAAATTAATCAAGTCGCTAAATAGCCAACTCGCTTTAGTCTCAAGTCGCTATATGACAACTCGCTACAATCCAAGTCGCTAGCAAAATTTTGGCAGCAATTCGCTAAGCACCAAGTCGCTAAATAATCATGTCGCTAAATAGCAACTCGCTAGGTACCAACTCGCTAACACCAAGTCGCTAACAATATAAAGTACAAGTCGCTAACTTACACCAAGTCGCTACGTGTAGTGGAGAATCCACTACTTGTACTTTTTGTCGGCTTGTCTCACTAGACAAGTCGCTAACCCAACTCGCTAAGACTTTCAACTACAACTCGCTACCAAATTGTAAAGCAAGTCGCTACCAAGAAAACTTTTCCGTGGCTCAAGTCGCTAGCATGAAAAACACATAAACACCACTTTTCAATCCAAAAACAACCCAACCACTATGATTCAAACCTTCTAAATCAAAACCTAAACACTTGTGATGATTCTAAACACAAAAGTACAACCAAAATCGAAACTTTAACACTAGAAATCAACCAAATGATGCAAAAACTACTAAACTTTTTCAAACTCAAAAACCACCTAAAAACCACTAGAAATCCAAAGATATGTAAGAGATGATCAAACCATGGCTCTTGATACCAATTGTAGGATATTGGTTTTCACATACACATCAAACCATAACTCAAAGTGGGCGTATAAAGGTGAGTTCTAGAGAGAGAAAGTTAGAGGTTTAGGGAACTTAGTGAGAGAAAGAAAAATCTTATTATGAGCTCCAACTCTCTACCTTGGAAGGTAGAGAGTATTTATAGTCTTACAATAAAACGCCACACAACGGGCTGTGGATCAGGCATACAGTGGGTAAAGACCCGTCCGTCCTCCACGGTGTTACTAAACTAAATAATACTTAACATAAAAGTACTATGACTACGAGCTTTCTAACGATTACATATACTTGAGGTGACCGACTCTTTAATACCTGGAATTTATAATTCCTAACATTTGTCGATAACAAACGTAAAATCATATTAACGAAACAAATAAAATACGTAAATGGTTTGAACTAATAGTTTCTAACATATTCACATTTTCACATAAAACACTAAAACAAGTATAAGTGATTTTATGATTTAGATACATATGTACAACAACTAGTGTTTACATATTGGGTTAGCATATACTTAAACTAAGTATACTAAAATGGGTAAAAACATGTAAATACTAAAATGGGTAAAAACTAGCAAATGGTATTGACCCATAACCCATGGTTTTATATATACCACTTAACCAAGTTCATTTTATCCTTAAGATACATTGTATCTAGAAAGAAAACCATGGATCAACCCATAACCCATTACCCATGACCCATAACCAAAAATACCCATGGGTAAAGAGGAGCGTTCCACGGATCCCTAGCTTTATGCTAGCCGGATCCCTTGTGGTAGGGATCCGTGGGATCCGGGGAATAGTAGGATTTTTCCTCTATAAATAGTGAGCCATTTCTTCATTATTCCTCACCCCTTTCTAACACACTTTC
>OU343221.1:92664179-92780544 GCA_910596185.1 Chrysanthemum makinoi | reverse complement strand
ATGTCGAATAATCACTAAGGATAGTGATCAGTAAGGATTTTGAGTGGTAATTACACTACTGATTGATTGGAATGTATTTGGATACAGAATTGTAAAGCATAACAATCAGATTTAAACAAACTTAAACACGTACGTTTATTAAATTACGTAAACGTACCAAATAAAACGTGAGTTTTAAGAAATAAAAGACCTACAAATATGAAAATGATATTTTTAAAATCCTAATAATAAAAGAAAATTATTAGAAAATTAAAATTATTTTTATAACTATTTACGTAATTATTATTAATTAAAAACTATTTTTAACTATTTAATAATACTCTAAAATATAAGAAAATGTGAAATAAAACTAGAAAAATGAAATTATGACTTAGAAAAATCTAAAATATTATAAAACTTATTTTAAAACTAAAAATATATTTATTACACTTTTTATCTATTTATTATTAATTAATCACTATTTATTAATTATTTAAAATACACTTAAATACAAGAAAATATAAAATAAACCTGAAAAAATGAAATTTTAACTTAGAAAAATCTAAAATATTAGAAAACTAATTTTAAAACTAAAAAGATATTTTTTATGTTTTTTATGTATTTATTATTAATTATTTAATACTTTTAACTATTTTTAATTCTAATAAATACTAAATAAACTAGGAAAATTCTAAAACTTTTTCTATAAATATCCTAAGATGACAGAAAGCTAAGAAAATTATAAAAACAAGATTTGCTTAATAATAAGCTGAAAAGAAAATTAAAAAGCTAATTTCTATTAAATAAACGCTATCACTATTTTTAAAATGATGTTTTTGTGATTTTTCTTTTTGAAAACTATTTAACTACTTAAAGTAAGAAACTTTTATGAAAACAAAAATTTTGAAACTTGAAAATAAGCTGAAAATGAGCTTATTAGCTCAACAGTTAGCTTATGAGCTTATTAAAAGGATTTTAAGCTCAAACAAGCTTACAAGCTAAAACCAAAGATGGAATAAGATTCAACAAGCTAAAAGCTACTTATATTAAGCTAGAAATCACAAAGAACCATATTGATAAGCTGTAATAATCAAATAAGCACTTATACTAAACTGAGAAACCAAACAGTCCTACACAGATCTTGTAGGCAAGATTAAGCTAGGGGCAAAAGCTCCAAAGCTTAAAACAAGTACTGACACAACAAGTGGCTAGGTGAGCTAGCCTCCCAAAAAGCCAAGGTTAAATGCCTGGGGCCCACTAATCAGCTCTGTGTGAGCTTGAGAAAAAGCTCATAAACCACTGAATGTTTGGTATACACAGAAATGGGACAAACTAGAAGTCACTTGCAGCCCTAACAAATAAGCTATAAAGTGAAAAACTAAACTTGGAACTTTGAGATAGCTAGGTTAGCTACACAAAAAGCTAAAACTCACAAGCTGAGTTTCACTAATAAGCTCTGTGTGAGCTTATTAAAATGAGCAGTTAACACAAACTTCCTTGGCACAGGGGCACTTTTAAAAAAACAGGTTGTCAAAATAAGCTAAGAATTAAGCAATGTAATAAGCTAGCTAGACAATATAAAAAATACTATGATAGAGATAAGCAGTTGAATATTGATATACCAAAAGCTCAAATATTGAAAGCTTATATTAAGTTCTATATAAAATTCTCTATTTTATTCAAAATCGACTAAACTGAAATTTTGACTTTTTATAAAAACCAAATAAGTTGACTAAAACGAACTTTGAATCAATCCTAATCACTGATTATGATGTATTAACCTAAAATAAGACTACATTGACCAATGATAACAACTTATGAACATGAAATCATGATCATGGATCATGAAAATCCAACAGTTGATGAATAAGATGTGATCAAAGGTATTCTTGACTTTCTTATCAAATAAGCACTGGTTTTTCTTGTTTATATGAGCTATATGGTACTAAAGTGACACAAAACAATAACAAGCAACAACACAAACACTCTCTAAAACATTTAAACAAGCAACTCCAAACACCCCTTTATAGGACTGTTATGAAACATTTAGTACTAAAACAACTTTTTAAACCAAGAAATCTAGTAATTAACTTATATTAACTATAATAAGACAGAATTAAACTAGAATTAACAAGCTTTAAACACATAAACTATTAAATGCAAATTTTTGAGAAATTGCTTACAAGATGAGTCCAAGCTTACAACTGAGAACTGAGGCACACAAACACAACCTATAGCTTCCCAAGAAGCTCTAAACCAAGGCAATCCAATATCAACCTTGCTCCATCTTCTTGATAACCTTCACCATGGATTTTTGATTTTCCATCATTTTTTAGTATTTTTGGTATTTTTTTTCTTTTTGCTTCTAAACTGATTTTAAGGGTTTCTAATAGCTTAAATAAGCTATATAGGAGCTTAAGTTAGCTTACTCAGTCCATAACAACAACTAATAACAACATTAACATAACATGAGATTTTGAGCTTGAAAAATTGCATAAACTGGAAATATGATTAAGACTTGAAATTGATACTTGAAAAAGTTTAACAATACACTGAAATGGCTAGAAACAGTACTTGAAAGCTGGAAATTACACTTGAAAGCTTAAACTAATTAAAACGACTTAAGAAATTAAAAATTACACTAGTTAGTATTCTACATTGCTTCTCCTCTTGTTTATAGAGATCTTTTTGAGTCCCTTGTCGACATCTGAGCATTTCCCACTTATTTCCAGCCATTGGATGCATTGAATTCATCATAATCGTACAAGTGGAAATTTGGCGCCAAAAGTCTATTTGAGCAGGTTTTTGCATTTAAAGAATTTTGGGAGATTGTAGAGGTGGAAGGGAGTGGGTATACAGCTGGGGGACAGGTGGTGGTGAGGTGGTAGACAGGTGGTGGTGAAAACCACCCTGGTTTTGGGTTTGCAGGGCTGGGTGAGGAAGATGAACAGGGATACTGGTTTTGGCGCGTTGACTAGTTTGACCCGTTTTTTAATTATAAAGTTGGGGGTTCACAATTGTATATTGGCAGGGTCAAAATGATTATGGACTGGCTCAAGGGGTCAAGGGTCAAGGTTCAAGTGATTGGGTTGGGCTTGGGTTTGTGTGTTGGGCCAGCTGGGTTAATAACAAAAGAGGGTCCAGTTTGGTTTTGATATACAAGGACCATTTATGTAATTTTCTGATTTATGAGGGACTGAACCTGCAAATTTTCCAAACTTATCAAAAGGACCAAACTTGTCATTTGTGAATAGTACAAGGGTAATATTTGATAATTTCCATTTTTAAATATCCGAGGACTATTTTTTGACAATTTTCAAACTTTAGGGACTAAAGTTGTAAATATGCAATTTTAAAACTTTGAAGGGTTGTTTTGACAACTTTTGAATCCCATGGACCTTAAATGATATTTTTCTTTATTTTGATTTACCAGGGACTAGATTTGATAACTTTTGAAACTTGGGGGACTAAAACTGCCAATTATGCAAACTTGATACGTTTTTCATCTGATTTTGGTATTTTTGCATTTAAAACACATAAAACACTTATTTGTGATATTTTTATCATTTTGATGCATTTCTGAATGTTTTCAGATGTTTTTGCAGTTTAAATGGTACAAAAATGATGAGTATTTAGACACTCATCAATCCCCCACACTAAACTATTGCTAGTCCCTAGCAATATTTTTGAAACTTTAATGGATTTCATCTCTTTACGAAAAGCCATTACTTCTGGAGTAGCCAATTGTTTCAGTTCAAGTAAGAACCTTGGTACAATGATAACCAAATGATTTTGAGCAAATCACCAGCTGTAAACGGTTTTGATTTGTCTTTACCAGAAGCCGTTTGCTTCTGGACTAGCCAACTCTTAGATAAATTATCTTTGGTGAGCCGATTACCAATTATGGTTTTCCAACTGCCTTTACCACAAGCCATAAACTTGCGGGCTAGCCAACTTTTCACTAATTAAAGATATGGTGAGCTGAACACCATACAATTTTGGGCAAATTGCAAGCCATGCACGGATTTGAGATATCTTTACCAAGAGCCGTTTTCTCCTGGATTAGCCAATCCTTATGTGGGTTAGACATGGCGGACTGATTACCATTTGCTGAGTAAGTGAAAAACACTTACTCCAAAAAAAATTTTTGCCAAAAATGGGGGAATTGGGTGGTATAATTACATGATAAAATTCGTGAGAATTCCCCCCCACACTAGAAATGAATATTGCCCTCAATATTCAAAGTACCGGCTGTTATGCCGAAACATAGAACATAAAAGGGAAATACTACGGCCATTATTTTGTTTTTGATATATACACATTTTTTTTTTAAAGTACTTATATACAACAGCGGGGGGGGGGGGGGGGGGGCGGGGGGGCAACTCCCCCACACTTGGGTGGTAGAAAGTAGAAAGAAGCCAGAAATATAAGTGAAAACCCATATGGTGTGTGCTACTGTTTTTGATTCCCGAGTCACTAGCTTGACTCGATCCCCGCATTCATTGGTTCATGAGGAAAGTTTGTAGATCCGGGACAACCACAGGTGGAATGTCCTCTCCAAAATAGTGTTTCAATCGATGACCATTCACTTTAAAATTTGGACCATCTGGCTGAGATAACTCAATGGTTCCATAAGGAAATACTTTAGTGATGGTGAATGGTCCAGACCAGCGGGATTTAAGTTTTCCCGAGAAAATCTTCAATCTTGAATTGAAAAGAAGGACTCGATCACCGACGTTGAAAACGCGGTTCTTGATTTAGGAGTCATGAATCTTCTTTGTCTTTTGTTTGTAGATCAAAGAGTTCTCGTATGCTTGATCACGGAGTTCATTTAATTCATTCATTTGAACTTTTCTGTGATCACCAGCTGTCTGAATATCGAAGTTGGCATGTTTCAAGGCCCAGTATGCTTTGTGCTCAAGCTTAATCGGCAGATGACATGCCTTTCCGTAAACTAGCTTGTATGGAATACACCCGATTGGTGTTTTATAAGCTGTACGGAAGGCCCAGAGTGCGTCATCCCGTTTATCCGACCAGGATGATTCACGGTTTCCGCCTACTGTCCTTTCAAGAATTCTTTTTATACCACGGTTAGAAACTTCCACTTGCCCACTTGTTTGGGGGTGGTATGCAGTAGAGAGACGGTGGGTTACACCATACTTTTGCATGACTCGATCAAACTGGTCATTGCAGAAATGTGTACCATGATCACTAATTATAGCTCGCGGAGTTCCAAACCTAGCAAAAAGAGATTTTAAGAATTTCACAACAACTCGGGCATCATTAGTAGGTAAAGCTTTCTCTTCAACCCATTTTGACAAATAGTCAACAGCCACAAGTATGTATTTGTTTCCTCGAGAGGATGGAAATGGCCCCATAAAGTCAATGCCCCAGATGTCAAAGATCTCACACACTTGAATGGCGTTTTGCGGAATTTCATTTCTTTGCGAGATATTTCCGTGACGTTGACAAGCATCACAGGTTTTGACAAATTCATGGGCATCCTTGTAAATAGTGGGCCAATAAAACCCGGAATAAAACACCTTTTTGGCGTGTAGTTTTTGACTATGATGGCCCCCGGTGGGTCCAGCATGGCAAGCTTTTAGAATGTCCATAGCTTCTTGTCCATAAACACACCCGTCGATGACTTGATCCGCACAGATTTTGAATAAGTAGGGGTCGTCCCATAAGTAATGTTTAACATCTTTAAAGAATTGTTCTTTCTGTTGGGTCACATTCCTTTCACTATGAAGTTACCCGCATGTAATTTGCGAAGTCAGCAACCATGGGGTAGTAGAGTTTCCACGAAAAGAAACCGCATTGATGTCTCGAGAGGAAATGTTTCATTTATTTCCTTTTTCTCGAAAACATCTTGGTGAGGGTTTTCTAGACGGGACAGATGATCAGCAGGCAGGTTCTCAGCTCCTTTTTTATCACGTATTATGATATCAAATTCTTGCCGAAGGAGAACCCAACGGATCAATCTCGGCTTTGCATCTTGTTTTGCAAAGAGATATTTGAGAGCCGAGTGATCCGTATACACCACGCATTTGGTCAAGATTAAGTACGGCCGAAACTTCTCAAACGCATACACCACGGCTAATAGATCTTTTTCTGTGGTGGTGTAATGGGTTTGAGCTTCAGTCATAGTCTTACTCGCGTAGTGGATAGGCTGAAAATGATTGGTTCTACGTTGCCCTAGACGCAGATAGCAAAATCACTTGCATCGCACATGAGTTCAAAGGGTAAATCCCAGTCGGGAGCAACGAGAATGGGTCCCTCAGTAGCTTTTTCTTAATGTTTCAAAAGCTTTGATGCACTCAAGTGAGAAGATAAAAGGAGCATCTTTTTCAAGAAGATGGGTCATAGGCCGGGCGATCTTAGAAAAATCTTGTATGAATCTGCGATAAAAACCGGCATGACCTAAAAAACTCCTAATACCTTTGACGGTAGTAGGATGAGGTAATTTAGCAATAACATCGACTTTTGCTCTATCAACCTCAAGCCCATTTTTTGAAATCTTATGGCCAAGGACTATGCCTTTTTTGACCATAAAGTGGCACTTCTCCCAATTTAGACAAAGATTGGTGTCTTCACACCGTTGAAGCATTTTTTCTAAATGGGAGAGACATGTTTGAAACGAGTCCCCAATGACCGAGAAATCATCCATAAACACCTCCATTGTTTCCCCGATCATGTCGTGGAAAATTGCCATCATACATCGTTGGAACGTGCCAGGAGCATTACATAGGCCAAAAGGCATACGTCCGTAGGCAAAAGTTCCGTATGGGCAGGTGAATGTGGTCTTTTCTTGATCCTGTGGATCAATGGGGATCTGGAAATAACCCGAGAAACCATCAAGGAAACAATAGTACTCGTTCCCTGCTAATCTTTCAAGCATTTGGTCCATGAAGGGTAGAGGAAAATGGTCTTTACGGGTGGCGTCATTCAACTTACGATAGTCAATGCAACACGCCATCCTGTAACTAATCGAGTTGGAATTAACTCGTTTTCTTCATTTGTGACAACGTTGACCACCCTTTTTAGGAACACAATGGATTGGGCTAACCCAAGGACTATCAGAGATCGGGTAAATTAAACCGGCATCAAGAAGTTTGAGAACCTCTTGTTTAGTAACCTCATGAATCTTAGGATTCACCCTTCTCTGATGTTGGACTGCTGGCTTGAAGTCATCCTCCATCAAGATTTTGTGAGTGCAAAACTCAAGGTTGATACCCTTAATGTCGAAGAGTTCCAGCAATTGCTTGCTTGTGTGACTTCAAGACCTTTATGAGAGCATCTTTTTCATCTTTACTCAAATCTCGAGCAATAATGACGGGTAATTTATCATCACCTTCAAGAAATGCATACTCGAGATGAGGAGGTAAGTCCTTAAGTTCGACTTCAGGAAATTCTTCAGTTTTCTCAACTGAATTGACTTCCTTGTTATGAAGCTCGACGGGAGGGAGTGATGATGGATCATCATTAAGCAACTTCTCAATGAGAAGTATGTCCCCCTCGATGTCGATGGGAGCGTGATCAATTTCCCATGGAACCGAATCACTAGACAAGTATGCTTCAATCTCTTCCAAGATGAAGTCACTTTCCTCAAATGGAGTGAGAGAAAGAGTAGAATTGGCAATGATGGGTTGAGATGAATGAGTGAGATTATCACTCGAAGAATTATGATCATAACCGAGAACTTCTTGAGAGTACTCTTTAGAAGCAACATCAATGATATCTATTCGGTTAACCGACTCAGAATCATAGTTTGCGGAGTACCTCGAAGTTTGATCATGGTTAAAGGTGACAGCTTCATTACCAACCCAATGTGTGATTTCTTGCTCAAATACATCAATGAGAGCATGACCCGTCCTCAGGAATCCTCGTCCAACAATGAGAGGAACCCGATGATCGGCATCGAAGTCTACAACCACAAAGTCAGCTGGAAAATGGAACTTTCCTACTTTCACAAATACGTCCTCGGCAATGCCAAGTGGACGGATATTGTATCGATCTGCAAGCTCGAGAGTCATGCATGTAGGAGTAGGTCCGAAGAGAAAGTTTCTTCCATACTGAATAAGGCATCAGATTGATGCTTGCACCCAGATCTGCTAAGGCAAAGCATTCAACCATTCCTGGAAATACACAAGGTAAAAGAAATTTTCCAGGATCTCCAAGCTTTTCTGGAAGCTTCTTCAGATAACTGCAGAGCAGTTCTCGTTAGAGGAGTTTTTGCCATCTCAAACATTTTTCCTTGTTGCTTAACATATGTTTGAGAGTTGATGCAAACTTTGGCATCAGCATGATAGCATCCGCAAAGCTTATATCAAAATGTAGTTCTTGGAAAATTTGAAAAAATTTGTCCATTTGATGACTGGCTTTTTCGCGGAGCTTTTTCTCATTTAAACGTGATGGGTAAGGAATAGAAGATTTAGATTTGGGGTTTTCAACGGGAGCTACAGGAGGTTCAAAAACAACTCCTTGATTGGATTTGGGTTTCTGGACAACTTGAGGTTGGACATCGGTGGTACCTCCGTTATTAGTAGGAAGTTCCTTGTCCTTTGTAGCCTCAGGTTCACTTTCCACTAACTTCGGGAGAGAAGAAGAAGAAGAGGTAGTAGGAATAGCGGGTCCATTGTATGAATCACCACTTCTGGTTGTGATCGCCTTTGCATCGCCCCTCGGGTTTGCGATCGTGTTGCTCGAAGTTTTCCTGAGCCCGAGGGTTGATCATTTAAAGACTTCTTTAGATCAGCGATTTGACTGACCAACAACCTGTTCATTTCATCTTGGGATTTCATGAATTGCTTCAATAACTCATCAGGTCCAGTTGGAACAATGGCTTGAGTTTGATTAGGAAAATTCTGGCCTCTATTGTTCGGATTAGGGCCTTGATTTTGAAAATTTCCTTGATTAGGATTCATATTCCCATGAAATTGATTCCCTCGATTGAAATTGTTTTGATTAAGATTTCCTTGATGTTGGAAACCTTGATTTGGTCCGGGATAGAAATTACCTTGGTTTTGATAACCTTGGTTCATTCTAGATTGGTTCGATTCGGTTTTGCATGTTAGGATTCTGGCTAAACCCTGGTGGTCCCTGATAAGTATTAGCACGGTAGTTTGGTTCTTTTTGAGGACGGTATTGATTACCTCCCTGATGTGAAGTACCGGCTATAGCATTGGCTTCAAACGGACTACCATCGGTGGTAGTACAGTTGTAGTATGCATGAGGGCCACCACAAGTAACACAGACCTCGACTTTATTTACTTCACCATGTGATGTGTCTGTGTAAAGTGACTTTCTTTTGGTTAGCAAGAACCAAAGCCTGAACAATGTCTGTGAGTTTGTCAATCTTAGCATCGGTGCTAGATGTACTCATGTGAGATGAAGTAGAAGGTCCTGCATTAGACTGAGTCTGATATGTCTTTGTTCGGAAAGGGCGGACCTGGGACTTGTTTTCAATAATTTGCAAGGCTTCTTTGTGGTCTTGCTCAGGAAATTACCTCCCGCGGAGGCATTTAAAGAGTCTTGGTCAGCTTGTCTCAGACCATTGTAGAAAGTATCCATTTGCATTAACTCGGAAAAACCATGATGTGGACACTTGCGGAGCAACTCTTTGTAACGATCCCATGCCTCACCGAATGATTCATCAAATCTTAGAGAAAATTTCATTATCTTATTCTAAGACTTGTAGTTCGAGATAGGATAGAATTCGTTAACAATTTGGTGACTAAAATCCTCCCATGTCTCATAGTAACGAGGGGTTTGTTTTCTTAAGCCAATTCTGGGCTTGTCCCTCTAGAGAGAATGGGAACGAAGAAGCTAATTGCTCATGTGGGACATTCTTGTATTTGATGTAGATGCAATCTTGTTTGAACCATCGAATATGTGCATGAGGATCATCCCGCTCAAAAACCATAAATTGGCTTGGGTTACAAGATTAAGCCCCGGTTGAGCTCAAAGGTATCAGCCACGATGGCTGGGACAATAATGGCATCTCCGTAACCCTCGATGGATGCTTGGAGAAGCTCATTCATCGGTTTGTCTTCTGCCATTACGACAGGGGTGGTGGTGTTAGACGTTCCTCAGTCACGGAAGGCAGAAACGTCCTCTCCGCCTACGTGAAATACTTGCAAGCTCAAAAGTGACGTTTTTTTAGACTAGAAGAACGATGTGCATGCACTAAGTGTAAAAATCAGTTTTCAAAAACAAATGCGAGGCAAAACGACAAGTGAACTTAAACCAATTCACAAATGATGGCTTCTTTGAAAAAGGTACACCAAATCACAAGGACACAAAGGCAAGTTTTAAATCTTTTGTTCGGGAACTTATTAATGGTCACACCCCAGTTGGTAGGTGTACTGCCTTGATTTGCGGTGGTTGATTTTTATGTATTTATTAAGTACCACGAAAAGACGTAGTATGGATTGTTCTAAGGGTTAAAAAACTTTGGACATATTTTTGGATCGTCTCGTTTCCACAAATCGTATCTCTTTAAGATCACCTTAAAGAAAATACCGATGAGAACGTTACGATTGTTTTGTTGTTTTATATTTTGTTTGGTGTTGTTAACACTTTAGGAAAAGTGTTAATGAACTTTTTGATAACTTTACAAAAAACTGTTTACAAAAAGTGGTATATGTGCAAGAATGGGTCTGAGAACGCTTAAAACACGCTAAAGCTTCCCCGGCAGCGGCGCCAAAATTTGATCGGTGGCAAACCGTCAATTTTATCACACAAGCTAACCACTTGTGAATGGTCAACCGTAATAAAATGAAACATCTAAAACCAATGCAATTAAGATCAAAGGAGTATAGTGTTTCCTAGTCGTTAAGTCCCCGGAGACTAAATGGTGTTCAACACTTTCAGATGTCGAATAATCACTAAGGATAGTGATCAGTAAGGATTTTGAGTGGTAATTACACTACTGATTGATTGGAATGTATTTGGATACAGAATTGTAAAGCATACAATCAGATTTAACAAACTTAAACCGTACGTTTATTAATTCGTAAACGTACCAATAAAACGGAGTTTTAGAATACAAGACCACAAATATAAATGATATTTTAAAATCCTAATAATAACAGAAAATTATTAGAAATTAAATTTTTTTATAACTATTTACGTATATTATTATTAAAAACTATTTTTAACTATTTAATAATACTCTACAATATAGAAAATGTGAAATAAACCTAGAAATGAAATTAGAACTTTAGAAACTTAAAATATTAAAACTTATTTTAAACTAAAATATATTTATTTACACTTTTTATCTATTTATTATTAATTAACACTAGTTTTACTTATTTAAAATACACTTAAATACACAGAAATATAAATAAAACCTGAAAAATGAAATTTACTGAAAAATCAAAATATTAGAAACTAATTTTAAAACTAAACGATTTTTTTATGTTTTTTTTTATGTATTTATATAGTTTTAATACTTTTACTATTTTAATTCTAATAATACTAAATAAACTAAGGAAAATCTAAACTTTTTCTATAATATCCTAAGATGACAGAGCTAGAAATTTAAAAACAAGATTGGCTTAATAATAAGCTGAAATAAATTAAAAGCTAATTATCTATTAAATAAACGCTAGATCACTATTTTTTAAAATGATGTTTTTGTGATTTTTTCTTTGTGAAACTATTTCACTACTTAAAGTAAGAAACTTTTATGAAAACCAAAATTTGAACTTAAATAAGCTGAAAATGATCTTATTAGCTCACCAGTTAGCTTATGAGCTTATTAAAGGATTTTAAGCAACAAGCTTACAAGCTAAAACAGATGGATAAGATTCAACAAGCTAAACTACTTATATTAAGCCTAGAAAAAACAGAACCATATTGATAGCTGTAATAATCAAATAAGCCATTAATACTAAACTGAGAAACCAAACAGTCCTAACAGATCTGTAGGCAAGATTAGCCGGGGCAAAAGCTCCAATGTTTAAACAAGTACTGACCACAGCTGGCTAGGTGAGCTTCCCAAAAAGCCAAGGTTCAATGCCTGGGGCCCACTAATCAGCTCCGTGTGAGCTTGAGAAAAGCTCATAAAACCACTGAATGTTTGGTATACACATAAATGGGACAAACTAGAAGTCACTTGCAGCCCTAAAAAATAAGCTATAAAGTGAAAAACTAAACTTGGAACTTTGAGATAGCTAGGTTAGCTACACAAAAAGCTAAAACTCACAAGCTAAGTTTCACTAATAAGCTCTGTGTGAGCTTATTAAAATGAGCAGTTAACACAAACTTCCTTGGCACAGGGCACTTTTTAAAACAGGTTGTCAAAATAAGCTAAGAAGTAAGCCATGTAATAAGCTAGCTAGACAATATAAAAAATACTATGATAGAGATAAGCAGTTGAATATTGATATACCAAAAGCTCAAATATTGAAAGCTTATATTAAGTTCTATATAAAATTCTCTATTTTATTCAAAATCGACTAAACTGAAATTTTTGACTTTTTATAAAAACCAAATAAGTTGACTAAAACGAACTTTGAATCAATCCTAATCACTGATTATGATGTATTAACCTAAAATAAGACTAGATTGACCAATGATAACAACTTATGAACATGAAATCATGATCATGGATCAAGAAAATCCAACAGTTGATGAATAAGATGTGATCAAAGGTATTCTTGACTTTCTTATCAAATAAGCACTGGTTTTTCTTGTTTATATGAGCTATATGGTACTAAAGTGACACAAAACAATAACAAGCAACAACACACACTCTCTAAAACAGTTAAACAAGCAACTCCAAACACCCCTTTATAGGACTGTTATGAAACATTTAGTACTAAAACAACTTTTTAAACCAAGAAATCTAGTAATTAACTTATATTAACTATAATAAGACAGAATTAAACTAGAATTAACAAGCTTTAAACACATAAACTATTAAATGCAAATTTTGAGAATTGCTTACAAGATGAGTCCAAGCTTACAACTGAGAACTGAGGCACAAAAACACAACCTATAGCTTCCCAGAAGCTCTCTAACCAGGCAATCCAATATCAACCTTGCTCCAGCTTCTTGATAACCTTCACCATGGATTTTTGATTTTCCATCATTTTTTAGTATTTTTGGTATTTTTTTTTCTTTTTATATCTAGAACTGATTTTTAAGGTTTCTAATAGCTTAAATAAGCTATATAGGAGCTTAAGTTAGCTTACTCAGTCCATAACAACAACTAATAACAACATTAACATAACATGAGATTTTGAGCTTGAAAAATTGCATAAACTGGAAATATGATTAAGACTTGAAATTGATACTTGAAAAAGTTTAACAATACACTGAAATGGCTAGAAACAGTACTTGAAAGCTGGAAATTACACTTGAAAGCTTAAACTAATTAAAACGACTTAAGAAATTAAAAATTACACTAGTTAGTATTCTACATTGCTTCTCCTCTTGTTTATAGAGATCTTTTTGAGTCCCTTGTCGACATCTGAGCATTTCCCACTTATTTCCAGCCATTGGATGCATTGAATTCATCATAATCGTACAAGTGGAAATTTGGCGCCAAAAGTCTATTTGAGCAGGTTTTTGCATTTAAAGAATTTTGGGAGATTGTAGAGGTGGAAGGGAGTGGGTATACAGCTGGGGGACAGGTGGTGGTGAGGTGGTAGACAGGTGGTGGTGAAAACCACCCTGGTTTTGGGTTTGCAGGGCTGGGTGAGGAAGATGAACAGGGATACTGGTTTTGGCGCGTTGACTAGTTTGACCCGTTTTTTAATTATAAAGTTGGGGGTTCACAATTGTATATTGGCATGGTCAAAATGATTATGGACTGGCTCAAGGGGTCAAGGGTCAAGGTTCAAGTGATTGGGTTGGGCTTGGGTTTGTGTGTTGGGCCAGCTGGGTTAATAACAAAAGAGGGTCCGGTTTGGTTTTGATATACAAGGACCATTTATGTAATTTTCTGATTTATGAGGGACTGAACCTGCAACTTTTCCAAACTTATCAAAAGGACCAAACTTCTCATTTGTGAATAGTACAAGGGTAATATTTGATAATTTCCATTTTTAAATATCCGAGGACTATTTTTTGACAATTTTCAAACTTTAGGAACTAAAGTTGTAAATATGCAGTTTTAAAACTTTGAAGGGTTTGTTTTGACAACTTTTGAATCCCATGGACCTTAAATGATATTTTTCTTTATTTTGATTTACCAGGGACTAGATTTGATAACTTTTGAAACTTGGGGGACTAAAACTGCCAATTATGCAAACTTGATACGTTTTTCATCTGATTTTGGTATTTTTGCATTTAAAACACATAAAACACTTATTTGTGATATTTTTATCATTTTGATGCATTTCTGAATGTTTTCAGATATTTTTGCAGTTTAAATGGTACAAAAATGATGAGTATTTAGACACTCATCACCCGGAGGGTCAAGTGGTGGAGTTCAATCTACACCAATTCCTGATGCGGTTAATCAACCCGATAAGGGAAATGGTGCCACCACTCTTGTGCAACAACAAAAACCCCCGGAGGAACCAGAAAAAGAGAAGTCTGAGAAAGAAAAGACTGATGAAGAGGCTGCAGCTCATGCCAAAGCAGAAAAGACTAAAACTGGAAAAGATGACTATGATGATTTTCTTCTCAACAGTCCAATTCGTTCGAGGGAGAAAACTTCTGATCCTCAAAGGACCCAGAGTCACCTCACATCTCATCATCGGACTCATCTCTCCTCTCACCACCACCATCCAAAAGATCAACCAAATCCACCTCCAAATCTGTGAAGAAACCAACAGACTCTTGGTTATCCTGGGCTAAAACAAGGATGTTAAAGCTTCAAGCAAGTACAAGAAAGGATGTTACCACAAAAGCTGAATCAACTCGCTGACAGAATCAACTTTCTTCAGGACGGGATAAACGAGTTGTTGACAGAAAGGGAACAAATCCAACAGTTTATCAAAGGAGGTTTCTAAAAGGAATTAGAGAAGACGGCAAGAGAATATACTTACAAGTTTCTTCTCGATACTGTCCCCGGTGTGACTAGAGAAGTATTCTCCAGACAACTTACTTCAAACATCGTCGCATTGGTTAAAAATATAATGTCCAAAGAATCTGACCTTTCCTGAAACGGATTTAATCGCTAAATTGGTGATGCAAATGTCAAAAAGAGCTGGAACCTTCACTTCGGATGAAGCTAAGTTTTTTGAGACTCTATTAGACTATCAACTCAGGTCTTCATGCAAAGATTCAGCAAGTCAACCAAAACGACCAAGAGACGACAATGATAAGGACAAGGATTCCGCACCTAAACGTCCAAAGAAGTCTGTTGAATCATCTTCAATGCAAACTCCACCCCAAAGGACTCCAGCTCAACTACGATCTCCTCCTCGCACTTCTACTGAAAAACCTCAGGATTCTGAGTTACCACCCCAGACTCAGAAAACCGGTGATCACTTTGAGTATACGGGTGGTGACGATGAGGAAATCCCTGAGCCCCAACAACAACCCATCTCACCTAGCACAACAAAGGAACCAGTATCCTCCTCTAGACCTAAGAAGAAGAAGAAGAAGACGACTAAGGCATATGTCGTTTCATGGCTAGATGATGATGACACAGAATACGAATGGTTTTCCACACTTGTTGCTGCTACACCCGCCTTAACGGAAGACCAAGATATGGTAGGAGGTAGTACACTAGAGCATGCTAAATTACTACAATCAAAGTTCCGAGTGAAGAAGATGACGAAATTAGAGTTGAAGCGTATCAAGAATGAAGCCTTTCAAATACTCAAAGACAGCTTGGAAAGTGCTATTGAGGTTGAATATCACCTTAAAAACATAGCACGAGCCATGTCCAACAACATTGATTGGCTCAACCCTGAAGCAAACATCGAATACACCCGCAAAGACAAAGCTCCATACTACACAGACTGGACTAAACCCCTTCCTACCATCGGTCAACCAGATCAACCTAAGATTCCATTTCGATACTTCTTCAACAACGACCTGGAATTTCTTCTACATTGTAGCGATGTGTCAAGGAAATACGCTACATCACTTACACTTCCTTCCCGGCAGCATATACTCCCCTGCATAGCCATCGAAGAAAGGCTACCCACATTCAACAATAGAGTGGAAGAGTATGACATCAATGCAATGTATTGGATTCACCATTGGCCGGAACGCCGACGAATCTACTACAGAAGCTGCCAGGTTCGTAAATCTCAACATGAAGTGTATAGTGGTCAAGGGATCGTTGCTATTAAGCAGGTTACTCTTTCGTCTAAATGGGACTACACCTTCCTAAAGAACATCGTGGGTCAAAACAAGACGAAAAGGACTATGCTTTCTGTGAAGCGGACTTCCAAAATTTGTCTCTCAACGACATTGAAGATCTGTATCTTGCAAAGGTACAGGGACGCATGAGACAATTCTTGACAGAAATTCAACGTGAATACATCAAGTCCTTGCTTATCTTCATCAGAAGCATCGTGATCCAGGAACGTGTAGAAGATTTACAATTTGCTGTTGAGTCGTATCAGACTCGTGTCAACTTCACCAGACCTCAGCTAGAACTTCCTGACATCAACCATCTCCCTCAATTCACTCTCATCAGCAAACCCTTTGGAGTAGTCTACCGCAGTGCACTCCACCGCAACTGCTTGATGGCGTGTAATGAGCTTCATAAGTTTGGAGATTCAACATTGAAGCATGTCAAAGATGGGCTAGCATACCCTTTAAAGGCGATTCGCAAGGCATCGGTCACCAACGAGATGGAATTCTCAGGACAGACGGAATGTAAAGAGAATCATCAAGATGCTTGATGAAAGGTTGTTTCGAAGAGATATTTCAAAACTTTGGAGAGTTTCGTCGGTGGTCGTCAACGCATTAATCTCACAGGCTATCAACGCCAGTTTTGCATTCCTGGAGTTCTTGCGGACTACCCCTTCCTGGTACCCCTTAAACTGCTTTCAATTTCATAATTATTTGGATGTGTGATTATATTGACAATGGCTTGTGCACAATAACGTGTACAACCTGTACGTGTAAATAAAGCCCTGTGACGCTTCAGTGCCACAATCCTTATAAAAGGAGCGAAAGCTGCTTACTTTTGAGTAAAACTTATCAAACCTTTCATTTTTCAAAGATTTTACTCAAAAGAACAAGTACTTCCCCTTATGATTTTCAAAACCTCAACCGTTTATATCACTTGTTGAGGGAGAGTATTTGATTTAAAAAACTTTTTTCACAAACGTCTTTGTGTAATCTTCCCACACGCCTCCAAATGGTCATATTTATTCTCAACATTTCTTTCAAAATAACATTTTATGCCATTTTTGAGGGGGAAAAATTATGTGATAAGAAATATGTTGTGTTTTGCTATTGAATCCTCGTGTGAAAAGACTTCAACCCATGAATTAACGAGAACTGAACAGTCATACATTGAAAAGATTTGTCTTCCAAGACTTATCCAAGTAAATTGTACTCATTCGAGAAGCTCTTGATAGACATGAACTTTGACGGGTTTGACAACCTCTCGAGGTTGTCCACATCTTCAAGGTAGTTATTAGAGCCAGTTGTCACCTAAAAGCTGACAATGTATCTCTTTAACTATGCAACGTAATCGTGTCTCGCAAGGGATTGTCTATCTTGAGTCGATCAATTCAAAAAGTGCGCGCTCTTTCCTCACTGTGCAGATTTCTGTCAAAACTCTTAAGCACATGTGGAGGGGGAGTATTTCTGAAAATCTAAAACTCTTGAAGTGTTCAAACATGTTTTTCATTCACAAACACTTTGAGAGATTTTTCATGAAAAATGGTTTTATGACAATGGAGTTATAAGGTAATTAAGGTTAGGAATAACCATCCTATGATCCGCCAGAGCCGGAGGGATCTACCCAAGGACATCACAAATAGTTAGAATTAGAATTCCTTAGGTATGATTATAAAAAAGGAGAAAATGAGAATCGGAGAAAAAAGGAGTTGAAGAATTAAAAAGAAATGCAAAGAAAAGGGTGAAAAGAAATAGCCCTCCAAATTATTCAACTTAGGGCAGACACCGGGTTCAATTCATATGCTACTGGTTGTCACTAGATGACACCGGTATTGAAGTTTAAAAGTCGTCATGGACCCAGTGACACATGCACTAAAGCTTCTTAACCACTCAAGTTTCTCTCAACAGAAGCTTGTTTCATTCTCACAGGGAACCCTACGTAAACTATCGGCTTTCTCTTAGAGATTGCTGGTATTTGTTGGAATCACTCTTAAACCTAATTCAAGTGTTAGTGACTCATATGTAATAGTTAGCTTAATATGGCCTTTATGTTAGTAATTAGCCTTAGGCTCATGTAGAAGGCCCATAAGCCTAGGCCTAGTCCAATAAGGAAAAGGATGGGAACTAGGAGTGTTGCCATAGCTTCCCTCCTATAAATACCTTGTTATAACCCTCACTTGAGGGTTGGTTGTTCAATTTATTTCTTTCACACATACTCTACGCGTAACCATCTTAGTATATCGTGTGTGTGTGTTTGGTTGATTGTTCATCCGCCTCTCTTCTCTTCTCTATTATTTCTATTGTTACTTGTGTTGCATATTTGGGAACCTAACAGTGGTATCAATCGCCAAATAGTTGGGTGAATCGTTATTGTTCTTGAAGTGGGTTTTGGTCCTACGCGTAGAACATACGCTTCGTGGGTTGATATTTTGGTTTGCTTAAAAACGCATTTTTTTCACTTTTTAATCCAAGATTCTTGTACTTTCAATGTTTTAAGGTGTTAAAATAACTGTTTTTGGCAAAAAGTTTCAACCTTTACGCGTGGATCATAGTTTTTAAGCTTGTTTTTGAACGAGGGTTTCGTCCTACGCGTAACCTGTTTAGACGTTTTGGTTCATCAAGTTTCATACTTTTGTGTTATTTTGGTGATATTGAAGCTATCTCATCACAAAAATCTGGTTTAGAAACATCTTTGGGCAAAATCAATTTTACGTGTAAAGCTACGCGTATCAAAACCCTAGTTTTATGCATAACTTTATCCTTGGTTTGATCTTCAGTTTTGTGGTTTACTCCATGTTTTCTTGCTTGGATAAGCCTGAAAATACGTCGACTTTTGATATCTTTTGCACTGTGATAGTGTAAAAGATCATTTGGGATAAAACCCTAAAATTACGCATAAGCATAAAGCTTACGCGTAGAAAATCCTATGCATAAGATTTATCCTACGCCTAAGCTTAGTCTTACGCATAAGGTAATCCTACGCCTAAGTTTTCTATGCCTAACTTCTTGTTTTACGCATAACTATAGTGTTTTTTTCCTCTCTTACGCGTAAGCTAAACCTACGCGTAACTCTTGCTGTTACGCGTAACTTTGGTGTTTTTACGCATAAGTGCTACTTGGCTATTGTGATTTCTACGCCTAAGGATACTTCATCAACAAAGGTTCATTCGACTACAAAGATCCATTAAACAACACAAGTTTTCAACATCTCAAAACCACCATACTCTAACTATTTTCCTTACACTTATAATCAACATCAACAACAACAACAACTAAGTCCACAACATCAACAATGGAATCAACAACAAGCAATTTATCAACAACAATTTAATCAACAACATACTCCACTACTTGCAGCAATTCCACAACCTCAAATGGTACAACCACCACCTAGTCTTCAAGTACAACCTTACACAAACTTCTACAATCAACATCCATCCAGGAATACTATGAAGGAACCAGCATGGTTTGGCAAGATGTGTGAAGCCTTGAGTAGCCAACAATCAATTCATGAAGCTGGCTCACTTGATAGACCTCCAATGCTCACTCCCGGTAATTATGATCAATGGGTGATTCGGTTCTTTAGGTTTTGTGATCTAAAGAAGCCACATGGAAAGTTTTTAAAGAAGGTCATTATGGAAGGTCCATTTCAGATGCCTACTATTGTTACACCCGGAGATCCTAATGTTGTTCCACCAAGAGATGATGTCACCAACATTGCAACTGTTGCAGAACTCACGGGTGATCAACTTCTACACTTTGAAGCCGACGAACTTGCAATGCAATACATCCTCTTAGGATTACCCAATCCAATCCTTCGAAGTGTTGATGCTCAAAAGACTACCAAAGCAATGTGGGAACAGATTCATCTTCTTATACAAGGCACAACACTCAATCAGGAAGACATGGAATCCAAAATCTACTTGGCTTATGAACACTTCATGATTGAACCAGGAGAGTCATTAGAATCTTATCATCATCGCTTTTCAGACATCATTAATGATTTGGACAAACACAATATCATCATGCCACGAATTGCTGTCAACACAAAGTTCCTAAGTAGTCTTGGTCCGGAATGGGAGAAGTATGTCATTTTTCTCCGTCAAGCTAAAGATATGCATCATGCTACCTACGGATTGTTGTACAACTATATGAAGCCTCATCAAAAAGAAGTTGATAAGGAAAGGATTATCCGTGGTCAAACTGTTTCACCATCACTTCCGGATAATCGACAACTTGCTTTGTGGGCTCAAACCAATATTCCTCCTCAACAAGCTCTTCAAACAACTGCGACCATCAAACCTTTTGATCCATCACAGCAACAACCTCAACAAAATCAATTGGTTCCATACAACAACACTACTCAAGCTCTTTACAGTGAAGCTGATGAGGACTCCAATGCCTTCGATGAACTGCAACAAGGATTTGTTATGATTGCTAAAGCATTTGGACGTTATACAAACAAATCCAACAATTGCATTCGTTCTTCATCTAATACAAGGAATCAGGCTGTTGTGAACAATGGACGCGTTGAAGTTCAAAATCCTGGTTATGGTCGTCAGATGGGAGGTGGTCAAGGGTTCAATGCTATGGGAAGGAATAATATGGGTGCTCCGCAGCAACAAAGGGCTCAAGTGGTTGAACAGGGGAATGCTCAGAATGGGGTTAATGGTCTTCGATGCTATAACTGTAATGAGAAGGGTCATCTGGCTAATGCATGTCCTAAACCGAGGACAAGAGGCAGTGCTTATTTCAAAGAGGCTTTGCTCTTGGCTCTTAAGGATGAAGCTGGTGGAACTCTTACCAACAAGGAACAGAGCTTTATGGCAGATGCAGATTCTGATGATGATATGGAGGACTTGCAGGCTAATGCAGCAGTGATGTTGATGGCACAAATGCAAGCACTACACATGAGTGATACAGGCCCAGTGTATGACACTGACGGCTTGTCTCAGGTACCTGAACAAACAATTATCATCAATGATCTGATTTCTCCGCCACTTTCTGTATCTGACAAGGATCAGAGTGTTCAACATAAGTCTTCCACATCTCATTCCGATGATTATCAAATAGATCCTGTAGTTATATTTGATGATCAAAATGACCTTATGGTTAATATTGATAATCAAGTTGACTCCGTGGTTATATTTGAGGATCTAAATAATGATCATGTTGAGACTTACGTTGAACAAAATGAGCTTTTGTCTGACAGAGAAACTGAGCTCTTGACCTTAATTAAAGACAACCATTCTCATTTGGAAATTTGCACGAAATTAAAAGAGAAAAATGCACTGTTAACCAGGGATAATGAATGCTTAATTCGACAACTCAATTTTTTCAAAACTCAAGAAAACCGTGAAAAAGGTTTTGAAGCCGCTTTTGCCAAATCACACCAAAATGAAAAATATTTGGAACGACAGATTTGTGATCTAGCCGCTTTGAAGAATGCTTTTTTGTCTCAAATAGAATAAATGAAACATGAACATCAACAACAACTTAACGCTCTTACTTTGGAAACTCAAAAAGCCAAGGCTGAGTTGTTAACTTGTCAAAAACAGTTCTCTGAGTACAAAAAGCATTCAACGAAACCAATAGATGACTATCTTGAGGAAATTGTCGACTTACAAAACAAAATCAAAGAGTTTAAAAATGTTGTTTATAAACATGGTGAATCAATCACAACGATTCAAAAGTTTTCTTTCAAACCAAATCCCAATGGATATGGACCGAATCTTGCTGATTATAAACCTAAGTTTTCACACAGAGCATTCAAACCAAATCCTGATGTTTATAGTGCAGAACATAGAATTGATGATTCAATTATGACTGTTGTTGAATATAATCGGATGGAGGAATTAGATGCTGATGACGAGAGTCGGTCAAAAATGGAAAATATCGTTTATAATAAACCATTTAACTATTCGAAAGCCGTAACTTTTGTCACACAACAAGATACTTCAAACACACCTTTGGTTATCACACCAGTTTCTGAAGTCAGTCCTCAACCAAAAGGTGCACAAATTAATGGTCCTTTACCTTCACTTAGTGAAGTAAAAACTAATGCCGAAAGTTGTCTCGTTATCAAATACTTTGACACTTTCTTATCTGACCTCAAAATTTTGGAACGTGAGATTGAATTTCATTTTGAAATAAAAGTTCAACATTTTACCTCGCCAATGGCGCGAGAACATAGAGATATTCTTCAGAAAAGAATTTTACCCCATGTCAAAATTTTAAAAAATTGTGCACTATATTGGGAAAAGGATTTTCACAAGGAACTTGGTCTCATGAAAATAGTTTTCGAGAAAATAGAAACATCGATTTCAAACACTAAACGTAAAAAGAAACTGTTGAGAAAAGATGTTGATCGACTCTTGGAAGATGTTATATGTGCTGATATTCATAATGCTTTGTTATTGCATTCTTTGCCATATGCATCTGATGATATCTCTGCTGATTATGATTCTGTTGATAATGTTGTGAATACTGATATGATGCATCAGATCGAGTCTTTAACAGTTGAATTTAAACGATTGTCAAACGACCTTTCAAATGCAATACGTCGTCTTAATTGGTGTCAAAAAGATATTCACGATCAACAACTTGTTTTTCAACACAAACTCGCCCAGTTGCGTGCAAAATCTTCTGATCCTAAAATTGAGGAACTGGATGATCAAAACGTGTCTTTTAAGTGTCAAATCTCAAAATATGAACAAGAACTTGCAAAAGTTAAAAAGGAATATGGTGTCATATTTGATTTACTCAAACAGACTCGTGATGAAGCATCAAACGAACTTGATCATTATCTTGCACACACTAAAGAAGTCATGAATTTTGCTGGAAATCTTCGTTCTGAAAATCAAGATTTGGTGCACATTATCACTAAGTTAAGGGAAATGTTAGGAAAGTATGAACTACTTCCGCCTACTGTGATTAAGAGAATAGCACCAGTAACACTTAGTAATCATGAACCTAGAATCTCTACTGCCAAATCACAAGTTGCTAACGTGCTTCCTTCTACTGCAACAGGAATAGTTGCCTCTTTTCCAAACGTCCGCACTTCACAGCCTAGGAGCAATACAAGGAAGAATAGGAAGTTGCAACCTAAGAAAAGAACAATAAAGAATGCTGAAGTAGAAGAACACCCTAGGACTATGAATAAGACTCATGTTGCTTCCACTATAAATATTGCGTCTGGCAAATGTAATAGGAATAGTGATGTAACAAATGCTAAACCTTTAAGTACTTTTGATATTCAGTCTGATGCACCTTGTGTTATTTGTCGTAAAAGTATGAATTCTGATTTTCATGACAAATGTGTTGCTAAAGCTATCATCTCTCGTTTACGGAATTCTAAGAATCGGAATACCTCTAGGCCCACTAATCTTTCTAAGTCTGTGCTTGGTAAACCGCCCTCTTTAGATTCTAGAAAACGCATTGTTGTCCCTGTAGCTCCAGTTTTACCTCCTAGGAATGTAGCACCACCTAGCACATTCACTAAGACTAAAGCTAAGACTAGTTGGAGATGGCAGAAATGGTTACATAATATACTAGGATTTAAATGGATGCCTAAAATAATTGATGTGTGTATTTCAACTATAACTGCTGAGGAACCCTCTAACACTTCGGGTTCTACATCTACTTCTATTCCATCTGTGTCGTTTGTGTCTAATGTAGGTGATACAGATCATCCTCTGGATTGTTGATAGCGGATGTTCCCGACACATGACAAGCAACCTTAAACTGTTATCAAACTTTGTTTCAAAGTTCATTGGCACCGTCAGATTCGGGAATGATCACTTCGCAACTATCATTGGCTACAGAGATTACATTAATGGCAACATCGAAATTAGCAGGGTTTATTATGTGGAAGGCCTCGGTCACAATCTATTCTCAGTTGGTCAATTTTTTGATGGAGACATGGAAGTAGCTTTCAGGGAGAAAACTTGTTTCATTCGTGATCTTCAAGGAAATGATCTTATGTCTGGCCAACGCTCATCCAGTCTCTACACTATCACCATGCAAGACATGATCGCTTCATCTCCCATTTGTTTACTCTCCAAGGCTACATCTACAAAAGCTTGGCTATGGCACCGTTGTCTTTCACATCTAAACTTTCAAACCATAACCAACCTTGCTCGACACAAACTTGTTGAAGGTCTCCCACGATTCAGGTATTCTAAATATCACCTATGCTCAGCTTGTGAACAAGGGAAAAGCACTCGTGCTCATTTTCCTTCAAAGGTGGAACACAGCTCTCAGCATGTGCTTCATCTTCTTCACATGGATTTGTGTGGCCCGATGCGCGTGCAGACAATAAATGGCAAACGCTACATCTTGGTAATTGTTGATGACTACTCAAGATGGACTTGGGTTTATTTTCTTTGAAGTAAAGATCAAGCTCCAAAGATGATCATCACCTTTCTCACGAAAATACAAATTCAGCTCCGGAACACCGTTAGACAAATTCGAACAGACAAAGGAACTGAATTTGTGAATCACACTCTTCGGGAATATTATAAGAAAGTGGGAATTGAGCATCAAACATCTATTGCCCGCGCACCAGAACAAAATGGAGTTGTTGAAAGACGAAACCATACGTTAGTGGAAGCTGCCATAACGATGTTAATCAATGCTAAACTTCCAGATTACTTGTGGGCTGAAGCTGTCTCAACTGCATGCTACACTCAGAACCGCTCAATGATTACAAAACACCACAACAAAACACCATTTGTGCTTCTCCACAATCGTAAACCGAACCTCAAACACTTTCATGTCTTTAGATCTCTTTGCTATCCAAATAATGATCGTGATGACTTTGGAAAGCTCAAAGCTAAAGCTGACATTGGAGTCTTTATTGGATATTGTGAGAATTCTAAAGGTTACCGGATCTGGAATCGTCGGACAAAGCAGGTTATGGAAACGATTCATGCTAATTTTGATGAACTCACTGATATGGCTTCTGAGTATAACAACTTGGAACCCGGTCACAACCGCTTAAACTTTCCCCAAACCCCATCATCAGCTGATTCAAGCCCTCAGCTTACTCGTCAACAAATGGAAAGACTATTTGCTCCTCTGTTCAGTGACGATATTGATGAACGTGCTCCAGGTGTATCCGCTGTTTCCGCTGCTCAACCTGATAATACTCTAATACCTGATACACCTGCTACAACAACTACTGTTGAAGATGCACCACCAGTTGACTCTACAACAACAGTTGAACAAACTGCTTCCAACGACGCAGAACCAGCTGATGATGTTCTGAATGAAGTACCCCCACCTGCAGATTTTGATCCAAATGCGTTCTTTAACCCGTTTGCTAATGAAACTGCTGCATCTGATGTCGCGGAATCATCTACAAGCCATTTGAATCCTCAGAATCTGCATAATGTATATCAACATCAACCCTCTACACATCGATGGACACAAGACCATCCTCTGGAAAATATTATTGGCAACCCAAATCAACCAGTCGTTACGAGACAACGTCTTCACACAGACGGTGAACATTGCATTTATGCACTCACTGTCTGCCAAACTGAACCCAAAAACATTAAGGATGCAATGACAAAAGATAACTGGATTGAATCCATGCAAGAAGAACTCAACCAATTCAAACGTCTTGAAGTATGGGAACTGGTTGAAAGACCATCAGGGGTCTACATCATTGGTCTAAAATGGATTTGGAAGAACAAATTGGATGCTGAAGGGAATGTCATCAGAAACAAGTCACGTCTGGTGGCTAAGGGTTATAGACAGGAAGAGGGTATTGACTTTGAAGAATCATTTGCTCCGGTTGCTCGTCTTGAGGCTGTTCGGATATTTCTGGCGTTCGCAGATCATATGAACATAACGGTCTTTCAAATGGACGTCAAAATTGCCTTTCTGAATGGTCAACTGAAAGAAACGGTTTTTGTCAGCCAGCCAGAAGGATTCGTTGATCCCGCGCTTCCAAACCATGTCTACAAACTGAACAAAGCTCTGTATGGTCTCAAACAAGCTCCTCGAGCATGGTATGATAAGCTATCATCTTTCCTCATTGCCAATAATTTTACCAAAGGTTCGGTCGACCCAACTCTTTTCATACAATATCACGGGGAACATATTTTAATTGTTCAAATTTATGTGGATGACATCATTTTTGGGTCAACTCATAAAAAGTACTCAATCGCTTTTGCAAAACTAATGAAGAAACATTTTGAAATGTCCATGATGGGTGAACTTACGTTCTTTCTAGGACTGCAAGTTCATCAATCACCCCGTGGTATTTTCTTGAGTCAGTCCAAATATGCCCTTGAAATTCTGAACAAATTCGGAATGAATACTTGTGATACTTATGCCACACCAATGGCACATACCAAGAAGCTGGACGCTGATTTGCATGGGAAATTGGTTGACCCTACCAAATACCGTAGTATTATTGGGTCTCTCATGTATCTAACAGCCAGCAGACCTGATATTGTCTTTGCCATTTATCTTTGCTCCCGTTATCAGTCACGACCAACTGAAACCCACCTCTCAGAGGCTAAAAGAATCCTCCGATACATCAAGGGAACCATTAATTTGGGGATCTGGTATCCGAAGGATTCTGGTTTTGAACTAATAGCTTTTTCAGACGCTGACCACGCAGGATGCTTAGATTCACGTAAAAGTACTTCAGGAGCTCTACAATTTCTTGGTGAGAAACTGGTGTCATGGCAATCGAAGAAGCAGGACTGTATATCGCTGTCATCAACCGAAGCAGAATATGTAGCCATGTCGGCGTGTTGTGCTCAAGTCATTTGGATGAGAACACAACTCAAAGACTATGGTTACGTATTTGACAGAATCCCGATGTACTGTGACAATCGGAGTGCTATTGCGATCTCGTGCAACTCTGTTCAACACTCAAAGTCAAAGCACATCGATCTTCGATATCACTTCATCAAGGACCACGTGGAACAGGGTACTGTTGAATTATATTTTGTGGGTACAGAATACCAATTGGCAGATCTTCTCACCAAAGCCTTAGCTCCTGCTAGGTTTAATGAGTTGGTCCACCGAATTGGTATGCGGTGTTTGACTCAAGAGGAACTGGATGAACTCTTAAAACATTCTTAAAAACCAGTCAAACACCAAAACCTCTTTTGTAAATATTTTTCAAAAACAAAATACAAAAATATAAAATCAGATAAAACAACAAAAACATTCTTCTATCTATATTTCTTTTAACATGACAAGTACATTTCTTCTGTCAACACTCTAATCTTTCAAAATTCAGTATTTTTCCGATCAAGTGTTGAGGGGGAGAAAATAAATTCTTAACTGTTTCAAAATAACCGTGTACTTGCATGTTACCTTTTCCCGATTGTTTCTTTTATCAATGGTGGTAAATTTTCTGGTTCAAATGACACTCCTCGGACTAAAATTCATAACCTTTCATTATTTCTAAAGTCGAGGGGGAGTGTCGTCAAAGTTATTTCCATGAATTCTTCGTTTGGTAACCAAAATGGATGTTAAAAGGCTTTGGATGAAAATGGAAAAGGTGGAAGGACTAAAACTGCCAAAAGCTTAAAGTTATTTTAATAAAAACACCTCCACCTAACTTTCACTTCACATTTATTACTCATACCAAACTCATCCTACGCCTAATATTCAAGCTTCAATTCCGTGTTTTTGATCATCAAATTGTAAGTGTTTTCGTAATCTAAACGTAATTACAAGCAAGGGTTTTGATTTTTATGCAAATCCAACGGCTAAAACGTGAGATATGAGTGATTATGTGTTATACACATAAGCGTATGAACACACAATCATTGGTGTGTGTTTGTGGTTAAAATATGTATGTCAAAAACGTTTCAATAACATCTATGATACTATGTTTATCCTCAAAATCCACCCAGAAACACGAATTGATTGTTTTTCAAAACTAGGGTTCATGAGTCGTTTTGGGTATTTTCAAATGAGAACGTTTTTGATAATAAAGATTGTTGTAATAGGTTGTTTTAAAGTTGAATTGATCATATTAAAACCCAGAACTTGCCCAGAAACATAAACAATGAAAGAATTGAAATTTAGGGTTTATGTTCATATGGTTTGGGTATTTTTGATTCATGACTTGCTTGATGTTAAAACTTGGCTAAAACAACTCTATAGGTGATGAGTGTGTAAATACTCATCATTTTTGGTCAAATCTGAACTGCAAAACATTTAAAAATGCTTAGAAATGCATCAAAATACTGAAAATATCTCAAAATTGCATTTTATATGTTTCAGATGCAAAATGTTTAAAATCAGATGAAAAATGAGCTAAGTTTGCATAATTGGCAGTTTTAGTCCCCCGAGTTTCAAAAGTTGTCAGAAATAGTCCCTGAGCACTTATATTAAAAGAAAAGTCACCAAAGGTCCTTTTAAAATCATAACTTGTCATAATTAGTCCTCTGGTGAAAAATTTCAAAAGTTTTGAGAAGTTACAAGTTTAGTCCTTTGAGTTTCAAAACTGACAAGTTTGGTCCTTGGAATATGAGAGATTGTCAAGTTTAGCCCTTGGATTATAATTTCAGAATGTACATTATTGGTCCCTGGAAAATCAGACATGGCAGATTTGGTCCTTGGTTTTTATGGAATTGCAAAAAAGGTCCTTGTTATTAATATCCAAGCCATGACCCTTGAACCCCTTTTGAACCATGACCCCCTGCCAAAACACCTTGACCCCCCTGTTTTTGACCCCGTCCAATATACCCACCAAGTCAAACCACCCAGCTCACCCTTTTCCCTCCAAAAGTCTTCTTCTTCCCACCTGCTCACCTGCAAATCCAGACACTCACCCTCACCTCCAGCTCATATCCCACACCCTTATCTCTCCACCTCACCCAACAAGCCAAGAAGCATTAAATGCTTCCCCCTCCTTGCACTCAACCTGTCCTAGTTGCAATATATCCTTTTCCCGCCAAAAACTGATCAAACGGCCAACATTGTCTCAACTCATCCGATGGCCAAGATTAAAGATGGGATTTGTTCAGAGATGTGAGAGAAGCATTTTGGTGTATAAAAAGAAGAAGAGAAGTAAGAGAGAAAGAGTTTTTTTTAGTTTAAAATTTCATGTATGTCGTTTTTATTTAAATTGTCTTAGTTAGTTTTCAAAACTGTAATATTAAGCTTTTCTATATTGAACTCAAGCTATTTAGCCATTGTAATTTGCTTTCAAGTTCTAATTCAAGGTTTTATATAAGTTTCCTGTTTTTATGTTAACTGTTAAAAAATTAGTTTTCATGCTCTTGTATTCAAGCTTAAGTTAGCTTATTTCTAGTTTATTTAAGCTATTAATAGCTTTGGTAAGCTTAAAACTCAAATGCAAGCAAATTTGTGAAATGGTCAACAAAAGTCAACTGGAGCAGGGTAGGATTAAATCTTTGACTTGGACTAGATTTGGTGTTGGATTAAGCTCTTTTGGAGTGGTATTCAACCATTTGGTGCAAGCCTTAGCAGCTGGACTGCTGTAAGCTTTTCATTTGCTTCATGTCATATTTTTTTTATTTGCTCAAATCTGTATGTGATTGTTTTCATGTAGTTAGTGTTAATTGATAGCTCAAATCATTGCTAGTAGATTCATTTTGGTTAGTTATAGTTAGATTAAGCAGTGATTCACACTAGTTTAGTGAATTGTTAGTTAAAGTTTGCATACAAGTTACATGAACCTGTGTTTGGTTTAAGCTGACATTTGGGATTGCAGAGCTTATTAGTGGTTAGATTCAGTTTACTAAGCTCCCTTTAGGCTTAATAGGATCATTTGAGTCACTCATTTGCATATCAAATCAGTAGAAGTCAACATCATAGTTAATCAGTTCTCATTTCCAAATCTGTGTAATTCAGTTAATCATTTCTCTCATATAGGTGTTAAACTAGTTAATCTAGCTTGTAGTAGGTCCATATTAGCACTAAACATCTATTTCAATTCATAAATTGGGATCAAATCTCATTAAAGTCAAAATATCAAAACTGTCTCAAATAGTCAAAGTGAAAAACCAGTTTTGACCCAACCTTTGTTGAATTTTCATGTATTTATTTCTGGTTCAAATTCATTAAAACTTTGGGATATTCTAGTTAAGCTGGTCAAGAGTTGGAAAATGATTTTTGGAAATTTTTTGTAAGTCCTTATAAGCTCCAAAATAGCTTGTCAAGTAGGGCAAAAGTGCCCTGTGCACTGACTCAGTTTTAACTGAGTCTGCACAGTTCTTGCAGAGCTTGTCAAGAGCTCAGTTGAGCTTATCTCAGGCTCATTCTTGGTCTATAAGTAGCTAGCCAGGTCTAGTGTAGGATCCAACATCTGGTTTTGATTTCCAGCTTATTGGGTAGCTTATTTTTAGGCTGCAACTTAGTAGGTAAAATCTGTTTTAGTACTTGAGTTTAAATCAAGTCAAATCTGTGTAGCTTGTACTTTAGAGGTTTAGGTCAGTTGTATCTAGTTGATTTTGAGTACTTTTAGCATATTATAGCTTCTATAATCAGTTGGTGGTCTTTGGTGTTCATTTGCTTATTCCAAGTGCTTATTTATAAGCCCTTGTCACTGCAGTTCCATATTCTCACACACAAGCCACTGTTTTTATATTTTTCATAGAATCAAAATATTAATTTAGACTTTTCCTGAATTTTTCAGATTTTTCTAGTTCAGTTTGCTATTTTTCTTCATTTAAATCAGTTTTTAGTACATTTTAATTAGCTTTTAATACAATTAAATCAGAAAAACTTCAAAAAAATAAGTTTTCATTTTTCCTAGGTTAAGATAAATATAAAAAGTCAAAAAAATATTTTTCCATATTTTTCTTAGTTAAATTTGTAATTTTTAGCAATTTAATTAGTTTTAAATAGTTTTTAATTCATAGAAAATAGAAAAATAATCAGAAAAATACAAAATTAGTTTTTAAAATTCTCTTTAGTTATTTTAGATTTTTCCAAGTCATAATTTCATTTTTCTAGCTTTATTTAATATTTTCTTGTATTTTAGGCTATTATTAAATAAGTAAAAATAGTTTTTAATTAATAATAATTAGATAAATAGTTATAAAAATAATTTTCTTTTTCTAAAAAACTTTTCTTATCATTAGGTTTGTAAAAATGTCATTTTCATATTTTTAGGATTAATATTGTTTCAGTTCACATTTTCTTTTGTACGTCACGTAGTTTTTAAGTTAAATTTTATAAAAGAAGAATCAAAAACATCATTTTAAAAATAGTGATAGCGTTTATTTAATATAATTTATCTTTTTAATTTTCTTTAATTTGCATTTAAGCCCCTGTAATTTGTATACTTTTTCTTTAGGTATAAATCAATCATATCTCTTTTCCGTTCAAATCCTCTCGATCACTATTCGTTTGATTATTCTCGCACAGCTCGTTGGGACATAACGACCTGGGGAAACACTATACTCTCCTGATCTTCATTGCATTTGGTTCCAGACTGTTTGAAGTTTGTTACGGTTAGCCATTCACAAGTGGCTAGCTTGCGTGATAAAACTTGACGTCTTGGACCAGATCAAATTTTTGGCGCCGCTGCCGGGGAGCTGTGCTAATTAGCTTACGCTTAGCAGATTAGGGATTTGAATATTCACTCCTTGTTCATACCATCTATATATATCTATATTTTCTTATAAAAATCCAAAAACCCAAAAACATCCTAAAACATATAAAACACAAAAATATTTTTCTTTTGTTTCTATATATATATCAAAGATAAAAATACAAAAAGATTTGTCGTTTTCTTTATTTAATAATAACAACATAAAAAATTACCACCGCAAACCAAGGCAGTGTACTACCTAACTGGGGGTACGACCATAATAAGTTCCGGAACCAAAGATTAAAACTTGCCTTTGTGTCCTTAAGAGTGGTGTACCTTTTTCAAAGAAGCCATTCATCTTGTGATTATTGGTTTAAGTTCACTGTTGTTTTGCCTCGATTTTGTTTTAATTGGATTTGTTGTTATATCTACTTGTCAAAACCATAAAAACCCAAAAAGATTCTTCTTACCCCATTTTCATAATTCACTTTCATAATTCCCTTCCTTAACTCTGAGATCTCTTAGAGTTAACTCTAGTGTATGCGCACTCGCTCTTCTAGATCTGTGAGCCCATTTCGTGAGCTTATCAGGATTCCAAGAAGGCATGTCCGTAGACTTTCTGCCCCATCAGTCGGATCTGAGATCCGGACTGCTCACACTACTTCCGTTATCATGGCGGAAGAACGTCCTATGTGTGAGCTTCTCCAGGCACCCATCGACGGGTATGGAGATGCTATTGTTATCCCAGCCATTGTGGCTGAAAATTTCGAACTCAAAACCGGGTTACTGAATCTTGTAACCTCAAGTCAATTCTATGGTTTTGAGCGGGATGATCCTAATGCTCATATTCGATGGTTTAACAAGATTGCATCTACCATCAAATACAAGAATGTCCCTACCGATGCTGTTAAACTTCTTCTCTTCCCATTTTCCCTAGAGGGTCAAGCCCGGATTTGGCTTGAAAAACAACCCCCTAAATCAATTGAAACTTGGGAAGATTTGGTGAAGAAATTTGTGAACGAGTTTTATCCACCTTCCAAGACCACGAGTCTTAAAAATGAAATCATCAAGTTCACACAAAAGTTTGATGAATCCTTCAGTGAATCGTGGGATCGTTTTAAGGAGTTGCTTCGCAAATGTCCTCACCACGGTTTCTCCGAGTTGATGCAACTCGATACTTTCTATAATGGAGTGAGTCAATCTGATCAAGATTCTCTCAATTCCTCCGCTGGAGGAAATTTCTTGAGCAAAACTGTAAAAGAAGCTTTAGCGATCATTGAAAACAAGTCTAAAGTCCGCACTGCACGAAGCAAACCGGTTGTTTCCCAAGTCAGTGTTGGTCCTTCTTCTTCATCGCCCGTGAGTCAATCTAGCACCGATGCTAAGATTGACAAACTAACGGAAGCAATTCAAGCTTTGGTTCTCTCCAACCAAAAGAAAGTTTCTTTTCCACAAACTTCACCTCCTGCTGAAGTTAAGAAAGTGGAAGTCTGTGTTACTTGCGGTGGCCCCCATGCCTATTACAACTGTATGGCCACCGATGGTAACCCTTTTGAAGCTAACGCTGTGGGCGGGATTTCCAATTCAGGAGGCAACCAATATCGTGCTCCTATGGACCCGAACCACCGTCCTAACCACTACCCTGGACCACCCGGTTTCAACCAAAACCAAAACCGTAATCAAAATCAGAATAGAATAAACCAAGGTTTTCAAAACCAAGGTAATTTTAGTCAAAATAACGGTTTTCAAAATCAAAATCAAAATTTCCAAAACCAAGGAAATTTCAATAGAAACCAAGGTCAGGGAAATTTCAACCCAGGGTATTTTCATGGCAATAATCAAGGAAATTTTCAAAATCTAGGCCCTAATCCAAACAATAGAGGCCAGAATTTTCCTGTGCAAAATCAAGCCATTGTTCCAACTGGACCATCATCTGATGAGTTGTTGAAGCAATTCATGAAATCCCAAGAGGAAATGAACAGGTTGTTGGTTAGCCAGATTTCTGACATTAAGAAGTCTTTAAATGATCGACCCTCGGGCTCAGGTACTTTACCTAGCAACACGATCGCTAATCCGAGGGGCGATGCAAAGGCGATCACAACCAGAAGTGGTACTTCATATGATGGACCCGCTATTCCTACTACCTATTCTTCTTCTCTCCCGAAGGTAGTGGAAAGTGAACCTGAGGCGACAAAGGACAAGGAACTTCCTACTAATAACGGAGGTACCAGCAATGTACATCCTCAGGTTGTCCCGAAACCCAAAACCAAACCTGGAGTTGGTTTTGAACCTCCAGTTGACAACCCCAAATCCAAAACTTCTATTCCTTACCCCTCACGTTTAAATGAGCAAAAACTCCGCGAAAAAGCCAGTCATCAAATGGAAAATTTTTTTCAAATTTTCCAAGAACTCCATTTTGACATAAGCTTTGCGGATGCTATCATGCTGATGCCCAAGTTTGCATCAACTCTCAAACACATGTTAAGCAATAAGGAAAAACTGTTTGAAATGGCTAAAACTCCTTTGAACGAGAACTGCTCAGCAGTTCTGTTAAAGAAGCTTCCCGAGAAGCTTGGAGATCCTAGAAAATTTCTTCTTCCTTGTGTTTTTCCAGGGATGATTGAATGCTTTGCCCTTGCCGATCTTGGTGCAAGCATCAATCTGATGCCTTATTCAGTATGGAAGAAACTTTCTCTTCCAGAACTTATTCCTACCTGCATGACTCTTGAGCTTGCAGATCGTTCTATATCGCGTCCTCTTGGCATCGCCGAGGATGTATTTGTGAAAGTAGGAAAGTTCCATTTTCCAGCTGACTTCGTGGTTGTTGATTTCGATGCCGATCATCGGGTTCCCCTCATTGTTGGAAGAGGATTCCTGAGAACGGGCCGTGCTCTTATTGATGTATTTGAGCAAGAAATCACGTTACGTGTGGGTAATGAAGCTGTTACCTTTAACCTTGATCAAACTTCGAGGTACTCCTCAAATTATGATACTGAATCAGTTAATCGAGTCGATGTAATTGATATTGCTTCAGAGGAATACTCTCAAGAGTTTCTTGGTTATCTTCATAATTCTGTGAGTGGGGATTCCACCACATCTTCTAAACCAATCATTGCCGACTCTTCCCCCTCTCTCACTCCGTTTGAGGGAGGTGACTTCCTTCTGGAAGAGATCGATGAGTTTCTTGCCAGTGATGAATAAATTCCGCCTGGAATTGATGGTGTTTATGATTCGGAGGGAGATATCCTTTATCTCGAGCAATTTTTAAATGAAGATCCATTACCTTCACTCCCTCCGAAAGAGATCACAAATGAGGAAATCAAATCAGTACAAACATCTACTGAAGAATTTCCCGAGGTTGAACTTAAGGACTTACCTCCTCATCTCGAGTATGCATTCTTGGAGGGTGATGATAAATTACCCGTCATAATTGCTAAAGACTTAACTGAGGAGGAGAAAACTGCTCTCATAAAGGTCTTGAAGTCACACAAGCAAGCAATTGCTTGGAAACTCTCCGACATTAAGGGTATCAACCCTGAGTTTTGTACTCACAAAATCTTGATGGAGGATGACTTCAAACCAGCAGTCCAACATCAGAGAAGGGTGAATCCTAAGATTCATGAGGTTATCAAACAAGAGGTTCTCAAACTTCTTGATGCCGGTTTAATTTACCCGATCTCTGACAGTCCTTGGGTTAGCCCAATTCACTGTGTTCCAAAAAAGGGTGGCATTACTGTTGTCACAAATGAAGAAAACGAGTTAATTCCAACTCGATTGGTTACGAGATGGCGTGTGTGTATTGACTATCGTAAGTTAAACGAAGCCACCCGTAAAGACCATTTTCCTCTACCCTTCATGGATCAGATGCTTGAGAGATTAGCAGGGAACGAATACTATTGTTTCCTTGATGGTTTCTCGGGGTATTTTCAGATCCCCATTGATCCGCTGGATCAAGAAAAGACCACATTCACCTGCCCATACGGAACTTTTGCCTACAGACGTATGCCTTTTGGCCTATGCAATGCTCCTGCACGTTCCAACGATGTATGATGGCAATTTTCCACGACATGATCGGGGAAACAATGGAGGTGTTTATGGATGACTTCTCGGTCATTGGGGACTCATTTCAAACATGTCTCTCCCATTTAGATAAAATGCTAAAACGGTGTGAAGACACCAATCTCTGTCTAAATTGGGAGAAGAGCCACTTTATGGTCAAAGAAGGCATAGTCCTTGGCCATAAGATTTCCAAAAACGGGATTGAGGTAGATAGAGCAAAAGTTGATGTTATTGCTAAATTACCTCATCCTACTACCGTCAAAGGTATTAGGAGTTTTCTAGGTCATGCCGGGTTTTATCGCAGATTCATACAAGATTTTTCTAAAATCGCTCGGCCTATGACCCATCTTCTTGAAAAAGATGCTCCTTTTATCTTCTCACTTGAGTGCATCGAAGCTTTTGAAACATTAAAGAAAAAGCTTACGGAAGCACCCATTCTAGTTGCCCCCGACTGGGATTTACCCTTTGAACTCATGTGCGATGCAAGTGATTTTGCTATCGGTGCAGTCTTGGGGCAACGAAAACCAAGCATTTTCAGCCTATCCACTACGCAAGTAAGACTATGAATGAAGCTCAAACCCATTACACCACTACAGAAAAAGAATTATTAGCTGTGGTGTATGCGTTTGAGAAATTTCGGCCATACCTCATCTTGACCAAATGCGTGGTGTATACGGATCACTCGGCTCTCAAATATCTCTTTGCAAAACAAGATGCAAAGCCGAGATTGCTCCGTTGGGTTCTCCTCCTACAAGAATTTGATATCATTATACGTGATAAAAAAGGAGCTGAGAACCTAGCTGCTGATCATCTATCCCGTCTAGAAAACCCTCACCAGGATGTGTTCGAGAAAAAGGAAATAAATGAAACATTTCCTCTCGAAACACTCAATGTGGTTTCTTTTCGTGGAGACTCTTCTACCCCATGGTTTGCTGACTTTGCAAATTACCATGCGGGTAACTTTGTGGTGAAAGGGATGTCGTCCCAACAGAAAAACAAATTCTTTAAAGATGTAAAACATTACTTCTGGGACGACCCCTACTTGTTCAAAATTTGTGCGGATCAAGTCATCCAGCGATGTGTGTATGGTCAGGAAGCCAATGACATTCTCAAGGCTTGCCATTCTGGACCTACTAGGGGACATCATAGCCCCAACAACACCGCCAAGAAGGTGTTTGATTCCGGATTCTATTGGCCCACGATTTACAAGGATGCCCACGAATTTGTCAAAAACCTGTGACGCTTGTCAACGTCACGGGAATATCTCACAAAGAAATGAAATGCCGCAAAACGCCATTCAAGTGTGTGAGTTTTTTGACATCTGGGGCATTGACTTTATGGGGCCATTTCCTTCATCTCGCGGTAATAAATACATACTCGTGGCCGTTGACTATTTGTCAAAATGGGTTGAAGCGAAAGCTTTACCTACCAACGATGCCCGAGTTGTTGTGAAATTCTTAAAATCTCTTTTTGCTAGGTTTGGAACTCCACGAGCTATAATCAGTGATCGTGGTATGCATTTTTGCAATGACCAATTTGATAGAGTCATGCAAAAGTATGGTGTAACTCACCGTCTCTCTACTGCGTACCACCCCCAAACATGTGGGCAAGTGGAAGTTTCCAACTGGGGGATTAAAAGAATTCTTGAAAGGACAGTAGGCGAAAACCGTGCCTCTTGGTCGGATAAGCTAGATGACGCACTCTGGGCTTTCCGTACAGCTTATAAAACACCCATCGGGTGCACTCCATACAAGCTTGTGTACGGAAAGGCATGTCATCTGCCGGTTGAGCTTGAGCACAAGGCATACTGGGCCTTGAAACATGCCAATTTCGATATTCAGACAGCTGGTGATCACCGGAAAGTTCAAATGAATGAATTAAATGAACTCCGTGATCAAGCATACGAGAACTCTTTGATCTACAAAGAAAAGACAAAGAAGATTCATGACTCCAAAATCAAGAACCGCGTTTTCAACGTCGGTGATCGAGTCCTTCTTTTCAACTCAAGATTGAAGATTTTCTCGGGAAAATTAAAATCCCGCTGGTCTGGACCATTCACCATCACTAAAGTATTTCCTTATGGAACCATTGAGTTATCTCAACCCGATGGTCCAAACTTTAAAGTGAATGGTCATCGGTTGAAGCATTATTTTGGAGAGGACATTCCTCCTGTGGTTGTCCCGGATCTACAAACTTTCCCCATGAACCAATGAATGCGGGGATCGAGTCAAGCTAGCGACTCGGGAATCAAAAACAGTAGCATGCCATATGGGTTTTCACCCATATTTCTGACTTCCTTCTATTTTCTATCACCCTAGTGTGGGGGAGTTGCCCCACATGTTGTGTATATATATAAGTTTCAAAAAAAAAAAAAAAAAAAAAAAAAAAAAATCTTTCAAAATAATGGCCGTAGTATTTCCCTTTTACGTTCTATGTTTCGGCATAACAGCCGGTACTTTGAATATTGAGGGCAATATTCATTTCTAGTGTGGGGGGGAATTCTCACGAATTTTATTATGTAATTATACCGCCCAATTCCCCCATTTTTGGCCAAAAAAAAAAAAAAAAAAAAATTTGGAGTAAGTGATTTTCACTTACTCAACTTATGGTTATCAGTCCGCCTTGTCTAATAAACAAAAGGATTGGCTAATCCAGGAGCAAACGGCTCTTGGTAAAGATATCTCAAATCCGTTGACGGCTTGCAATTTGCCCAAAATTGTATGGTATTCGACTCACCATATCTTTAATTAGTGAAGAGTTGGCTAGCCCGCAAGTTTATGGCTTGTGGTAAAGGCAGTGGAAAAACCATAATTGGTAATCAGCTCACCAAAGATAATATTGATAATTTATCTAAGAGTTGGCTAGTCCAGAAGCAAACGGCTTCTGGTAAAGACAAATCAAATCCGTTGGAAGCTGGTGATTTGCTCAAAATCATTTGGTTATCAGTGTACCAAGGTTCTTACTTGAACTGAAACATTTGGCTACTCCAGAAGTAATGGCTTTTGGTAAAGAGATTCAAATCCATTAAATTTTTCTCAAAAGACTGCTAGGGACTAGCAATAGTTTAGTGTGGGGGATTGATGAGTGTGTAAATACTCATCATTTTTGGTCAAATCTGAACTGCAAAACATTTAAAAATGCTTAGAAATGCATCAAAATACTGAAAATATCTCAAAATTGCATTTTATATGTTTCAGATGCAAAATGTTTAAAATCAGATGAAAAATGAGCTAACTTTGCATAATTGGCAGTTTCAGTCCCCCGAGTTTCAAAAGTTATCAGAAATAGTCCCTGAGCACTTATATTAAAAGAAAAGTCACCAAAGGTCCTTTTAAAATCATAACTTGTCATAATTAGTCCTCTGGTGAAAAATTTCAAAAGTTTTGAGAAGTTACAAGTTTAGTCCTTTGAGTTTCAAAACTGACAAGTTTGGTCCTTGGAATATGAGAGATTGTCAAGTTTAGCCCTTGGATTATAATTTCAGAATGTACATTATTGGTCCCTGGAAAATCAGACATGGCAGATTTGGTCCTTGGTTTTATGGAATTGCAAAAGGTCCTTGTTATTAATATCCAAGCCATGACCCTTGAACCCCTTTGAACCATGACCCCCGCCAAAACACCTTGACCCCCGCTTTTTGACCCCGTCCAATATACCCACCAAGTCAAACCACCCACCACCCTTTTCCCTCCAAAAGTCTTCTTCTTCCCACCTGCCACCGCAAATCCAGACACTCACCCTCACCTCCAGCTCATATCCCACACCCTTATCTCTCCACCTCACCCAACAAGCCAAGAAGCATTAAATGCTTCCCTCAAATTGCTTGCACTCAACCTCGCCCTAGTTGCAATATATCCTTTTCCGCCAAAAAAAATCAAACGGCCTTTTAAAACATAATTGTCTCAAGTCCTCTGTGAAAAATCCGATGGCCAAGATTAAAGATGGGATTTGTTCGAAGATGTGAGATAAGCATTTGGTGTATAAAAAGATGAGAAGAAGGCAGAGAAAAGAGTTTTTTTAGTTTAAAATTTCATGTATGTCGTTTTTATTTAAATTGTCTTAGTTAGTTTTCAAAACTGTAATATTAAGCTTTTCTATATTGAACTCAAGCTATTTAGCCATTGTAATTTGCTTTCAAGTTCTAATTCAAGGTTTTATATAAGTTTCCTGTTTTTATGTTAACTGTTAAAAAATTAGTTTTCATGCTCTTGTATTCAAGCTTAAGTTAGCTTATTTCTAGTTCAAATAAGTTTATTTAAGCTATTAATAGCTTTTGGTAAGCTTAAAACTCAAATGCAAGCAAATTTGTGAAATGGTCAACAAAAGTCAACTGGAGCAGGGTAGGATTAAATCTTTGACTTGGACTAGATTTGGTGTTGGATTAAGCTCTTTTGGAGTGGTATTCAACCATTTGGTGCAAGCCTTAGCAGCTGGACTGCTGTAAGCTTTTCATTTGCTTCATGTCATATTTTTTTTATTTGCACAAATCTGTATGTGATTGTTTTCATGTAGTTAGTGTTAATTGATAGCTCAAATCATTGCTAGTATATTCATTTTGGTTAGTTATAGTTAGATTAAGCAGTGATTCACACTAGTTTAGTGAATTGTTAGTTAAAGTTTTCATACAAGTTACATGAACCTGTGTTTGGTTTAAGCTGACATTTGGGATTGCAGAGCTTATTAGTGGTTAGTTAAAGTTCATTTGCTTATTTCAAGTGCTTATTTATAAGCCCTTGTCACTGCAGTTCCATATTCTCACACACAAGCCACTGTTTTTATATTTTTCATAGAATCAGAATATTAATTTAGACTTTTCCTGAATTTTTCAGATTTTTCTAGTTCAGTTTGCTATTTTTCTTCATTTAAATAAGTTTTTAGTACATTTTAATTAGCTTTTAATACAATTAAATCAGAAAAGCTTCAAAAAAATAAGTTTTCATTTTTCCTAGGTTAAGATAAATATAAAAAGTCAAAAAAATATTTTTCCAGATTTTTCTTAGTTAAATTTGTAATTTTTAGCAATTTAATTAGTTTTAAATAGTTTTTAATTCATAGAAAATAGAAAAATAATCAGAAAAATACAAAATTAGTTTTGAAAATTCTCTTTAGTTATTTTAGATTTTTCCAAGTCATAATTTCATTTTTCTAGCTTTATTTAATATTTTCTTGTATTTTAGGCTATTATTAAATAAGTAAAAATAGTTTTTAATTAATAATAATTAGATAAATAGTTATAAAAATAATTTTCTTTTTCTAAAAATCTTTTCTTATCATTAGGTTTGTAAAAATGTCATTTTCATATTTTTAGGATTAATATTGTTTCAGTTCACATTTTCTTTTGTACGTCACGTAGTTTTTAAGTTAAATTTTATAAAAGAAGAATCAAAAACATCATTTTAAAAATAGTGATAGCGTTTATTTAATATAATTTATCTTTTTAATTTTCTTTAATTTGCATTTAAGCCCCTGTAATTTGTATACTTTTTCTTTAGGTATAAATCAATCATATCTCTTTTCCGTTCAAATCCTCTCGATCACTATTCGTTTGATTATTCTCGCACAGCTCGTTGGGACATAACGACCTGGGGAAACACTATACTCTCCTGATCTTCATTGCATTTGGTTCCAGACTGTTTGAAGTTTGTTACGGTTAGCCATTCACAAGTGGCTAGCTTGCGTGATAAAACTTGACGTCTTGGACCAGATCAATAGGCTTCCTTGACTTACCAGAAAAACTTTGGTGCAAATCCTATGGCTAAAAATCTTACGCGTAATCTTTGAACTATTAGGGTTTTGGTTTACGTGTAAGACTTTTTACGCATAAACTGTTTGATGAGTTTCATGCCATGATCTGTTGTAGAATGAATGTTAATGTTAATATTGATGTTATGGTGATGTTATTTCAGTCTTGCTACTCGTAAAACTCAGAATCAAGGTTGTTAACCATCTACGCATAAGGATCACCTTACGCGTAGCATGTTATGCGTAAGAGAAATCTTACGCGTAGCGTTACGCGTAAGGTTCTACAAAGGGACTACGCATATCCTGTGAAGGATATGCGTAAACAGTGACCTCTATGCATAAGGTCTACTCTTACGAGTAAGCCTTACGCGTAAGGTTTTATATACGCCTACGCGTAAGCTTTACGCATAAGGTCCCCTTTTCCTACGCGTAATATTTCTTACGCGTAAGCAAGGATCCTACGCATAAGCTTGCATCTACGCGTATATTTCTCCTGTTTACGCATAAGCTACCATTTCTAGGCATAAGCCTTGATCAAACCTTCATTATGAATTGTTACACGTGCAAACTTGTAAATAAATAAATCATAATGTCACGAAACCAATAATGTCACTAATAAGCTTAAACGTTCAAGATGTTGTGTTAAATAAGTGATAACATAAACTTTAAAACTTAAAGTTAACTAACTCACGAAACTTATCGCGACGTCATTGGACTATTGAACAAACAAGTGACTTTGGACTCGTAACTATCATTGACATTGCACATTCAATAAGTAGACAATAAAACCTTCGTTGACTAACATTATGTCTTTCGATATGTTGGTTCTTTTGGCTAATGTTATTTCGATCACGACATGGTCGCTCAAATGAATGTGGATGCACCAAATGTTCTCACCATTGCTGATATCTTCCCACATGGCTATCCAATGAAGATTGGAAAGAACAATCTCAGAGTTGACTTTGAAACTCTCACTTGCTCAGAATCTTCTTGTCTCATTGCAGTGGATATTCTCAAGAATCATCCCTATCAGAACATGCTCACCAACTCTGCCACTGTTCCGGAAATCTACATACAGAAATTTTGGAATACAATGCAGATGGTCAAAGGTCAAAATGCTGTGACGGTGACGCTCAATCACAAGCAACTCACCATCACTCTTGCAGACTTACGGGTTGTTCTCCTCATTCCTGACATCATACCAACTGAATTCTCTACTGTACCTACTGAAGAGACGGTTCTGCAATTCTTGATTGATATTGGGTACGACGAAGCTTCAGGAGTAATCATCAAACATTCTTATGTGGATCTGAAGAACATTCCTCAACCTTGGAGAACCCTTTATATCATCATCACAAAATCCATTTCTGGTCGTGACAGCGGCTATGAGCATCCCAAGCTCGTGGAACTGCAAATCTTTTGGGCTCTAATCAACATGAAGCATATCGAAGTTGAAGCTCGATTTGGGATGACATGATGACATTCCTCAAAAAGCTTGGCTCAAAGATTCCCTACATCAGATATACTAAATTGTTGATCCAAAGAGCACTTGGGTACAACCCTGACATCCCCAAAAGAATCAATGACCCCGACAATCATGACATGTTGACTGAACCCACTCTAACAGTCAGATTTAAGGAGTCAACGACTAAGAAACAAGGTGTTGTGTTGCCGGATCATCTTCTCTCAGATGAACTCAAAAATCTCTACTCTTATAAAAGATATTTGGTTGCTGTGGAAGAGAACAAAGTTGGATTTCTTGATGAAAAATCTTTTGGTACGCCTTTTAGGAAAACCAGAAGAGGAAGTGCAGGAAGTGCTGCAAGCACTGAGAGTCAGAGGAAGTTCCCCAGGAGGAATCCTCCACGTAAGAGGACAGTTCCCGCCAAGGAAGTTGTTCCTATTCCCGTACCTAAGTCTGAACCGCAAAGAAAGCTAACAGACGAAGACTCAGAGGGTACTGCATCAGATGAAGAGACTTTCTAATCTGAAACTGCTAAACATGACACTACAACGGTATCTAAACCTCCTAGTCCTCCAGCTGACCAAGGAAAAGGGAAGACTCCAGTACTTGTGCCTTATGAAGAAAGCTCAGATGAAGAGCAACCGGATACATCATACAGGAAGAAGTTCAAATTCCTTAGACTCCAACACGTTTCAAAAGAATTTGCTAAAGATCAAATGGGTGGCCCCGGAGGGTCAAGTGGTGGAGTTCAACCTACACCAAATCCCGATGCGGTTAATCGACTCGATAAGGGATCTGGTGCCACCACTTTGGTACAATAACAAACACGTATGGAGGACACTCTTGAGTATGACTTTGAAGAACCAGAAAAGGAAAAGACTGAAAAGACTTCTGGTGATGAAACAAAGACTGATGATACTACTAAGTCTGGAAAAGATGATGACGCTGATTATGATAAGCTTCTTCTAGACAGTCCAACACGTCCCAAGGAGAAAACCTCGGAACCTCCTAAGGACCCCGAGTCTCCTCATGTCTCTTCGTCATCAGATTCTTCTTCTCATTCTTCACCACCACCATCAAAAAGACCAACCAAATCATCATCCAAATCAGTGAAGAAGCCAACTGCATCTTGGATGTCTCATGCAAAGTCACGAATCGTTAAAGCTATCAAACAGGTCAGAGAGAAAAATATTACTAAGAAGAAGTTAGATTTTCTTGTCTGACCGATACAGATCTTCATGATGAGCAAGACGAGATGAAAGTTGAAAGGGAGTATGTCCTGAAGCTCATGAAAGATGATCTTCAAGGGAAAATGGACGAGATGATCAAAGGATACTCTCACAAGTTCCTCATGGAGGTCGTTCCTAAACTGACAAAGGAGATGTATACCAGACAACTTTATCCGAATCTCTTACACCTAGCCAAGCAAACCATGAAATCAACTCCAATGAATTTGAGCATCAATCCAGTTGAATCCACAATCTTCTCAGATGATGAATTGGTGAACCGGCTAGTAGCTCAAATGTCGAAATGCTCTGCAACGTTTGCCTCTCACGAAGCTAAATTGTTTGAAGCATTGCTGGAATACCAACTCAGGTCAGCATTCAGAGAAGAAGCTGTAAGGCCTAAACGTTCACGAGACGACGAGGACAAAGATCAGGATAAGGATAACGATCCCAAACGCACGAAGAAGTCTGGTGAATCATCCTCCATTCAGTATTCAATGCAGCCTCCACCCCAAAGGACTCCAGCTCAACAACGATCTCCTCCTCGCACTTCAACTGAAAAACCTTAGGATTCTGAGAAACAACCCCAGACTCAGAAAACCGGTGATCACATTGAGTATACGGGTGGTGACGATGAGGAAATCCCTAAGCCACAACAACAACCCATCTCTCCTGAAACATCTAAGAAACCAGAATCTTCAACAAGGCCAAAGAAAAAGAATAAAAAGGCGCCTATGACTGACGTCTTATCATGGCTGGACGAGGATGATACTGAATTTGAATGGTTCTCGAAGCTTGTTGATTCCACTCCCTACCCATATGAAGGTCAAGAGGTTACAGAATATAGTACATTGGAGCATGCGAAACTACTGCAAGAAAATTTCCGTGTGAAAAAGATGACGAAATCCGAGTTGAAGCGAATCAAGAATGAAGCATTTCAACAACTAAAAGACAGCTCGGAAAGTGCTATTGAAGTCGAGTATCACCTTGATAATATAGCACGAGCCATGTCTAACAATATGGATTGGCTCAACCCAGAAGCAAACATCGACTTCACCAAACGGGACAATCCTCCATATTACACCGACTGGTCCAAATCTCTACCAACAATTGGCCAACCAGATCAGCCTAGGATTCCATTCAGATATTTCTTCAACAAAGACTTGGAATTTCTTCTTCACGGTGGCGATGGTTCAAGGAAATACGCTACATCACTGACACTTCCATTCCCGGCAGCCATATACTCTAATTGTATAGCCATCGAGGAAAGAGCTAACCACATGTTCTCCAACAATGTGGAAGAGTATGACCGTGATGCACTGTATGGGATTCACCATTGGCCGGAACGCCGAAGAATCTACTTCAGAAGCTGCCAAGTTCAGAAGTCTCAACATGAAGTGTTCAGTACTAAGAGTATCATTGCCATCAAACATGTTGATCTTTCGTCTAAATGGGACTACACTTTCCTCAAGAATATTGTGGTCAAAAGGCAAGACGAAAGGGATTATGCATTCTCTGAAGCGGACTTTGAGAATTTGTCTATCAACGACATTAAAGACATGTACCTTGCCAAAGTACAGGGTCGCATGAGACAATTTTCAACTGAAGTACAACGTGAATTCATCAAGTCCTTGCTTATCTTCATCAGACGCATAGTCATCAGAGAACGTGTAGAAGATCTCCAGCTTTCTATTGAATCATATCAGACCCGTGTCAACTTCACTCCACCTCAGCTAGATCTTCCCGACATTAACCAGCTTTCACAATACACACTCATCAACCAACCATTCGGAGTGGTTTACCTTAGTGAAACACTACGCAACTGCTTGATGGCGTGTAGAGATCTTCACAAGTTTGGGGATCACACATTGAAGAAGGTTAGGGACGGATTAGCTTATAGGTTGAAGGATATTCATGAAGGAATTGGGTCTAAAAAGCGATGGAATTCTAAGGAAATAAGGGATGTGAAGAGGATCATCACCATGATTAATGAAAGGTTGTATCGAAGGGATCAGTTCAGAACACTGGAAAGCTTTGTAGGCGGTCGTCCCAGGATTGCTCTCGTCGGCTATCAACGCCCAGTTCGCATTCCTGGAAACATTGATGGACTTCCTGGTACCCCTTGAACTGCCTCTATTTCATAATATTTTGGATGTGTGATGTTTTATATGTCTATGGCTTGTGCACACATAACAGTGTACAACCCGCACTTGTAAATAAAGGACCCTATGGTACGCTTCAGTGCCACAATCCTATAAAAGGAGCGAAAGCTTCTTACTTTTGAGTAAAACCTATCAAACCTTTCTCTTTTCAAGGTTTTGCTCAAAAGAACAAGTACTTCCCCTTATGATTTTCAAAACCTCAATCGTTTATATCACTTGTTGAGGGGGAGTATTTGAATTAAAAATTTGTTCACAAATTGTTCACAGTGGTCATCTTCCCATAAAACTCAAAATGGACATATTTATTCTCAACATTTCTTCAAAAATAACATTTCTTATCACATAGTTTTCTCCCATAAAACTCAAAATGGACCCAGTGATGCATGCACTAAACCTTCTTAGCCACTCAAGTTTCTCTCAACAGAGCCTTGTTTCATTCTCACAGGGAACCCTACGTAATCTATTGGCTTTCTCTTAGAGATTGCTGGTATTGAAGAAGGAGACCCTCTCCCTAGTCTCCGCTCAGGAAAACCAAAAACGCACTATTGAGTCTAGAGCCACGAGATTCATCAAAAGATCTCTTAGGTACACTTGACATTTCATCACTTGGTGTTCAACAATAAGAACATCAGTGGTACGTTATCGAGTCCTTCACAGATCTTAGCAATCTGTCGAGAACATTTATGAGAGGTTCACAATTGTGATCCTCAGTGATTGAATGGAAACTCCTGCCAGGGTCAACATCAAACAGCCCTGACAGCAGGTCACTTCGGTAACTCCCTGTGGATTATGCTTAGTATGTCTCAAACAGTCTACAGTCGTGAGGTGATGCTTCGGTGTACCTCAGCGACTCATCTAAACCGTAGATGTACTTCGGTACATCGTGTTATCTCACTTGTGGGACTCCGGTTCAGGAACGGCCTTTGTGAGAATTAGAGTTGTGTTTTCACACTATGTTGTTAACACTCTCGAAGTTCAAACTTGTGAGTGCCGGAATCCGCTTATTACTAACCTTTCTTATGTTTACTTCTTATGGAAGCTCTGGAGCGGAACGATCGTGCAGATTCTTCACATGCTCATGCCAACATCATCACTAATGGAATTTCTAACTAAAAGCAACACAAAAGTAAGAATGATTCGTCGTCAAACCAAAGAATCTACAAAGTTAAAGATTTAAAGAACTTCATCAGTACTGAAATCCAACGTCAAAGAGCGTGTGAGCATGTTGAAGAATGACATGGAGATACTGGAGCAGCGAAGCAGACCTGAGGCAGACTTGATGCAAACAACAACAACATACTATCACTTTCATCACAAAAGAACAATGATCAAAGAACAAAGATAAAGATGACGTCAAAGCAGAACTGTTTAAAGAAAACAATTTCTCTACACTGGAGAGATTGTTCAAATCAAGGCAATTCTTCTCACAAGAAAGAAGAATGTCAGAAGACGTCAAAGCTACTATTACATCAACGCCTTCACCGTTCATATTCATTCATCACCAACACTTAGGGGGAGATTGTTGGAATCACTCCTAAACCTAATTCAAGTGTTAGTGACTCATATGTAATAGTTAGCTTAATATGGCCTTTATGTTAGTAATTAGCCTTAGGCTTATGTAGAAGACCCATAAGCCTAGGCCTAGTCCAATAAGGAAAGGGATGAGAACTAGGAGTGTTGCCCTAGCTTCCCTCCTATAAATACCTTGTTATAACCCTCACTTGAGGGTTGGTTGTTCAATTTATTTCTTTCACACATACACTACGCGTAACCATCTTTGTATATCGTGTATGTGTGTTTGGTTGATTGTTCATCCACCTCTCTTCTCTTCTCTATTCTTTCTATTGTTACTTGTGTTGCATATTTGAGAACCTAACAGTATTGAAGAAGGAGACCCTCTCCCTAGTCTCCGCTCAGGAAACCAAAACGCACTATTGAGTCTAGAGCCACGAGATTCATCAAAGATCTTTTAGGTACACTTGACATTTCATCACTTGTTGTTCAATAATAATAACATCAGTGGTACGTTATCGAGTCCTTCACAGATCTTAGCAATCTGTCGAGAACATTTATGAGAGGTTCACAACTTTGATCCTCAGTGATTCTCGCCAGTGGTCAACATCAAAAGCCCGACAAGCAGTCGCTTCGGTAACTCCCCGTGGATTACGCTTAGTGGTCTCAAACGGTCTACAGTCGTGGGGTGATGCTTCGGTGTACCTCAGCGACTCATCTGAACCATAGATGTACTTCGGTACATCGCGTTATCTCACTTGTGGGACTCCGTTCGAGAAACCTTTGTGAGAATTAGAGTTGTGTTTTCACACTATGCTGTTAACACTCTCGAAGTTCGAACTTGTAAGTGCCGATATCTGTTTATTACTAACCTTTCTTATGTTTACTTCTTATGGAAGCTCTGGAGCGGACTGATCGTGCAGATTCTCCACATGCTCATACCAACATCATCACTTATGAAAGTTCTCTCATAATCAAAGGCAACACAAAGTCAAAATGATTCTTCGTCAACAAAGAATCTACAAAGTTTAAAGACTCTGTAATCCAACGTTAAAGAGCGTGTGAGCATGTTGGAGAAAGACGTGGAGACACTGGAGCAGAGAAGCTGACCTGATGCAGACAACAACAACATACTATCACTTTCAAAGAACAAAGATCAAAGAACAAAGATCAAAGAACAAGGATGACGTCAAAGCAGAATACTTCAAAAGAAACAATTTCTCTACACTGGGGAGATTGTTCCAATCAAGGCAATTCTTCTCACAAGAAAGAAGAATGTCAGAAGATGTCAAAGCTACTATTACATCTGCACCTTCACCGTTTACATTCATTCATCACCAACACTTAGGGGGAGATTGTTGGAATCACTCCTAAACCTAATTCAAGTGTTAGTGATTCATATGTAATAGTTAGCTTAATATGGCCTTTATGTTAGTAATTAGCCTTAGGCTTATGTAGAAGGCCCATAAGCCTAGGCCTAGTCCAATAAGGAAAAGGAAGGGACTAGGAGTGTTGCCCTAGCTCCCTCTCCTATAAATACTATGTAATAACCCTCACTTGAGGGTTGGTTGTTCAATTTACTCTTTCATTCATACTCTACGCCTAACTCTTAATTATTCTTACGCGTGTGTGTGTTTGTTTTATTGTTCATCCGCCTTCTTCTCTTCTCTACTCTTTCTATTGATGCTTGTGTTACATATATGGTGACCTAACACATAAGTTGATCTAAATAGATTAAAAGGAAGTTTTAATTGGTAAAACTATTCAACCCCCCCCCCCCCTTTCTAGTTTTCCACAAATGGGAATGACCTCATAAATTGTGAAGTAAGCCTTAAAAAAAGGCTTATGGTATATAGCCCGAGTTACATAAGCTCATAAGTCATTGAAGTTAAATTCCATAACTCATCATACTGATATTTTATGAAGGTGTATGTGTGGGGGAAAGAATTGCATACTATGGAGTTAAATCAAAATTAATCACAGACTTGACATGATCCTTTTGTTAATCAACTGGTACAGCCGCGAAGGATGTCAACATATGGTATGGAACATCGTATCTTTTTCCATTACTTGGCGTGTTCGATTTGTGGGACAGAACTAGGGGTGTCCCGTGGTGTTATGCTTAAACAAACACCCACAAATAAGTGTCAAATTATGATATAATAAGCTTATATAAGTGGGTCGATCAAACGCGTTTAAGCCATTTTGACCGGTATATGTTAGTGAAGTGTTAGATGTATTTGCTGAATTGATCGAGTTTGGTGTTATGTGTATAGGATGAGTTCTGAAGAGAAGTACAATATTGTACGGAGTATCGGAGAAGAATGTATTCAGGAGGAAGAACTAAGGAATCTTCTTGCAAAAAAGCCACAACCCGTTTGCTACGATGACTTTAAACCTTCCGGAAGAATGCATATACCTCAGGTATGTTATATACTGAAAGCTTATTCTGGTTCGCTCTATTGTGTGTGAAAGTCATTTATGGTATTGATTCATTTAGTATTGTTGTTGCTTCAGTAGATTCTATACTGGTTTACATTGTAACTAGCTATACAATGTGATTATGGATTATCTGATTTGATAAACGAAACCGATGATTTAAATTTGAATTTTTCTTCTAGAGGATTATGTTATAGGTTCAACTTTTTCTGAAATGGTATATATATCATTGGGAGTTTAAAAAAAACACATTTTGTAAGATGCTTATCAAGACAAACTGAAATATTATTGGGAAGGTAGAGTTGTGACTGATTTCACATTAAATACATTGAAAGTGATACATACAAAAATGATGGACATATCTAGATATTACTATGTTAGACACTTAGATGGAACAAACAGGCCTTTGGCCTACCTGCATCCAAGGTATATCAGAAAGTATCCATCAAACAATTGGTTGTACGCTTAAGTCTCTAACCAGACGTGTGTTTAGTTAGGACGTGAGATTGTGAAGAAAAAAAATTAATATTAGCATTTAACGTTCTATAGATAAAAGTTTATTGGCTTTTATAACACGTAGATTCGAATGTGTAGCTTAACTCAATGAACAATGGCGTATGGTAAGAACAACACAGGGCATGAGGGTGCTTGGCTCCCTTAATATGCAGACTCATGTGGTTAGTCGATTAGCATGAAATAGCATCATAGTTGCTTTAAATGCTACAAAAGATATAGGCGACATCACTACCGATAATGATCAAAAAAGATATTAGTTATTGTTTATGATGATAATTTTATACAATCCGAGTTATCAAATCATGTGTTAAAAGGTATGGCTGTAAGGTTCAAAAACATGTTGTTGATCAAAATACCCAAACATTTTGTTTGGCTCGGATAAGATAAGAAACCATTTTCATTTGGTACCATATATACCATGGTACCATATATACCATAGGAAAGATTAGCCGCAGGCGTGGCCGACTCCACTTTCATCTGGTACCATATATACACATCCGAGCCAAAAAAATGTTTGTGTGATCAAAACCCAAAAGGTAATATTTGAACACCTATCAACTTTTACTTATTTATGCAGTCTTTCTAATAAGGTTTCGTTGTTTGATTACAGGCCGGCTACAGCAGAAGGTGAAACAAGACCGGGAACAGTTTTGACAAAGGAGGGGGGATCACCAAAAGTAGTTGATGCAGGTAATGCCAAACTTTAATTTTTATAGTATGAAACTTTGGACGAATTTATGTGTATGTAAACTAATTATTTACATCTTTTAAATTAAAAAAAAAAGAATAATAAGAAGAATGAATATCAATTGAGCAAATTAAATGCTCTATATCAATGACAAATACAAGTAACTTCTAATGTAATTTTTATATCTGAATTGATTTTGGACTAATGTTAACAAGTTAACTCATAAAAGATGGTTTTATTTGTTCAAATGCAGGTTCTTTAAATGAGTTGCTTGAATCCCGTAAATTTAACCTGCAAAAGGAAAGCATTAGTGAAAACTTTATCTCAATGTAACATTTTTTCCTCGGCATGGTTTTTGCTTTTCGTATTTCATTACTTCTTATCTGTTTTTTCCAGAACAGTCCAAAGGACAGAGTCGAAGAGAACATGTGATTAGTGTATAACTTTTTTTGAGCCAATGTAGAAATTGCTTGGTCGATAAGCGCGTTTAGTTCTAATGGTCATCTATTTTGCAAGCAAAACAAGATCCTTATCATTTTTGATTTCCTGTCGAGATGCGCTTTGTTGATCCTAAGATTGACCACCTTATGTACGTGAATGCTTTACGCTCTCGGGTCATTAACTCTTCAAGTAACCTTCCTGTACAGGTAAGTTGCTTCTACATTTTAACTTTATTATGTGGCTGACGAGATCCAACCTTAGCTTACAAAAATACATATGTACAAGATACAGGTACGTGGAATGACAACTATTGTCAATACATTTTTTGTTGTTGGATGAAATGGGTAGGAAAAGGAGCAAAAAACAGTGTGGGGTTTACTATGTGGAATGAAATGCCTCGGAATTTCGATCTACATCAACATAGGTAACAAGCACGTCGACACCATCTGCAGAAGACCTAACCAAATGTGTCCAAGTTTCAGTTCCTAAAACTGAGGCGATAAAATATTCGGCCCATAAAGAAGAGCCAAATTCTGGAGTCGTAAACATTTCATTTGCATGTAAGCATCAACGGTTTTCAGTATTAGCATCTTAAGTGAAGTGGAGTGTGTTAGTAATAGGAATGGTAGAAATGATGTTGTTGTAATAGTTTTTCTCTTTTGTATAACTCAGATAGTCGCTAGGTTCATCTTCAAAATAATGTTGTATAGTGAAATAACGATTTACTGTTTTAGTAATAGGAGTCATACAAACCGTGAGCAATGTATGCTTTCTTGCACTGCTAGGTACGTGCAGTGATCGTGCAAAATGACTTCTTGCTTATGTGGTCAAATGGGAAAGAAAAGAACCTGCGTTTGTTGCTTTCAGCGCTTCAACATTTTTGAACTCCCTCCTTAAATCATGTTTATATGAAGGTTGTTGTATAAGAAATTAAAGTGAAGTTTGATGCTGTATATATGTTTTGTGGTTCTAAAGTGGGTTGAATTGAATAGGAAACTGTTTGAGCCAACCAGATTTGGTTTGTGTTAAAGATATAGCAAATACTCCATAACAAATAATATAATCAATAGGACATTCCCACAGCAACGCGCGGGCTCACCCGCTCGTTTATATCATTTTTCATTAGGCCCATAAGCTGTTTTGCTAATTTAAGCCCTTAATAAGTGTAACACCCCCAATTTAGTGATACGCAGCGGAATTCAAACTGGGTGTTACTTCATGGCACAATAGTTATAACAATAGGAAACGAACTTTAATGGAGTCATTTTTAAAAGGTTTATCATTCGATTTATATAAATATCAGAGTTTACAAAAATGAGGTCCCATTAGTTTCATGGTTTACAAATTACATTAAATGAGTTTTCGAATGATAATAAAATTTATAGCCTTATTGAGTATCCGTGCTCCTCCGTGCCAGCCTTATTCATTATGGACCTGAGATACATGCTTAAAATAGTCAACACAAAGGTTGGTGAATTCATAGAGTTTATAGTTAAGTAGTTGAACACAATTATTCGTAGTGTGAGCTATAAACTCACACTCATAGTTGAAAACAAAACAGATATTATTGCACTAAGCTCATGACACCGAAACTGTTAACAATTTGTCAATAGAAATTGATATAATAGTAACAGTTGCCCTAATAGGTAATTTGACAATAAACCTATGGTTCTTCAAATAGAGTGTGTTTGTTTACCGAACTTGGTTAAATAAACATGATTCGTCAATCCTGATAGATCTATCCACATTATTCACGTTCACCCGCAAGTGATTAATGGTTCATGATAATAGGGACTTAAGTTTGGAAATAGTGGTACTTAGTGCAAATAATACATTCAGGTATAGTATACAGTTTTAAAGCAATGTTTTCAGTTTAAAAATAGCATGTATCCCCCCCAAGGGTTTGTAAGACAATTAAGCAATAGAAAGTGGGGCTATGAACTCACCATGAGTTTGATGATGATTAGTACTCTAACAAATATGATGGATAAGCCAGGAAACCTCTATGTGCAAACCTAAAATAGGATGTTGTGACTTAAGTTTGGAATAATGTCCAAGAAAACATAAATGAGCCTATATATATCCTTATATTGATCATGATGTAGTCTTTGATAGTTTGTTGCTTATAGTAACAGTTTAGTTTGTGAAAACGTATATAGTTTATAGATACCATACTACCTGTCGGGCCATCATAGTCCAAAGGTCATGTAGTGAATGTACGAGGAGCCAGGACAAGTTAAATTTTTAATCCAAAGAAACTCGTCAGTACGAAAACCCCTGAAAGGCCCTTCATGTGAAGTTCCCTACTGTTGTAGTACTTTGTAGGTAAAGCATATAGTTTGCTTGTTTGATTTCATATCATAAGTGTCAAAATGTTCATATGGTTTGCAAAACACAAGTTACAAGGTTGTTTGGTTATGATTAGGAAATCATAATGGTTATCACAAGTATCGTCATAATTTATGTCACAAGTGTTTAAAGAAAAGTTTCCAAGTTTCTAAATTGTAAAGTTGGTTATTACAAGTATAGTTTCACATGTGAAAGCACTATCCCGAAGGCTGATTAAGCTTAGGAAAACTAATTTGAATGAAGTTTGTTAACTTAGTATGTAATTAGCCTTGATAACAACATGGTTTCTATATTCTTTAACTTGTGGAAAACCAAACTTTGACCCTAAAAACTGTTTTACAATTTGAGGCAGAAAAATGCTATCGTTTGGTCTTTTTAGGCCGGGTTTCCTAGCCCTGGTTGTAAAACATCGTTCCAGAAAACTTTTGTGTTTTAACTTTTTGATGAAACGGACCAGAAGGGCCTCAAAAAAATTCGGATTTTAGACAGTAAGCAAATAGGCAGTTTCTGCGTTTTTGTTTAGCTAACTTCTTTTGGCCGTAACTTTTGACTCGTGTACTCATTTTAGGTGATTCAAATTGCTATGTTTTCCTTGTAAAGTCCTATTTAACAGTAGGTAAGTGTATAATATTATGGTTATACTATTTTGGTCGTGTTTTGTAGTATAAATCACTAGTTCTCTTGTTTACATCCCTTTAGTTAACATATAGTTTCCTTTAACTTGTTTTTAATGGTTTTTGTACATCATGAACACAATATAAAGACCATATATAGCATATAACAAGTATGAAAACATAGTAAAAGTGATGAGTGAGCTAGGCTTGTCTTATAACTTTTGTTTTCACTTCAGAAAGGAAATCAAGAAAAGAACTAGGACCACTAAAACCTAAGCTTTCAACCAATCAACACAACCCTTGCTAGCCTTGATAAAAACCTTGTAGAAACCTTATGTACTCAGCCCCTAGATCTTTTTGTAGTTCTTAATTCATCCATGGAATCGCCGAACAAACTAGAGATTCATGTAGGAGATAACTATGCCTTCAACTTTGGTATGTAACTTGGAATTTGGAAATCAAAGGATCAAGGGTTTATGAAATTGAAGTTGGAAATTTATAGTGATGAAAAAAAATATAGAGATGAAGTTTTGTATTTATAGTGTGTTGAGGAGGTGTAAGGAAGATGCTAGGAAGGTGTGATGAGGAGGTTAAGAGTTGTAAGATTTTAGAAGTCTTTTATGTTAAGTAAACTTAGCACATGCTTTAGATTCTCATGTAAGCTTCATCTATATTATCTAGTGACTAGGAAACGCCTAAGAGGCTGAGAAGATAAGATTGGTGAGTTTTTGATGTTATCTGGCTTTTTACGGAGTGAGTTTTGGTTCCGTTAATCGCTAATTGTAAGTTGTTAAGTCACGAAACGTAAAACCGAGTATCGTAAAAATATGAAACTTGTAGAAATTATAAAACTTATCATTATAGTCCATAATAAAATATAAAATGAGTGGTAAGTTTCATCGGGTTGCTTAAACGTTGTTTAAAGCTGAAAACGCGGGTCAAAAACGCGTATTTCGCGTAAAACGCATAACTGGAAAACGTAAAATTCCAAAACTTGGTAGCTAGAAATACATATTTCTAATGTTTATAGTGTTTTATGGACATATCGGGATGCCTGAGTGACGTTTAAACCCTAAAGTAATTCCCGGACACGGTTTTGTGAAATCGGTTCTGAATGGATTCAACGTACGTCGTCAGGACGACTTGTCGAGTATCAACTTTCTTGTCATAATGGTAAATAAAAAAAAATTACGAGATGATTAGTAAAAGTGAATAGTAAAAGTAAATAGTAACTTTTCAAAAAAAATAAAAAGTAGCCTGAAAATGCGGGTTGTTACAATAAGCTTATTCCAAACACATTTTAATTTACATACTTAAACATAATATCTAAAACCATAACATCATTCTATTACTCTTAACCATAACCAAAACACATGATATCTAATCATAACTTTATAAATTCTGAACATGATCATATTCTAATCCATAATTCATATTAATATTGGTCTATGATCATAAAACATGATAAACATAATTAAATTCACTTAAACATGCTTAAACACTTAAAACTTCCAGTTCTATCATGAATCGTGAAATCATAAATTGTGTTTAACCACTTACCTTGATGAAAATCATCTTTCTAACACATTTACTTGATTAAGAACACAAACCCTTAATCTTGAAGAAACCCTTGCATAATTTCCTTGATAAATGAAAGAATTAACTAGTTTCCCTCCTTTTTATTCCTGTGAAACACATTTCATCTCTACACATGCATAGATGTTTTGTTTTATAAAAATCCGAGTTTACTTCATGATAAGGAAAGATCAATAAGCTTATCTTGTAAGTTTCATAATTTGGCAAGGTTAGTCCCTGTTGTTAGATCCTTTGCATCGTTGGTCCACTACAAAAAAAGACCATTTAGTGGCACACGTTTTTAATGACAGATTTACATGTGTACTATAATGCGTTTTTTGTGACATATTTTATGTGCCACTATTTCTTTTTTAACTTTCGTGACACTTTACGATTTATGCCACTATTGTGCCTAATATTTGTGGCACAAAAATAGGCATATTATTAAAAGTCATAATAATTTGTGATACACATAGATATTATGCCATTAGGCTGACCCCAGTAAGGGCACTCAATCCCCTCCATTTTTTCTGTCACGTCAGCTTTCTCTCTCCAGCGACCTTCAGGCGATTGGGTGCCCCAGTAACGTGACCTACACTATAAAAAATATACCCCACAAAAATACCTTTTATATTTAATAAATACAGACACAAAACCAAAGTGTAGTTGATCGTGTATGCGACCCACATCTACAAAAAAAGAGGGATTGATTATTCCCCACAGTAAGGGGATCGAGTGTGAATCGATCGAAACCCCTTACTGCATCCAGCCTTAGAAGAAGTTACGAGTTTCCTTTACTTTATTTTGATATATGTCACTAATTTTTGACTGCCTTTTCACTACAAAATAAATTCAATTAGCGGGTTTTTTTTTATTAACCTAATGTGAAGGGTATATATATCCCTAAATTAATTCAATCTCCAACCTACATCTCATTTACAATTCACAGTTATCCCTCCCAATAAGAGACCTTTTGTTAATTTCGGTCACTGTCTTCATCCTTTTGTCAGGTAATAGGATATAATTTTATATCCACCTTTTGTTTGATTCAAACCCAATCGTGATTCAATGTTATTATTAATAATTTTATTCTTTGATTTTGTTAGTATTTGACTATTTGTTGTGTAATTGCATAAAAATTGTATAAAACAGGAAAATGGATTTTGAAATCTATATTTTTTAAAGATTGCCATTGTTAAGTTTCTGGGTTATCATTTGGTTTTTTAGGGTAAAGGGGAGTAATCATGCACCCTGGTAAATATATTAACCAAAAAAATATTTAAGTACAATGGATATGAGTGAAATCCCATATCTCAGCCCATTACATAGGTATAAAGCTTACATAACAAGATACTACCAATTTTCTAAACAAGAAAATAAACCACTACTCAAATGATAACATAGGACATAACGAAAAAATTACTTCCTAGGTCCTTGAAGCTTGGTGCCATACATGGCATTAAAAGCATCCAAATTCCCCGGAAGATCAGAAACCTGCTTCGCATAGTCATCGTAGTCATAGTCATCATACTCATCTTCAAACTCTTGGCCACCACTGAATAGATTAACAGACTCATCGAATGGGTTAGCAACCACCTCATCTTCAGAATCAGACACCACGATATCTCCTACCTTAGAAAAAGGGTTAACTCTCTTAGTAGAAGAGGCAGGCGGAATACAAGAATCACTAGTGTTAGGAGCCACACCCGACTCCTTCTCTTTCAAATCACTCACAAAGGGTTCTTGTGATACAGTACCTGTCTTAGTAGACTTATCTTCATTAACTTCCATTGTACGACCAGAATCCACATCCATGTTGGTGTCATTAGAAGGAGTACCACAAGCATCTGTATATTCCATATTAAGAGCATCAAACTGATTAGATGTAGAGATCTTAGTTCCACTCGAGCTAGCCACATCAGAATCGTTCTTTTTAGTGACTTCCACTTTCTTAGGTTCAGGAGGAGTCTTTTTGGGTTGATATTGAAACTGCTTACCCACAACAGGTTTATTAATAACCGTCTTGAAACCATCATTAACACGCTTAGTAGGCTGAGCAGGAGGTTCAACAACTTTAGGACATTCAATAAGAGTATGACAAAAAAATCTTACATTTTTCACAATGAGGTGGTTTCTACTCGTATTCAACCCGTATCTTCTCAATTGTCGAACCCGACCCATCAAGTAACGGTATCTCAACTGTAAGGCTGTCCCTAAGCACCTCATCCGACTTCACTTCAATCATGCATCTAGCAAAACTACTACGGCCCCACGAGTCCTTGCACATTTGGCTAGTAAAAGCATCTAACCTTTTAGGCGTGCCTAGCAATGTGGCAAGGAGACTAAGGCCATCATCCGAAAACATAGCAAGAGGAACATCATGGAATTTAACCCACACCGGGATGTTGGTCAAATCCTCTTTAAGTAAGTTGGTGTTCAATGTCCATGGTTTAAGAATAATAGGTACATTTCTAATCAACCAAGGACCGTTTTCAAGCACATCATCAACACCTTTCTTCGAATTGAACTTAAAGAAGAAGAACCCCTTTGCATTCATCATTACCTTTTGTATACCAAACTTAGCCCACGCATTGCATACAAAGTAATCAACAACAGGAAAAGCAAGGCGTTGACCAAGGAAATACCCATACAAAGTATTCTCAAACCTAGTGTTCACCTCTTCAACCACTTTCATCGGGACAGAAAGATCCACACCATTAGCGTTCTTACTACACTCAAACCTACGAAATTGTGACGTATGTTTCTTTGGTTCAGTAGAAGTAACACCAGCATATGATAAAGAAGGTTGTTTCAAACCACCAACCTTCTCAATACCAACAGCCCCATGTGCATTAGTATCAACCTTTTCATTAGCATTATTATGGCCATTGACATTAGAAGCCATAGGACCACTCGTATCTTGAGGAGGTTTCGAAGAATAACCAATAGCAGTAAGCATCTCCTCAAGCTCCTTCTGCGACTGCGGCACCTTAAGATGCTCAAAATTAGCCCCAGTAGAAGTAGTAGCATCAACTGTCACGGCTGGTTTTAATGGTTGCCCATCGTCACCCACAAGAACAAGTTTACCTTCAATGATTTGTTTTTCAATAGCACGAATTTTCAATAAAGTATCATGACCCTCAGGCATGTGATGATTAGGTGCGTCATGACTAGGGCTTGAAACAACTCCTTTACCAGGCGTAAAATCATCAAAATAAGAAGAATTATCACTCGGAATCTGGACAGGAACCCCGACAGTTCCCGTCGTAACCCCATCAACTACCTTGACAGAATTCCGGCCAAGATCATGCTCCAAAGTCCCACCTTTTCTGTCCCTCTCTCTCGTAACCCCCTGGATACTCGCAACCCAGATTAAATGTCCCTCAAACCAATGCCCTCCTCATAGTCATAAAAACGATTCACCAATCTACGATAAAGTAGCAATAAGAATAAAATATTGGGAACCAATCCACTATCAAATAATATATATCAGTGTTGCAAAAATCGGTCAACTCGGCCGATTAATCGCCGATTAATCGGTAATCGGCCGAGTACCTTGGCGATTTTTGAAAATCGGTCGAAAAATCGGCCTAGGATAAAAATCGACCCTAAGCAGTCAAAAAATCGGCCGAATCGGCCGATTTGGTAAAAAATCGGCCGAATCGGGCAAATCGGTCATTTTAAAAATAATAATAATTTAGGCATTATACTTAATTTGGGGATCGTATATTTCACTTATAACGCACAATGGGCATCATAATCAGAATTGGAGCCTTTTATTGAGGTTTGGAAACATAGCATGCTTGGAATCGGTTAAGATTTTTAGTTTGGTCTCCAGAAATACCAAAAAACTGCAGGAAATGTCAATCCGATTAATCACCGATTAATCCCCAACTTGACCGATTACTCGCTGCAGGGTGGTCGACCGCCCGGCTACCGATTCACGATTTTTGCAACATTGATATATATAATATTAACCGACCCTCGATTAATGTATGAACAGCCAAAACAAACAATAGTGGTACCCACCCACTAAAAACAAGTAACCAATTTAATAGTAACCTACCCACGATAGTGAAGTAGATTAAACAATTAAAAGAGTTAAATAATTGTTAGGGAATCGCAGGTGATATGAAAATCGATTTAGGTTTGGTGTTCAATCGCAAATCGCTGTTGTGGGTAGTTAGGTTTTGTTATGTCTTTGCATAAGTGTAACTTGTATAAAGTTATCATATATGAGTCGCTATTAGGTGATTTAATCACCAAAAATATGTGAAACTGAACATTCTTAGTTAGGTTCTTAGAGCACTCGCAACCATAACGCAAGTTAATCTTTAACCTCCTGTCACGTCAGCGCCACATCAGCTTTAACATTTCACCATAACTCACCCAAAAAACACCCACAATCATAACTCAACTTTAACTCAACATTTTGGGCCCCACTTTTCTTTTTCTTTTCCAATTATTTAAACAAAATAAATATTAAAACAAATCATATTTTTATTTACACAAATAACTACAAATAAAAATGTTATATACAAGCAAAGAAAAAAAAAGCCAAACTGTAATAAAGAAAAGAAAACCACAAGGACTAAATGAAAGAAGATGCAAGCTTTGGTCCATCTTCTTCCTTTTACCAACCTGCAACAAAACACACACTAAAAGACACATAACACACACACCAAAATACTCATATATATACCATTTAAATCGGAAGAAAAAAAGAAAAGAAACGAAAAAGAGTTTTAACACCACGTTAGTGGCATAACTTGGACCCTTTAACGCCCAAATAACTTGGTGTGGGTAACGTGGCTTATCGCCTCATAACGTGGGAATAACGCCTCCCCCACGTTATGATTGCAACTGCTCTTAAGTGATATTTGAAAGTATGGTCAAATGAATTTCTAATTAGTACTTTTGGTGTTAGTAAAAAAGAATTCCATCAAAAACAAATAAGCAGCAAGTCTCTAATTTGTTTGATGTAGTTTATATTAGGTGATTTAGTAATGGACAAATCGTGGATGTATAATACACGAAGGTCAAGTAGAGCTTTTGTGACTGGTGTAGAAAATTTTCTAGATTTTGCATTTGAGAGGTCGTCAAATAGTGAAGGGATTATATTGTGTCCGTGTTTATGATGTGTAAACATTTTCCATCACACAAGAAATGATGTGTTTGATCACCTAGTGTGTTGGGGATTCCGGAAAGGCTACTCAAAATGGGATCTTCATGGTGAATTCTTGATGACACCATCATCAAATGGGCTAAACAATGAAGAAGAGGAGATGTTTGACCATGATATGCACGGGCTATTAAATGATATTTTCCAACCAACCCAACCACAACAAAGTAACAGTAGTAGTCTGATTGGTTCGGGTGAGGTACAAATGAGTGAATCTAACTTGAACACCGGTCCAGGAGAAACTAATGGTAGAAAGAGGTTTCAAGATCTACTTAAGGATGCTGAAGAAAAGGTGTATTCAAAGTCTAAGTATTCCAAGCTATCGTGTTTAGTGCATCTTTATCATATTAAGTGTCTTAATGGCTGGAGTAACAAATCATTCTCAATGTTGTTGGAATTTTTGAGAGATTTGTTACCCGAAGGAAATTTGTTACCTAAAACAACCTATCAAGTGAAAAAAATATTGGAAAATTTAGGATTAAGTTATGAAAAAATACATGCATGTCCTAACGGGTGTATGTTGTTTTGGGGGGATAAGGATAAGGAAAAACAAGACAAGTGCTCTATTTGTAATGCGTCTAGATGGAAAGTGGCCGAAGGTAATTCACAAGTTGAAACGAGTCAAACTAAAAAGAAGGCATCAAAGATTTTGCGATGGTTTCCATTGAAGCCGCGTCTTCAAAGATTGTTTGAGTCTTCAAAAACAGCATCCCTTATGAAGTGGCATCACAAAGAACGTGTAAAAGATGGAAAAATACGACATCCAGCAGATGCATTAACATGGAAGTTTTTTGATCAAAAGTTCTCTAAATTTGCAAGTGATCCTCGAAACGTTCGTTTAGCTTTGGCTAGTGATGGTTTCAACCCCTTCAAGACAATGAATGTGGCACACAGTATTTGGCCTGTTGTCCTAATTCCTTATAACTTGCCGCCATGGTTGGTTATGAAACAACCAAACTTCATTCTTTCTTTAATAATCCATGGTCCCGGAGGCCTAGGAAATAAGATAGATGTGTACACGCAACCATTGATAAAAGAATTAATTGAACTTTGGGAAGATGGAGTTGAGACTTTTGATGCCTTAGTAAAACAAAACTTTCAGTTGAAGGCTGCTATTCATTCAACGATATTGGACTTCCCTGGATATGGTAATCTTTCTGGATGGAGCACCAAGGGGAAACTCGCATGCCCTTCATGTGGTTTTGATACTGATTCTAAATGGCTTCAGCATGGAAGAAAATGGTGTTACATGTGTCACCAAAGATGGCTTCCGATTGACCATAGATGGCGTAGTGATGTTAGATCCTTTGTTGGACGCGAGGAAAGGAGAGCGGCACCTATTCCTTCTACTGGAGAGGAAGTACTAAGGCAATTAGAGGGTGTCGACTTCCTCATAAACATTGATCATGGTGAACGCTGGAAAAAGAAAAGCATTTTATTTAGGTTGCCTTACTGGGAACAGTTGTTATTGCGTCACAATCAAGATTTGATGCATATCGAAAAGAATGTATGCGATAACATTATAGGGACTTTGTTGGGACAAAAAGGGAAGTCGAAAGATAACTATAATGCAAGACTTGACCTAAAAGAAATGGGTATACGAAAAGAATTACATCCAAAACAGAGACCACGAAGTAACACTACTTTCTTACCAAAAGCATTTTATCAGATGACCCGGGCAGAGAAAGATGAATTCTTAAACACCCTGAAGTCGATTAAACCCCCTGATGAATTTTCATCCAATATTGCTAGTTGTGTGCAACTAAAAGACATGAAACTCATTGGGATGAAAAGTTATGATTGCCACATGTTAATGCAAGAATATATACCTATCGTGTTACGAGGAAATCTACCTGATCATGTAACCTCATCTATACTTGATCTATGCAATTTCTTTAGAATTATTTGCTACAAAGATCTAAACGAGTGTGACTTGAAATTTATTGAATCTCATATTGGTAGCACTTTATGCAAATTGGAGAAAATATTCCCTCCTTCATTCTTCACTGCGATGATAGTGGTCCATTTAGTTGAGGAGGTTAGGCTTGGTGGTCCTGTAGCTTTTCGGTGGATGTACCCTATTGAAAGGTAAATGTGATTTTATAGTTCTTATAGAATATAGTTTTTCTAAAAAATAAATGCTAAATTTTGATTATAATTATGCAAGGATTTGCTAACACTAAAGTCATATGTGCACAATAGAGCTCATCCAGAAGGTTCAATTGCGGAAGGTTATTTAGCTCAAGAGAGCTTAACATTTTGCTCTCGGTATCTCTTGGGAGTCAAAACAGTCTTTACTAGACCAATTAAAAATGATGATGAGGGTAGGCAAAACGAGACTGAAGAATCCAACTTATTTTGCCCCGGTCGGCCATTAGGTAAAAAAATTGGATCATCGTTTCTCAATTGGAAAAAGGAACAGATTCCAAAATTATTCACTCGATGACCAATATTTAGCACAAGCACACCGTTATGTGCTGTTTAATGTTGATGCAATCACAATTTTTAGAGAGTAAGATATATGGTTTTCATAATAACTAATTAGTACAGGTCTTCATTTGTACTAAATTTCTCATATATCATGTTGTTGTTTTGTAGGGAACATAAAAGGTTATTAAAGGGTCAAAACCGGTCACGACGTTACCTGCTTATGAAATTGATAAGATTCATAGCAAACTATTCAGTGAATGGTTTAAGAAATGGGTAATATTAATTATATAGTCATATAGTTTATTTATTTATAAACTAGATAGCCATGTATAATTGTTGTTTCTACTATATTGTAGGTTGAATGCATGGAAGAGCAACGCGATCAAACATTAACTGAAGAAATAAAATGGCTTGCTCATGGTCCACTGAAAAGTGTGCAACGTTACTCTGGTTACATTGTAAAGGGTTATCGGTTTCACACTAAAGACCGTGAGAAAGGACGAAAATCTCAGAATAGTGGGATTGTTGTTAGCGTAAAAGGTGAAAGTTATGCTAGTAGCCGAGATAGAAGGCCTGTTGAAGGAGTCATCAACTTCTATGGGAAATTGAATGACATTATCGAGTTAAACTACTCTGGTAAAATACGAGTAGTTTTATTTAGAGGTGAATGGGTAGATATTAATAGGGGTTGCAAGAAAGATAAATTTGGTGTAACGTTGGTTAACTTCTCATACCTTTCACATAGTGGTGCTAACTTACTAGACGATCCGTTTGTTTTTGGGTCACAAGTTGACAAAGTGTTCTATTGTGAGGATCAAAAGAATAAAGGTTGGTCAGTCGTGAGACACATTAAACTCAAAGATGTTTTTGATATGGGAAGTGAAACTGCTCAAGGTGTTGATCAAGACCAAAGTGATGGTACATTTAATGTGACTCACCTGCATAGAATAGGTGATGATGGGGAAGATGTTACGTCAGTTATGGAACACGATGGAATAGATGATGAAGAGGACGAAGTAGAGTGATGGAAAAATAATGCTTTTAATGACGTATTTTGTTTACAATAAAACAACTTTTATAATTAGTATTGTCCTGTTTGAAATATTGTTTTTAATTTTACTTTTACCCCAATCTTCATGAATATCCTTTGGTTACTTATGTTGTTGTGTTATTAAGCTCATGTCTTCCAGTAACGAATATATGTATATTATGATATGTTGTGTTATTGAGCTCATGATTTTTTTATTTCTTGTATACTCCAGAATGGCTAGGCGCAAGAGACTCTGCATGATCTCTACTGAAGCTGCAAATGAACAGCAACATGATGAAGCACAAGCTCAGTCGAATGGGGTACTCAACTAATGAAACAAATGACGCAAATTCCTCTCAGATGGACACGGAAACTAATGAACACTATGATAATCATAATGAAGTAGGGGGTATGTGTCTTTCAACATTTGAATCTTGCTAATTTATTATGTTTCGTCTATGTTTTTTCTGTCAAAATTTTAATATGTTGTACAATAAAATTCTGTCAAAATTTTAATATGCTGTACATAATAGTTACAATCTTCGCACTATTTTGTTTAAGCCTCTTATATTGCTAGGTTTTTCGCCCTGTTTCCAAATTCTCCCATTTTCTAGCTCTTTAGGGTAGTTATTTGGCTTTGGAATTTAGAGATATGTGCATTATTGTAGAAAGATGTAATTATCTACAAGTATAAACTGAAATTTCTGGCACATCACAGAGAAATTGAACTTTCATGGTATCTAGACCTCCTTAAGACGAAAAAAACTTGTGAAAGTTAACGCTTTTGTGAATTATCTCATAAAGTTGTCACTAATAACAGCACCAAAGGACATACACTCTATAATGATTTAATGCCAATCAAATTTACTTTTAGATTACATTAAAACTATTATCAAAAATCTAAATTCAAAGAATCTTTTGAATTACCCAACCATAATCAGTAGGTGTAAGTGTGTAACAATTCCATGCCTGTAGTCTTAAGGACTTCCCTATGCTGATTAAAATTCACAAATAGCTACTACGAAATTAGATTAATCTAATTAGCTTGAGGAAAATGTTTTTTGCCTTAGTGCTTCGAACTTCAAGCTTATCAGTAGCATTTCTGTGGTAATCAGAGGTACACACACAGATGCACAACACAAGTTGCTGTCTAACACGCAGGTTATTTTATTGAAGAAACTTAACTCAAAACTCCAATACGATACAATGTAATTCCCTACCCCTCTTGGTATATATAGACTAACATAGACGCGTTGTCCTATAACTAGGATTACATTAAACCTATCCTAAACCAATGAGGACTACTCCATATTAGGATAAATATTAGACGAGTTGGACTAACACTCCAACTAGGACTTCTACTGAAACCTAATCCATGCATTCCAGCCACAATCAGACTTCAGAAATTCCCAACAATCACCCCCTGAATTTCTGAGTCAAAGAGGGTAACTCTTGCACACCAAGTAACGATCTCATCTCCTTGAACCTTATGCGCGCCAAGGCCTTCGTCAATGGGTCTGCTCTTTGTTCTTCACCGGATACATGCTCAACAATTACTTGCTCATTCTCAGTCACTTCCGCCAATAACTCCCTTAGCCAAATTGCTTGACATGCAGGTGTAGTAGCCTCCATGAACTCAGCTTCACACGAAGATAACGCCACGATAGTTTGCTTTTGTGAGAACCATGTAATAGGTGATGTACCGAGATAAAAAACATGTCCAGTAGTACTCCGTCCATCATCAATATCAATATTATGATTGCTAAATCCCACAAGTCTTATGTCATTACAACAATTCTATTTAATTTCAAACGAAGTCGTACCTTTAAGATAGCGTAGGATTTGCTTGATTACACGAGCATGTGATTATCTTGGACTTTGCATATATCGACTAACCACTCAAACCGAGTAAGTCAAATCTGGACGAGTGTGCAAGAGGTAACGCAAGCAATTCACAACATTTCAATATTGAGTAGCTTCAACTTCTGGTTCATCTTCTGATTTTGTCAACTTGAGTCCCGGTTCCATCGAACATAAAGTTGCATTACAATCTTCCATACCAGCTTCTTTCAAGATCTTCCTTGCATATCTCTCTTGCTTGATCTCCACGCAATCCTTTTCTTGTGAGACTTCGATACCTAAGTAATAAGTTAACTCACCAAGATCCGACATTTCAAATTGAGACACCATTCTCCTTTTGAACTTATTTATGAGGTCTAAGCTTGTCCCTGTCATGAATAAATCATCCGCATTAACCGCAACAATGATAAATTCTCCATTGGGCACCTTTCTATAGATCTCATTTTCGTGCACGCATTGTAGAAACCCCATCTCTTTTAAAGTACTATCGAGGTTCTTTCGATCACCATTTAGAAGAGCCGTTCTCATATCCAAGTGATGAATCTTCCATCCTTTCCTGGTTGCGAGAGCAATCAAGAGTCGTATGGTCTCGAGTTGAGCTACCGGCGTGAATACTTCATCAACTTCAAGAACAGGTTGTTCTTCAACTGATTCTCGTTCCACTTCGTTTGTATCTTCTTTTCCAACTTTTAGCTGAGCTTTATAAAGGCGATTTGCACTACGTGGGACCTTTATAAGTAAATCTCCGCAACTATCTCGTATGGTTAAGAAATCACCTCAGATACTTATATCATAACCGAATATTGTAGCTTGTCCAAGACTTATCACATTACTACGAAGAGCGGGAATATAATAGACATCTTTCAACAATTTTTGTTCTCCGTTTTTACCTTGGAACAAAATCGAGCCTTTTCCCTTTATGCTCACACACGAACCATCTCCGAACCTAACACGTCCAGTAATATTTTCATTTAATTTGGAAAATTAAGAGTAATTACCTGTCATGTGATTACTTGCACCGTTGTCAAAATAACCATACATCCTCTTCATCGGTATTTGACTTGCTCTTTGGTGGAGTGTACTTTTCTTCATTCATGAAAATTGTTTCTTGAATATGGTTCATCATAAAGAACGTACCTTCCTCATGATACACATCTTTCTCTTGCGTCTCATTAAGGTTAACTTCATGGTTTCGGTTTCGTTCAGGGCATCTTGAAACAAAGTGTCCGTACTCATCACAACGGTAACACTTTATATGTGAGAGGTCACGTTTCTCATTTTGTTTACCCTTTTGTTCATTATCTTCACGGTTTTTTGAGGAGTCACGTTGAGTGTTGCCATGTCCACTACCTTAACCCCGACCACGACCATGACCATGACCTCGAGAGTAAGAACCACTTCCTCTTCCTCCGCTTGAGTCATTATACCTGTAGGAATTATCGGTCCTAGCATAAAGCAAATTCTCTTGAGCATCGTTTGCTTTATGTTCTTCTTTGACTCTTTCTTCATACGCTTTCAATCGTCCAACCACATCCTCAAACCCCATTTCTTTAAGATCTAAAACCTGCTCTAGGGCTGCCACAATATGGAAAAACCGTCTTCGAAGACTTGTGAGAAACTTCTTTACCAGCTTGTGTTCCGACATGACTTCTCCAAGCGTGGTTGATTTTGACGCAATACCTGATAACTTTACAGCATATTCGTCTATGGTACCGTTATCTGACATCTTCAGATTCTCGAACTCCGTAATTAGGGTTTGAAGCCTCGCTTCCTTTACACGATCAGCTCCTAGGTTACGGGTTTTTATTGCTTCCCACATCTCCTTCCCGGTTTTTAAATTCCCGATTTGCAAAATCAAATCTTCTGGGATCGATTGAAACAATAATCCTTTAACTATATTGTTTTTCTTGGCATCGTCTGAGCCCGGATCTACTACATCCCATACTCCATGAATTCCAAAAAGTACCTCAATGCGCATACTCCATATGGTGTAGTTTGTTGACGTCAATATCAGACATTGAAACGTAAACGTGGTTTCCTTTACAGGATGTTGTGAGCTTTCTCCCACCACCATCTTAGTTCGTCTTCTAGTTCGGGAATAAGTTTGTAAAGGGGAACAATCCAGCCCGTATACCACGGCTAGATTTAGCCAACCTCAGTGAGATAATCAACGGTTCAAAGGACGGTTTCCAACTTACTGTATAAACTAAAAAGAAACTGCGATCAGTACACTAAACTGATTAATTACACACGACTAAAAAACCCGCAGGTTCACTGGTTCTTAATCTTTTTAAGTGGGCTCTGATCAGTTTACAAGAGAAAAAAAAATTGGGCTGCAAATAATTATTGGGCTTCAACCACGACCAACCATCTTGTTCACAGGTTTGAGTCAATTATTATCTCTGTAACCCTAAATTTTTGATACTCATGTCACCAGCTCTTCATGTGTTACCAGAGGATCACAGGTTAGGAGTGAACGATTGTTTCAGGTGTCTGTAACCCTTCAACACAGCAACAAAGCACCAACAACAACACAAAGCTCTTCAACCTGATCAGTGACGACTAACCCCTGAGACACAGGTTAGTTTCTTGGATCGATTTTGGTTTTATGTAACCCTTAAGTCGCAGTTACAAATCACCAATAACACTTCGAAGCTCTTGATACCAATTGTGGTAATCAGAGGTACACACAGATGCACAACACAGGTTGTTGTCTAACACGCAGGTTATTTTATTGAAGAAACTTAACTCAAAACTCCAATACGATACAATGTAATTCCCTACCCCTCGTGGTATATATAGACTAACATAGACGCGTTATCCTATAACTAGGATTACATTAAACCTATCCTAAACCAATGAGGACTACTCCATATTAGGATAAATATTAGACGAGTTGGACTAACACTCCAACTAGGACTTCTACTAAAACCTGATCCATGCATTCCAGCCCACAATCAGACTTCAGAAATTCCCAACAATTTCAACCCTATTGCTAGATTTTGAAAAGCTCAAACTCTCCAGTTTAATGATCCTGGATGGCAAGTTTTTTTAAAAGGCAAACAACATACACATAAACTATACATTCTCACACATCCATATAAACCGCACACTTGTCATATATCGGACTTGAATCACAACCACTTGATTAGGGAAATAATCCTCCCTCATTTACCGCTAAACCGAAGAGCCAATGGTTCCTGGACAGGCCCGGACATGCACCTGTGCGGGCTGCCCAACCGCATAGGGTCCAAGAACATTAAGGGGCTTCAAATTTTGATTAAATACATGTAGTTAAAGGTAAAAAAAGGTATAATTTTTGTTGTATAGGACGCATTAGATGGCCTGCTCTTTTTCATTTGCTTTACTGTTTATCACATAATAGTGCAACTTGTTTAGAAAAAAAAATCTGAGTTGCTGTATTATCAAGAAACCTTGTATGCTTCAAGTTGGTTTTTAAAAAACAAATAAAATTTCATTTTTAAAAGGGATTTTTTACAATCGCGACACAGAGCCCTCGAAATCAGCAAGACGACCATGTTCATGGATGGCATGGAATACCCGAGAAGGCTAGAAGTAATCAACCATTCTTATTTAACATGTATAAACAGTGAAAGTTATTATATGTATATAGATGCTTAACAAACTAAATAAAATTAGGCACGCTTTTAATGCATTAAAATTGCCACCACATGAGACTTGTATAATGCTATAAAATATTATTAGTTGATGGTATACATGTTTACAAGCTATGTGTAATGATGGCATCTCAAAGAATATTCATTTACTGTACAATATCACTAACTTGTATTTCGTTTTAATCTATGCCATCACAAATTAGTTGCATGCTCACTTTATCAAATAGGTTAAACGAATTAGTGAAGAGACCTTGCTTAGAGTTTATCTTTTCCATTGATTGATAAATATTTTTTTTTTGTTAAAGGTCCTCCAAAGAAGGTTCGAGGTCCTACTCAAAAAAACGAGTTATGGAATATACACAAAAATAAGATTGTTGTCAAATTCAACAAGTATGGACAACCTGTGGGAGTTGAAGGGAATGAACTAACACAATTTCTAGGATCAGTCGTAAGGATAGCTGGAAATGTCGGGCTACATTGTGAAGACTGGAGAAAGGTTGACAAGGAAAAAAAGGAAGACATGTATTCTATTGTGAAGGTACTTGTATTACAAAGATGAATGTTTTGTCAACATAGATAATTTTTGCATCTTTGCTAATTATTACACCGTCAATCGTAGGAAAAATTTGTTTTTCATCCGGCTGAAACGAGTGCTATCAGAAAATGGATTCTTTCTAGCATGGGGAAAAAATTTGAACACTTGGAGAAACTTAGTAAAATTACGAAACTATGATCCAAGTCTTAGTGTTGAAGAAATTATGGCAAGACAAACCGACAATAGGGTAAACCCATAACAGTTTCAACATCTTCTGAATCGTTGGATGAAACCCGAATATCAGGTAACAATTTTATATTTATATATATATATATATATATATATATATATATATATATATATATATATATATATATATTTATATATATATATATTGCTTGTTAGCTAATTTATTATTATTGGTTGCATAGGCCGTTTGTAAACAAAAGAGAATTAGCCGCTCAAAAATGGAAGAGCCTCACGTCACTGGGACAAAATCATTTGCTAGGCTTGCCGAAGAAGAGGTTAGTTACTAGTAAATTATTAACATAGTTATTGTTAAATGACAAAGCACTTACTTGCACTAATGTTAGATTAATAGAACATTCATGTTAGTGAACAGATTCTTGTTATAGGCTACTAAAAATAATGGGGTGCAACCAACACGAGGGAAACTATACCAAATAAGCTGCACCCGTAATGATGGTAGTATTGTCAATGACAAAGTTGCTCAAGTTGTGGTAATGTGATTTCTCAATATTTTAAATACCACACGTTATTATTCACATCTTCTAACGGTGGAACATGTTATTGCTATGCAGGCATCAATACAAATTGGTGCAAATGACTCCACTAATACCCAAGGTATACAAGAAGATGATTGGGCAAATGACGACTTATCCAAAGTTAAGGGGCCAGAGAAAAGAGGATATGTTTGATGCGTAGGAAAGATGCTTTCTATTAGGAATAATGGTGCCTCATCATCTACAAGCTCACAAACCGTGGAACAACGATTGGCTCAAACAGAAGATGTTTTATACACCCTTGTAAACCTTTTGAAGGACCCAATAACAATGTCTAACAACTTGTCTGATGTCCTTAGGAGTATGAATATACAGGTATATATTTTTCACTCACATTTTTTTTATTCTTGTTGTACTTTCTGCAAGAATTTTAATTTCCTAATCTTTATAGATTCCTGATAACTTTTCTCCGAGTCAAAACAACTCAACTCATGGAAATCAAGGATCATCAAATCAAGGATCTTCTGTTGCAGATCAAAACATTGGTAAAAGAATAACTTTTTTATGTTTGAGTATGTCTAAGTGACATTAGTTCAGTGCTAAGATTTTGTTTCTTTTTTACTCAGGTACTCCAACGAATCTCTCTTGAGTATACTTTTCACAGGTACACCACTGAAAGTTCTTTACGTTTTAATACTTTTCTTGATATGAATTAGAAAGTTTGTCACATATTATGGTTACATAAAAGAACAACAAAAATATTATATGTTCACAGAGATATTTTATTAATTTCTACAATTTTGTTTTTGTTGGCTTACATATTCTTGGGGCGTCAAGGGTCAAGAGTTAACACAATACTTGCTACCTTTCATGAAGTTAAAATAAAGTTGCTAGTTTTTAGGTGTCTTTTATGATATTCAGTTGGAGATTTACACTTAGTTTGCTTTTTTCGTTGGATGTTTAAGAATATTGTTTGCTTTGTATTTATTGGATATTTCTATTTTGATAATATAAAAACCTTGTTTAATGGTAATTGCATTTTTGTTTGAATATGAAATTGTTAGTTTAATTTTTAATGAAATTCGGTAATTGAGAATTAATATTACATTGTGCCACAATTTTAAAACATCACAGTTGCAAAAACCAATATTGTAAGCAATCTTAGTGGCAAATTTTATGTCACTGATCATAGTAAGAGTATAATAACACAAAGTAAATGTCACAAAATCTTTAAAGTTTCATGTGATATATAATTATGTGCCACTAGAGCTAGAACGGGCAATAGCAACAAAACGTAGAAGTGCCACTAAAACCCATAAGGTCTACAACAACACAAGTATAAAGTGCCACTAAAACCATTTAGTTGCAGCAACATTAGCGACACTTTTTTTTTTCTGCCACCGATTCCCCGTCTGGTCTTTAGTGACATATATTTCGTTTTTTGTGACACTTTTTGTGTGCCACTAAATGGCCATTTTTTTGTAGTGGTCCTTTTCATTAACTATCTTGCATTCTATGTCCTTATCTCTATAAAATACTATTATAAGGACCTTTATACTTTTCTAAAGGCAATATATAAGTCTATTTATGAAACTTATAAAGATCGAGGTGTTATATTATGACCTAACATATCATATCCAACAAGATCATGAACATCTTGGTCACTACCAAAAGCTCTAAGCCCATTGTCTAAATCAAGATCATGTACCATATATTGGTAGTGAATTTTCTTATCCCCCTTTATACCCTATCATCATGATCATGTGGCAATCACATGCAACAAATCGATATCTACATTATCAAAATAAGTTTATGTAACATTTACGAACATCCTTCCTGGTGGGTCAGTAAACATCTCTCCATGATGAATCTTCATAGAAAACATGTTGGGATTAGTGGCTGCAAAAATGCCCAAAAAGAACACTGTTAATTAGGGTTTGTTTTCACACTTATTTACCACAGTACAATAACATTAAAAATTGTGATTAAACACAAACACAAACGTTTAAGCCATAATTGGTATCTTACCATAAACAAAATTATAATCCACCCTTTATTCATCTTTATCTGATCGCGTACAACCAAACTGATAAGACCGTTGCAAAGTTTAGTGTTTAGGGTTTGACAGAGATTTAGGTTTATGGTTTGACCGTGTGTGTGAGAAATTGAAAAGTTTAGTGTGTGTGAAACCAAAGTAAGAGGGAAAAATGCATTTTGATGATATGTGAAAGGACGGGCTTTGAATGCTATCAGTGACTAGAGAAAGACAAAAATACCCCTCACGTGTGCGGCACGCGGGGCAACTTAACTGAGAAACAAATGATCGTCCAAGGCAATGATTGGCAGTGTTATTTATTTCCGAGTGTGACAACTCGTAATTTCAGGTCATTTTACAAACTTTGAAAATTTCACTATTCATCTCGGGAAATTACTATTCACTGGTTACTATTCATCATTTTACTATTCATCGTTTTTGAAGTCGGTTTGAGACTTTGAAAGGTTATTTCAAAATTTTACTATTCACAAAACACTATTCATTCCCGGAGAAAATTCACTATTCATCATTTCTCGTAAACTAGGTTTACGAGTATCAAATATGCGTAACCTTGAGGGTTAAGCTGCGTATTCATGGAACATCGTTGAGGACATTTTATATAGACAAGATTTAGTCTACATATCATCAGTAACATTACCATCATATTAGTTCATGCACGGGTTTGCATATTTCATTAAACGTATATTTTCTTATTAAATAAACGCTATCGCATAATCATTTATTTTGAATATTTGATCCGACACTTTCAAAAATTATCCTGATATATTTTTATACTCATTTTAAGACTATAAAAATTATATTATTAGTTTACCCGATGTTTTAAATTTAATTTTTATATAAATTGTTATCCATATATATTTACGACGGTTTTCGTAAATTCAACTCGATAATTATATATTCACTCAATTCTTGCGAGAAATGTATTTTTATTATTTTTATGACTTTAACATATTTTATTTTGTTCCGCTAAGATCGATTTCTAGCTAACGCTACACTTAATAATTATTTATATGTACCAAATACACAATATATGTAACCTTAATACATTTAAATTATCACAACTACACCTCATGCCTCCCTAATTTGGTCTTGCCGACCTCCCCATCCATGTCATCCTCCTTTGATACTTTAACTTGATCAATAAATTACAATTATGCCATTGAGAACAAGATATTTACAATATACAAGTTAATATCTAAACTAAAAACACATACTTCACATTTTGGAAGGTGAAAAAAAAAGAATCCCTCCCCATCTTCCTTGTGGTTCGTCCAACATAAAAACAAGAAGAAGAAGATCAAGGTTTTTCAAGTATCAAGTAATACATAGTCCTAGTGATAATCTAGTTAAGGTTTTGAAATAAAAACCTCAAGATTATTAAGTATACATTGCTCAAAAATTCATAATCACTCAAGGAAGTGTTCTAAATAATTTTCCTAATCTTTCATACTATTACTTGATTTATTTTATCATACTTGAAAGAAAACATGCAAGTTTCATGTGTATCTATACCACTTTTATTGTTTTTAGTACTTATAATTAGTATATATCATCCTATAATTAATCCCTTGAAACATATCATTTTTGATGATGTTTAGGAACCCATGACACCCTAAGAAGGTGTATGTTAGGTTTAGAATAGATTTGGTGTTGATTTGAAGTGGTTAGAATAAGTATACGCAAGAGAAATCATTTTCGACAACATTAAAATAAGGTCTGATCATTTTTGTAAAATCTGGAAAATTTGACAGGTTATAAATTATTTTGGGCTAGATATTCAGAAAATATACTTTAAAACGAAACCGTGGTCGCTTGAACAGGTTAAAACGGATTTATAACGAAGAAGTTATGCTATTTTCAAGTTTAACGACGAAAACTATATTTTCCGAAAAACTGCATGCTGTCCAGAATTTTTAAGGGTAAAAAATGAGTTTTAAGCGTTATCTAAATGAGTCGATTTGTCAAAAATATACTAGTATACATTAATACGAAACTAAGGATATATAAAACGTAGAAAACGGACTTATAACGACTAAGTTATACACATTTTTAAAGAAGGATATCGTAACTATTTTTCACAAGTATAACACTTATATATATTTTCTATTAGCCAAACTAGTTGTCGCTAGTGACCATGTTTGGAGTCGTTTTTCACATCGATAGAATACTTTTTAGAAAACGATGTCTTCTAGTGAAAGTGAGTTCACCTAGCCTATTTTCCAAAACGTTCAACCGTTCGTCAAACGGAGTTGTAACGAATAATATACGGTCACTCAAACTTTGCCGAAAACTAACCTTAAACTATATTTTTGGTCCAAGTACCCTACTTCACCTATATTTTTCTCTATGATCGAGACCTCTATGATCAAAAGTTAAAAGCTAAGACTTTGAGATAATGCTACAAGCTTTCCAAAACCATTGAGTTTGTTTCCTAACACTCGATATTCACCATTTTACGACTAGCTTTTCGAGGCAATTTAGTCACTTTCACGAATTATCAAAGTACATTGTTTTACTATGAAAAACTATAATTTCATAATAAATCACTAAATGACTATCGTAGGATATCATTTCAACGTAAGTACTTGTAAAGTAATTTATAACTTGACAATACGTTATAAACTTATATTTCGACGATAAACATTATTTTTAAATACACAAGTGGTATGGATATCATGTGAGTTTGCATGCATAACATTACATCATGACTTACATTAGAACATATCATTCATATTAGGTTGCAGATAGAGATTGCACCTCATTTCAGTGTATCCACTTTTGTCATCATAATCATTGCATCAGGTGAGTTTTCATAGCCCCGTCTTTTAAGTTTATACTTATTTTCAAACATACGGGGGAGAATACATTGCACATCATTTTATTACGATACCAAGTATATCAAATTTATTACATTGCTTAAGTTACCTCATTGCCAATTGAATGTCCCCATTTCATAATCATGAACCGTTAATTCCGGAAGAAGCGAGGGTGAGTGAATAGATCTATTGAGGGTGACTCCTCTATCCGGGTTGGTGGTCCCAACTGGTCAAACGGATGCATTTCATTTATTATCATTATTTGAGTTGTTTGGCAAAACACTCTGTTGGGGCGAACATCATGATCAATCTAGCTTCGGTGTCATGTGCTTATAGCAATTGTATCATTTTTATGTGACATATTTGTCATACATAACTTATACTTGTGGTGGTCGTATAAAACATTTACATAAACTCTATGAACTCACTCAACCTTTGTGTTGACACTTTTAGCAATGTATTTTCATGTATCTAAGGCATATACTTCATGGCATACATAAGGACTTATCATAGATTCGCGGTGACAACGCATCTCACATGGATTTTATGCACTTTAAAACATCGTTGGATTGTAACAAACTTATTTCCGCAAATGTTGACTACCTTTTTGGGACCTATCTTTTGTAACTCTGAATGTTTTTATTATATCAAACGATGTGCTTTTCAAACGACACTTTAGGTCGTTTAATATAACTGTAACTGTGATGCTATGACAGTCAATTCCCAGGAATTCAATTCCGCTGCAAAAAAAGGTAATTTGGGGGTGTGACACCGAGATAGGGAAGTTTCATGCAACTTTAAACTTTTAGAAACTATGAGTGAAACTTTGGGCAAACCACACGGACCATCTATGTAATTTACTCATAATTAAATGAGTAGGTTTATAAAGAAGCAAATTACATAAACAACCCAATTACATACTCATTTTACAAATTTAAACTATTTTCCCATCTTTTACAAAAATGAACCAAAAGTGTCACATCAAACATTTTCATTTGCCTAGAACAATAAAAGGTGAAACAATTTAGGGAGAATATATTGGAACCAGACTACATAGTAGGAATGCATAGCAGGAGATTAAGTTATGGTTCACAAGAGTCGTTCCTATATCTTTTAACATACGATTGACACGTATACACATAATTAAGAAGAGTATTAAATTAGTTCTTTATGGTCTATTTTGTCAAATAAGTGGCCCAGAAATTATCCCACAAACATTTTGGTACATCTCGCCCAGATATTCGCCCCAACTCGCCTAGCACTTTTAACTCGCCTACCATTCTTCATTCGCCCATGATAAACAACAAGCTAAATTTCACGTTTAAATGTCGTCTTAAAAACACGTGTATGGTGAAAAACGACTCATATGTAAAAGTTCATTTTTGAAAAAAATATGTGTGAAGTCCAGATTGGTAAAGTACTACTAATAACACTTCAATTAAAAAATTCTATATTTATAAAGAGTTAAATGCTTAGTTATGGAATCCATAGCAAGAACTCGTACTACATAAACAAGGGTTGAAAAAACAATAAACCCAAAGTACAAGGACTTGTATACACATCACTAGACTATAAATACCAAAACCCTAAAAAGTTTAAGCAAAACCCAAGCAGCAGCCATCATCTTCTTTATTTTCCTGCAACTCTTATCTAAGGTTCGTGTTTCTTCAATCCTTACTTGTATAATTCCAATTCTATAGTTTTTATTTTCATTTTAAGCACTTTTATTTGTATCTTATAAATTGTTTGGACTCGTGGGGTGTTTGGGACTGCTTTTTCTTCTGCTTATAAGCTATACTAATAACTAATAAGCCGCTTATCAATAAGCACTCGAGAAAATAGTGTTTGGGTTTGCTTATTTTCTAGTTAAAAAATACGTGGAAGTTTAACAATTTATAGAATGACTGAGTAAAAATAAATAAATAAATAAATTTCATCCTAAATAAGCTACTTGAAAATAAACAGTTTTTTACTGATTTCAGTCCTGAAAATGATATATATTTGTAACGGGTCAAAACAGGCTGTGTTGACCCATTACATATTTTGTGCTTTTTTTTATAAAGATTTTAAAACCAAATTAGTTTTACAAAGTCATACTATAGATTTTTGAAAAAAGGGACTCAAAGCGTTTTATACAGATAATACACTTTGACTTTAAACTTGTTCCATTTTACCCATTTGAGCCGTTATTGTATTTAAAGTATATATGGGTTGAAATGCCATTTTCAACTTCTAGATAAGTGAAAGGCTTACAAGGTGTTCGGTGGCATTTTCTACCCCATATTTAGTCATCATGGTCCCCTCTACTAGTTTCCCTACAAACATGAAACAAAATCTAGCCATCAGAACTTGCAACTTCAAGACATGTAGTGTAAAAAAAAAGTAAAGTAACGCCCAATGCCGTCTTCCACGGGTTATGGGTACCCAATACCGTTTCCGGTGTATGGGGGAGGTTAAGATGTAGACAGCCTAAGGTAAAGAGGCTGCTTCCAGTTCTACCAAAGGTAGAAAGGACCTCCGGCCTTTTGTAGGGAGTGAGGATCGAACCCCTGACCTCTCGGTTGAGAGGCAAGGGGTTTTCCAACTGATCCAACCCTACTTGTTTTCAAGACATGTAGTGTGGTACTCATAAATTGTGGAATTTGAAACCGACCAATATCTTTTGTTTCTCCCTTAAGCATTGTTGTTTGGTTTGCTACACCAGCCTTGATTAGTGTCCCGGTTAAAATCTTTTGAAACTGCAAACTTGAATTTCTGCAAGTATCCAATAATGGGATGTGTTTATATATCTGTATATAGAGATACAAAAAAAGAAAAGGTAAACATTTAAATAAGTTCATAAGATAATATACCTCTAGAAAAGCTTCTTTTGTTGAGCCAGATCCATTAAGTTTACCACCAAGGATGTAATCGCACACATATGTAGCTCACAACACATAAGCAAACAATATGTAGAAGGCCATAATCTAAGTGACTTGAGAGGTCCTAAGGTTTGCTGCAGAAGCTTTTGAATGACACACAAATGCTTTGCTTAAAATTAAGCACTTCAAAAGTATTATAAGCAATCCCAAACACCCTCTGATGTAAGATATTGACTTGACTTTTTACATTGTTGTTGTAACAGTTTGTTCAGAGGCAAAATGTATCTTCAATTCTACATCAATGAAAACGGTGACAAGGTTTACACCACCAAGGTTTGTCTTCTTTAATAATTTGATAATTTTGTAGAGAATGTAATTTAGCCTGTTCACATTTCCAATTTGACCCACTATTTTGATGTAACTGAGTGGTCGCATCAAAGTTTATTGGTTGATGCTTAAGTATTGGTTGATTTACGTGTGTTATTTGTTGACGTGCAGAAAGAATCACCACTTGGGTTGGCCACTCAATCTGCTCATCCCGGTTAGTTATTTGTGAGATTTAACTTGTTATGCTTTTCTGTAGAAGAAACAGAGACCCATTTTTTGTTTAAATTCTAAGATCATTTGGTTTTATAATAAATTCGTCTTGTGTTTGGTCGTGTATTTTGGACGTTCTTACTTAGGTTACAGCGCCCTCTACTTGCATTAGTCAGATTTTTGTATTGGGATAAACAGAATTTGCATATGACTTGATATATATTAGGTGTTCAATTTTTAGTTTTAGATAGAAAGTTTAATTATGTGTAACAAGGGTATTTATTTATCCTATGTTTAACCTATTTTGCGAGACTTTTACTGGTAAGTTACAGGACGTTTCTACAAATGCCCTTTTTGGTCATATTGTATATTCATCACTTCTAAATACCCATATTTTGTAAACACTTGAATAATCGATTTCCTGATTATTACTCACTTTTATAAAGCGTGTATTATTAACTTTTGTTTATTTAGTATGCATTTCATTTAAATCAACTTTTCCTTTGTTTGCAGCTCGATTTTCACCCGATGACAAGTTCTCAAGGCAAAGAGTTCTCTTGAAGAAGCGTTTTGGATTGCTCCCGACACAACAACCACCCAGGAAGTATTGAGTAGCTCTCCAGTTTGCTACTTTTTAAAGTTGTCTTTATGTAATGCTTAGCTTAGTTATTACAACTTTTAGTACTACCAGTATTATCATTATCAGTCATGTGAACTTGTTTACATGCTAGTCGTTGCACACCTTTCGTCTATCCTGTGCTGGTCTTTTTAGTGTGTATAACGGACCTGAATGCTACTTTCATATAATGAAACTGAAGGCTATGAATTCTGACAACCCAACAGCCCGAAAGCATCCAAACACCATTTGACAGTCGTTTTTTTACACCTACAGCAATTGTTTTGCATCTTCAAAACATTTGCATGAACATACACTGCTATATGTTGAAGTGCAAAAATACATGGCAGTAACTACCTAGCGAATTGTTGAAACAAGTTTTACGCTGCTACTTGTAACATGAATAATTTAAGTTGGTTTGCGTCTTTGTAGATGACCTGGTAAAATATATTTAAAAGAGACCGTCAAACAGGCCAGACTTAGTTCTACATTTTACGTGTTTCTCATATAAACGAACCTTGTCTGATTTGGAGTTTTGCTGATAAGAACTAAACAAATTACATACACCTGCCACATAAATCCATGAGGCGAGTCGCGGCTACAAAACATTCAAGTTACACAGCATTTGATCAAAGATCTGTATCAAAGCTACAACAATTCTTTTCATATTTTGATTCTGCTCTTAAAATCCAAGACATAGCTTAGTTAGTCGTTAATGTACTCCTTGATTCATTTGATAAGAATCTTAGTCCTTTACCATCAAAAGAGTGAGTTCAATTGGAATTATTATAATTTGACAAACTTACAAAGCACATGGATTTTTGTTGCATAGTGTAAAATCATGTCAAATATACATTTTTTTCTAAATGTATATAGCTACAAATTTTTGTGTAACGAATCTTCTTTAGTTTTAACAAATGTAGTTCATGATCTTTAGTTTTGTGTCTGCCACTCTATTTTTGTGTTTTATATGTTTTAAAAGTTTGTTGAAGCAAATTTCATGTTGACGTGGTCGATTTTTATTTTATTTATTATTATTATTATTTTCCTAATGGCAATCTTTTCACAACTTTTATCACATACTCCGTATCTCACAATATATCTTAAAAACATCTCCAGTGAGACTTGAACCCACAACCTGTAGGTTGGTGGATAACTCACTTACCAATAGACCATAGACGAAAGTTTGGTCTATTGTCTATTGGCAGATGAGTTGTCCACCAACTTACAGGTTGTGGATTCAAGCCTCACTGGAGCTATTTCTACAATGTTTACAGTTTATCTCTTTTAACTTTTTATGATAAACATTCAAATAGAACACTGCTATAGATTAGCTTCTTGTGTTGAAAATATTATTGACTTAGAATACATGTTTTTCAAGCAATGACAAACCTATGTTCCTTTAACTTGACTTACGGGTATGTTATACCAATTAACAATTATTTTTTGCTTTACCTTTTAACCTATAAAAACTGTTGGATAATTTTTTCTTTTATAGACCAACATATTTTCTTGCAGAAATTTATGCAACAAACTTCCAAATCATATTCCTCGAAATTTTACATTCTTTTATTAAAAAGACAATAGATTAAAGTATACATTTCATATGATCTTCGCATCCTAAACATGTCTGGTAACAAAGTTAATTGATACTATATATATATGACTGTATTCTCTTGCTCACAATAAGTTACAACATCATACATGCGCCCATTATTAGTGTATATAAGATTGTTTAACTTGCTTATAACTGCCGTACCATCAGGGCCCAAAAATCAAAGATCACGCGGCGTTCAAGTCTCATTAGATCTAGAGTTAGCGTATGTAAACAACTTGTCATATAAAAACTTGTTTCACTTTTTATACCGCTTTATACATGTCACGTAGCAGAATCGACAAAACTTCATTCTAGTAAGACCATAGCTAAGAAGCAAATTGTTTGGTCGCAACCCATTACGCGTAAATGTGATACAAGTTAAAAGTGATGACATACAATCAAACGAATAGGTCTCATTTCAAGAATTAGGTTGTTATATTAACATAATTATGAAGTAATAAAAATCATAATCATAACGAATTAACTCTAAAAATAATAATAAATCACTACCAAAACCAACGTGGAGTGTTTGTCAATTAGCAACTTAACTTCTTGTGCATGTCTTAACTCTAAACTATGCCGGCCATGGCTGCTCTTTACTCACTTTGCATATTTAGATTCATTATTAAAATAGTCATTCACTAATGACTATATCTTTAAGTATGTATATATTTACATCTGCATGTATACTAATACACTCTCTATTTGGCCTGCAACCCCTTTAAACCTTCACTTCAAACCCTTTATTTTTTTTTATCTTTGTCATATCATAATTCTCTTAGTAGTTCTTTTTTAAGAAAGCTAGCAAAATGAGAGCAGGTTTTGAGGTAGTTCAAGGTTCTCTTGAGTTGATACAACCCCAAGAGCAATGGGACTACAACAATACTCTTGGTGCGTATGTTAGTACATCTACGACTACTAGTTCTGTGAATGGTTTTAGTGAGTATAGTTCGAAGCCGCATGTGAACTTGGAGAGGCCAAATGAGCTCTCTGAATGGGTTGAACATGTCACTAAGACACTTATTGAAGACTTGCCCGAGTCTGAATCAAATCATGAAGAGGGTTTCCAGATGGATGCCACCATGCCAACTTACGATGATGTTTCACCTCATATGGGCGAAACAAGGCCGCGAAAGATGGCAAGGGGGAATGGACCGGACGAGGCTCAGTTTGGTGATCCGAGTAATAAAGGGTTGAGTTTAATTTCAATTCTTTTTGAGTGTGCGGTTGCTATTTCAGTTGATAATTTGGGTGAGGCTCATAGGATGGTTCTTGAGTTAACCCAAATGGCTTCCCCTTATGCATCATCTTGTGGTGAGAGGGTTGTTGCTTATTTTGCTAAATCCATGGCTAGTAGGGTGGTGAACTCATGGCTAGGTTTTTGCTCACCCTTGACTAACCACAAACTGATTCATGGTGCCTTTCAAGTCTTCAATAACATCTCTCCTTTTGTCAAGTTTGCTCATTTCACCTCCAACCAAGCCATTCTCGAGGCTTTTCAACGTCGAGACAGGGTCCACATAGTGGACCTTGACATCATGCAAGGTTTGCAGTGGCCAGCACTGTTCCACATCCTAGCAACACGAATGGAAGGCCCACCGCATGTTAGGATGACTGGCATGGGTACTTCCATGGAACTTCTAATGGAGACTGGGAAACAACTCTCTAATTTCGCAAAACGTCTTGGGATGTTATTTGAGTTCCATCCTGTGGCAAAGAAATTTGGGGACATAACGGATCTATCCATGTTACAAATCCGAAGAGGGGATGCATTAGCAATACACTGGCTCCAACATTCACTTTATGATGCCACAGGGACGGACTGGAAGACTATGAGACTCCTCCAAGAACTCAACCCTCGAATAATTACCTTAGTTGAACAAGACATATCTCACGGAGGTTCATTCTTAGACCGATTTGTTGGTTCTCTTCATTACTACTCTGCCATCTTTGATTCTCTTGGTGCATTCCTCCCTAATGCTGACAACAGCCGACATCGTGTTGAACACTCATTAATCCATAGAGAAATCAACAACGTGCTTGCGGTTGGTGGTCCAGGGAGGAGTGGGGAGGACAAATTTAAGGTTTGGAGACATGAACTCGGTAGAAACGGATTCTTGCAAGTGCCAATGAGTAGTAACTCATTAGCACAAGCACAATTGATACTTAACATGTTTCCACCAACACATGGTTATAGTTTAGTCCAAGTAGATGGGACACTTAGGTTAGGATGGAAAGAGACTGCTTTGTACACTGCTTCTGCTTGGACTTGTCATGTTTCAAGATAAAGAAGTATAATCTTGTCGAAAATTCATCTTGATTTAACATTTGATTTGTTACGCAGTTTTAATCTATAGTTTTATACCTCATATATATATACTGTATTATATTGTAATAGCTAACATGGTTATTAGTTTATATATTTTTGGGACATAGGCACATAAAAAGTTATGATAGAGACCATTTAGTAGAACTCCAAATATTAGATTACCAACTCCAACCGCAACGTAATTCTTATCTATGTGTGTTTATCTTCATTTGGAAATTCTTATCTATGTGTGTTTATTTTCATTTGAAACTTAAGCAATATGAGAAACTGCATCTCATTTGTACATACATGATTGAGTCATTAAGGTGAGATACCAACTCTTAGAAAATAACTTAATTCAAAATACTTGATAGCATAGCGATAAATTTATAAAAAACTTCTACCTCGACATGCAATGGAATAGTAGACAGTCATGTGAAATCCAATCCAAAACCGTAGAATCAAGTGAAATCCAATCCATGAAAAAACATTGATCTATGGACAACATAATTGCGGTAAAGTTCGTAATGCTGGAGATTTTGAAAACAGCAATGTGCAGAACACATGAAAAAAAAAAACATCTCATTAAGTGGAACCAAAATATATTTTGAAGTAATGTCTCGTAGTTTTATAAACTAATGAGTTCAACCTTATTATTATAGTGAAACTAGTATATGATTCTGTCGTCGTAATCATATTTTAAAGATCATAATTAAACATAATAGACATGATATGTAAGCTCATATAGGTAAACATATATAGTAGACACGATATGTAGGTTCATATAAAATTTTAACATCAAAAGATTGTCTAACCATCATAACCTAATTATAACATAATATGAATAATTAGATATTAAGCTTGATATTTCCAGTGGACTTTCAGATCCAAAGAGCAATCTGTCCCCTTAATAGTTTCATGGCTGCTATCTTTGGGTTGCGACTTGAATGTGCGAGAGTCCTGAAAGAGCACTTCCTCAGAATCAGCATACACTAACTTTACGTTAATTATTAGGGAGCCATTCAAGGGTACATCCAACATAGTTCTCTCCAGCTTAATTTCTCCATCCTCTAAAACAAAAGGAAGATCGGATTCAAAGAGTAACGCCACGTATGAAGCATGCATTGGACGACGTCCATAAGGAAAGTCAGATCCATAATACGCATATATATGTCCACGAACTTGACGAGGAATCTTCGTATTAAACCTCACCTCCAGATCAGTATCCACTGCATCTCTTAATAAAATTTAATGCATCTATGTACTCCCATCCTCCCCTTCAACAGAAAAACAACCACACTTGCCATCTATTTGCTCTTCCCAAATATCTGATGTGTCTAATTCAAACTTGCAAAATTGCAAATTTCGAAACATTTATCCTTTCTCTCAGCAGTAACATTGAGTTCCATCCAAATACCAATAGAAGAAGAGAATGGAACTGGACGCCGAGAGCTGGGATTCCCAAGGTATAAAATCCCGCTCTCGCGAATGTCCATCACACAAATCAACCTTGAATAAAGAAACATAAGCAAAATCAGACTCGGATGCGTGAGACCCAACTGGTAGTAACCCATGTAAGCTATTATATGTGTAAACATTAGCATCAAATATACATGATGAACACATTAAACTATTATGCCACAACGATCTTAGAATACGATAATAACCACATAGATAAGATGAACGAGTACAACATACCGGAGGCCGTAGCGGATGTCGTCATGATGTAGAGAGCACTTCAAGCACAAACTAGTTTCTCTCCCTTGACCCACTTAAGTGTAGAGAGCTTGATGGATAGCTACATTATTCTACTTGTGTGTCTTGGGTAGGGAGAGGACTAGATGTATATATAGGCTTAAGAGTTAGTATGTCCATCAATACTAACAAATAAAACGGTTAAAGACTTAATGTACCATTATGAGCATTCATAATTATATTGAATTCAAATGATTACATAATGAGTAAACATTTAGTATATGTAACCTATAATTCAATATGGGATTATAATGACACTAATAGCATGTCACATTCTTTCATTCTCCCACTTGACATGATATTCCTACATGACACAACATAAGGCTAGCAAATTATATTTTATTAACTGTCATCATAAGTATCTCAACACAACAAACCACATAATGGGGATTATGGCGGTCATACACAGTATTTCTCGTATACTCCCTTCCATATATCACAACATTATGAGCTCACCATGCTAGATTCGTAAGTTATATACAAATAATATACAGTCCACATACTTGTTATGATAACACAAACAAATTTCTTATTCAAACACAAATGCATGCATAATAACATAATGAATAAGAAATAAAGTCAGAAACATTTTATTGAGATCAAGAGTGTTTAGAATATCATAATTAGTTATCAATACAACCAAGATCCAACTTAAGAACATGTTTTGTAAATGTCTTTGGTGGTAAACCCTTGGTTAGAGGATCAACAATCATGAGATCCGTACTAATATGTTCTAGATACACTCTTTGTTTCTGAATTTCCTCTTCCACGATAAAGAACTTTATGTCCATGTGTTTTGGACCTTTAGAGTACTTATCTTTATTAGAGAAGGGAACTGTTGCGGTATTATCACAATAAGTTTTCAGCGGCTTGCTTATAGTGTTGACAACCCCAAGCCATGAAATAAAGTTCCGCAACCATAATGCATGAATAGTAGCCTCATAACAAGCTACAAAATTTCGGCGGTTTGCACTTGCTCATATTGAATCTCTCAAGAATCTTATCGATATAGGCTTTTTGAGACAGTCCTAACAGACCTTCAGCACTGTCAAGGAATATTGAAATTCCGATGACATGAGATGCCTCACCTATATCTATCATTTCAAAATTCTTAGAGAGATATTCTTTAGTCTTATGCAATAAAACCAAAATCATTAGTTGCAAGCAAAATATCATCAACATATAGCACCAAAAATATAAACTTGCTCCCACTGATCTTGCGGTATATGCATCGATCAAAGATGATTTCTTCAAAACCGAAAGATTTAATGGTATCATTGAACTTAATATACCATTGCCTAGAAGCTTGTTTAAGTCCATATATTGATTTCTTCAATTTACCCTCAATTTTTTCTTTACCCTCAATGAAAAACCCTTGAGGTTGTTTCATATAAACTTCCTCCTCAAGATTTCCATTTAGAAAGGCGATTTTCACATCCATTTGATGTAGCTCTAAGTCAAAATGAGCTACTAATGCCAATATTATTCTCAACGAGTCCTTCTTTGAGACGGGTGAAAAAGTCTCATTGTAATCAATGCCGTCTTTCTGAGTATAACCTTTGGCTACAAGTCTAGCTTTGTATCTTTCAACATTGCCTTTAGAGTCGCGTTTGGTCTTAAAGACCCATTTACAACCAACTATTTTAAAACCTTCAGGCAAGTTTATGAGATCCCCAGACTTTATTTTGAGCCATTGATTTCAACTCTTCTTTCATAGCATTAATCCACATTTCAGACTTATCACTTTCTTTAGCTTGTGAAATGGTTATAGGATCATTATCAATGCCAATATCAAAATATGTCTCTTGCAAGTAAACTATATAATCATCAGGAATAGCTGACTTTCTAACCCTTGCAGGTTTGTTTAATGCTATTCCAATGGGTTCACTTGTTTGAGTTGATAAGTTAGTTTCCTCATGGGGCGTTTGTTCATTATTCAAATGTTGTTCTTGATTTTGTAATACATGAACAACATTCGGTATAGTTGTGGATTTATGAACATTCATGGGTGATGGATCATCATCCCTTATTTCGTTAATATCCACAACTTGATTTTCAACACTCCCACTAACTTCGCCATTTTCCAAAAATTTGGCATTGCCTGTTTCAACAATTCTAAAACTATGGTTTGGACAATAAAACCTATACCCTTTGGATTTCTCTGGGTAACCAATAAAGTAACTGCTAACGCTTCGAGAATCCAATTTCTTTTCTTGTGGATTATACACTCGTGCTTCTGCTAGACAACCCCAAACATGCAGGTGCCTCAGACTAGGTTTCCTTCCGGTCTATAACTCAAAAGGAGTTTTCGGAACTGACTTACTAGGAACCCTATTCAATAGATACACTGCGGTTCTAAGTGCATACATCCACAAAATTTTGGGTAAAGAGGATTTACTTGTCATGCTCCTAACCATCTTCATTAATGTTCTATTTCGCCTTTGTGCCACGCCATTTTGTTGTGGCGTACCTGACATAGTATATTGAGCACATATGCCGCGATTTTCGAGGAACTTTGCAAAGGGACCAGGACATTGTCCAGATTCATCATACTTTCCATAGTATTCACCACCTCTAACAGATCTTAGGATTTTCACTTTTCTGTCAAGTTTCCTCTCAACCTCATTTACAAATACCTCAAGGGCATTTATAGATTGAAAATTTTCATGCAGCAAATAGACATACCCGTAACGTGAAAAATCATCTATAAAGGTGATAAAATATTTTTATCCAGTGAAGGATGGAGTATCAAATGGTCTACAAATATCGGTGTGTATAATTTCAAGGAGATTACTGCTTCTTGTGGCACCTTCTTGCTATGTTTGGTTTGCTTACCCTTAATGCATTCCACACATAAGCCAAAATCAGTGAAGTCTAGATTCAATAGAATCTCGTTCTTCACCAATCTTTGTAATCTTTCTCTGGATATATGACCCAAACGTTTATGCCATAAGAAGGCGGAATTTTCATTCACCATGCTACGTTTCATTCCAAGATTATGATCAACAGTAAATAGAGATTCAGAAAAAACATCATCAAGTTTTAATTTATATAAATTATCAATAAGAATACCATAACCAATAAAGGATTTATTCTTATATAAATTAAAATGACCATTTCCACCATCAAAAGTGTACCCACTAATATCAAGTCTCCGAACAGAAATTAAATTTCTAGCAATTGAAGGTACATAGAGTATCCGTTAGATCCAAGTGAAACCCTGTATCTAACTTCAATCTGTATGTCCCTACGCCTTCAATGCGAGACTTCATTCGGTTTCTCATAAAGAGAAAGTTATTAGTTGGGCTTGTGGTTTGGATTGTAAGGAATCCCTTTCTTTTCGAACCACGCCATACACTTAGGACAATCCTTTTGGAAATGTCTATCTTTCCTGCAAAAAATTGCATTTGTTCCCTTGTTCCTTCTTTTCACCATTAGCAACCTTTTAGGTTTTAGCGTGTTGTTTCTTCTTAAAGTTATTGGGTTTGGGTTGAGTCTCTTGTCAACTCCTTGATTCACCAGGTTAATAGAGTGAATTCTTTGTTTCTTTAGTCTTGCTTCCTTTTGAATAAGCTTACTTGACAGTTCATCAATATCCCACTTATCCTTTAATGTGTTATAATTGATGTGAAACGGTCCGTATTCAGAAGGAAGTGAATTCATTATGAATTGCACCAAGAAAGAGTCATCCACATTCATACCCAGTGTCTTAATTCTTGCTGTTGTATTGGTCATGTCAAGGACATGTTGCTGCATACTCTTGGAACCATCAAATTTTATGGTGGTGAGTTCAGCCATAAGTGTCCCTGCTAGTGCTTTATCAGCAGAACGAAACTTCTCTTTCACAAGCTTAAGAAAATCTTTGGCATTCTGATTCTCAATGCCACGAAGAGAATACTTAATGTTGTTAGCAATTGTCATCCGCAAAAAGTTCAAGCAAAGTCTGTTAGACCTTGTCCATGCCTTATGGTGTGATTTTTGAGCCTCTGTACTATCATCAGTAAGGTCAGTAGGCCTATCCTCCAGTAGCGCCAAGTCAAGATCCAAAGCACCTAAATGGAAAGTGACTTGTTCGCTTCATTCGGAGAAATTCACACCAGTAAACAAGGTAACAGAAAAAGCTTGAGAGTGAAGGTTAATTGCGGAATATGTACATGCTTACTAGTTAAAAATTCATACAATATAAATAAATGAAATTTATATATTTATATATATATATATATATATATATATATATATATATATATATATTATTGGTTTCCTTTGGGTAAACACAACAATATATCCCATTATTATTAGAATGCAATGAGACTTTACAAGAAAATAAAATAGACTTCGTCAAATATATAAGCATCTTTGGACAACTATATACATATAACAAAAGTATATTGTTTTTCATCTTTAAATTTATTAGTTATAGAAGAATAATTTCTCCTTTGGGAAAAATTCATAATTTCTATAAACTAATAAAAGATCTATAATAGCATTCTTTAAGACAACATGAATTATATAACTACAAATTTGAAATTAACTTGGCCACTTTGGTGACTAACAAATTAATCTCACTTAATGTCATATAATATATAAATAGCTTTAAATTGTTATTATAATGCAATGAAACTTTACGAGAAAATAAAATAGACTTCGTCACATATATACACATCTTTGGATAAAATATAAATATACCATACATCATAGGATGGTCATCTTAGAAATACAAAATTTCAACTTTAATATGTTATACTATATTCAATTAATCAAGAGATTTAGCATGAACCTATGTAAGATAAACAACTTTTAGTCTACTGCTCCTTTAAGCATTTTTATAGTTTCAATTTCATGCATCATTTCTTCAATCGTACAAGGCACATAATCAACAATTCATGTAAGGGTTATTATATATTCTTAAACCTTGGCTCTGGTACCACATGTAAGCTATTTTATGTGTAAACATTAGCATCAAATATACATGATGAACACATTAAAATATTATGCCACAACGATCTTAGAGTACGATAATAACCACATAGATAAGATGAACGAGTACAATATACCGGAGGCCATAGCGGATGTCGTCATGATGTAGAGAGCACTTCAAGCACAAACTAGTTTCTCTCCCTTGACCCACTTAAGTGTAGAGAGCTTGATGGATAGCTACATTATTCTACTTGTGTGTCTTGGGTAGGGAGAGGACTAGATGTATATATAGGCTTAAGAGTTAGTATGTCCATCAATACTAACAAATAAAATGGTCAAAGACTTAATGTACCATTAGGAGCATTCATAATTATATTGAATTCAAATGATTACATAATAAGTAAACATTTAGTATATGTAACCGATAATTCAATATGGGATTATAATGTCACTAATAGCATGTCACATTCTTTCAACCCATGCTTATTAGATACTGCAATGAGCCCAAACAGCTTACCCTATTCAAATTCAAACTTTGGATCTGTTGTAACAGAGGGAATACCGAAAATAGCTCAAAGCGAGATTTTTTGGGTGGACCCCTGATGAAAATCAAAACAAGCACCACAAATTAACAAAAAAACAACAACTGTAATAACTTTAATTGTGTTGAACTATAAACAAAACTTCTGCAATAGAGATTGAGGACTAAGAAATTGGTTGATTTTCAACAGTTGTAACTAAGTTGATGCAGGGGAAGCAAAGTTTGAGTTGAGCATAGATCTCAAGATCTATGCTGAAATTCAGTCTTAAAGTTTTTGCAGTGAAGATCTATGCTGACATCTAAATTTTTATTATTTTTCAGTTTCGGGGTTTATTTTGTCTTTTTTAATTATGCAAGGTTTAAGTCCGAATTCTAAGTTTAATTAGCTTTGTTTCCAAGCTAATTAAATAGTTTAAATAGTCTAATTTGTTTAGGGTTGAAACTCACTATCAATTTTTATTGAAATCAATAAACGAATTACCCAACTTGGGAATTCAATTACGTAGTATCTTGTTATTTGGCCATTACGATCCGACATTATTTGGTATCGAAGCTCTTGGTACTAATGGCCGAACAAAAGTGTGGACACCATTCGGGTAGTCGTTGAACCGCCAAAGTATGCAACAGATTTGAACCGCGTGATCCACGTCACGTGGAGATCGAACGCCTCCAACAACATTTCCAAGAACTTGAACTCCAACAGGAAGATCAATGGTCGCCCGAACAAACATGGGAAACCCAAGATGAGGGAAACCCTTTTAGTTACGTTCCCGGTCGACGAGATCGTTGTGGAGTTGATCGTCGGGAAGACCCCTTACGTAGTCTCGGGTTACTAGTTGAGATACCGGAGTTCGTCGGTAAGAGTCACCCGGATATTTTATAGATTGGTTAAGCATAGTTGAGCGTATCTTTGATTTGCGGGATGTGCCCGAAAAATTCAAGGTTAAAGTGGTACCTATGAAACTTCGTGAACATGCCTCGTTGCGGTGGGATCATGTAAAGAAACAACGTTATTTGGCGGGTAAGTCCAAGGTATAGTCATGGGAAAAGATGAAGAAATTGATGAATGAGAAGTTTTTTCCTGTTAATTATAGGCAAGAAGCTTTTTTGGATTACCATACTTACTCTTAAGGAACACTTATAGTTGAAGAGCTCATTAATGAGTTTGACCGGTTACGTATGCTGTGTGATGCAAACGAAGAGGAAGAGCAGGTCGTTGCTATGTTTTTGGGGGTTTTGCGTCCTGAGATTGCTGATGTGATGAGTCTTCAACCTTATTTAACTTACACGGATGTTTGTCGTTTAGCCCTCAAGGTTGAGAAGCATCAAAAGAATAAATGAAATACAAGTACTAGTAGGTGGACTCCAGCATCAAAGACAACACCTACTTTTTCAAGTAAGGTTTTCATCCTTAAATTCAATCCATCTTTCAATACTCCAACAACATGTAACTCTAGTAAAGCACCTCGTTGTTTTAAGTGCCAAGGTTTGGGTCATTATTCTAGGGAGTGTCTGAACCAGAGAACGTATCATTTGTTGAAGAAGAAAGTGAAGTTATTTACGACACCGATGGGAATGATCTAGATGAATATCCAGAAGTTGAGCTACTACATCCTGATCAAGGTGAGTCGTCGGTTATTCAGCGGGTGTTGAGTGTAGCGATGTCTATTGATGATGATTTGTGGCGCCGGAATAACAATTCCCTTACCAAGTGTACTTCCAAGGGTAAGGTATGTAATATGTTTATTGATGGGGGTAGTTGTGAGAACGTGGTGTCGACATAAATGGTTGAGAAATTGGCGCTGAAAACTGTGGATCACCCCGAGCCATACCAGTTGACGTGGCTTAAAAAGGGTAATACCGTGAAGGTTAGTAAGAGGTGTTTAGTGCATTTCTCAATTGGAAATAAATACAATGATGAAGTATGGTGTGAGGTTGTTCCTATGGATGCGTGTCACATTTCGCTAGGGAGGCCATGGAAATTTGATAGAAAGACCAAGCATGATGGTTTTCTTAACACATCTAGTTTTCTGAAAGATGGGAAATGCATTATTATAGCACCATTGTATCAAGGAAGTCTCCTCCAAATGTAGACTCGACTTTTGTTCTTAATCGAATTGATTTTGAGAATGTGGCCAAAATTAGTTCGCTAGTGTTTGTGTTGGTTGTGGAAGAGGCGAATAAAGTGGCGAGTTCAATACCGAGTCTAGTGCAACCTTTATTGATGGAATTTGCTGATGTGGTGCCCGAGGAAATACCATCCCGGTTACCTATGATGCCGGATATTTAACATTGCACAGATTTTGTTCTAGGTTCATCTATTCCTAATAAACCCGCCTATCGTACGAATCCCAAGGAGTATGAGGAGTTAAAATGACAAGTGGCATAATTGTTGGACAAGGTTTTAATTAGGGAGAGTATGAGTCCATGTGCGGTGCCTGCTATGTTGGTTCCTAGACATGGAGGGGACTTTTGGATGTGTATTGATAGTAGAGCTATCAACAAGATCACGATTAAGTATCGTTTCCCAGTTCCTCGTTTTGATGACTTACTTGATCAAATCCATTGTTCATCGTTGTTTTCCAAGATTGACTTGAGGAGTGGATATCATCAAATTCGTATGAGGCCTGGAGATGAGTGGAAGACGGTATTTAAGACTCGGGATGGATTGTATGAGTGAATGATCATGCCTTTTGGACTATCCAACACGCCGAGCACCTTTTTGCGACTTATGAACCAAATTTTTAAACCTTTCATTGGTAAATTTGTTGTTGTTTACTATAACACCCTAAAACCTGGCCTAAGTATTTTATTACAAGAATGCAATTTGAATAGTTGACCACGACTATTATAAGTTTTAAGGACTTATGAGATTGGTTAGTCAAACCCGATAGTCAAAATATAAGTATTAAAGGTTATGTAAATGGTTATAGAAAATATGATCTGTCACAATTATAATAAAAGTAGACTTAAAGGACTAAAGTTGTTAAGTTGTAAATATTTAATAAATTTTATATGGTCAAATTAGAAGAGAAAATACTTAAGGTACCATTCCTGACAATAGACCAAACTTGCAACTAACTTAAGTCTAAAGAATTCCCTGGACTTCCACAAGCATCTAGTTATGTTTGGTACTTGTGTGTGTAACGAGATAAGAAGAAGAGGAGGGAAAACAAAGATTTTCAAGGGAGCAATTTAATGGTGAATTGTGTTCCAAATCATGATATAAGCCTTTATCAATGCCTTTATACAAGTAAGTATCTTAAATTAGTGATTTTATAGTTAGGGTTCTTGATGATGAGTTGGGGATTTTAGGTAAATGATGTTTGAAGGTGAACTAATAAGGTTGTAATGATATGGGTTAAGACCCATTAAATGGGTAATGGGGAATTAGTGATTTTGAGTATTTTTATCATATGATCAAGACTGATTATATTATTAGAGGTTGAATTTTGGGTTATGTAAATGGGTTGTGTAGACACTCTTTATTAAGTTATGAAATTGATATGTTTATGTTGTGATAATAGGTGTTTGTGATGGTTATTGAGTAAGAATCAAAAATTGATGTTGATGATGCTTTTGATTTTATTAGCCATGGATGTGAAGTAAGTAAACCGATTATGATGTGACGTTATTATGATTTCATATATTATGTGTTATGTGACTTATTATGTTAAGGTAATTGTATGACTTGGAATGGTTGTGCTTAAGTGATCGTGAGTATAGGAGTAGTTTGGCATAACTAGCAAAGGAATGAATAATCTAGTATGGAATAGATTTAAGAGTGCTAGGTGTTGTTGATATTGAATGATGATGTTAACGAGGTTAAGGTATGTATTAATGTTTAATGATTGTAATGGTTTAATGAATTATGATGTGTAATGTATGAATAATCATAATATTATGTTATGATCGTTTTGCTTACTAAGCCTTATGCTTACGGTTTAGATGTTTACCATATTTTGTAGGTGCTTATGCTAAGAATGTAATTCTTGGATTAAGGAATAAGGATTGAAAGTGCGGAAGATTAGAAGGTTTGTATGTATATAGGAGCTTAGGTAGAATACCGAGCTCAAATTCAACATTGTACCCCCAAAATTCTTTTAACGTTTATTAGGTTGTTGTCGAGTGTCAAGGTCTATGTTTTGGTTGTTTATGTCAAGGGCATCAAATGCTTGTTATAGAAATGGTTTAAAGTGTTTATGGTTATGGTTAAAGGGATGGTTAGAATAAGTGTGTAAAATACACATTTTGGGGTCAAACGGGTCAAGTGAAGTTTAGAACGTTATAGCATGTTTGGTTATGGTTTATGTGATGAATAAATAATTTTTTCAAAGTTAAAGTGTAGGGTTTTATGGTTAAAGGTGTATTGGTTAAGTTATGTGTAAGTAAAAATGGATCAAAATAAGTGTTTGGTTTAGTAGCTAATTACACCCATTTTGGGGTTTAACGGGTCAAATGATTGTAAAAATGATGTAATATGTTGAGTTAGTGATTTCTAGAAAGTTTTGTTAATTTTAGAGTATCGGAATTATGGTTTCCGAAAAAGGTGTAAAGTAATGATTTTTTAAAGTTTTATGCAGATCCTATATATCCATATGATAATTTCAGCATATGGCCATATGCTTATGTCAGAGATTTTGTATAAGGGCATATGACCAGAATATGGCTATATGGTATTTTCAGCATATGGTCATATGGTTGCTGCAGAAAGTTTAATAAGGGCATATGACCTGAATATGACCATATGATATTTTTAGCATATGGTCACATGCTTCTGTCAGAGTATAAATGGAGTATTTTCTAGTTTTTGGTCAATATTAGAAAAATCATATCTTTTAAACCGTAAGTCGTCACGGGTTGCGCCACCCGCCGTTTCGAAGGGAATTGAGTCTAGTTTCATTTAAAAATACTTTCAAGGGTTAATGGTAATAGATTTTTATCAGTTTTTTAAAGAGTAACAGTAAGTCCGTTAAAGTTTGTTCATTTCCGCGTAAAAGTTCAAATTTCAATAATTTTAAGTCGTGCCGGTCACGGAGTGTTACATTTACTTTGATGATATTCTTGTTTTTAGTAAGAATGTAGATGAGCACTTATCTCATCTTCGTGAGGTGTTTTTGGTTTTGAGGGAACAAAAATTGTATGCTAACGGGAATAAGTGTCACTTATTTGTTGAGGAGGTGACCTTTTTGGGATATGTTATTATGGGTCAAGGTATACGGATGGACAAATCAAAGATTGAAGAAATTTTGAATTGGACACTTCCCACCACTTTACATGATATTCGTAGTTTTCACGATTTTACTTCCTTCTATGTAACATATTGGATTTCACAAACACATCAAACCATGATCAAATATAGGCGTATACAATAAGGTTTTAGAGAGAGAAAGAGTTAGAGGTTTGGGAACTTAGTGAGAGAAAGTAAAAGTATTATAATGAGCTCCAACCCTCTACCTTAGGAGGTAGAGGGTATTTATAGTTTCTTACATAAACGCCACCTACGGGCTGTGGATCAGGCATACAGTACCCGTCCGTCCTCCACGGTGTTACTTAACTAAATACTACCTAACATTAAATAACTACGACTACGAGCTTTCTAACGATTACATATACTTGAGGTGACCGACACTTTAATAACTGGATTTACTAAATTCTAACAATCTCCCCCTAAGGGAGGTCACCTCAAATTACACTGAATACAAAACAGATATTACATTTAGATTGTTCTTGGATTCTTGTTAATGTTCCTTGCTCTATAGCCCGTAGTCTTTGATTCTTCATTTTTGCATGTTTGGATAATCCAAGTGGAGGTCTTTAACTGATCCACGTGATAATGAGTTTTGAGCCAGCATTGAGATCATCAGCTAACATAAATCTCTGACTCTTCCTTTGTGGTGTTGATATTATGTGATGTTGTGACTTTTGGACCGACATGCTCACATTCTGGATCATGAAATCTTTTCATCAGAGTAGCGAAGCTTTAGTTGATTCATGATATTTGCAGCACGTAGCGAAGCATGGAGTGAAAATATCATAGTCATTGATGCACTTATCATGATTTCTTTAGAAATGAATGTGTTGTGTGAGCATGCGGCTATGGATTGACCTCTCCATTCTGATCAGCTGCAAACGTCGGGCGTACCTGCATACAACAGTTAGCAATAAAGCGCACTAAAGTGTCTTTGATCACTTTTGTTGAATTGAGGTACACGGCCCACGGTTCCCCGTTGATCAGTACAAGTACTTCCTGTGAGCAGGTATAATTCTGAAGAATCTCCTTGACAGGGTTTCGCAGCTGCTTTAGCTGTTCTCAAACCGGAGCGTCTCAAAGAAGACAGCACGGAGTGAGTGAACCAAAGAAATTTGAGATTCACTGATTAATGAAAAGATATTTGAAAAACAATCGTGTATTGCTCAATAAACTGTTTTTGCAATACAACGAAGGTTTTAAGGAAAATCAGTTATCAATCATAAACACCTTTTATTTTTGAAATATTAATACATATTCGATGTGCTAAAGGAAAGAATTTTTAAGCACAACGACCAGTTTTTCAAAGGTATCCATCAATCCGTAACCTGAACCTGGATTGATTCATAAGTTTGAATCGCCCCATTGTTTCTGTTCAGTTGTCACATGGTTGATCTATTGGATAGATCTCACATGTCACCTACCAAGAGCTTGTTTGATGTTGGCTCTAGAAGGCTTTCCATCTTCATTGTCACTATGTTTGCATATCACTCAGATGTTCTGGCAATACCACAAGGATAATGCGTAGGACTCTTAAGATATAATCTCTTTTTCCACAAAGTGTGAAACAGAGAGTCTTCATTGACAATGTCCTAATGAGATTTATTTGATGATCTCGTGGCTCTAGACTCAATAGTGCACATATGGTTCCTATGCCGGAGACTAGGGAGAGGGTCTCCTTCTTCAATATCATCAATCTCTAAGAGAAAGTCGATAGATTATGTAGGTTCCCCGTGAGAATGAAACAAGTCCCTTTTAAGAAAAACTTGAGTAGCTTGGGAAGTTATAGTGCAGTCCACTGGGTCCATGACGTCTTGTCTTCAATACCGGTGTTACCTTAGTAACAACCAAAGAGCATATGTATTGAACCCGTTTTCTAAGGTTGAATTATTGGAGTGCTATTTATTTTCACCCTTTTCTCATTCAATTCTTTTTCATTCTTCAACCCCTTCAGAGCTTACCGAGACTTCATAACTAGAACCTTGTTGGGTTTATTCCAGTACTAGCTCAGTCTCAGTCCACACTCTTCCCATTTCTCACTTTTCTCCTTTTTTCATCATACCTAAGGACTTCTACACAATCTAGTGGATTGTCCCGGTAGATCCCTCCTCGCTCGCGGGATCATGGGAACGAATACCTAACCTAACCATCCTTATATCAACATACATAAAGTAAATTTGGTCGGTCTATTTGGTATTGTTCATCTGCCATTGGAACCAATTGAAAACCATTTGAAAATCAATCCAGATACTTGTGATATATTATCAAAGCATTTTGTACCTGAATTGTTTTTGATATTTTAGAAAAAGAGCTTCCCCTCAACATGTGCATCATGTATTTGAAATCGTTTTGGCACACGGAGGCAAGAAGAAGGATTCACTTCTTTGATTACCATTTTCTAAAAGATATCAACATCACTTTCCTGATCAAAATTAGTATTTTTCATACTTTGTTAAGGGTATTTTTGGAAAGGATGTGGTTTTCAAAACGCTTGCTCTCAATATGTGCATAGAGATTTGAAAGTTTTGCACATATTAGGGAAAACCTCACATTGAAACAAATCAATCACGTTTCAACTCTTTTGGTTTGAAAGATGCTCCCCCTCAACATGTGCATGGAAAATTTGAAATCGTTTGGCACATTTGGGGAGGAAAGCTTGTAATCATTATAAAACCATTTATCGAATTATCAGTTTAAATCCAATTTAAATCACCAATTCTCCCCCGATCACAATTTTCAAATCATTTGAGATTTGTGATCTCTGTAGATTTAAATTGATTTTGAAAGCTTTTGAGGAGAATTGTGACTTGCTTATGAAAACACTTAACCGATAAGGATCAAATCTGAGACTTTAGACTCCAAAGATGAAACATGCTTGAATATCTTTTGAAAACATGACATAAACCTTGGTCTGAACCAATTTTATGACAAATAACTTTTTGATTTAAATGAAATCATTCTCCCCCTCAATCAATGACATAAGTTGTTGATTGAGAGATAGAAATTTTGACAAATGTCAAGTCCAGATGATTTTCAAAAATTGAGACCGAGTTATTTATTTATTTATTTATTTATTTATTTTATGTACATTCGAACAACATCTAAAGACCCGTGTCACTCTTTGAATGACAAAACAAAGACCGTAGATGTTATCGAATCAAGAAAAACATGACATAATGACAATATTTTTGAAATTTTTTGAGTTTTTCAAATTTTTATGGATTTTTGAAAGTTTTATATTTTTCTATTTTCTTTTTGTTGGTTTTGATATTTTGTATTTTGCTTTTTGAATAAATATTTACAAGAGATGGATGAAGAAAACCTTTACTCGTCTTCCTCAAGACGTTTGAGTGTTTTCGGTTGTAGACTCTTTAGACCAAGTCGTGGAAGGATAAACTCAAAACGTTTTCTAGGAAGAGCTTTGGTGAAGATGTCTGCTAATTGGTATTCAGTCCTCACAAAATAGAGTTCCACCACACGTTTTCACTTTCTCCCTGATGAAATGATGTCTAATGTCGATGTGCTTTGCTCTTGAATGTTTAACGTTGTTGCAAGAGAGAGCAATGGCACTTTTGTTATCACAATACAGAGGGATTTTGTTGAATTCAAAGCCATAGTTCGATAATTGGGATCTCATCCATAGGATTTGAGCACAACAAGATGACATGGCTATGTATTCAAAGCCTCAGAGAGGATATAGAAGTACTCATTTGTTTCTTTGAAGACCAGCTCACAAGCTTATCACCCAAAAACTGAGCACCTCCTTACGTGTTTCGACGTGTATCTTGACATCCTGCATGATCAGCATCTGCATAGGGTGTTAGTGACATACCGGTGTCCTTCGGGTACCAAAGTCCCATATTGATGGTTCCTTGGAGATACCGAAAGACCCGTTTAACCGCTTCAAGGTGCTTTTGGTAGGCTTAGCCTGATATCTAGCACACATGCATGCAAAGAAATGTAATATCAGGTCACGGGCTGGAGGTACATCGGGGATCCAATCATACTACGATATTTCGTTTGATCTACCATGATCCCTGAGTGGTCCTCATCCAGTTTAGTACGCTCTATCATGGGAGTGTCAATATGGTCACAAGAATCAAATCCAAATTTATTTAAAATCTCATTTGCATATTTAGATTGATTTATAAAAATGCCTCCGGGACTTTGTGAAATTTGTAATCCCAAGAAAAATGACATTTGTCCCATCATTGACATTTGAAATTTTGAGCCCATCTCCTTAGAAAAATGGTCACATTCAGTCGAGGCAAACATAATATCATCAACATAAATTTGAACGTGAATTAAATGTTTGCCTGACTTTCTGGTGAACAATGTCGGATCAACTGCTCCTTTGCTGAATCCGTAGATAGAAGAAACTTTGATAGCGTATCATACCATGCCCTTGGAGCTTGCTTCAAACCGTAAAGAGCCTTCTTCGATCGATAGACATGAGTAGGATGCTCGATTCACAAAACCTTCGTTAGCGCATATATACGACTTCTTTAAGATCTCCGTTAAGAAAAGCCGTCTTTACATCCATCTGATAGACTACCGTGTTCTTACTTGCAAGATTAGCCGAATATTCTCGATTGACACGTAAATGGAGCAAATGATTCTTCAAAGTCAAAACCCTCCTCTTGACGGTATCCTTTTGCAACCAATCGAGCCTTGTTCTTTAATACATCACCATGCTCATCAAGTTTTACTTTGAAGATCCACTTTTGAGCAATGATCATAGCACGCCGGAGCGGTACTAATTCCCATACATCTAGTCGATCAAACTCATGAATTTCTTCTTGCATGGCATTGAACCAAATGTCTTCATTCATGGAAGTTTTAACGTCTTTTGGTCCGATCTTAGACAAAGTACGGAGTTGAAGAAGCACCATAAGGCATCGGTTGCAAGTTGTTTATGAGTGGATACTGGACGAGAGGGGTTTACAATGATGTTGTCCAATGGATGATCATGTGTCCATTTTCTAAGGTGTTCGTGTGTTTGTTGTTGAGGAACCGGCAAGTAGAAGTCGTTTTCCCCATGAAGATGGTTCTATGATGGTTCGGAGCAAATATGTTCTCAAAGTGGGCATCTTCAGGAGTAGAAAAGGGATTATCTCCATCATAGGTGCCAGAAACAATTCCATGATGTACACTCTGTTGAGGAGTTCGTGGAACACTTCTTTGATGACTGATTCCAACACTTTCATAAAACTGTAATAAGTCTTTGTTAACGTAATCCTGTACATTGTCCTGCTCGAACAATTCTAACCATATGTTAAGTCGAACCTGAAGTGCTTTGATAAGTTTGATGATGACATCTCGAGTTTCATCCTTTGTCCTCAAAAACTTTACCCAAGTAAATCGAGAGTAGTCATCAACAACGACTAAAATATATTTCTTCCCATTTATCGTTTGCACTCTCATTGGTCCGCACAGATCCATATGAAGGGTATGCGAACTTCCACATCGAAGTTTGTGGGTTTGGGTTTGTGGGCATATTTCTTGCTTTTTCCCAATTGGCATGCTGAACAAAGATGATCTTTTCATACTTTAATCTGGGTAAGCCTCTTACAAGATCCTTTCTGGAAAGATTATTAATGGTGCCTAAGTTCAAGTGATTGAGACGACGATGCCATAACCATGATTTTGTTTTGAAGCCTTTGACAACAAGCAGATTGGAGAAGACTTCATCATGTCTTCTATAGAGATGGTGTATAGATTTGAACCACGAGTTCCTCTTAACAGTTCCACACCATCAAGTTGTCTAACGAAGCAAGTATGTTTTCTAAATGCCACCTCTAGATCGAATCACGTAATTGACCAAAGAAAACAAGTTATGACCAAGACCTTCAACATAATATACCCTGGAGATTACACTATCGCCAACAACATAGTCTCCATAACCCAAAATTGCACCAAAATGGTCGCTCCCCGATCTAATAAATTCCGATGAATTTACTCTGCAAGTTCATGAGTCAGCGAGCATCTCCAGCCATATGCTTGGAAATGACCGAGTCCGGTACCACGTAACGATTTGAACGATCTGCAGTTGAACACAGACAAGAATGGATAACTCGATAATTGGGATCCCCATGCAAGAATGGGTTCCATTTGGTTAGTAACAGTGATTGGAACACCCACATCGGAAGTATAAACAATGGAATCATCGGAATAGATGCAAGTTAGTGTCCGTATTTGACCTATTCAAAGTATGTTCACTTCTTAAAGGAATAGTTCTACCAATAGGCATCCATTTTCTAATGGGCATTGACTTAGAAAATTTAGGGCACAACTCATTAAGATTAAACTTGCGACCAGTAGGTATCCATTGATAACCTATATTACTAAATTTTCTTCCCGTGGTTTTCAATGTTTTCTAACTTTCTTCGCCTTTGCCTTTAGCCCTTTTTAGCTTGATTTTGACATTAACAATTTTAATCGGGCATTTAACAAGCATTAATAAACCATTCACACCACATTCATGATTAGTAACAGAAATCAAGCAATCATCATTACATGGTTTGCAAATAGTAGCGTAATTCAATTAATTACAAGATGCTTATAGCTAATACTAGAATCAACACGATTCGTTTTATTTAACTCAAAATTATTGTTCCTAGGGTGGTCTTCTAATCTCTTCCAATGCACATTCTTAGCTTGCGAGGTCCTATCTTGCTTTGTATTGCCTGGAGGCTTTGACCCGCTTGCTATTATGTCACTGATTACCTCAGAGGGAATTATGGGAACATTAGTTGGTTGGGCTACTTTTTGCATTCTGAACTAGAAGTGCGGGATCCGAACTACTTGAAGGCACTTTAGAGTTCACTTTCTTAATACTGGGCATAGAATGGGTTGCATACTTGGCACTAGGCATAGAACAAGGCATCACAGCTTTACCTTTCCCACCTAAGGATTTAGGACATGTTGCTATTAAACATTCTAACAACTTTGAGATCGCTTGGCTTAATGCAAGCAAACCTAATTTCTCTATCAAGTGGCTTATTTATGAAATCCTCTTCTACAATCTCATGGAGACATTCTAGACTATCCTTAAGGTGAGCGAAATAGTTATGAAACACAAGTTCATTATTTCTAAGATGAGGGGGAATGTATTTAACAAATACGATATTTGGAGTCTCAGGATGACTTTGATGCAACATTCTCATTAAAGACAAGTGGCATTTTCCCTTTTTCCTAACTCTTCAGATTCTCAATTTCCTTTTGTAAAGACGTTATTTTTTCATTGTTCTTGTCACGAGTGACTTTCATTGAATCATATAACTCTTTAAAGTGTCGTTTAACTTTTTCATTTTCTTCTAGAAAACTCTCATTTTCCTTTTGTAAAACATTAACCAAGTTTTGAAGATGAAAAGTTTGAGAACACTGAGAATCTAAAGGAGGAGGCATTTGGGAGCCAGTCACATTGTTCTTTTCACCCTTTAATTGTGAAATTTGGGCTTTCAACTTTCTGATCATGTTACAATGAGCTTGAATCGTCATACGCTTGTTTATTTCAAAAAGTGCATCAAACTCTGGAACATTTGAGGATGTCTTGATGTTTGAGGTTTTGACATTTTCTTTGAGATGTTGATATTTTAGTTGCAAATCAAAATGTTCAACTTCTAGCTTAGAAAAATGTTTTACCAAATTATCGTGATCATCCTGATCAATTTTCTCATTTAGTTATGAGTTTTTGTTTTCAAGCTCAATGACACGATCATGGGAAACTTTCAAGGAAATAGTTAATTCATGAAATTGAGAAGCATTAATAGAATGCTTAGTAACAGTATAAAACACATCTTGAGCCACACAACTTAATATTAAGTTCTCATTTAAGATATGCAGATTCTTCCTTTCAATTTCATTATATTTGAGTTCCCGTTCATAATCATTTACCTCAACTATCATTGCATCAAATTCCTTTTCCATTTCTTTGATATCTAAGTTAATTCCTTTTTGAAGACTCTCAAATTGACCTTTTAATTGTTTAAAGAAAGGCATGTCCTCAGTTAAATAACATTCTTTAGTTTGCTCAAAACCCCTTTCCCCTTCAGTTATCCCTCAGAGGTATGATTCTCTTACATGTCTTCTCAAAATCAACGAATAGTTGATAAACAACATACAAGCTGATTAAGGTTTTGCTATTAGTGGAAATAGTTCTAGGAACTAAATGCATTGGTGTATTGGAGGATAATACAGAGTCATAGAACTTTCCTAAGGGAGTGTTTGTTTCAACAAGTTCTTAGCTTTTGCTTATCCATGTCTTTCTTCTAAAAAAATTGTTATGTGGTCAATTGAGTTTGAGGCTTAAACCTGTTCAGGGAGATCCAATTTTCTTTTGTGTAATCATGGGGTTTGATTGTTATGTTATTCTTTTTATACTTAGGATCTTGTTAGCCTTAATAGTTTTTATTAGAAGTGATGGTCATTCACATTTAGAAACTTTGTAACGTGTGTTAGATATCGTGATAGAATAGTCAACGGGCTCGTGGATTGGACTAAGCTAAATGGGTACTAGTTATGTAAGGCTTGCCTTTTATCCAGTCCAACCCATGTCCAAGCCCACGAAGCCCATAAGAAAGCCTTTTAGGGCATCAAGTCCCTTGATTATAAATACCCCTCAAATGGTGGTCATTGAGGGGTGTGCTTGAAAGTGTGTGTGTGTGTGTTTTCCTTTGAAGTAATACAACATATTGTGTTTATCTTATCCTCTCACATACACAAATATTACATCAAGTCACCATCTTTCTCATCTTATTTCTAAGCTTTGTTAGTGTTTGTGTTTCACGCTTTTTATACGCCAGAACTTGGGGTTACGTGTGTTGGTTTGCTTGTAAAGTGATAAGGTTGATATATCTTAGGTCCTACAATTGGTATCAATCGCCTAACAATGGTTTAGGAGTGTTTTGGTTGAAGTTTTTTTGTGGTGTTACGCGTAGTTCGTTCTCAAGAGTGTCACGCTTAAAGCTTTAATTTTTTGCACTTAAAAATTCAAGATTCTTGTGGTTTAAGGTTTATTTGGTGCTAAAGTTTCAGTTTTTTGCAAAAAGTTTGAAGCTTTACGGTTTTTCTTTCATTTTTAAGCTCGTTTTTGGTTCATTGGTCATTTCTACTGAACTTTTCTAAGCACTTTGGGGTGAAAGAGGTCAACATTTTTGGGTTATTCGAGTGTTTTAGGATATCCGTGCAAGCTTACATCATTTGAATCGTTGGAAATTTCTTACGAGTAGAAGTGAAAAGTCAAAACCCTAGTTTTCACTCGTAACTTTTTGGTGCAGATTCTTCGAGAACGGTTACTCAAGTCTTCCCTCACTTGATAAGTGTGGAACACTTCGACTTGTGGATATCCCTTTATGCCGTGGTCGTGTAAAGGATTTTTGGTTCTAACCATAGTTTACGCATAAGCTAAAATCTTACGAAAACTCCTACTTATACCACCACGTAAGGTTTACGAGTAACTTTGTGTCTTACGATAAGCTTAAGGTTACGCTAAGATACTTTCTACGCATAAGATCCTACCTAAGGAATCCTACACCTAAGATCCTACGCGATAATATCCTACGCTTAGCCATCCTACTGTGAACCATATCCCACTGTAACTTCTGTTTCACTTCTAAGCTCTTTCTACGATAAAGGTTTTTTAACAAAAAAAAAAAAAAAAAAATTGGCGGAAAACATGAGTAAATTTAAATTTTTGAGGAGACTAAACGCTCAATTTTACGAAATTCAAATTTTGGTTTAACTGTGGAAATTTTACAAAAATTCAAATTTTTGGGCCTAAATTCAAATTTTTCGGTCAAATTTACGTCAAAATTGTCATAACTCAAATTTTTCACACCTAGAATTGATTTTATAGTGAATTTCAAATTTTGCTAAATTTTTTAGAACCAAGGAAAAGTACCCTTCAATCACCTCAACCGACTTAATCTTCATCAACCACAACTCCTTTATCGTTGAATCGATCCTACATCAACTTTATCATATCATACCTTCATCAATGGCTACTTAACAAGACATTCATGCCCGTGCGAAAACCGTCCTCCTATGTTGGCAAAGGTGGTTATCTTCAATGGACAAGTCGTATGCCGCTACATCAAGACCAAACCTAATGGGAAACTCATGATTAAATCCATTCAGGATGGACCCTTCAAGCCGCGACAAGTTCATGTACACGGAAATCAGATGCAACACCTCCCGTCCACCATCTTCTCGTCTTCAATATGAATCAGATACACTGCAGAGGATCGAGAACAAGTCGGCGATGACATGGCAATTCATATTATCCAACTGGGTTTACCAATAGACATCTTTCTTTGCGGTAGAGCGGTTGTGAAGCGCTTTCGATATGTGGGGCGTGTTAGGCGACTTTGTCATGGAACTGAAATTGGTCAACAAGACATGGAGAACAAGTTGCTAACTGAATGGGAAAAGTTCACATCTACACCCGGAGAATCCATTGAATCCTACTATGGAAGGTTTTGCACTTTGATGAATGAGCTAATCGAAACAAGTGACACCAGAACTATCGTTCAAAACATCAAGTTCCTGAACAATCTTCGAGAAGAATGGGGGCGATATGTCACTATTGTCAACCAAACAAAAGACTTACATCAAGTGAACTTTGATCAACTAGCGATTTTTCGAAACAAAACCAAGCTGAAGTGAATGAAGTCCGGAAAGAAAGATTGGCAAAGAATCATGATCCATTGGCACTCATTGCAAAGACTCAACCTCCGGTGAATACACAACAACAAGCTTCATCATCTTCCAACAACAACAACTTGCAGCAATATATTCCACAACAACAAAACATTCTATCCAAGAACAACAAGTCTTTCAACAACGGTATCCACAATACGGGAACAAGGAATCACAGATCTCAATCGATCAAGAGACCCTATGTCCCAAATACTTTCTCTCTTGGGAAAAGTAATCAAAGGTCGCTATTCCACACCAACTAACAACAACCAAAGGATTTCATCAAACACTGCATAGGGGAAAATTGCTCAGTAGGGTGTGAATATGGGTAATCAAGGTCAAATGGTTGGAGTTATTGGGAATCAGCGAGGATATGCTCTGGATTTCCATGGGGTATCGAGGCGATTCGTATCGGGGTATCGGTTGGGTCGAGAATGTTGGAAATCAGATGGGACGAGAATGTTGGGAATAGAGCGTGGGTATCGAGAATGGGAATGTTGCGGCTCCAGTCGTTGGGAATTATGGAAATGTGAATCGAGGTAATCAGTTAAGTGTTATAAGCTGTCAAGGAATGGGTCACATGGCAAGCTGTCCCACTAAGCCGCACAAAAGAATGGTGATTTTCTTCGGAAGAAATCTTCTGTTAGTACATAAGCAAGAAGCGGGGTTCAGTTGAGTCTTGAAATTGACTTTATTATTGTGGATGATTTGGAAGACCTCGAGGAACTCAATGCGAATTGCATCTTCATGGCAAATCTTGGGACTAAGTATGACCTTGAGTCAAACTCCTCTGTCTATGATGCCAATACGATTATCGAGGTACCAATCATTGATCCATGCTATAACAATGTCATATTTGATGTGTTCACTCATGACGAACAAAATTCGTGGCCAAACACCTACTTATGATACATACACGGACAATCGAGTTGTAGCAATACTAACTCAAACTCCATGATGGATCCTAGTGGAGCGTGTGGCACAAAATAAGTGAGAAACCGTGCTTATTGAATCATTAATCAATCAATGTGGCATTGAAATTGAGAAAGTTAGAGCGGTCAATCGCAAAGTTAAGGCCTGAATGCTAAATTGACGTGAGCTTGAGAGTTACAAAGAACGCGCAGAGCCTTTGAATTTCATACAAACAAAATTTCGAGTTAGAAATTGGTTATCGAGATTCGTTTTAGAGAATTGCAACTCAAGTATAACACACTTGATGTGAATTCGAACTTGAAAATTAAATCTTTAAACAAAATTTCGATCTAAATGACCAACTTTCTAAACAAAAAGCATTTTCGATCTTGAAAAGAGAAGAAGAGATTGATTCGATTTTTCAAAGCGAGAAGATTCTCTTCTTGATGAAATTCGATAAAATGGAAAAAATCAAAAATTGGATAATTTGCTTCTTACGGGTCATTCCTCAAACAATCAAGATGCTTTCTAATCAAGTAAATCCGAATTTTCATACTACAAATAAAATGGCTCTTGGTAACCTCCGGTTTCCTCAAAGCTCGAAATCGAGAATGTGTTGAACAATGGAAAACCTTTGCATGAACCCATAATTGTGCATGATTCTCTTGAAACGTTGGAACTATCTGGGGAGAGTAGATCAAAAATGAAACAAAAACATCCGGAAATCAAACCAATTGATTATAACAAATGGAACAAAATTAATGGTATTTCGTTTGTTTCTCAATCAGCGTTTTCCACCAAACCAAGTGTTTCAAACAAAGTGTCAACACATTTCAAAATCGGTTCAAAACCGGTTTTTGTCTCCAAATCTCTTTGAACATTGAACAAATGTCTTCAAACAATCCTTTTAACACAAGTGATGCGAGAAGTATATTAGAAAATGTGAAAATGAATTAGGATCTTCAAGAGACCATTAAAACTAAAACCAATATTACAACAAACATCTGGTTTAATAGTTTTGATAATGAACAGAAAAAGTTTTTGAAACTCAAATTGCCCCTCAGCTGAATAACATCAACTCAAGGGTAATTCATTTTGAACAAGCCTTTTTGAAAGAAACAGGTGACTTTGTCAAGGACCATAAATCCCTAGTAAAGCAAGCTAATGAAAGTGTTGAACACATCAAAGTTTTGGAAAATCTGAATGATTCTCTCTTGAAGATGTTCGACTCTGATATTATGTCCATCATTTTGCAAACATATTACATTTGAAGATCATGAAAGACTCGAGTATGAGACCTCGAAATTGTTTCAAAATATGAAAAAGCTCTTGAAAAACTTGAAAAGAAAATGTGTCATATTTTAAACAACTTGATCGAAAAGCGAGGAATGCAAATATGACAAATTGTAGTATGGCGTGCCTACAATGACATGGCGAAAAATGATCTTTTGAGGGCTCGGTGGAAAGTCAAAAGGAAAGGCGGTGGATCTGTGATTAAAAACCATTGACTGCGGAGAAAGCAAATGTTCCCAAACCGGTTTCCAAACCAAAATGTACGTTTCTATGCCTCCTCCAAAAGTCAATGAGAAAAATGTTTCATCAAAACCGGTCCTCCACACCCTACCTAAACAAAATGTTGATAAAGGGAAAGCGGTTATCGAGAAACCAAAAGTTTTAGCACCTGGCCTTTTTAAGATGAGTACCACTAATGCGTGTGCCTCCACATCTAAAACATATGGAACAAACGACATAAGTTTAGAAAATCACTCTAAAGAGACTAGGAAAATTTGAAACCACCTCCCTTCATAAAAATGTGAATCCTAATGTGTGCCTTACCTTCTCTGAGGACTAGAAAGCACCTCTAGGAGCAGGAGACTAAAGCCTAAGAGCAATACAAGGAACAATAGAGTCTCGCATGCCTCTTAGAGTAGTAGCTTGAATAAAGAGAAGAAAGTAGAAGAACACCCTAGGAATTTACCGCTTTTGAATAAGAAAGAAATTTCATCTGAATGTCTTGAACCTATGAAACTTGCTAAGTCTAATGAATGTGTTGAATCTCTTTGTTTAACTTGCAAGAAATCTTTAAATGTTCAAGATGATTGTGTTTCTAAGAATGTGAATGATAAGCCTGTTAAGAAGAACGTCCCAAAAAGATCTTACGCTAAACGAGTAGGAAGACTAGTTGCTAAACTTAGGCTTTACACTCTTGACAGGAACCATAGTGTATACTTTAGGGATGATTTGGAAACCACGGGTAGAACTTTCACACTCGAATGGTAAATGAGTGATAAACCGGAATTCCCGTAGAAACCTCTGAGTGTGTGAGGATTTTACCTCTAACCCAAAGGAACCAAAATCAAAGCGGTTTCCACAATATTCTTTTTACATTCTTGGCGGGTTATCGAAATTTGTCTTTGGATCGTCGACTTCGGGTTGCTCCAAGCACATGGCCGAATCTGAAGGCTGGCGATCAATTTAGTGCGGAAATTCATGGGAACCGTCACGTTTGGAAATGATCATGTAGCAACTATCATGGGTTATGGAGATCTACCTTTTGGAAATTATTTGATCACTTGGGTTTACTATGTCGAAGGATTGTGACACAATTTGTTTTCGGTCGAGGCGGTTACGTGATGCGATTTAGAGGTTGCTTTTAGGAAAATGCTTGCCGTTAGAAACTTGGATGGCGATCTCTTAGCGGGAATCGTGATACAAACTTGTATGCTATCGACATCAATCAAATGGCCTCTTCATCACCAATATGTTTTATGACACGAGCATCACGGAACAGTCTGGTTGTGGCATAGACGGTTATCCCATCTCAATTTCGACACCATCAACAAAATTGCCAAAGACAACATCGTCAGCGGACTTCCAAAGTTCAAATACACCAAGGATCACTTATGTCCATCATGCGAACAAGGAAAAAGCAAAAGAGCATCATATAAACCCAAATCCGTACCTAGTTAGGAAGCAAAGTTGCATATGTTGCACATGGACTTATGTGGCCCAATGAGAGTTGAAAGCATTAATGGGAAAAAGTATATTCTTGTTATTGTCGATGATTATTCAAGATATACATGGGTTAAGTTCGAGATCAAAGACGAAGCACCAAGCATCATCATCACCTTTACGGCAATTCAAGTACTTCTTCAAACTCGATAAGGGGTTGTAGAACGGAACAACGGCCTGAGAATTCACTAATCGAGTTAAGAGCTTATTTTGAAGATGTTGGAATTACTCATGGACATGGTTTGTTAGAACTCCACAGTAGAATGGGGTAGTTGAAAGAAGAAATAGAACTCTTGTGGAAGCTGCTGCACAATGCTAATCTATTCTAGTGCACCGTTATTTCTATGGGTATCTTTGCCGCCGCTTGTTTCACTCGAACCGATCCCTCATCCATCCAAGATTCAATAAAACCCATATATGAGCTTGTGAACAACGAGAACCGGATATCTCTTACTTTCACGTGTTTGGCGCTTTGTGCTATCCTACGAATGACAGAGAAGATCTTGGAAAATTGAAAGCTAAAGGTGATATTGGGATCTTCATTGGATATTCAGGATAACTTCGAGGGCATTCGGGGTGTATAACGGAGAACTAGGAGGATCATGGAGGCGATGAATGTGAATTTTGATGAACTTTCACATATGGCTTCGAGACTCGCTCTAGAACCGCACTAAACCGGCGACTTACGGACACATCATTTGAGGACTCATTACCTCAAAGAGCTCAATCAACTTCGTTTGACAATCCTAAAGAACAAGAATGGGAGAATTTCTTTGAGTTAATGTTCGATGAATACTATGGTGGAACTTTGACAAATGCATCAAACCATCATTCAGTTGCACCCGCTCAAAATCATCCTCCACCACCAACGAAGATGCATCTACAGCGGTGAAACCAATGCACCAACTCCATCAACATCATCTACATCTACTCAGATTATTGCACCCGTTCTACCGGCGGTTGATGAGCAAAACCAAAACCATAACGATGCAGCGTTAGATGAAGACTTATTTGAAAACCCGTTTGCTACGGAATCCGCTGAATCTTCTTCAAGCTTACGAGAACCATCTAACTCGCATACGTTTAACCAGCGGTATCCTTCTACTCTGAAGTGGACAAAAGACCACCCAATTGAACAAGTTATTGGTGAACCTTCAAGGCCAATTCGGACGAGACGCCAACTTGCCACGATTGCGACTTATGCATTTACCTTTGCTCAATTAGCAATATAGAGCCAAAGAACATTCGCGAGGCAATGGCGGAACCCGCATGGATAGAAGCAATGCGGGAGGAACTTCTCAATACCGTCTACATGACTCTTGGGAAATGGTTCCAAGACCAATTGACATTCGCGTCATTGATCTCAAATGGTTATGGAAGAACAAACGGGATGAAGAAATGACTATCATTCGCAACAAAGCTCGTCTTGTGGCCAAAGGATACAGACAAGAGGAAGGGGTAGACTTTGAAGAGTCATTAGCGGTAGCTAGACTAGGCGGTCGGGGATATTCTTAGCCTATGCGCTCACAAAAACATCACGGTTTATCGGATGGACATTAAGACCGCGTTCTTGAATGGAACTCTGAAAGAAGAAGTGTATGTGAGTCGACAGGCTGACATGGAACATCGGACTACGTCTACAAACTCAAAAAGGCAATCTATGGATTGAAACAAGCTCAAGGCGTGGTATGACGAACTGTCCTCTTTCCTTATCCAACAATTTCACCAAAGGACGAGTTGATCCTACCTTGTTTACACAAAAATGCAAAAGCGACATTTTGATTGTTGATTTACGTGGGCGACATCATCTTTGGGTCCACTAATTCGAATCTTTCAAAACATTTTGAAAATCTCATGAAAAGTAAATTTGAAATGTCCATGATGGGGAACTAAAATTCTTTCTTGGTTTACAAATACATCAATCCCCTCGTGGAATTTTTATAAATCAAGCTAAATACACAAGCGAGATTTTGAAAAATCATGGTATGGATAATTGTGACTCGGTGGAATGGTAACTTCACCAAAAATTGGAGCCGATTTGTTTGGGAAACCTATTGATTCGAAGAAATATCGGAGCATGATTGGTTCTCTCATGTACCTCACTGCTAGTCGTCCAGATATTCATTTTCTTTGTTTGCTTATTAGCGGTTTCGAGGCAAAGCCTACCGTACCTCAAAAGAGGTTAAAAGGATCTTTCGGTACACGAAGACATCCATTCACATGGGACTTTGGTATCGAAGGAATCGGATTTGATCTAATTGCCTTTGGTCACGGACCACGCAGGTGATCAAGTTACGACAAAAGTACATCCGGGAGGCACAATTTTGGGTGAAAAGTTAGTAAGCTGGTCTTCAAAGAAACAAGATTACCTTTGCACTTTCAACGGTAGTATGTGTCTCTATCTGCGTGTTGTGCTCAAGTTCTATGGATGAGAACACAACTCACAGATTATGGCTTTACTTTCGATAAAATACCTATGTATTGTGACTCGAAAAGTGCCATAGCCATATCATGCAATCTGTTCATCACTCAAAGACTAAGCATATCGTGTCGCTATCACTTCATCAAAGTATGTCGAAAATGGTGCTTGTTGAATTATTCTTCGTGAAGACAAATTACCAACTCGCCGATCTATTAACTAAAGCCCTTCCAAAAGAAAAGGTTTGACTATTTAGTTCGACGAATGGAATCACGAGAACCCTTGGAGGAGTTAGAGCGTCTTCTCGATCTTCTTGAAAATGATTTTCCAAAATATTTTGAAAAAAACAAAATACAAAATTTGAAAAACCAACAAAAGCAAAATATAAAAATATAAAACTTTCAAAAATACAAAAACAATATAAAATCAAAAATCCAAAAATATTATGCTCACGACATGTCTCTCATTATAATCGATATTACAATGCGTTTCTAGAAATGTCATTCAACAATGATACTGGTATGTACAGGATGCTTGGCGAGAGTTCTTTATTGTTTTCTAAAACATGTCGTTTCTCAAAATTTCTTCATAAATATGGCTTTTAGTATACTTGATGCGAAACCGGACTAAAATGATGACTTTTGATTATTTTTCAAATCAAAACTCGTGCTTTTATAGAAAATATCAAGTGTACGCTTGATTGCACTACATTTAAAATGGTGAGAAATCATCATCATCTTGAGCACCTTTTCAAGATTGTTCAAAAGATTTTTCAAAATCTTTCAAAATTTTGTGCTCAAGATAACTCCCTCTAAAACCCTTTAATTGATTATGCTTTATTAAAGGGGAGTATAAAACTAAAATGTTCCAAATTCATGCTTAAATCAAATCCGTTTGTCTCCCCAAAAGATTCTAAAATGTTGTTTAATCCGTTGATATCAAAAATATCACGAATATGCTATTTTTGAGAGGGAGGAAACGTGATTAAAATGTGATCAAAAATGTTTTAATGATCGGTGTTTGAATCTCAAAATGAGCTCGACTCAGTCGAAACCAATGAATTGACGGGAATCAAAGTCAATAAATGTACCATCTCGAGAAACTTGTGATAGATATGCACTTTCATGGGTCTAACCTCCTTTTCAAGGAGTGTTTACAACTTCAAGTTAGTTATTAGAGCTAGTTGTCACCTAAAACTGACAATGGAACTCTTTAACTAGCAAGCGTAACCGTGTCTCGTGGGGAATTGTCTATCATGAGCGATCAATTCAAAAAGTGCTGAACTCTACCCTCTAATGAGATTTCTATCAAAACTTATAAGCACATGTGAAGGGGAGTGTTTAGAAAATATAAAACTCACAGAGTGTTTCAAACATGTTTTCTATCATAAACACTCTGAGATTTTCAAGAAAAATGGTTTTATGGCAACAATAGGGCGATCATGGAGTTATAAGGTGACTAAGGATAGGAAATTCGTCCTATGATCCGCCCGAGTCGGAGGATCTACCCAAGGACATCTCAAATAGTTAGTATTAGAAGTCCTTAGGTATGATTGAAAAAGGAGTAATGTGAGAAAGGAGAAAGAAGGGGTTGAAGAATTAAAAAAGAAATGTAATATGAAGGGGTGAAAAGAAATAGCCCTCCATATTCAACCTTAGAGCGAAACGGGTTCAATTCATCACTCTTGGTTGTCACTAAGATGACAGGTATTGAAGACAAAGGCGTCATGGACCCAGGTGGCCTTGCGCACTAAACCTTCTAGCCACTCAATTCCTCTTAAAAGGATTTGTTTCATTCTCACTGGGAACCCTACATAATCTATCGACTTTCTCTTAGAGATCGTTGGTATTGAAGAAGGAGACCCTCTCCCTAGTCTCCGCTTGGGAAACCAAAATGCACTAATTGAGTCTAGAGCCACGAGATTCATCAAAAGATCTCATAGGAACACTTGACATGACATCGCTTGTTGTTCATCAATAAGGACACAAGTAATATATTCTAGAGTCTGATCTTAGCAATCTGCCGAACATTTATGAGAAGTTTCACGTGATCTTCGGTGATTGAATGGAAACTT
>OU343221.1:92458825-92664079 GCA_910596185.1 Chrysanthemum makinoi | reverse complement strand
TACACATAATTAAGAAGAGTATTAAAAATTAGTTCTTTATGGTCTATTTTGTCAAATAAGTGAGAAATTATCCACAAACATTTTGGTACATCTCGCCGGATATTACCCCAACTTCGCCCTAGCGCACTTTTAACTCGCCTACCATTCTTCATTCGCCCAGGATAAACAACAAGCTAAATTTCCGCGTTTAAATGTCGTCTTAAAACACGTGTATGGTGAAAAACGACTCATATGTAAAAGTTCATTTTGAAAAAAATGTGTGAAGAAGTCCAGATTGGTAAAGTACTACTAATAACACTTCAATTAAAAAATTCTATATTTATAAAGAGTTAAATGCTTAGTTATGGAATCCATAGCAAGAACTCGTACTACATAAACAAGGGTTGAAAAAACAATAAACCCAAAGTACAAGGACTTGTATACACATCACTAGACTATAAATACCAAAACCCTAAAAAGTTTAAGCAAAACCCAAGCAGCAGCCATCATCTTCTTTATTTTCCTGCAACTCTTATCTAAGGTTCGTGTTTCTTCAATCCTTACTTGTATAATTCCAATTCTATAGTTTTTATTTTCATTTTAAGCACTTTTATTTGTATCTTATAAATTGTTTGGACTCGTGGGGTGTTTGGGACTGCTTTTTCTTCTGCTTATAAGCTATACTAATAACTAATAAGCCGCTTATCAATAAGCACTCGAGAAAATAGTGTTTGGGTTTGCTTATTTTCTAGTTAAAAAATACGTGGAAGTTTAACAATTTATAGAATGACTGAGTAAAAATAAATAAATAAATAAATTTCATCCTAAATAAGCTACTTGAAAATAAACAGTTTTTTACTGATTTCAGTCCTGAAAATGATATATATTTGTAACGGGTCAAAACAGGCTGTGTTGACCCATTACATATTTTGTGCTTTTTTTTATAAAGATTTTAAAACCAAATTAGTTTTACAAAGTCATACTATAGATTTTTGAAAAAAGGGACTCAAAGCGTTTTATACAGATAATACACTTTGACTTTAAACTTGTTCCATTTTACCCATTTGAGCCGTTATTGTATTTAAAGTATATATGGGTTGAAATGCCATTTTCAACTTCTAGATAAGTGAAAGGCTTACAAGGTGTTCGGTGGCATTTTCTACCCCATATTTAGTCATCATGGTCCCCTCTACTAGTTTCCCTACAAACATGAAACAAAATCTAGCCATCAGAACTTGCAACTTCAAGACATGTAGTGTAAAAAAAAAGTAAAGTAACGCCCAATGCCGTCTTCCACGGTTATGGGTCCCAATACCGTTTCGGTGTATGGGGGAGGTTAAGATGTAGACAGCCTAAGGTAAAGAGCTGCTTCCAGTTCTACCAAAGGTAGAAAGGACCTCCGGCCTTTTGTAGGGAGTGAGGATCGCGAACCCTTGCTCTGGGTTGAGAGGCAAGGGTTTTCCAACTGATCCAACCCTACTTGTTTTCAAGACATGTAGTGTGGTACTCATAAATTGTGGAATTTGAAACCGACCAATATCTTTTGTTTCTCCCTTAAGCATTGTTGTTTGGTTTGCTACACCAGCCTTGATTAGTGTCCCGGTTAAAATCTTTTGAAACTGCAAACTTGAATTTCTGCAAGTATCCAATAATGGGATGTGTTTATATATCTGTATATAGAGATACAAAAAGGTAAACATTTAAATAAGTTCATAAGATAATATACCTCTAGAAAAGCTTCTTTTGTTGAGCCAGATCCATTAAGTTTACCACCAAGGATGTAATCGCACACATATGTAGCTCACAACACATAAGCAAACAATATGTAGAAGGCCATAATCTAAGTGACTTGAGAGGTCCTAAGGTTTGCTGCAGAAGCTTTTGAATGACACACAAATGCTTTGCTTAAAATTAAGCACTTCAAAAGTATTATAAGCAATCCCAAACACCCTCTGATGTAAGATATTGACTTGACTTTTTACATTGTTGTTGTAACAGTTTGTTCAGAGGCAAAATGTATCTTCAATTCTACATCAATGAAAACGGTGACAAGGTTTACACCACCAAGGTTTGTCTTCTTTAATAATTTGATAATTTTGTAGAGAATGTAATTTAGCCTGTTCACATTTCCAATTTGACCCACTATTTTGATGTAACTGAGTGGTCGCATCAAAGTTTATTGGTTGATGCTTAAGTATTGGTTGATTTACGTGTGTTATTTGTTGACGTGCAGAAAGAATCACCACTTGGGTTGGCCACTCAATCTGCTCATCCCGGTTAGTTATTTGTGAGATTTAACTTGTTATGCTTTTCTGTAGAAGAAACAGAGACCCATTTTTTGTTTAAATTCTAAGATCATTTGGTTTTATAATAAATTCGTCTTGTGTTTGGTCGTGTATTTTGGACGTTCTTACTTAGGTTACAGCGCCCTCTACTTGCATTAGTCAGATTTTTGTATTGGGATAAACAGAATTTGCATATGACTTGATATATATTAGGTGTTCAATTTTTAGTTTTAGATAGAAAGTTTAATTATGTGTAACAAGGGTATTTATTTATCCTATGTTTAACCTATTTTGCGAGACTTTTACTGGTAAGTTACAGGACGTTTCTACAAATGCCCTTTTTGGTCATATTGTATATTCATCACTTCTAAATACCCATATTTTGTAAACACTTGAATAATCGATTTCCTGATTATTACTCACTTTTATAAAGCGTGTATTATTAACTTTTGTTTATTTAGTATGCATTTCATTTAAATCAACTTTTCCTTTGTTTGCAGCTCGATTTTCACCCGATGACAAGTTCTCAAGGCAAAGAGTTCTCTTGAAGAAGCGTTTTGGATTGCTCCCGACACAACAACCACCCAGGAAGTATTGAGTAGCTCTCCAGTTTGCTACTTTTTAAAGTTGTCTTTATGTAATGCTTAGCTTAGTTATTACAACTTTTAGTACTACCAGTATTATCATTATCAGTCATGTGAACTTGTTTACATGCTAGTCGTTGCACACCTTTCTTCTATCCTGTGCTGGTCTTTTTAGTGAGTGTAATGGACCCGAATGCTACTTTTATATAATGAAACTGAAGGCTACCTTGAATTTTGACAACCCAGCAGCCCGAAAGCATCCAAACACCATTTGGCAGTCGTTTTTTTACACTTACAGGAATTGTTTCGCATCTTCAAAACACTTGAAAACATTTGCATGAACACACACTGCTATATGTTGAAGTGCAAAGAGACATGGCAGTAACTACCTAGCGAATTGTTGAAACAAGTTTTACGCTGCTACTTGTGACATGAATAATTCAAGTTGGTTTGCGTCTTTGTAGATGACCTGGTAAAATATATTTAAAAGAGACCATCAAACAGGCCAGCCTTCGTTCTACATTTCACGTGTTTCTCATATAAACGAACCTCGTCTGATTTGGAGTTTTGCTTATAAGAACTAAACAAATTACATACACCTGCCGCATAAATCCATGAGGCGAGTCGCGACTACAAAACATTCAAGTTACACAGCATTTGATCAAAGATCTGTATCAAAGCTACAACAATTCTTTTCATATTTTGATTCTGCTCTTAAAATCAAAGACATAGCTTAGTTAGTCGTTAATGTACAATCATTACTCCTTGATCATTTGATAAGAATCTTAGTCCTTTACCATCAAAAGAGTGAGTTCAATTGGAATTATTATAATTTGACAAACTTACAAAGCAGGGTTTTCGAAGGTGTCCATGAACAACATGGATTTTTATTGCATAGTGTAAAATCATGTCAAATATACATTTTTTTCTAAATGTATATAGTTGCAAATTTTTGTGTGACGAATCTTCTTTAGTTTTAACAAATGTAGTTCATGATCTTTAGTTTTGGGTCCGCCACTCTATTTTTGTGTTTTATATGTTTTAAAAGTTTGTTGAAGCAAATTTCATGTTGACGTGGTCGATTTTTATTTTATTTTTTTGTTATTATTATTTTTTTTCTAATGGCAATCTTTTTACAACTTTTATCACATATCTCACAATATATCTTAAAAACAGCTCCAGTGAGACTTGAACCCACAACCTGTAGGTTGGTGGATAACTCACTTACCAATAGACCATAGACGAAAGTTTGGTCTATTGTCTATTGGTAGGTGAGTTGTCCACTAACTTACAGGTTGTGGATTCAAGCCTCGCTGGAGCTATTTCTACGATGTTTACGGTTTATCTCTTTTAACTTTAAACATTCAAATAGAACACTGCTATATATTAGCTTCTTGTGTTGAAAATATTCTTGACTTAGAATACATGTTTTTCAAGCAATGACAAACCTATGTTCCTTTAACTTGACTTACGGGTATGTTATACCAATTAACAATTATTTTTTTGCTTTACCTTTTAACCTATAAAAACTGTTAGATAATTTTTTCTTTTATACACCGTATGAACATACCCAACATATTTTTCTTGCAGAAATTTATGCAGCAAACATCCAAATCATATTCCTCGGAAATTTTAAATTCTTTTATTAAAAAGACAATAGATTAAAGTATACATTTCATATGATCTTCGCATCCTAAACATGTCTGGTAACAAAGTTAACTGATACTCTATATATATGATTGTATTCTCTTGCTCACAATAAGTTACAACATCATATATGCGCCCATTGTTAGTGTATATAAGATCGTTTAACTTACTTATAACTGCCGTACCATCAGGGCCCAAAAATCCAAGATCACGCGGCGTTCAAGTATCATTAGATCTAGAGTTAGCGTATGTAAACAACTTGTCATATAAAAACTTTTTTCACTTTTTATACCGCTTTATACATGTCACGTAGCAGAATCGACAAAACTTCATTCTAGCAAGACCATAGCTAAGAAGCAAATTGTCTGGTCGCAACCCATTACGCGTAAATGTGATACAAGTTAAAAGTGATGACATACAATCAAACGAATAGGTCTCATTTCAAGAATTAGGTTGTTATATTAACATAATTATGAAGTAATAAAAATCATAATCATAACGAATTAACTCTATAAATAATAATAAATCACTACCAAAACCAACGTGGAGTGTTTGTCAATTAGCAACTTAACTTCTTGTGCATGTCTTAACTCTAAACTATGCCGGCCATGGCTGCTCTTTAATCACTTTGCGTATTTAGATTCATTATTAAAATAGTCATTCACTAATGACTATATCTTTAAGTATGTATATATTTACATCTGCATGTATACTAATACACACTCTATTTGGCCTGCAACCCCTTTAAACCTTCACTTCAAACCCTTTATTTTTTTATCTTTGTCATATCACAATTCTCTTATTAGTTCTTTTTTAAGAAAGCTAGCAAAATGAGAGCAGGTTTTGAGGTAGTTCAAGGTTCTCTTGAGTTGATACAACCCCAAGAGCAATGGGACTACAACAATACTCTTGGTGCGTATGTTAGTACATCTACGACTACTAGTTCTGTGAATGGTTTTAGTGACTATAGTTCGAAGCCGCATGTGAACTTGGAGAGGCCAAATGAGCTCTCTGAATGGGTTGAACATGTCACTAAGACGCTTATTGAAGACTTGCCTGAGTCTGAATCTAATCATGAAGAGGGTTTCCAGACGGATGCCACCATGCCAACTTATGATGATGTTTCACCTCATATGGGCGAAACAAGGCCGCGAAAGATGGCAAGGGGGAATGGACCAGACGAGACTCAGTTTGGTGATCCGAGTAATAAAGGGCTGAGTTTAATTTCAATTCTTTTTGAGTGTGCGGTTGCTATTTCGGTTGATAATTTGGGTGAGGCTCATAGGATGGTTCTTGAGTTAACCCAAATGGCTTCCCCTTATGCATCATCTTGTGGTGAGAGGGTTGTTGCTTATTTTGCTAAATCCATGACTAGTAGGGTGGTGAACTCATGGCTAGGTTTTTGCTCACCCTTGACTAACCACAAACTGATTCATGGTGCTTTTCAAGTCTTCAATAACATCTCTCCTTTTGTCAAGTTTGCTCATTTCACCTCCAACCAAGCCATTCTCGAGGCTTTTCAACGTCGAGACAGGGTCCACATAGTGGACCTTGACATCATGCAAGGTTTGCAGTGGCCAGCACTGTTCCACATCCTAGCGACACGAATGGAAGGCCCACCACATGTTAGGATGACTGGCATGGGTACTTCCATGGAACTTCTAATGGAGACTGGGAAACAACTGTCTAATTTCGCAAAACGTCTTGGGATGTTATTTGAGTTCCATCCTGTGGCAAAGAAATTTGGGGACATAACGGATTTATCCATGTTACAAATCCGAAGAGGGGATGCATTAGCAATACACTGGCTCCAACATTCACTTTATGATGCCACAGGGACGGACTGGAAGACTATGAGACTCCTCCAAGAACTCAACCCTCGAATAATTACCTTAGTCGAACAAGACATATCTCACGGAGGTTCATTCTTAGACCGATTTGTTGGTTCTCTTCATTACTACTCTGCCATCTTTGATTCTCTTGGTGCATTCCTCCCTAATGATGACAACAGCCGACATCGTGTTGAACACTCATTAATCCATAGAGAAATCAACAACGTGCTTGCGGTTGGTGGTCCAGGGAGGAGTGGGGAGGACAAATTTAAGGTTTGGAGACATGAACTCGGTAGAAACGGATTCTTGCAAGTGCCAATGAGTAGTAACTCATTAGCACAAGCACAATTGATACTTAACATGTTTCCACCAACACATGGTTATAGTTTAGTCCAAGTAGATGGGACACTTAGGTTAGGATGGAAAGAGACTGCTTTGTACACTGCTTCTGCTTGGACTTGTCATGTTTCAAGATAAAGAAGTATAATCTTGTCGAAAATTCATCTTGATTTAACATTTGATTTGTTACGCAGTTTTAATCTATAGTTTTATACCTCATATATACTGTATTATATTGTAATAGCTAACATGGTTATTAGTTTATATATTTTTGGGACATAGGCACATAAAAAGTTATGATAGAGACCATTTAGTAGAACTCCAAATATTAGATTACCAACTCCAACCGCAACGTAATTCTTATCTATGTGTGTTTATCTTCATTTGGAAATTCTTATCTATGTGTGTTTATTTTCATTAGGAAATTCTTATCTACGTGTGTTTATTTTCATTTGAAACTTAAGCAATATGAGAAACTGCATCTCATTTGTACATACATGGTTGAGTCATTAAGGTGAGATACCATATAAACCCACTACAAGTCTTAGAAAATAACTTAATTCAAAATACTTGATAGCATAGCGATAAATTTATAAAAAACTTCTACCTCGACATGCAATGGATCGAATCGTAGACAGTCATGTGAAATCCAATCCAAAACCGTAGAATCAAGTGAAATCCAATCCATGAAAAAACATTGATCTATGGACAACATAATTGCGGTAAAGTTCGTAATGCTGGAGATTTTGAAAACAGCAATGTGCAGAACACATGAAAAAAAACATCATTAAGTGGAACCAAAATATATTCTGAAGTAATGTCTCGTAGTTTTATAAACTAATGAGTTCAACCTTATTATTATAGTGAAACTAGTATATGATTCTGTCGTCGTAATCATATTTTAAAGATCATAATTAAACATAATAGACATGATATGTAAGCTCATATAGGTAAACATATATAGTAGACACGATATGTAGGTTCATATAAAATTTTAACATCAAAAGATTGTCTAACCATCATAACCTAATTATAACATAATATGAATAATTAGATATTAAGCTTGATATTTCCAGTGGACTTTCAGATCCAAAGAGCAATCTGTCCCCTTAATAGTTTCATGGCTGCTATCTTTGGGTTGCGACTTGAATGTGCGAGAGTCCTGAAAGAGCACTTCCTCAGAATCAGCATACACTAACTTTACGTTAATTATTAGGGAGCCATTCAAGGGTACATCCAACATAGTTCTCTTCAGCTTAATTTCTCCATCCTCTAAAACAAAAGGAAGATCGGATTCAAAGAGTAATGCCACGTATGAAGCATGCATTGGACGACGTCCATAAGGAAAGTCAGATCCATAATACGAATATATATGTCCACGAACTTGACGAGGAGTCTTCGTAAGAGGTTAACCGGTTCGGTTTTTGATCCGGTCAAAACCGAACCGGTTTGGGTCAACGGCCAAAAAAACCGGTCGGGCCGGTTAACCGGTCCGGTTTCGAACCGGCTGTGAAGCTGGAAAAACTCAACGGTCCAAACCGGTTTGGGCTCGGTTGGAACGGTCTAGACCGGTTCTTTCCGGTTTTAGCGGTTCTAGTTTTTTTTTTTTTTTTTTTTTTTTTTAGTTTGTAATCGTTTTCTTGTTTCGTGTATTAATAAACTAGAACTTTTATTGTTTCGTGTATTAATAAACTAGAACTTTTATTTAATAGAACGGATCGGAGAATACATGATACATCACACATTACATATAAACTTAAAACACAACACATAATAACTTAAACATAAATCATCGATAACTTGATACGATACTCAACGTCAACTCGAGATCTCGAATCAGGCATCAATTGCAGGTGCTTGGCGGCAATACTTCGTGTTGAACCTCACGGCACGCCGGAAGTGGGTTTGAATAAACATAAACAATACTTACATTGAGCCATTCGCTTGCCATCCGACATTTACGTAGTTGTAGAGCCCAAACTTTGGGATTACCGTTTGCGGTCCACCGGAAATAACGAACAATAACGGTGGCAGGTGGCGGGCGGTGAGGATCGACCATTAATTAAATGCTTCGATTTTTATTTTTTAGAGTGTAATTTAAATTGTATAAAAGTTGCAAAAAATAAAAACACAATATATTTATTTATACTATTCTTACAATGGCAAACTTGTAAATATTAAAAAAAAAATCAAATTTTGAAAGTTTACCCGCCTTCCCGCTCAAAAAAATACAAAATTTAAAATTTTAAAATTTGAATATTGGACCGGTTTTAACTGGTTTTGGACCGGTTCTTAACCGGTTTTTAACCGGTTAACCGGTTCGGTTTCAAAATTTTGAATTTTTAAAAATTGCCGCCTAGATACAAAATTCAAAATTTCAAAAGTTTGAACCGGTTAACCGGTTTCATTTTAAAAATTTTTTGCCGCCTAGTTAAAAAATTCAAATTTTTAAAACATATAACCGGTTTGAACGGTTTGTAACATTTTAACGGTTAACCGGATTTTTTGTTTTTCAACATTATTCAAACTTACACTGAATAAACTTCAACTTTTATTTATAACATCGGAAATACATAAACGAAAAGTAAATACATAAACTTAATAGAAATACATCAAAGGAAATACATAAACTTAAAACATAATACATCAAAGGAAATACATAAACTAATAGTTGTCATCGGATCCCCTACTTCTGCGGTACGCATCTTGCCTTAGTTCTTCATCGGAAAGCATCTCGATTTCACCCGCTTGTGCCTCTTCCACGTAGACCTCCCCTTCGAAGTCTACGGCATCATCAAGACTACTTTTATGTTGCACTCGCTTCATTGCGTCCAAGTGATCTTTCAAACCCATACACATCTCCGAAGAAGCCGGTGTGAGTCTGTTTCTCAGATTGATAAAACCCTTCCACTTGTTGAAAAGCGGATTCGAAGCTACAAGTAGCTTGTACACTTAGTACATCACGAGCCATTCGGGAGAGCGGAAACATTGTTTCCTTTGCTTTCCAAAACGCCAACACATCAAAGTTTTCAACTTGTTCAGCCGGAATATGTGAGATAAAATCGGTTGTGATATATCTTTCATATTCACTGTTCGCTAAACCATCATTTCTTAATCGTTTGTTGGGATTTTCTCTTATCTTTTTATGCAAAGCAAGTATCGGATTCCCTCTAAAAGCCCTTGATGATGATGAAGAAGACTCCGTCACAGTAGGAGGTGGGTTGCCATACTTTTTAAAATAATATTGCCACAAACTTTTAAAAGAATGGCCAAAGGACTCTTTTGCATCATTAGCATAGTTCGGGTTTGACGCGAAACAACCCAAATCACTCACAATCGAGTCAATAAGAACCTCCACCCCGTTTACATTATAACATGGATTTAATGCGGCCGCACAAGTAATTAACGGTGGCAAAGTTTTAAAATATTTCAACAGCTTTTCTTTCATCCCGGAAACCATGCTAGTATAAACACCACCATTAAATTCAAATGCGGCGATTTGTGAAGACATCAAGAATAGTTGCTCGAGTACCAAATGAGCCGTTGGATAATAAACCCCCGACAATGGCAAATTATGAGGAGCGGCCCAAACATCGGTTGTTAAATTAACACAAGCATCCATATTTAAAAAAGTATTTTTTAAATCTTGCTTAGCCGTTTTCCACATTTTCATAGCATCGCGTTTAAGAGTCATACGACTTACATGATGGTACTGCGGTTGCATATAATTCGGGTACACCTCCGTCGTCCCATCGTGGTCATAGTGGTTGAACGGAAAACCCGCTTGAATCACCAAACCGGCCAATTTTTCACGGAGTAAATCATGATCGTATGCAAAAATAGTCCTGTCTCGAGCCATGGACGATTGGCCCGGAACCGATTTGAGTGCCTTGCAATACTTTTGTTTGATGTGAGCCCTCAACGTCGAGTTGGAACCGCTAGACAATATACTCAAGCAATATTTGCATTGAGCCTTTTTCTTACCGTCCGACATTAGGACGTAGTTGAAGTGTTCCCATGGATCTTTTACACGGTCACACGGTAAAACTTTCAAAACCGTCGCTGCACTTGTTGAACCAGCTTCGGTGTTGGTGGTGTTGTTGGCTTGGTTTAAAATTGCGTTTTGCGATCCGATGCGCTCAACATCCCAAAGGGCGATGCGAGATGCGTGATGCGATTGCGAGCGCAATTTAGACGCGATGCGTTTATTATTGAAAAGATAAAAAAAAAATATATATATATATATATATATATATATATATATATATATATATACACATATATATATATACATATTATATTTTTACCAAGAACCAAGTAAATGCAATAAACTTATAAATAAATCACTAACATCTTTAAATTCGGCCAATAATCCATTTAATAAACCATCTAGCCATAATTATGTGACTCGTGGTTCTGAAATATATGTCATAGACTCGTGGTTCTGAAATTCATTTATGTCATGATGTTAGACTCCATTCTACAAATATACAAATATAAATAATATGATGTTAAAATATATTAAAATTATACTTACGAGTTACAAGTTATATCCGTAACAAAGAATCATAAAGTTTAGTCAAAGTTGAGCAACATATGAGTTCTAGCGTTGAATTAAAGAAATTAACTCACTTTGTACCTAATGATATAGCATATGTGATTATTGTAATCAAAGAAGAACATATGAGTTTACAACTTGAATTACACAACACGAAGAAGAAAACTATTCCATAATGCATTAAAGTAAAGAATGTACTCACTTTGTAGAATCAGTCGCACGACTAGGAGCTTAAATGAAATAAAAATAAGGTAATTTGGATGAAGAGCAAGAACTAAGGTCCTCATTAAAATAGTTGGGCTTCATAAAAATGCTTTTATTTTTACATATCATGCCAAATTTCAAATTGCGCTAATTGCGACTGTTGCTAGCATTACACAATTGCGATAAAATGCGGTCAATTGCGAGTGCAATCTGAGATGGCATTAGGTACCATGATGCGAAATTTCAAATGCAATGCAATGATGCGTGCAATTTGCGCAATGATGCACGCATTTTTAAACCAAGGTTGTTGGTGTTTGAACTTTCCATTAGTGTTTAGTGAAATACTTTCGGTTTTGATTTTTTTGGAGTGTTTTTTGATTGCTTGAAAGTGGTAATTAACCAAATACATAACACATCTATTTATACTAACATTTGTATGGCAAAATGGTAATTTTGAAAAAATATTTAATAATATCCATACACGCTCCTCTCTTTCAAAATTTCAAATTCAAAAGTTTAAAACTCAAAAAATCACAAAACCGCCTAGACCAAAAAACCGGTTCCAAACGGTTAACCGAACGGTTTGGTTATTCGGTTAATAAAAACGGTCTCCAAACGGTTGTTTTTCAAAACCTAAACGGTTCCAAACCGGCGGTTTGGATAAAACCGGACGGTTTGGGTCAAAACCGGTTTTGACCGGTTAGGTTTTTCGGTTTCTTTTCGGCTACGGTTCGGTTAACCGGTTTTTTTGTGCACCTCTATCAGTATCCACTGCATCTTTTAATAAAATTTAATGCATCTGTGTACTCCCATCCTCCCTTTCAACAGAAAAACAACCACACTTGCCATCTATTTGCTCTTCCCAAATATCTGATGTGTCTAATTCAATCTTGCAATTGCAAATTTCGAAACATTTATCCTTTCTCTCAGCAGTAACATTGAGTTCCATCCAAATACCGATAGAAGAGAATGGAACTAGCACGAGCTCGGGATTCCCAAGGTATAAAATCCCTTCTGCGAATGTCTATGGCATCACACCAATCATCCTTGAATAAAGAAACATAAGCAAAATCAGGCTCGGATGTGTGAGACCCAACTGGTAGTAACCCGTGCTTATCAGATACTGCAATGAGCCCAAACAGCTTACCCTATTCAAATTCAAACTTCTGTTGTAATAGAGGGAATACCGAAAATAGCTCAAACCGAGAATTTCTGGGTGGACCCCTCATGAAAATCAAAACAAGCACCACAAATTAACAAAAAAAACTACAACTGTAATAACTTAAATTGTGTTGAACAATAAACAAGAATTCTGCAATAGAGATTGAGGACTAAGAAATTGGTTGATTTTCAATAGTTGTAACTAAGTTGATGCAGAGGAGGCAAAGTTCTGAGTTGAGCATAGATCTTAAGATCTATGCTGAAATTCATTCTTAAAGTTTTTGCAGTGAAGATCTATTAGCTTTGTATACAAGCTAATTAAGTAGCTTAAATAGTCTAATTTGTTTAGGGTTGAAACTCAGTTTTTATTAAAATCAATAAATGAATTACCCAACTTGGGAACTCAATTATCTTCTTGTTATTTGGCCATTACAATCCGACATTATTTGGTATCAGAGCTCTAGGTACTAATGGCCGAACGAAAGCGTGGACACCATTCGGGTAGCCGTAGAACCGCCAAAGCACGCAACGGATTTGAACCGCGTGATCTACATCACGTGGAGATCGAACGCCTCCAACAACGAATCCAAGAACTTGAACTCCAACAGGAAGATCAATGGTCGCCCGAACAAACATGGGAAACCGAAGATGAGGGAAACCCTTTTAGTTACGTTCACGGTCGACGAGATCGCCGTGGAGTTGATCGTCAGGAAGACCCCTTATGTAGTCTCGGGTTACGAGTTGAGATACCTGAGTTCATCGGTAAGAGTCACCCGGATGTTTTATAGTTTGGTTAAGCACAGTTGAGCGTATCTTTAATTTGCGGGATGAGCCCGAATAATTCAAGGTTAAAGTGGTAGCTATGAAACTTCGTCAACATGCCTCGTTGAGGTGGGATCATGTAAAGAAACAACGTTATTTGGCGGGTAAGTATGGGAAAAGATGAAAAAATTGATGAAGGAGAAGTTTTTGCCTGTAAATGAGTTTGGTATCGGAGCTCTCGGTACTAATGGCCGAACGAAAGCGTGGACACCATTCGGGTAGCCGCAGAACCGCCGAAGTAGGCAACAAATTTGAACCGCGTGATCCGCATCACATGGAGATCGAACGCCTCCAACAACGAATCCAAGAACTTGAACTCCAACAGGAAGATCAAAGGTCGCTCGAACAAACATGGGAAACCCAAGATGAGGGAAACCCTTTTAGTTACGTTCGCGGTCGACGAGATCGCCGTGGAGTTGATCATCGGGAAGACCCCTTACATAGTCTCGGGTTACGAGTTGAGATACATGAGTTCATCGGTAAGATTCACCCGGATGTTTTATAGTTTGGTTAAGCACAGTTGAGCGTATCTTTGATTTGCAGGATGTGCCCGAAAAATTCAAGGTTAAAGTGGTAGCTATGAAACTTCGTCAACATGGCTCGTTGTGGTGGGATCATGAAAAGAAACAATGTTATTTGGCGGGTAAGTATGGGAAGATATGAAAAAATTGATGAAGGAGAAGTTTTGCCTGTTAATGAGTTTGACCGGTTACGTATGCAGTGTGATGCAAACGAAGAGGAAGAGCAAGTCGTTGCTAGGTTTTTGGGGGTTTTGCGTCCTGAGATCGCTGATGTGGTGAGTCTTCAACCTTACTTAACTTACACGGATGTGTGTCATTTAGCCCTCAAGGTTAAGAAGCAACAAAAGAATAAAGGAAATACAAGTACTAGTAGGTTGTAACACCCCCAAAGATCAACATAGTAGCGGAAGGCTAATTGGGTGTTACTTGAGGCTGATCACAGTCAATAATCATAGTAAACGAATCAAAAGAGACGTTTTAAGAAAAGTTGTTATCATTCAAGAAAAACTCATAGTTTGTTACAAAATACTTCCCAATTGTTTTAGATGATACACAAAAGACTGATCATGAGTTTGTGAGAAATGCTAATGTTAAGTTTACACCACAAATAAAAGGTCTTGCATTGCCCTCTCCATGCCATTGATATGATCTTCAATGATTACCTGAGATAACATGCTTAAAAGGTCAACAAAAATGTTAAGTGAATTCATAGGTTTATAGTTAATCAGTTTGAACACAAGAACATGAACATGATAATTGTAATCTAACAACTTATCATAAAGAAAATAACAGATTATTATGCGCTAAGCTCATGCAACCAATACTCAACTGCATACACCGATTACTAGTGTACGTAACAGTTTGCCCTCAAAGTGGTAATAGCCAATAACCTAATGCAATTCAAATATGGTGCGCCCCGGTTATTTCCGATAACCAAGACGGGGTCGTTACTCCCCATAGTACTATTCATGATATCTGTGTCCACTCGCAAGTGACTAATGGTTCATGATGCAGGGGTCTATCGGCTAAATACTTAGGCAATTCCAATAATCAAGTAGCGAACAGTTATAAAAACCTTGTGTTCTAGTTTAGAGCATGTATCTCCCTCGCGGGGTTTGTAAATATAAGTAAATGCGAGGCTATGAACTCACCTTAACGAAAATGAACAAGCACAAAGAGATCAAGTACGATATAGCTGAGGTTCCAACCCGGAACCTAAGAACGAGATGGCAAGTCTCAGAATATGATAAACCTTTGGTTCACGACCAAAATGATAGAGCATTGAATATACCATTCAATAGAGCATTGAATATACAATTCAATAGAGCGATATTAGTGTTGGTTTTACTTGTGTGGATAGTGCTTAATGTTTTAAGTTCAAAATACGCGCTATATCGACTTAGTTTGATATTCATCAAAAGTTCACACTTATATATAAGTGAAATGTTTCCCGTTGTCGATTTATGAAAATGACGATGTTATCAAGTGTTTTAGTTTATTTACTTTCAAGGTATGTGATAACGCTACACACGTCGTTTGGGGTCAAAGGAACTTCCTTTTCGTCGAGCAAGTTTTTCAACACCCTAGGCAGTGAACCTAATCGTTGCAGTGTAGTATTAGGGTAAGACACGGGAATTGATATCGTTCTCTAGGGGAATAGGAATGCTAGTGAGAAGTTACTACGCTAAGGTTGGGGTTGAGGAAGATTATTTTTTTTATCTTTTTATATTTTTTTAGGAAATGGAAAGGTACGAATCTCGGGGTTTGGATTTGGGGGTTGGTATTTCTACCGATTACTCTACTATTATCTATTCTAATTAACTAAGCTAAGGGATAGTCTATGTCTAATTATTGTGTGCTCGTATGATGATTTAAAGATGTGTTTACTTAGGTTTTATTACTCCTTAATTATCTCCTATTGATGGTTGAATTTTCACGTCCTTATTCTTAATCGCGTTGTGTGTCTAAGGTCGTCGGGTATGCGTTTATCCCTAACTCTTTGAAACTACCAAAGGTTAATGCCTACAAAATCTCTAGGATTTATAAACTTAACTCTAAGGTACTCTTCGGATGGTTTAGCCTACAATGACTCTAGGTACTATAAGCTAAGGTTCACAAAGATTAATCAAGCATTAACTACACAACGGATGACCTATCGCAATACTAGATCATTAACAATTAAGATAAGAGACAACCAATCAATATTCAATAATTAAGTTTCATATTCCCTAAGCAAACACACAAGTAAATTAGCCGGACATGGGAAACATGCAAGCATACACACAATCAAATGAAAACATAATTAAATTAATGAAGTAAAACACTTATCTTGATGTAAGATAGGGTATAGAACCCTAAAATACTGTACAAGACAACCTTGGTTCGGTTTAGGTTTTACTCCAAAAGACTACACACGAAAACTAAAAATTGATTCTATATATAAGATTACACATGCGGCGGCGTCACCTTTGATTTGTGGCCGTCGGGCGCCGTTATTAGGGTTTCGTCTTGGCCGCGTTAGTCTTGCGGCGGCGTCACCTTGCTTGTGACGCCGTCTCCTTTAATCTCGGCGTTATGCGGATCAAATCTAGGCGTGCGAGTTGCGACGCCCTACTCTTTTAAAACACGCGGCGTCACTTGTAAATGAGCAATTTAGCTCTTGGCCGTCACAAAGTTGTCCGCGGCGTCCTAGGTTGTGCTGGCGTCCCTTTAGTTCAAGACTGAGTGTCTCGATTCTTGACTTTGGCCATTTTCTTGTATATTGCGCCTTTTCGTCCAAATAAGTGTCATTCCAACATTTTGCCTTCAAGATACCTAAAAAGTGAAAAAGAACGATATTAAGTAATAAAGGATACAAAAGTGATCAAATAAGGGCTTAAACGACCCCTCAAAAAGCTACATTTTAAAACCTTATCAAATATCCCTACACTTGGTATTTGCTTGTCCTCAAGCAAATGTGCTTTTAGCCAATTAATTTATAAGTTAGGGGTCATGAAGCATTGGTTTAAAACAATTCACAACACATATAAGCCCCGCAAAAGTCATAACAAGCACGGAAATTACATACTAGCACCTCACATGGGGTGTTTGGATGCTTACATCTCTCGGGTAACAAGTTGGAAATGGAAGATAAACAATCATTAACCGGTCCTAGTACATAGATTACCATAAGCTTGAGACTAGATCAAACCTCCATCGCTTTGGCGTAAGCAACTAGGAAAGACTATACAAGAGGTCTTTTAAAGGGTTGTAATGATAGGCTTACGGTAGGGAAACAAAGGGTTTGGTGGGATAGGCTATTTAGTAGTGGCAAGTCAAAAATCTTTATGTTACAAGCATGCGAAGAATGGCGTTGGTAAGCCAAGACTCGACACTCTAAACTCTAGATAACTGAAACAAACAAACATAAATTTAAAGATAGATGTAGGATGGTAGCCCGTATGTTTTTTCATTTTTTTTACACTATTTTTTTTCTATTTTTTTTTTTTGATTTTTTTCATACACTTTTACTCTACCATCCTCTACGATAACATCAAAATAGTAGGGATTTATAGGCACATCCCTACACTTGAGTTTTTATTACTCTAACACTAATTTGACCCGAATTGAAAAGATCAAAACACTTGGAGTATATTATTACGCAAATAAAGGGAATTTGAATTTAACGTTCCCTTCCTGTCATTTTATAAAATTTAACTTTTCCCATGAGTCCCAATCGTCCCAAAGCGTGTACAAAGGATATGACTCGACTTAGCAACTTATGCAAGCAACTAGATAATTGAACTAAGGGTTTAGTATGATAACAAAAATGCACTAAAAGTGAGTGCATACAAGGTTGGCTAAAGATTTGGGTGTACATTTGGGGGTGGATTGTAAACAATGCTCTTCATTGATATTTCGGAAAACGAAACATCACGAGAACCGCGAAAAGGATAGGCTCTGAGGGGTTAACTAGGGGTATCGTGTACTAAAGATGAGTACAACGCAAGGGTGTGGGGAATTACTCAACCGATGTGGAAGAAGTAATTATATTACAGGTATCAAACAAGGGTTATCCTAATGCCTCTTATCATTTAGTTATTCCTAACTACACAAGTGTAGTCTTACTAGCGATCTCGGGATGCATCACAAAACAAGTTCTAGAATCTATTATACTACCGGTTCACACTCTAAGCATTAAAGATGAATGCTTTAATTCCTACTAATCTAAGGGTGATCCTCACATTTTGGGTGGAATTTAAGTGGTAAAGGGTTTTTGTGCTAGTCATATAACTTCCTATCCATGAGACGCTTTATTAAGACTAATGGCCCACTCCTATATGTCATGAAAATTTTTAAATTTGGTGCCAAAATTACCTAACCGACATTTTCTCATGGTTTATTACACAAATGCAATTGGACAAAGCAAATAATCAAGGATAAGCATAGTTTCAAAGTTCCCATTTTATTTTCCCTCCCTACACTTAAACTGAACATTGTCCCCAATGTTCCCGAAAATATCAAAGTTATGATAATGGAAGGTAATTAAAAACGAAAGAAACTAGTACTCCCCTTATTAGCTCAGTAGGATCCGTGTGAAGTAGTGGTTAAATCTTTCTTCAAGAAGAATGTATGCGTGAAAATCTCCTTCCAATCTTATGTATCTTCTTCTTGATAAATAAAACCTGCACACTTGAAGAAAACACACAACCCAAAGCATCAAACCGAACAAAGAAAAATCACAACAAGATGTAGTTCCAGACTTAAATAAGATATAATGCTTGTGGAATGGATGTTTACAGATTTTCTGGAAAATTAAGACCTGGAAAATTCCAAAAATTTATATGTAGCACAGAAAATGAGAGAAAGTAAGATAAGTTGTTTCTGCTCCTCCTCTTCAAAATGTGAAGATCGGTGGGATCACCCTGGTTACATGCATCCTAAGGATGCCAACCGGACCCTCTCAGGACGGCACGGAAATGAGCACGTTCCATGGTATGCCATCGGGGTGGGCTTTGAACCGGCCATTTTCTTCAATAGGCCCCTTTGACGATCAATCTGAGATTGCGGTGGGGGAGATGGTACAAATGGTCTTTAGTGCCATGGAAGAGGTTTGAACGGGTCGTTAGATCGGCGCCGTCAGTTATCTTAACAGGGTATGCGATTTTCTGGAAAATTTATATCTTTAGAATATGGAAAAATTCCTGCAAAACATCCATTATGACTCGATACAAGCATTTGACTCTAACAAACACACATATATATCTTTTTCAAGAATTGTAATTCTCATGTTCACGTTCTTTTCTAAAACGTTTGTAATCCTCCCTACACTTATCCCTTTTGTAAAATACCTTTATATGTAATTAAAACGAGGTTAAAGACAAAATAAAGCATTTTCACAAATTCAAACATGAGAATAAACAATCAATAAAAAGATATATGACACACAAACAAGCAAACAATTAAGCATGAGTTGCCTCCCACGAAGCGCTTTTCTTTATTTATGAGGCTTGTAGCTAGACTTCGAGTCGGTGCCCCTACGTGACTTCATTGTCGTCCTTCTTTTCTTCCACTAAGCCTTCATCATAAGGTTGTAGACGTTGTATGCCCACCGTGAATTCTCTTCCAACATCGTCTATTATGATAACGATTTTATTTTTTAGATTAGTTTCTTTCACCGTATAAGGTCCAAACCATCTTGGCTTATTCCTTCCCCATAATGTTTTTATTCTTGATTTATACAAAATAATCTTTTCTCAATTCAAAAATTCCTTAGGGTTCTTTTGAGTTTGTGGTATTGTGGTATAGTTATTTCCTATCTTTTTATCACGTTTCCACAATGTCGCATTTAACCCTTGAACCATGAATTCTCTAAGCCCTTTTTCCCATTCAGCCATTTTCTTCTTAACGGCATTATTGGAGACCTGCGAATTCTTATCTTTTACCTTCTCCATAATCTTCAAAGGATATCTCAGAACAATAGGTATCCTAACTTGTCCTTTTCCACTTTTGAGTATCATAATCCCTTCACCGCATTTGATGGTTTCCTTGGCGGTGGTCGAGAAAAGTGTTCCAGGATTAATGGCAGGTTTTTATCTTCCTCAATGTCTACAATTGCGAAGTCCACCGGATAGAAAATATTGGCAATCTCAACTAAGACATCCTCCGCTATTCCTATGGGATAAACATATGAATGATTTGCTAAGGAAAGTCTAAGATTGGTCTTGGTCGGCTCCTCCTTAGTCAACTTATTATAGACTGACAATGGCATTATGTTTACATCGGATCCCTGGTCGGCCAAGGCATTTAGGTTCTCTAAGTCACCTATGCTACATGAAATTACAAAAGTTCGAGATCTCTTGCTTCTTAGTTCTGGCTTTCGAGAATCGACTCGTACATAGGTCCAATAGGCATGGTGTCATACTCTTCCTCTCCTATTTCACCTAAGAGGGCTTTCCTAAGAACATCATTACACCTAAAGTTTTTCACTTGGTTAACGATTGTTTTCTTATTGATCTTATGCTTAAGGTAATGCTTGATGAATTTGGGTTCATCATCAGTCCGGACCTCATTCTTATCCTTACTATCCTTGCTGCTCTCAGGCTCCTTCTTCTTAACTGCTCCATCCTTATCGGAAGCAATGGAAATGGCATTAACAGACAAAGTGGGGATGGCGTGCCCATCGTTCCTCACTAGCACCTTCTCGGGAATCTTCGTCTTAGTGTACTCCTTCACTAAGTCCATCATCTCCGCCATTTTTTTCTGTATTTCATCCCTTTGTCCATTGAAGGCTTTTATGAGGGTGTCGAGCTTGGTTGTCATCTCGCTTTGTCGTTGCTTGAAATCGGCTTCAAGTTGCGTCAATCGAGCTTCTTGAGATGACTTGAATTTGGACACCATTCCCTCAACACTAGTGGAAGTTCCGGTGTTTGGAGGGTTGTTGTAGGATTTTCCTAAGTTATTTGGCTCGAGCTTAGGAGTCTCATAGGAGCTCATTAGGAAATGACTTGATCTTCAAGTTCGAGCATCCTACGATTGGAAGGTTGTGAGTCAATGGGAGGCAAAGAGACTGCCTTATTAGTTTTGGACAACTCACGGGGGTCATTCCAACACATATTTTCATAGAGGGCAAGGTCCTATTGCCCCACTATGATTCTTCCACGGTGAGTTTACTAAGTTTACCACCGACCGCTTGGTCGATGGATTTCTTAGTTGAGAAGTTGACACGATTGTAAAAGATTTGGACTAGAAGCCAAAGATCAATACCGTGATGTGGGACTTTGTGGAGCAAGTCCTTAAATCGAGTCCATGCCTCGTACAGAGTTTCGCCTTGACGTTGTTGGAACATCAAGATGTCATTCCTAAGTTTGGTGGTTCTCTCCAGTGGGAAAAATTGAAGAGGAAACGAGTGGTGAGATCATCCCAGCTTGAGATGGATCCGGCAGAAAGTCGGTCAAGCCAATTACTAGCTTGGTCCCGTAGAGAGAATTAGAAGAGACGCAAACGCGTGCTCCCGAGTGATAGCATCGAGGTCGATGGAATCGACGATTTTAAGGAAATCCTTAAGATGCTGATAAGGATCTTCGGAACGAAGTCCATGGAATGCACATCCGTTTTGCACCAAGCGGTTGGTGTCGGATCTCAGGGCCGTAGTTTGGGCTTGGTCAGGAAGCTCAATGGTGTTTCTATAGCCTAGGTGGCTTGGTCTTGAGTATTCACCAAGAGTACGGCCTCTTGGCGGGTCATTTGGTGGTAGGTTGATGAATGGTGGTTGGTTATCACCTTCCATGATGAAAAGTGATGGGGTTACGAACAAAGGTCACGAAGAAGGGGGATAGACTACGAGGACGCTAAAAATTGGGAAAAACACTTGATAGAATCAAGCAAGGAAACCTAAACGAGGTGGACTCCTAAATAGCTATTCTATTCCCGGGCCCGCCAAAACTTGATAACGCTACACGCGTCGTTCGGGGTCAAAGGAACTTCCTTTTCGTCGAGCAAGTTTTCAACACCTAGGCAGTGAACCTAATCGTTGTAGTGTAGTATTAGGGTAAGCCACGAGAATTGATATCGTTCTCTAGGGGAATAGGAATGCTAGTGAGAAGTTACTACGCTAAGGTTGGGGTTGAGGAAGATTATTTTTTTTAATCTTTTTATACTTTTTTAGGAAATGGAAAGGTACGTATCTCGGGGTTTGGATTTGGGGGTTGGTATTTCTACCGATTACTTTACTATTATCTATTCTAATTAACTAAGCTAAGGGGTAGTCTATGTCTAATTATTGTGTGCTCGTATGATGATTTAAAGATGTGTTTACTTAGGTTTTATTACTCCTTAATTATCTCCTATTGACGGTTGAATTGTCACGTCCTTATTCTTAATCGCGTTGTGTGTTTAAGGTCGTAGGGTATGCGTTTATCCCTGACTCTTTGAAACTACCAAAGGTTATTGCCTACAAAATCTCTAGGATTTATAAACTTAACTCTAAGGTACTCTTCGGATGGTTTAGCCTACAATGACTCTAGGTACTATAAGCTAAGGTTCACAAAGATTAATCAAGCATTAACTACACAACGGATGACCTATCACAATACTAGATCATTAACAATTAAGATAAGAGACAACCAATCAATATTCAATAATTAAGTTTCATATTCCCTAAGTAAACACACAAGTAAATTAGCCGGACATGGGAAATATGCAAGCATACACACAATCAAATGAAGACATAATTAAATTAATGAAGTAAAACACTTATCTTGATGTAAGATAGTGTATAGAACCCTTAAATACTGTATAAGACAGCCTTAGTTCGGTTTAGGTTTTTACTCCAAAAGACTACACACTGAAAACTAAAAAATTCGGATCCTATATATAAGATTACACATGCGACGGCGTCACCCTTTGATTTGTGACGCCGTCGGGCCGCCGTTATTAGGGTTTCGTCTTGGCCACGTTAGTCTTGCGACGGCGTCACCTCGCTTGTGACGCCGTCTCCTTCAGTCTCTGACATCGTTTGGATCAAATCTAGGCCGTCTGAGTTGCGACGCCCTACTCTTTTAAAACACGGCGTCACTTGTAAATGAGCAATTTGGATACTGAGCTGTCACAAAAGTTGTCCGACGGCGTCACTAGTTTGTGCCTGACGCCGTCCCCTTCAGTTCCAGTAGCCTGAGTGTCTCGATTCTTGACTTTGTCTATTTTCTTCGTACATTCGCGCCTTTTCGTCCAAATAAGTGTCATTCCAGCATTTTGCCTTCAAGATACCTAAAAAGTGAAAAGGAACGATATTAAGTAATAACGGATACAAAAGTGATCAAATAAGGGCTTAAACGACCCCTCAAAAAGGTACATTTTAAAACCTTATCAGTGTGTCGATATCGATTAACGATTTCATATTATTATATACTTACAATTATATATATAAGTTTAGTTAAATATTGACGTAATAATCCTCGTTATAAACTTTAGGTCATCAAAATACTTGTTTTCATGAATTCGTTATAAGTTTACAAGTTTTCTAAACATTTTCTCAAATTTACACTTTTTACCCTCAAGTTACAAAATGTACAAGTTTGGCCCCTAAACTTTGGAAAAATGACACTTTGTACCCAAAAGTATTTCATACTCAAAATTTACAGTTTTAGTCCCTCTATAAAACCGTTTTTTATGAAAGTATTCCAAAAATTACATTTTACAATTTTGGTCCCCCAAGTTTCAAAATTTCCATTTTGACACCAAAACTTTTATTTCCTTTTTAAACTAAGTTTTCCTTATTTACAAAACATACCCTATACTTTTACCATGCATGTGATATACGTACAAAACACCCTTTAACTTTCCATGATTTACATAATATACCCTAGACTTTCCATGTATACATTATAACGTCTAAAACAACCTTTAACTTTCGAAATCTTTCAATTTTAACCCGAAAACCAAATGTTTTGCAAGCTTAGTCCCCAAAACCTATTTCGACCTAGTAACCTTTTCAACATTCACAAAAGCTTATAACTAGCTTATTTTAGCTTATAAACTTATTATTATTGACTTTGGGCCGATTAACTGTCTTGGGGCCGTGAGTTTTGTGTCGTTTGGGCCTTAAGGCCCAACGTGGGAATCCGATTGGTTTAGGACTTAACGAAACATGGGGAAGGGTTTAGAGGGCTTCATTAGGTCGATTATTAGTGTTATAAACACAGTGTTAATTGTACGTAAGGTTTCATTCGCCAAATATAAATTATACGTGACATAAGGTTTACATAAAAGTGGCAACGAGGGTTTGGGTTCTCAAATAAAAACGTGTAATGATGTTTAAGTCGCATGTTATGAATTTTGGTTGCCAAAAACATGTATTACTTGTTTTCTTAGTGTGTTAGTGTCTCGTTAGCTTACAAAACGTTTTATATGCTTGATCTTTATGGTGCACATAACATTTATACGTGTGATATGAAAAAGGAAAATGATGAGAGTGAATTAAAACGAGTTAAAGAAACTTACGAAACCCTAGAAGGTGGTGATGAACTCGAAAGAAGAGTGGATGAACGTGACCAATGAATCCAAAATTACCCCTCGCTCCTTAATACCAAACGAATGATCAAAACACTTTGCGTTTTTGTTTTCTCTCTTGCCCAATTTCTCCACAGTGGACGATTTGTGTTAATGTTTGTGTAAGATGTAAGTATTGATATGTGAGAGTAGTTTGTGAGTGTGAGGGTTCACAAGATGTTTGGAAGCATGATTTATAGTAAAGGCTTGACATGGTCTTTTATTTATTTTATTTGATGCTTCAACTAGTTCCAAGATGAAATGAAATGATGTATGAGATGTCTTTGTGCATGCTTCAAATCAGCTAAAACATAAGGCACGTTTTTGGTCTAGTTGAATCACAAAAGACATGAAAAAAAACATTAGGACCATTGGTTATGAAGGTCAAAGTGGTCAAGGAGATTAGAGTGTGTTAGACTAAATATTTTATTGTTAATAGGGTGGCTAAGTTAGAGGCATAAAATGAATTTTGTACTTGAACAAATTCTTAGTGTATAACACAATTAGAGGTGCGTTGGGCTGGGTAACGATTGGGCTAGGCCTAAAGGTGAGAAAGTGTGTTGGGTTGGACTTGGATCGGATGACACACGAGGCCCACGAGGCAAAGAATTGGGTGGAGTTGGGCTTGGGCCCGGTTATGAATAAAAAAAATAACAGTTTTATTATATATTTATTTTATATAATATATTTATATAAATTAAGAATTAATATTATCGGGATCGAGGTAATTTTGATCGGGTCACAACGGTGTGATTTTGAGCTTTTAAATTTGCGTTTTACGATGCACTTGCAAGATGATATGCAAAAACGTTGTGTCGAAAATTTCATAGTTCTAAGATCTGTGCTTTATTCATGATTAAGTAGTTAATGACATATGAAATTTTCCGGGAGCTTACATAGGTGGACTCCAGCATCAAAGACATCGCCTACTTTTGAAAGAAAGGTTGTTGTCCCTAAATTCAATCCGTATTTCAATACTCCAACAACAAGTAACTCTAGTAAGCTCCTCGTTGTTTTAAGTGCCAAGGTTTGGGTCATTATTCTAGGGAGTGTCCGAACCAGAAAACGTATCATTTTTTGAAGAAGAAAGTGAAGATATTTACGACACCGATGGGAATGATCTAGATGAATCTACATATTTGAGCTACTACATCCCAATCAAGGTGAGTCGTCGGTTATTCAACGGGTGTTGAGTGTAGCGACGTCTATTGATGATGATTCGTGGCGCCAGAATAACATTTTCCTTACCAAGTGTACTTCCAAGGGTAAGGTATGTAATATGATTATTGATGGGGGTAGTTGTGAGAACGTGGTGTCGACATACATGGTTGAGAAATTGGTACTAAAAACTTTGGATCACCCCGAGCCATACCAGTTGACGTGGATTAAAAAGGGTAATACCGTGAAGGTTAGTAAGAGGTGTTTAGTGCAGTTCTCAATTGGAAATAAATACAATGATGAAGTATGGTGTGAGGTTGTTCCTATGGACGTGTGTCACATTTTGCTAGGGAGGCCATGGCAATTTGATAGAAAGACCAAGCATGATGGTTTTCTTAACACATATAGTTTTCTAAAAGATGGGAAGAGCATTATTATAGCACCATTGCATTCAAGGCATTCTCCTCCAAATGTAGACTCGACTCTTGTTCTTAACCAAATTGATTTTGAGAATGTGGCCAAAATCAGTCCGCTAGTGTTTGTGTTGGTTGTTGAAGAGGCGAATAAAGTGTCGAGTTCAATATCGAGTCTAGTGCAACCTTTATTGATGGAATTTGTTGATGTGGTGCCCGAGGAAATACCATCCGGGTTACCTATGATGCGGGATATTAATTATTGAATTGATTTTGTTCCAGGTTCATCTATTCCTAATAAACCCGCCTATCGTATGAATCCCGAGGAGTATGAGGAGTTACAACGACAAGTGGTAGAAATGTTGGACAAGGGTTTGATAAGGGAGAGTATGAGTCCATTTGCGGTGCCTGCTATGTTGGTTCCTAAACATGGAGGGGACTTTCGGATGTGTATTGATAGTAGAGCTGTCAACAAGATCACGATTAAGTATCATTTACCAATTTCTGGTTTTGATGACTTACTTGATCAACTCCATGGTTTATCGATGTTTTCCAAGATTGACTTGAGGAGTGGATATCATCAAATTCGTATGAGGCTTGGAGATGAGTGGAAGACGACATTTAAGACTCGGGATGGATTGTATGAGTGGATGATCATGTCTTTTGGACTATCCAATGCGCCAAGCACCTTTATGCGACTTATGAACCAGGTTTTTAAACCTTTTGTTGGTAAATTTGTTGTTGTTTACTGTAACACCCTGAAATCGGGCCTAAGTATTTTATTACAAGAATGCAATTTGAATAGTTGACCACGACTATTATAAGTTTTAAGGACTTACGAGATTGGTTAGTCAAACCCGATAGTCAAACTATAAGTATTAAAGGTTATGTAAATGGTTATAGAAAATATGTTGTGTTACAATTATAAGAAAAGTAGACTTAAAGGACTAAAGTTGTTAACTTGTAAATATTTTATAAAGTTTATGTAGCCAAATTAGAAGAGAAAATACTTAAGGGACAATTCCTGCCAATAGACCAAACTTGCAACTAACTTAAGTCTAAAGAATTCCCTAGACTTCCACAAGCATCTAGTGTGCGTTTGGTACCCGAGAATTGGAACGGGGGAATGATTTTTCATTCCATTTAAGTGTTTGTTTAAGAGGTAAATCTATCAAATATTGGAATGAATGATGGAAATATTCCATACTCCATATACCTTAAATAGGCCAGGTATGGATCTTTCATAGGTGGTGGGCCCACCACTACTATCAAACTCATACCCATTGTGATTCGTGACAACATACCAAATGCACCCCTAGTTATGTTTGGTACTTGTGTGTGTAACGAGATAAGAAGAAGAGGAGGGAAAACAAAATTTTTCTAAGGAGCAATTTGATGGTGAGTTGTGTTCCAAATCATGATATAAGCCTTTATCAATGCCTTTATACAAGTAAGTATCTTAAATTAGTGATTTTATAGTTAGGGTTTTTGATGATGCGTTGGGGATTTTAGGTAAATGATGTTTAAAGGTGAACTAATAAGGTTGTCATGATATGGGTTAAGACCCATTAAATGGGTAATGGGTAATTAGTGATTTTGAGTATTTTTATCATATGATCAAGATATGATCATATGATTAGAGGTTGACTTTTGGGTTATGTAAATGGGTTGTGTAGACACTCTTTATTAAGTTATGAAATTGATATGTTTACGTTGTGATAATAAGTGTTTGTGATGGTTATTGAGTAATAATCAAAAATTGATGTTGATGATGCTTTTGATTTTATTAGCCATGGATGTGAGGTAAGTAAATCGATTATGATGTGACGTTATTATGATTTCATATACTATGTGTTATGTGACTTATTATGTTAAGGTAATTGTATGACTCGGAATAGTTGTGCTTAAGTGATAGTGAGTATAGGACTAGTTTGGCATAACTAGCAAAGGAAGGAATAATCTAGTATAGAATAGACATAAGAGTACTAGGTGCTGTTGATATTCAATGATGATGTTAACGAGGTTAAGGTATGTATTAATGTTTAATGATTGTAATGGTTTAATGGATTATGATGTGTAATGTATGAATAATCATAATATTATGTTATGATCGTTTTGCTTACTAAGCCTCATGCTTCCGGTTTAAATGTTTACCATATTTTTTAGGTGCTTATGCTAAGAATGTAATGTTTGGATTAAGGATTAAGGATTGAAAGTGCGGAATATTATAAGGTTTGTATTTATATAGGAGCTTAGGTAGAATACCGAGCTCAAAGTCAACGTTGTACCCCCGAAAGTCTTTTAATGGTTTATAGGGTTGTTGTCGAGTGTCAAGGTCTATGTTTTGGTTGTTTATGTCAAGGGTGTCAAATGCTTGTTATAGAAATGGTTTAAAGTGTTTATGGTTATGGTTAAATGGATGGTTGGAATAAGTGTGTATAATTACCTATTTTGGGGTCAAACGGGCAGTGAAGTTTAGAACGTTAAAGCATGTTTGGTTAAGGTTTATGTAATGAATAAATAATGTTTGCAAAGGTTAGAGTGTGGGTTTTATGGTTAAAGTTGTCTTGGCTTAAGTTATGTGTATGTAAAAATGGGTCAAAATGAGTGTTTGGTTTAGTAGCTAATTATAACCATTTTGTGGTTCAATGGGTCAAATGATTATGAAAATGATGTAATATGTTGAGTTATTGAGTTTTGGTAAGTTTCGTTAATTTTAGAGTATCGGAAATATGGTTTTCGAAAAAGGTGTAAAGTAATATTTTTTTAAAGTTTTCTGCAGATCCTATATGGCCATATGGTTGCTGTAGAAAGTTTAATAAGAGCATATGACCTGAATATGGCCATATGGTATTTTTAGCATATGGCCACATGCTTCTGTCAGAGTATAAATGGAGTATTTTCTGGTTTTTGGTCAATCTTAGAAAAATTATATCTTTTAAACTGTTAGTCGTCACGGGTTGCGCCATCTGCCATTTCGAAGGGAATTGAGTCTAGTTTCATTTAAAAATACTTTCAAGGATTAATGGTAAGAGATTTTTATCATTTTGTTAAAGAGTAACAGTAAGTCCGTTAAAGTTTGGTCATTTCTGCGTAAAAGTTCAAATTTCAATAATTTTAAGTCGTGACAGTCATGGAGTGTTACATTTACTTTGATGATATTCTTGTTTTTAGTAAGATTGTAGATGAACACGTATCTCATCTTCGTGAGGTGTTTTCGGTTTCGAGGGAGCAAAAATTGTATGCTAAAGGGAATAAGTGTCACTTATTTGTTGAGGAGGTGTCACTTATTTGTTGAGGAGGTGACCTTTTTGGGATATGTTATTACGGGTCAAGTTATACGGATGGATAAATCAAAGATTGAAGCAATTTTGAATTGGACACTCCCCACCACTTTACATGATATTCGTAGTTTTCACGGGTTCGCTTCCTTCTACCGTCATTTTATCCAAAATTTCAGTTCTATTATTGCTCTTGTTACCGAATGTATGAAAAAGGGACGTTTTTCATGGGCTGATGAAGCAACCAAGGCATTTGAACTACTTAAGGTTAAGGTAACCAAGGCTCATGTTTTATGTTTTCCAAACTTTAATGATGTTTTTCAGGTTGAATGTGATGCGTCAGGTGTTGGTATTGGTGGAGTTTTGAGTCAAAACAAACGCCCCATTGCATTCTTTAGTGAGAAGTTAAATTAAGGGTGTCGCAAGTATTCTACTTACGACAAGGAGTTCTATGCTATCATTTGTAGTCTTGATACTTGGAGGCATTATTTGTTAGCTAATGAGTTCGTGTTGTTTTTGGATCATGAGGCTTTGAAGTATATCAATGGTCAACATAAGCTAAAGCCCTGGCATGCCAAATGGGTCAAATTTCTTCAAACTTTTTCCTTTGTCATTGTACACAAAACTGGATCACAAAATCAAGTGGCAGATGCACTTAGTAGAAGACACTCATTGGTTACGGCTTTGAAGGTGATTGTGACAGGTTTTGAAACTTTTCGAGACCTTTATCAAGATGACCTAGATTTTAAAGAAGTGTGGAGCAATTGTGACATGTGAACATATCAACAATATTCTAAGCATAATGGGTTTTTGTTTAAGGGTGCACGGTTGTGTATTCGTTCGTTACGTGATTCTGTTATAGTAGAAGTCATGTTGGGGGTCTCGTAGGTCATTTTGGGCGAGACAAGACATTGGCAATTCTTAAAAAGCAGTTTTATTGGCCAAAGATGGTGATGGATGTTCGTCGGGCATTGAGCGATGCAAGATTTGTCACATTACGAAGACTCATGGGACTAATGCGGGGTTGTATACTCCTTTATCGGTACCTGAAGCTCCATGGGAGGAGGTTAGTCTTGATTTTGTGTTGGGGCTACCTCGTACTCAACGAAATAAAGATTCTGTGATGGTGGTGGTTGATCGATTCTCCAAGATGGCTCACTTTGTTCCTTGTTCCAAGACTTTTGATGCTAGTGAAGTGGCTTGTTTATACTTTGCTGAGATTGTGAAGTTGCATGGTATTCCAAAGACTTTGACTTATCGAGATGTGAAGTTTGTTAGCCATTTTTGACGGACTTTGTGGACACGTATGGGGTCTAAATTGCAATTTAGTAGCTCTCACCACCCGCAAACTGACTGGCAAACCGAGGTTACTAACTGGAGTTTGGGAAATTTACTAAGGAGTTTGATTGGAGAACATCCTAAACAATGTGATCTTATACTCCCACAGGCTGAGTTTACATACAACCGGTCGCCTAATCGTACTACAGGTAAGACTCCTTTTGAAATCATGTATGGTCGTAATCCTATATTCCTATACTCCTCTTGATTTGGTTCCCATTCCGGTAAAAGAGCCTTTAAATATAGACGCTGATGAACAATCTAAAAAGATTAAGGATTTGCATCAAGAGGTGCGTGATAAGAGTGTTCGCTCTAATACACGTTATAGTGTTCAAGGAAATAAGCATCGCAAGCGGGTTGTGTTTCAAGAAGGTGATTTGGTTTGGATCCGTTTTCGTAAGGAGAGGTTTCCAGCTGGGCGATTCAGTAAGCTTAAGCCATGGGATGATGGTCCCTTCCGGGTTCGAAAGAAGATTAATGATAATGCCTACAAGATTGAACTACCGGGACATTACAACGTGTCTGCTACTTCTAATGTTGTCGATTTATCACCATATACAAGAAAGAGTGACGATGAAGAATATTCGTGGACGAATCTTTCTCAAGCGGGGGAGAATGATGCAGGGGAAGCAATGTTCTGAGTTGAGCATAGATCTTAATATCTATACTGAAACCAAAAAGTGCAGTCTTAAAGTTTCTGTAGTGAGCATAGATCTTAAGATCTATGCTGACATCCGAATTTTTATTATTTTTCAGTTTCGGGGTTTATTTTTTCCTTTTTAATTCTGAAAGGTTTAAGTCCGAATTCTATGTTTAATTAGCTTTGTTTTCAAGCTAATTAAGTAGTTTATGTTAGGTTACCATATTAGTAACACAAGCATTAATAGAAGAGATAGAGAAGAGATCGGATGAACAAATCACACACACACACACGATATGACAATAAGAAAGGTTATGCATAAGGTGAGTGAAATGAATTGAACAACCAACCCTCAAGTGAGGGTATTACAAAGGTATTTATAGGAGAAAGAGCTAGGGCAACACTCATAGTCCCTTCCTTTCCTTATTGGACTTGGGCCAAGGCTCATGGGCTTTCTACATAAGCCTTGGCATAATTACTAACATAAAAGCCATATTAAGCTAACTATTACATATTAATTACTAACACTTGAATTCTAGTTTAGGAGTGATTCCAACAATCTCCCCCTAAGTGTTAGTGATTGATGATGTGTGATGAGTGCTTATTCACTCATCATTTTTGGTCAAATCTGAACTGCAAAACATCTAAAAACACTCCGAAATGCATCAAAATACTAAAAATATCTCAAAATTGTGTTTTATATGTTTCAGATGCAAAATTAATGAAAAAACAAACAAAGTTTGCATAATTGGCAGTTTCAGTCCCCCGACTTTCAAAAATTGACAAATAGTCCCGAAAGCACGAATTTTAAAAAGAAAAGTCACCAAAGGTCCTTTTGTAATCATAAGTTGTCATAATTAATCCTTTGGTGAAAAATTTCAAAAGTTTGAGAAATTACAGTTTTGATCCCTGGATTTTTTTTAAAAGTGTCAAGTTTAGTCATTGGAATTTCACAAATTGGCAAATTCAGTCCTTGCACTTTTGAAGAATATCAAAACAAATCCTTGGATTACATTTTCAGAATTACAGGAATGGCCCCTGGATTTTCAGTTTTGGCACTTTTGGTCCTTAAAGTCTAAATGGATCCTAATATCTATCCTAAGTCCAAAAGATAACCAAGGCCCATAATTAATAACACCCAATCCAGTCCACCTATGACCCGGTCAAAGTGATAACCAAACCAACCCACACCCTCTGTCTTTCTTCTTCCCCTTCCCGCCCAAACAAAACCCAAGAACCAGGAACCCTAGATTCCCTCTCCTCTTTTTACTTCTCCCCAAACACTCCACCCCCACCTCTCTCTTTTACCCAAATCTCACCACACCCTAAATCACCTACAACCCTTTACCCGGATTTTCCCAAAACCCAAACCCACTATCACTTTTTTCCAGCTCATTCCTTTGGCCATGTCACCAATCTTCAGCTACAAAGAACTCAATGGATGGCTTGGATTCATTCTCATCTATACCTACCTGATCAAGGGCTGAGACTGTCTCAAACAAGCACAAGTTGGAAATTTTGGCTTGACTGCTCTCACAAGACAAGCACACAAGAGATGAAGCCTTGAAGACCCCAAGTATCTTAGAGTAGTATAAATAGTCATTGTAAGCCAAGTTATAATGGCACCCCTAGTTTTAGTTTTTAACTTAGTTTTTTTGTTGTATTTCAAAATTGTAGTCTGTTGTTTTTAATGAAGAGTAGTTTTTTTTATGAAGTCTGTTCCTACAATTTAAATCACTTTAGTTGCTTATGTTGTGTTCAAACTCTTAAGTTAATCACTGCTTTATGTAAACCAGTAAGACAGAATCAAGAAAGTAATTTTTTCATTAAAAGCAGTTTCTGCAGGGGTGTTTGGTTTAAGCTTTATTCGTAGTCAAAACCAGTTGTCACCCATTTGGACCTTCAAGGTCAAAGTTCTTTATATTATTCTAAGTGGTTTAGGTAATTTAGGATTGGTCTAACTAAATTTTGTGCAAGCTTGGTAAAAACAAAGTATGTCTGTCAATACATTTTAACTCAGAACAGCAGCTATAGCTGCTGCTCTTGGGCTCAATTCTAGCTTATTTATCCAGCAAAACTTGCAAAAAAATTGTCTTCATTGATTACCTGTAGTCCTAGCCCAGCTTGTTTCCAATTTAGTGCATAAAAAAGGGCCTTTAACTTGTTTAAATTGAAGTTTAAAACTGTCCATTTTCTTTTTTTTTTCTTACTGTCTCAGAACCAGCAGTCAAAATGTCAGAAGCAAATGCTGATCTCAGCTTATTTTCAAGCTTCAAACAGCTTATCCTTGGGTCTCACTTTGCTTTTATTTAATCTATGCTGGGCTAACTTTGTTGTTGTAACTTTTGTTTGCTGTGCAAGGCTTTATTTCAGCTTATAAATAAGCTCCAACAGGCCCCCTAAGGCTGCTGTTTCAGCCTGCAATTCAGCAGACAGTGAGTTTTCTTTGGGCTTGGTTTTTAGTGTATTTAGATTTATTAGGTGCTTATTAGGGTAGGTTAAGTATAAATTGTTATTACTTAGTGCTTATTATAGGATTTTAGTGCTTATTCGGTCTTTTACATGCTTATGTTCTATTAGTTAGTTTAGCATTCTCCTTAGTGTAATTGAATCCCCAACTGTTTATTCCCATTTGTAGGCTCTATCTCTTTTGTGACTTAGCTTATTCTAGCTATAATTTATGTATCCTAGCTTATCTTTTTATGTCAATGCTTAAATGTAGTTAACATGGTGCTTAAGAACTAGTAAAAGGGTGTTTGGGTGGAGGACTGTTGTGATTTCAAAATAAGAGTTTTTTGGTTTATTTGGTAAACTGTTGGAATAAGCAGTTTCTAACTGCTTGTTTCAAGCTTTTTAGAAAAGTTGTCTTCATAAAAAAAAACCTTCATTTCATTAAGCTTTTTAAGTTTCAAAAAGAAAAGTTGAAAAAAAAAATGTTTTGCAAAAAAAATGGCATGGCTGGGACTCGAACCCACGCCATCCATCTCACACACCACACCTCTTCCATTTGCCCTTGGGACTTGTCTCGTTCAAGTAATGCAAAGTCTAATATATAACCTTCGTTTGGCAGTTTAATGCATAAGGACTTATTAGCTTATTTGTTGCTTATTTTCCAAAACAACCACTAGTTTTCTTATTTTTCCTAGAATCAGTTAGGCCTAAAGTACTTTTTGTTAAATTTTCAGATTTTTCCAAAGTAGTTGAGTATTTTTTTATCATTTAATTAGATTAAAATAGATTTTAATTCGTAGAAAATAATTTAAAAGTCAAAAAAATATTCCGCTTTTTCCTAAAATCATTTTTAGTCAATTAGAACGTAGGAAAATTGTTTTCACACTCGTAGGACTTAAATTGCATAATTTTCACGTTTATGGTTCGGTTTGTTTTCCCGTTTTCACGTTTTTGCATTTTAGCACCCTAGGATATAGTTTAGGTTCGTTTTATTGTCCCTTAGGCTTAGTCGTGGTTTATTTAGTATTTTCTTTGTCTCACATGCTTTATTTTTATTTCCGTTCTTTAATTTGTAGAAAACGTAATCAAAATCCAAAATTCGTTTAACCAATTCAAGTCCTAATCACGAAACTCAACGACATCGTCAATTTCACACCTCGTTGGGACACGACCCGGGGAAATCACTTCCCGGTATCACTTTTATCACACCCGTGAGATTTGGCACGTTAACCCTTTTTCTAAAAGGTTGATTTGTCGAGTTTTACGGTTAATTTGATATTGTTGATATTTGTGTTTTTCTCACACTCACTACAACGAATCAAATTTTGGCGCCGCTGCCGGGGAGGTGTGTTGGGACAATATCGTGGTTTTTGCGATTAGTGACTTGAAGAACCTTCCTCGTGAAGTTATTTGCTTTCCAAAAACCCAAAAACCCCAAAAATATTCTTCTCATTTCTCTTATTCGTTGATTCTATTTCTCTTACCCTCTTTTGCCGTTTAATTCTATCCTTCGTATCCTCTCGACCATTTGATTCTAATTCTTTAACCCTCTACATGTTTAATTCTCATGGCGACGATCGATTATCCTCGTTGTTCCACTGCAAAAGCCGTATGGAAGAGGATCAGCTCGATTGTCAGAATCCGGATTGTTTATGCAAGCAATGTAGAAGGATGGGTGCAAGCAAATATTGTTATTGGTGCGAATTATCTGATAACTCTCTCGATGATTCTCCAAGTTTTTCCGACCATCCGCCACAGCCCGATGAACCCGTTCAAGAACCGAAGACCATAACGGAAGTGGTGGAAATTGCTAGCTCTCAGAGCACACCACTTGTCCCACCTCCTGATTTTTCTGAATGTTATTCGAGACTTGATAGTCATTCGGATCACAATGTTGGTTTTGTTGATTCTTTGAATAAACTGATTCCTCTTCATAACTCTCAAATGCAATCGTTTATTCCTTGTGTCGGTTGTGGTGAGCCTCTCTTTGGTTCACCCTGTCGTTGGTGTACTTGTGTACAATGTGGTAATGATATCCATAACGGGAGTTGTTTGTTTTGTGGTTCGAGGAATTCATTTGATTATGATCCTAATCCGAACTCATTTAACGACTCCTCAAATTTTTCATACCCACCACAGCCGACTTATCTTCATATGATCAACATTCCTGCTGTGAATTTGTGGAGGTCCTCACCAAGGATTGAGTGTCAGTCGGAAACACACTTGTCTATGAACAGTTTCCAGTGATGCTCAGAACTTTGGTTATGACCAGAATCCACATGATTCACCAATCCAGACTCAACAATTTTACTTTGTGCAAGTCCTGTGGAGGTCCCCACTCCAGCCATTGTCAAATAGGGAATCCATCCCCCTTGTAAACAATGACTCTCTCACGTTTGACAATTTCCAACCTCCACAGACCATTCGGTTCAAACTCCACCTGAGCGTTGTCCGAGAAATCTACCAAGATTTTGAAACCGCAATGAAAACACTTGATGATATGATTAGTAACTTTAAAAATCAAGTGAGTGGTGAAAAGACCATGGAGAATTGCTGCCGAAGAGCGAGAGGCCCGCCAATCTAGGGAAGAATTATTAGTCCTAGAGCATGCAGCTCTAAGACGCTCCCAAATTCTAAGGCAGCTCTTTATGATGATGACGAGGAGAGTTCTTATCCTTTTAAAGATAATTTTCAACTCCCTCAGCAGTAGTTGATATTCCAGCAGTTGAGATTCCATCTCAAACAACTGCTATCACACCCGAAGCTCCCACTCACTCTCTGAACTTGGGGGACGAGCATCTGACACGGTTCCTGAAAAGGAATCGGACGAATCATAAAGTCTAGTGTGAGAACCTTATCCCAATCCCGAGAGAGTCACAGGGAACTTTTGACCATCTGTGTGCTTCTCTTTCCCCTCTTGAGTGTTCAAATGATCATTTGGAAACTTTCTCTGATCTTAGCGACGATTGTGCTTCCTTTGGAAACATCGAGTACGTTGAGGCATCACTTCCACAATCTGATGCTGATCCCCTTCTTGAGGAGTTCTCCGGTGAACTCACTCATATCAATCCACTCTTTGATTTCGAAGCCAATCTGGGAGAGACTGAAAGTCTCATTGATTATGATCGTTCACTCACTTCTTACCCTAACAGTCCAATAGAGAATGTTGATCACTTTGTTCCCGAAATATTCAAAGCTACTTTCACCAACCCTCTATTTGAATTCAACTCTGAATTCACTTCAATTTCTGAGAATCCACTCTTTGATACTCAGATTGAGGATAGTGATGAGCCCAAAATGGAACAAGAGTTCACAATTTCACCTCATGTGAATGATTCTCTTCATAAAGAGTTCTCCGGTGAACTCTCTCATGATATATCTCCTCCGGAACATGATCATTCTATTTTGATCTTGAGGATGATATTAGCTCGGAGGAAGGTGTACTCTATTGTATGAGTTTGCTTATTGATGATAATACCTTCACCCTTCCTCCCGATATGTCTACATTTGAGGATGAGGAATGGATCCTGATTGTTATCAAAATCTTTCTCCCCTTCCTCAAATATCTTGTGATTTCTCATCTTCACTCCTTCGGGAATGAAGACACTATCTTTGACCCCGGCATTTTCATTTATCGTTTGTGAGCCGGGTCTGTTGATATATCTCATCGGTGTGGAACTTTCACGTGCTTCAAATGTTTGTCCAAACATCTTGAATGAAAGTCCTATGGAGATTGTCTATTCCACTTACTTCCCCATGAACAAATTAATTCGGGGTCGAGTCAAGCTAGCGACTCGGTAATCAAAAACAGTAGCATGCCATATGGGTTTTCACCCATATTTCTGACTTCTTTCTATTTTCTACCACCCTAGTGGGGGGGGGTTGCCCACATGTTAAAAAAAAAAAAAAAAAAAAAAAAAAAAAAAATCTTCTTTCTAAATAATGGTCGTAGTATTTCCCTTTCACGTTCTTTGTTTCGGCATAACCGCCGGTACTTTGAATATTGAGGGCAATATTCATTTCTAAGTGTGGGGGGAATTCTCACGAATTTTATCATATAATTATACCAATTCCCCGTTTTTGGCCAAAATTTTTTTTGGAGTAAGTGTTTGCACTTATCATTGGTTATCATCCGCCATGTCTGTAAGACAAAAGGATTGGCTAATCCAGGAGCAAACGGCTCTTGGTAAAGATATTTCAAATCCGTTTATATGGCTTGCAATTTGCCCAAAATTGTATGGTATTCAGCTCACCATATCCTAAAAAGTGAAGAGTTGGCTAGCCCGCAAGTTTATGGCTTGTGGTAAAGGCAGTGGAAAAACCATAATTGGTAATCAGCTCACCAAAGATAATATTGATAATTTATCTAAGAGTTGGCTAGTCCAGAAGGGTACGACTTCTGGTAAAGACAAATCAAACCCGTTGAAAGCGGTGGTTTGCTCAAAATCACATGGTATCGTGTACCATGGTTCTTACTTGAACTAAAACATTTGGCTACTCCAGAAGTAATGGCTTTTGGTAAAGAGATTCAAATCCATTAAGTTTTCTCAAAAGATTGCTAGGGACTAGCAATGGTTTAGTGTGGGGGGATTTGATGAGTGCTTATTCACTCATCATTTTTGGTCAAATCTGAACTGCAAAACATCTAAAAACACTCCGAAATGCATCAAAATACTAAAAATATCTCAAAATTGTGTTTTATATGTTTCAGATGCAAAATTAATGAAAAAACAAACAAAGTTTGCATAATTGGCAGTTTCAGTCCCCCGTCTTTCAAAAATTGACAGAAATAGTCCCTGAGCACGAATTTTAAAAAGAAAAGTCACCAAAGGTCCTTTTGTAATCATAAGTTGTCATAATTAATCCTTTGGTGAAAAATTTCAAAAGTTTGAGAAATTACAGTTTTGATCCCTGGATTTTTTAAAAAAGTGTCAAGTTTAGTCCTTGGAATTTCACAAATTGGCAAATTCAGTCTTTGCACTTTTGAAGAATATCAAAACAAATCCTGGATTACATTTTCGAATTACAGTGAATGGCCCCTGGATTTTCAGTTTTGGCACTTTTGGTCCTTAAAGTCTAAATGGATCCTAATATCTATCCTAAGTCCAAAAGATAACCAAGGCCCATAATTAATAACACCAATCCAGCCCACCTATGACCGGTCAAAGTGATAATCAAACCAACCCACACCTCGTTTTCTTCTTCCCTTCCCGCCAAAACAAAACCCAAGAACAGTGAACCCTAGATTCCCTCCCTCTTTTACTTCTCCCCAAACACTCCACCCCCACCTCTCTCTTTTACCCAAATCTCACCACACCCTAAATCACCTTCAACCCTTTACCCAGATTTTCCCAAAACCCAAACCCACTATCACTTTTTTCCAGCTCATTCCTTTGGCCATGTCACCAATCTTCAGCTACAAAGAACTCAATGGATGGCTTGGATTCATTCTCATCTATACCTACCTGATCAAGGGCTGAGACTGTCTCAAACAAGCACAAGTTGGAAATTTTGGCTTGACTGCTCTCACAAGACAAGCACACAAGAGATGAAGCCTTGAAGACCCAAGTATCTTAGAGTAGTATAAATAGTCATTGTAAGCCAAGTTATAATGGCACCCCTAGTTTTAGTTTTTAACTTAGTTTTTTTGTTGTATTTCAAAATTGTAGTCTGTTGTTTTTAATGAAGAGTAGTTTTTTTTATGAAGTCTGTTCCTACAATTTAAATCACTTTAGTTGCTTATGTTGTGTTCAAATTCTTAAGTTAATATGTTTATGTAAACCAGTAAGACAGAATCAAGAAAGTAATTTTTTCATTAAAAGCAGTTTCTGCAGGGGTGTTTGGTTTAAGCTTTATTCGTAGTCAAAACCAGTTGTCACCCATTTGGACCTTCAAGGTCAAAGTTCTTTATATTATTCTAAGTGGTTTAGGTAATTTAGGATTGGTCTAACTAAATTTTGTGCAAGCTTGGTAAAAACAAAGTCTGTCTGTCAATACATTTTAACTCAGAACAGCAGCTATAGCTGCTGCTCTTGGGCTCAATTCTAGCTTATTTATCCAGCAAAACTTGCAAAAAAATTGTCTTCCTTGATTGCCTGAGTCCTAGCCCACCTTGTTTCCAATTTAGTGCATAAAAAGGGCCTTTACCTTGTTTAATTGAAGTTTAAAACTGTCCATTTTCTTTTTTTTTTTCTTACTGTCTCAGAACCAGCAGTCAAAATGTCAGAAGCAAATGCTGATCTCAGCTTATTTTCAAGCTTCAAACAGCTTATCCTTGGGTCTCACTTTGCTTTTATTTAATCTATGCTGGGCTAACTTTGTTGTTGTAACTTTTGTTTGCTGTGCAAGGCTTTATTTCAGCTTATAAATAAGCTCCAACAGGCCCCCTAAGGCTGCTGTTTCAGCCTGCAATTCAGCAGACAGTGAGTTTTCTTTGGGCTTGGTTTTCAGTGTATTTAGATTTATTAGGTGCTTATTAGGGTAGGTTAAGTATACATTGTTATTACTTAGTGCTTATTATAGGATTTTAGTGCTTATTCGGTCTTTTACATGCTTATGTTCTATTAGTTAGTTTAGCATTCTCCTTAGTGTAATTGAATCCCAAACTGCTTATTCCCATTTGTAGGCTCTATCTCTTTTGTGACTTAGCTTATTCTAGCTATAATTTATGTATCCTAGCTTATCTTTTTATGTCAATGCTTAAATGTAGTTAACATGGTGCTTAAGAACTAGTAAAAGGGTGTTTGGGTGGAGGACTGTTGTGATTTCAAAATAAGAGTTGTTTGGTTTATTTGGTAAACTGTGGAATAAGCAGCTTCTAACTGCTTGTTTCAAGCTTTTAGAAAAGTTGTCTTCATAAAAAAAAACCTTCATTTCATTAAGCTTTTTAAGTTTCAAAAAGAAAAGTTGAAAAAAAAAAAAAATGTTTTGCAAAAAAATGGCATGGCTGGGACTCGAACCCACGCCATCCATCTCACACACCACACCTCTTCCATTTGCCCTTGGGACTTGTCTCGTTCAAGTAATGCAAAGTCTAATATATAACCTTCGTTTGGCAGTTTAATGCATAAGGACTTATTAGCTTATTTGTTGCTTATTTTCCAAACAAACCACTAGTTTTCTTATTTTTCCTAGAATCAGCTTAGGCCTAAAGTACTTTTGTTAAATTTTCAGATTTTTCCAAAGTAGTTGAGTATTTTTTTATCATTTAATTAGATTAAAATAGATTTTAATTCGTAGAAAATAATTTAAAAGTCAAAAAAATATTCCGCTTTTTCCTAAAATCATTTTTAGTCAATTAGAACGTAGGAAAATTGTTTTCACACTCGTAGGACTTAAATTGCATAATTTTCACGTTTATGGTTCGGTTTGTTTTCCCGTTTTCACGTTTTTGCATTTTAGCACCCTAGGATATAGTTTAGGTTTGTTTTATTGTCCCTTAGGCTTAGTCGTGGTTTATTTAGTATTTTCTTTGTCTCACATGCTTTATTTTTATTTCCGTTCTTTAATTTATAGAAAACGTAATCAAAATCCAAAATTCGTTTAACCAATTCAAGTCCTAATCACGAAACTCAACGACATCGTCAATTTCACACCTCGTTGGGACACGACCCGGGGAAATCACTTCCCGGTATCACTTTTATCACTCCCGTGAGATTTGGCACTTAACCCTTTTTTAAAAAGGTTGATTTGTCGAGTTTTACGGTTAATTTGATATTGTTGATATTTGTGTTTTTCTCACACTCACTTCACAACGAATCAATGTGAACGGTGAAAGTGTTGATGTAATAGTAGCTTTGACGTCTTCAGACATTCTTCTTTCTTGTGAGAAGAATTGTCTTGATTCGAACAATCTCCCCAGTGTAGAGAAATTGTTTCCTTTGAAAAGTTATGCTTTGACGTCATCATTATCTTTGTTCTTGATCTTGTTCTTTGTGATGTAGTGATAGTATGTTTTGTTGTCTGCATCAGGTCTGCCGCTTCCTCCAATGTCTCCACGCCATTCTTCAACATGCTCACACGCTCTTTAGCGTTGAACAGTATGATGAAGTTCTCTTAGTCTTAACTTTGTAGAATCTTTGACTTACGAGAATCATTCTGACTTTGTGTTGCCTTTAGAGAGAACTTCCATTAGTGATGATGTTGGTATGAGCTTGTGAAGAATCGCACGCATCAGTCCGCTCCAAGGCTTCCATAAGAAGAAAACATAAGAAAGGTTAGTAATAAGAGGATTCCGGCACTTACAAGTTTGAAATTCGAGAGTGTTAACAGCATAGTGTGAAAACACAACTCTAATTCTACAAAGGCCGTCCTGAACCGGAGTCCCACAAGTGAGATAACGCGATTACCGAGTACACACAGTTCAGATGAGTCGCGAGGTACACCGGCATCACCTCACGACTGTAGACCGCTTGAGACACACTAAGCGTAATCCACGAGGAGTTACCGAAGTGACCTGCCGTGGCCGTTTGATGTTGACCCTGGCAGGATTTTCCATTCAATCACCGAGGATCACAATTGTGAACCTCTCATAAATGTTCTTGACAGATTGCTAAGATCGGTAGGACTCGATAACGCACCACTGTTGTTCTTATTGTTGAACAACAAGTGATGAAATGTCAAGTGTACCTATGAGATCTTTTAATGCATCTCGTGGCTCTAGACTCAATAGTGCGTTTGGTTTTCCGAGCGGAGAAGGGAGAGGGTCTCCTTCTTCAATACCAAAGAATCTCTAAGAGAAAGCCGATAGTTTACGTAGGGTCCCAGTGAGAGTGAAACAAGCTTCTGTGAGAGAAACTTGAGTGGCTAAGAAGGTTAGTGCACGCGTCACTGGGTCCATGACGACTTTAATCTTCATACCGGGTCATCAAGTGACAACCAAAAGCAGTATATGAATTGAACCCGTGTCTTCCCTAAGTTGAATAATCCGAGGGCTATTTCTTTTCACCATTTTCTTTGCTTTTCCTTTTAATTCTTCAACTCCTTCTATCTCCGATTATCTTTTCTCTTTTTAATAATCATACCTAAGGACTTCTTAATTCTAACTATTGGTAGTGTCCTTGGTAGATCCCGGCTCTGGCGGATCATAGGACGGTTATTCCTAACCTTAATCACCTTATAACTTCATTGCCATAAAACCATTTTCATGAAAATCTCTCAAAGTGTTTGTGAATGAAAACATGTTTGAACACTTCAAGAGTTTTGGATTTTCGAAATACTCCCTCCACATGTGCTTAAGAGTTTTGACAGAAATCATGCACAGGAGGAATGATGCAAGCACTTTTTGAATTGATCGACTAAAGATAGACAATTCCTTGCGAGACACGATTACGTTGCATAGTTAAAGAGATACATTGTCAACTTTTAGGTGACAACTAGCTCTAATAACTACCTTGAAGATGTGGACAACCCCGAAAGGTTGTCAAACCCGTTAAAGTTCATGTCTATCAAGAGCTTCTCGAATGGGTACAATTTACTTGGATAAGTCTTGGAAGACAAATTTTTTCAATGTATGACCTGCTCAGTTCCCGTAATTCATGGGTTGAAGTCTTTTCACACGATTATTCAAGAGCAAATCACAACATATTTCTTATCACATTTTTTTCTCCCTCAAAAATGGCATATAAATATGTTATTTTTGAAGAAATGTTGAGAATAAATATGACCATTTTGAGTTTTGTGGGAAGATTACAACAAAGATCAATTTGTGAACAAAGTTTTTTAATCAAATACTCCCCCTCAACAAGTGATATAAACGGTTGTGGTTTTGAAAAACATAAGGGGAAGTACTTGTTCTTTTGAGCAAAACCTTTGAAAATGAAAGGTTTGATAAGTTTTACTCAAAAGTAAGAAGCTTTCGCTCCTTTTATAAGATTGTGGCACTGAAGCGTACCACAGGGTCCTTTCATTACAAGAACGGGTTGTACACTGTTATGTGTGCACAAGCCATCGTCATTATGAAATCACACATCCAAATAAATAATGAAAGAAACAGATCAAGGGGTACCAGGTAGTCCAGTAATATCACCAGGAATGCGAACATGGCGTTGATAGCCTGTGAGATTAATCCTGGGACGACCACCTACAAAGCTTTCCAGAGTTCTGAACTGGTCCCTTCTGTACAACCTTTCATCGATTCGAGTGATGATCTTCTTACATCCCGCCTTTCCTGGAATTCAATCGCTTGGTGACCAATTCCTTCATGTATCGCCTTTAACCTATAAGCCAAGCCGCCCCTGACACTCTTCGTGTGTGATCTCCAAACTTATGAAGATCTCTACACGCCATCAAGGAGTTGCGAGTAGTTCATGCGGTAAACTACTCCAAACGGTTTGCTGACAAGAGTGTATTGTGGAAGATGGTTGATATCAGGAAGTTCTAGCTGTGGTCTGGTGAAGTTGACACGGGTCTGATAGGATTCAACAGCAAGTTGTAAATCTTCTACACGTTCCTGGATCACTATGCTTCTGATGAAGATGAGCAAGGACTTGATGTATTCACGTTGAAGGACTTGGTAACACAGCACCTTGTTTCTTTGTTGTTGATTCCTTAAATCTGACTGCTAGAGTAGGCTCAAACAACATGTCATGATTTTTGGGGTCATTGATTCTCTTGGGGATATCAGGGTTATACCCAAGTGCTCTTTGGATCAATAGTTTTGTATATCTAATATATGGGATTTTTGAGCCAAGCTTTTTGAGGAATGACATCATATCTTCCCATATCAGAGCTTCAACTTCAATATGTTTCATGTTGACCAAAGCCCAAAAGATCTGCAGTTCCATGAGCTTGGGATGCTCATAGCCACTGTCACGTCCAGAAATAGATTTGGTGATGATGATGTAGAGAGTTCTCCATGGTTGAGGAATATTCTTAAGATCCACGTATGAATGCTTAGTGATTACTCCTGAGGCTTTGTCATAACCAATGTCGATCATGAATTGTAGAACAGTCTCTTCAGTTGGTGCGGCATTGTAATCAGTTGGTTCGATGTCAGGGATGAGAAGAATAGCTCTTAATTTTGCAGGTGTGATGGTGACTTGTTTGTCATTGAGTGTCACCGTCACAGCATTTTGTCCTTTGATCTTTTGCATTGTATTCCAGAACTGATGAATGTAGATCTCAGGCACTATAGCAGAATTGGTGAGCATGTTCTGATAAGGATGATTCCTCACAATATCCACAACAATTAAGCAAGAAGACTCTGAGCAGGTGAGAGTATCAAAATCAACACGAAGGTTGTTCTTTCCTATCTTCATCGGATAGCCATTAGGGAAGATATCAGCAATGGTGAGAACATTTGGTGCTTCCACGTTCTGCATTTGAGCGTCCATGTCGTGATCTGAAAGATATTTAGCCAAAAGAACTAACATATCGAAAGACATTATGTTAGTCAACAGATGGTTTTATTGTCTAATTATTTGAATGTGATATGTCGATGATTGTTACGAGTCCAATGTCACTTGTTTGTCCAATAGTCCAATGACGTCGTGATAAGTTTCGTGAGTTGATTAACTTTAAGTTTTAAAGTTCATGTTTTCACATATTTTTCACAACTTATTAAATGTTTAAGCTATAAGTGACATTATTGGTTTCGTGGCGTTATGATTTATTTATTTATAAGTTTGCACACGTAACAATTCATAATTAAGGTTAAACTAGGCTTAGCGTGAGCAAGATGGCAAGCTTATGCGCTAAGTCTTGAGTTATATGCGTAAACAGGAGTCGTATACGCGTAAAGCAGATTATGCGTAGGAACTTGACTTACGCTGTAGAAATATTACGCGTAGGAAACGAGTGCCTATGCGTAGAGCTTACGCGTAAGCGTATATGGAACCTTACGCGTAAGGCTTACTCGTAAAAGTCAACCTTATGCGAGAGGTCATGTTTACGCATATCCTTCACAGGATACGCGTAGTCCCTTATGTAGAACCTTACGCGTAAACGCTACGCGTAAGATTTCTCTTACGCATAACATGCTACGCGTAAGGTGATCCTTATGCGTAGATGGCAAATACCCTTGATTGTGAATTTTCACGCGTAATAAACCTGAAATAAGTTCATCATAGCACCAATATTAACACATACATTCAATTATTTTCAGATCAAATCATGAGTGCTCATATAGACAGTTACGCGTAAGAAGACTTATGCGTAAACCTAAAACCCTATGGCTCAATTTTTACGAGTAAGTTATCTAGCCATAGGAATTGCACCACAATGATTCTGGGGTGTCTAGGAAGCCTATTGAGTTTTTCTATCCACGTTTTAACATCAAAATCATGGCGAATCAAAAATACCCAAATTTCAAGAACATGAACCCTAATTCTCAATTAACGATCACTTAGTGTTTCTGGGTTGGATCTGAGCCTAGATATCATCAATTCAACATGAGAACAACATCAAACACCCAACTAATTATCCAGAAACGTTCACACAAGAAAGTACCCAAATCACGTATAAACCATAGTTTTCAAAAAAATCCTTCAATTCGTGAATCTGGGTGAGTTTTGAGGTTGAAAACAGTATTATAGATGTTATACAAACATTTTGACACAACCATTTCAAGCACAAACACTCACACAAGATTAGGTGTTCATACGCTTATGCGTAGAACACCAAATCACTCATAAATGAAGATCTAACCGTTGGTTTTTCAAGAAAATCAAAACCTATGTTTAGAAACTTGTTACAAACACATAAACACTTACAAATTTGAGATCAAAAACACGGATTTGATGAATGATTTTTATGCGTAGGATGTTGTTTGGTGAAATAATAAATGAGGTGAATTAAATGAATTAGGTGGGTGTTTTTATTAAAAATAACTTTAAGCTTTTGACAGTTTTAGCCCCTCCACCTTTTCCATTTACATCCAATGCCCATAACTTCCATTTTGGTTATCAAACGAAGAATATTTGGAAAGAATTTTGACGACACTCCCCCTCAACTAAAGAAATAATGAAAGTTTATAAATTTTAGTCCGAGGAGTGTCAGAAAACCAGAAATGTGACCACCATTATTAAAGAAACAACCGGGATAAGATAACATGCAAGTACAAGGTTTTATGAAAATGAAAAATATTTGTTTTCTCCCCCTCAACACTTGATCGGAAAAATACTGAATTTTGAAAGATTTGAGTGTTGACGGAAGATTTGTACTTGCCATGTTGAAAGAAATATAGATAGAAGAATATTTTTGTTGTTTTATCTGATTTTATAATGTTGTATTTTGTTTTTGAAAAATATTTACAAAAGAAGTTTTGGTGTTTGACTGGTTTTTAAGAATATTTTAAGAGTTCATCCAGTTCCTCTTGAGTCAAACACCGCATACCAATCCGGTGGACCAACTCATTAAACCTAGCAGGAGCTAAGGCTTTGGTGAGGAGATCTGCCAATTGGTATTCTGTACCTACAAAGTATAATTCAACAGTACCCTGTTCCACGTGGTCCTTGATGAAATGATATCGAAGATCCATGTGCTTTGATTTTGAGTGTTGAACTGAGTTGCACGAGATCGCAATGGCACTCCGATTGTCGCAAGTACATCGGATTTGTCAAATACGTAACCATAGTCTTTGAGTTGTGTTCTCATCCAAATGACTTAAGCACAACACGCCGACATGGCTACATATTCTGCTTCGGTTGAGGACAGCGATGTACAATCCTGCTTCTTCGATTGCCATGACACCAGTTTATCACCAAGAAATTGTAATGCTCCTGAAGTACTTTTCTGTGAATCTAAGCATCCTGCGTGGTCAGCGTCTGAAAAAGCTATTAGTTCAAAACCAGAATCCTTCGGATACCAGATCCCCAAATTAATGGTTCCCTTGATGTATCGGAGGATTCTTTTAGCCTCAGAGAGGTGGGTTTCAGTTGGTCGCGACTGATAACGGGAGCATAGATATACGGCAAAAACAATATCAGGTCTGCTAGCTGTTAGATACATGAGAGACCCAATAATACTTTGGTATTTGGTAGGGTCCACCAATTTCCCATGTAAATCAGCGTCTAGCTTCTTGGTATGAGTCATTGGTGTGGCATAGGTGTCACAGGTTTTCATTCCAAATTTGTTAAGAATTTCAAGGGAATATTTGGACTGACTCAAGAAAATACCACGGGGTGATTGATGAACTTGCAGTCCTAGAAAGAACGTAAGTTCACCCATCATGGACATTTCAAAATGTTTCTTCATTAGTTTTGCAAAAGCGATTGAATACTTTTTATGTGTTGACCCAAAAATGATGCCATCCACGTAAATTTGAACAATTAAGATATGTGCCCCGTGATATTGTATGAAAAGAGTTGGGTCGACCGAACCTTTGGTAAAATTATTGGCAATGAGGAAAGATGATAACTTATCGTACCACGCCCGAGGAGCTTGTTTGAGACCATACAGAGCTTTGTTCAGTTTGTAGACATGGTTCGGGAACTCGGGATCAACGAATCCTTCTGGTTGGCTGACATAAACCGTTTCTTTCAGTTGCCCATTCAGAAAAGCAGTTTTGACGTCCATCTGAAAGACCGTTATATTCATATGAGCCGCGAACGCGAGAAATATCCGAACAGCCTCAAGACGAGCAACCGGAGCAAATGATTCTTCAAAGTCAATACCCTCTTCCTGTCGATAACCCTTAGCCACCAGACGTGACTTGTTTCTGATTACGTTCCCTTCAGCATCCAATTTGTTCTTCCAAATCCATTTGAGACCAATGACGTAGACCCCTGTTGGTCTTTCAACCAGTTCCCATACTTCAAGACGTTTGAATTGGTTAAGTTCTTCTTGCATGGATTCAATCCAGTTGTCTTTTGTCATTGCGTCTTTAATGTTTTTAGGCTCAGATTGGCAGACAGTGAGGGCATAGATGCAATGTTCACCATCTGTGTGAAGACGTTGTCTCGTAACGACTGGTTGATTCGGGTTGCCAATAATATTCTCTAGAGGATGGTCTTTTGTCCAACTATGTGTAGAGGGTTGATGTTGGTATACATTGTGCAGATTTTGAGGATTCAAATGGCTTGTAGATGATTCCGCAACATCAAGTGTAGCAGTTTCATTAGCAAACGGGTTAAAGAACGTATTTGGATCGAAATCTGCAGGTGGGGGTACTTCATTAAGAACATCATCAGCTGGTTCAGCGTCGTTGGATGCAGTTTGTTCAACTGTTGTTGTAGAGTCTACTGGTGGTGCTTCTTCAACAGTAGTTATTGTAGCAGGTGTATCAGGTATAAGAGTAGTATCAGGTTGAGCAGCGAAAACATCGGATACCCCTGGAGCACGTTCATCAATATCGTCACTGAACAGAGGAGCAAATAGTCTTTCCATTTGTTGACGAGTAAGCTGGGAGCTTGGATCAGCTGATGATGGGGTTTGAGGGAAGTTTAAACGGTTGTGATCGGGTTCCAAACTGTTATGCTCAGAAGCCATTTCTGTAAGCTCATCAAAATTAGCATGAATCGTTTCCATAACCTGCTTTGTACGACGATTCCAGATCCAGTTACCTTTAGAGTTATCACAGTATCCAATAAAGACTCCAATGTCAGCTTTGGCTTTGAGCTTACCAAAGTCATCACGATCATTATTTGGGTAGCAAAGGGATCCAAATACATGAAAGTGTTTGAGATTCGGTTTTCTGCTGTGGATAAGCTCAAAAGGTGTTTTGTTGTGGCATTTTGTAATCATTGATCGGTTTTGAGTATAGCATGCAGTTGATACAGCTTCTGCCCATAAGTAATCTGGAAGTTTAGCATTGATTAACATTGTTCTTGCAGCTTCCACTAACGTTCGGTTTCGTCTTTCAACAACTCCGTTTTGTTTTGGTGTACGTGCAATAGATGTTTGATGCTCAATTCCCACTTTCTCATAAAATTCTCGAAGAGTTTGATTCACAAATTCAGTTCCTTTGTATGTTCTGATTTGTTGGACGGTGTTTCGGAGCTGAACTTGAATTTTCGTGAGAAAGGTGATGATCATCTGTGGAGCTTGATCTTTGCTTCGAAGAAAGTAGACCCAAGTCCATCGTGAGTAGTCATCGACAATTACCAAGATGTAGCGTTTGCCATTAATCGTTTGCACGCGCATCGGGCCACACAAATCCATGTGAAGAAGATGAAGCACATGCTGAGAGCTGTGTTCCACCTTTGAATGAAAATGAGCACGAGTGCTTTTCCCTTGTTCACAAGTTGAGCAAAGGTGATCTTTGGAATACCGGAATCTCGGGAGACCTTCAACAAGTTTTTGTCGAGCAAGGTTGGTGATGGTTTGAAAGTTTAGATGTGAGAGACGACGGTGCCATAGCCAGGATTTTGTTGATGTAGCCTTTGAGAGTAGACAGATGGGAGATGAAGCAACCATGTCTTGCATTGAGATTGTGTACAGACTAGAATTGCGAGAGCCAGACATAAGATCGTTTCCTTGTAGATCACGAATGAAACAAGTTTTCTCCCGAAAAGCAACTTCCAAGTCTCCATCACAGAATTGACCGACTAAAAAAAGATTGTGACCGAGGCCTTCCACATAATAAACCCTGCTAATTTCGATATTGCCATTGATATAATCTCCGTAGCCCATAATAGCTGCTCGAAAGGTTTAAGTGATCATTCCCGATCTGACAGTGCCAATGAACTTTGCAATAAAGTTTGATAACAGTTTAAGATTGCTGTCATGTGTCGGGAACATCCGCTATCAACAATCCAAAGGATGATCTGACACCTACATTACACACAGACGACAAAGATGGAATAGAAGTAGATGTGGAACCCGAAGTGTTAGAGGGTTCCGAAGCAGTTATAGTAGAAATACACACATCAATGACTTTAGGCATCCATTTAAATCCTAGTGTATTATGTATCCATTTCTGCCATCTCCAACTAGTATTTGCTTTAGTCTTAGTGAATGCACTAGGTGGTACTACAGTCCTTGGAAGAGATACTGGAGCTACAGGGATATCAATGCGTTTCTTAGAATCTAAAGAAGGCGGTTTACCAAGCACAGACTTAGAAGCATTAGTGGGCCTAGAGGTATTCCGGGTCTTAGGATTCCGTAAACGAGACAAGATAGCTCTAGCAACACATTTGTCATGACAATCAGAAAGCATACTTTTACGACACATAACACAAGAAGCATCAGACTGAATATCAAAAGTACTTAAAGGTTTAGAATTCGTTACAACACTTTTTCTATTACATTTGTCAGATGCAATATCTAAAGTGGGTGCAACGGGAGTCTTATTCAAAGTCCTAGGGTGTTCTTCTACTTCAGCATTCTTTATTGTTCTTTTCTTAGGTCGCAACTTCCTATTCTTCCTTGTATTGCTCCTAGGCTGTGAAGTGCGGACATCAGGAAAAGAGGCAATTATTCATGTTTCATTAGAGGGAAGCACATTAGTAACTTGTGTTTTGGCAGTAGGCAATCTGGGTTCCCGTTTGCTAAGTGTTATAGGTGCAATTCGCTTAATGATGCTAGGCTGAACTTGTTCATACTTTCCTAACATTTCTCTTAACTTAAAGATAGTGTGCACCAATTCTTGATTTTCAGAACGAAGATTTCCAGAAAAATTCATGACTTCCTTAGTGTGTGCAAGAAAATGATCAAGTTCGTTTGATGCTTCATCACGAGTCTGTTTAAGTAAATCAAATATGACACCATATTGATTTTTAACTTTTGCAAGTTCTTGTTCATATTTTGAGATTTGACACTTTAAAGACGCGCTTTGATCATCCAGTTGCTCAAATTTTGGATTAAACGTTTTGGATTGCAACCGTTGATTTTGTTTGCAAAGCAAGTTCACGATTTTGACAATCTTTTTGACACCATTGAAGACGACGTTTTTCATTTGAAAGCTCATTTAACAATCGTTCATTTTCAACTTTTAAAGACTCGATCTGATGCACATTATCAGTATTCTCAACAATTACAACATAATCAACAGTATCAGCAGAGATATAATCAGATGCATATGGCAAAGAATGCAATAACACAACATTATGGATATCAGCACAGATAACATCTTCCAAGAGTCGACCAACATCTTTTCGTAACATTTTTTTTACGTTTAGTATTAGAAATAGATGTTTCTGTTTTCTCGAAAACGACTTTCATCAATCCAAGTTCCTTATAAAATTTCCTTTCCCAATACAATGCACAATTTTTCAAAATTTTAACATGGGGTAAAAGTCTTTTCTGAAAAATATCTCTTTGTTCTCGCGCTAGAGGCGATTGAAAATGTTCAACTTTTATTTCAGAATGAAATTCAATCTCATGTTCTAAAAGTTTGAGGTCAGATTGAATGAAAACGTCAAAATATCTAAGAATATGACGATTTTCAGGTTTTGAATTTACTTCACTGATGGAAGGTAAAGGACCATAAATTTGTGCATAATTTGGTTTGGGAGTAACATTAGAAGACTCAGACGTTTTTGTGATAATCCGAGGTGTGTTAGAAGAATCCGTTGGTGTGACGAAAGTGACCGCTTGTGAATAGTTAAATGGTTTGTTGTAAACAACATTTTCTAATTTTGATCGACTCTCGTCTTCTGCATCTAATTCTTCTTGACGATGATATTCAACAACACTCATAATAGAATCATCAATTTTATATTCTGCACTGGAAACTTCAGGATTTGGTTTGAATGCTTTGGTTGAAAGCTTAGGTTTGTAATTAGCAAGATTCGGTCCATATCCATCTGGATTGGGTTTTAAAGTAAACTTTTGAATAGTTGTGATTGACTCACCATGTTTGTAGACAACATTTCGAAACTCTTTGAGTTTGTTTTGTAAGCCGATAATTTCTTCAAGATGGTCATCTATTCGTTTCGTTGAATGCTTTTTGTATGCAGAGAACTGTTTTTGACAAGTTAACAACTCAGCCTTGGCTTTTTGAGTTTCCAAAGTAAGAGCGTTAAGTTGTTGTTTATGTTCATATTCCAGTTGTTCTATTTCAGACAACAAAACATTCTTCGAAGCGGCTAGATCACGCATCTGTCATTCTAAATATTGTTCGTTTTGATGAGATTTAGCAAAAGCGCTTCAAAACCTTTTTCACGGTTTTCTTGAGTTTTGAAAAAATTGAGTTGCCGTTGTAAGCATTCAAAATCCCTGGTTAACAGTGCATTTTTACTTTTTAAGGACTGATTTAATGCATGACATTCTTCCATTCGGGATTGTTGGTCTTTAAGTAACAGATCAATATCTGGATTAGGCAAAGGTTCAGCATGTTCAACGTGAGTCACAACATGATCATTATTCAGATCCTCAAGTATAACCACGGAGTTAATTTGAGTATCAAAGGAAACCATAAGGTCATCATGATCGTCAAATGTAACTACGGGGTCTAGTTGAGAATCGTCAGAATGAGATTTGGACAACTCATTTTGAACAGTCCGAGCCTTGTCGGATTCAGATGTTGGCGGAGATATTAGATCAGAGATAAATATGGTTTGTTCGGGTACCTGAGACAAGCCATAAGTGTCATACACTGGGCCTGTGTCACTCATGTGTAGCTCATGCATATTAGCCATTAACATAAATCGCTGCGCATTGGCCTCAAGTCCTCCATATCATCATCCTGAGTTACATCTGCCATAAAGCTCTCTTCTTTGTCTGTGAGAGTTCCACCAGCTTCATCCTTAAGAGCCAAAAGTAAAGCCTCATTGTGATAAGCACTGCCCCTAGTCCTCGGCTTTGGGCATGCAATAGCCAGGTGTCCCTTCTCATTACAGTTGTAGCATCGAAGACCATTCAACCCATTCTGAGCATTACCCTGTTCAACCACTTGAGCTCTGGTGTTATTCCTACCCATAGCATTAAACCCTTGACCACCGCCCATCTGACGACCATAACCACGATTCTGAACTTCAACTCGTCCATTGTTCACAACAGCCTGATTCCTTGTGTTTGATGAGGAACGAATGCGATTGTTGGATTTTTTTGTATAACGGCCAAAAGCTTTAGCAATCATAACAAATCCTTGTTGCAATGCATCTAACGGATCGGAGTCCTCATTAGCTTCACTTACAAATGCTTGATCATTGTTGTTGTTGTATGGAACCAATTGAGTTTGTTGAGATTGTTGCTGTGATGGATCATATGGTGTGATTGTGGCAGTTGGTTGAGGAGCTGGTTGAGGAGGATAACTAGTTTGAGCCCATAAAGCAAGTTGTTGATTATCCGGAAGTGAAGGTGAAACAGTTTGGCCACGGATAATCCTTTTCTTATCAACTTCTTTTTTATGAGGCTTCAAATAGTCGTACAACAATCCGTATGTAGCATGATGCATATTCTTCGCTTGACGGAGGAAAATGACATACTTCTCCCATTCAGGACCAAGACTACTCAGGAACTTAGTATTAACTGCAATTCTTGGCATGATGATGTTGTGTTTATCCAAATCATTGATGATGTCTGAGAATCGATGATGATAAGACTCTAGTGTCTCTCCAGGTTCAATCATGAAGTGTTCATAAGCCAAGTAAATTTTGGATTCCATATCCTCCGATTGAGTGCAGGTGCCTTCCAGGAGAAGATGGATATGTTCCCACATTGCCTTTGCAGTCTTTTGAGCATCAACACTGCGAAGAATTGGGTTTGGTAATCCTAAAAGGATATATTGCATTGCAAGCTCATCAACTTCATAGTGTAGAAGTTCATCTCCAGACAGTTGAGCAACAGTTGCAATGTTGGTTTGATCATCTCTTGGTGTGGAACAGCATTAGGATCTCCGGGTGTAGTGATAATAGGCATCTGAAATGGACCTTCCAAGATGACCTTCTTTAAGAACTTTCCATGTGGCTTCTTTAGATCACAAAACCTAAAGAACCAAATCACCCATTGATCATAGTTTCCTGGAGTGAGCATTGGAGGTCTATCAAGTGATCCAGCCTCATGAATGGATTGCTGGCTACTTAAAGCTTCGCACATCTTTGCAAACCAAGTCGGTTCCTTCATAGTGTTCCTTGATGGATGTTGATTGTAAACGTTTGTGTAAGGTTGTACTTGAAGACTTGGTGGTGGTTGAACCATTTGAGGTTGTGGAATTGCTGCAAGTTGTGGAGTATGTTGTTGATTAAATTGTTGTTGATAAATTTGTTGTTGATGATTAAATTGTTGATGTTGTGGACTTAGTTGTTGTTGTTGTTGATTATAAGTGTAAAGGAAATAGTTAGAGTATGGTGGTTGTGACATGTTGAAAAACTTGTGTTGTTAAATGGATCTTTGTAGTCGAATGAACAGTTGTTGATGAAGAATTCTTAGGCGTAGAAACCACGTAAAGGCAAAATAACACTTATGCGTAAAAACACCAAAGATACGCGTAACAGCAAAAGTTACGCGTAGGATTAGCTTACACGTAAGAAATGAGAAAACACCAAAGTTATGCGTAAACAAAAAGTTAAGCGTAGAAAAATTAGGCGTAGGATTAGCTTATGCGTAAGACAGAGCTTAGGCGTAAGAATAATCTTATGCGTAATGAGTTCTACGCGTAAGCTTAAGCTTATGCGTTAAAATAGGGTTTTGCCCAAAAGATCATTTACACTATCACAGTGCAAAAGATATCCAAATTCGAAGTGTTTTCAGGCTTATCCAAGCAAGAAAAACACTGAGTAATCCACGAAACTGAAGATCAAACCAAGGATGAGTTACGCGTAAGATTAGGGTTTTCTTACGCGTAGAAATAAGCCAAAATTGATTTCTGCCAACTGATGTTTCCAAACCAGATTTTTGTGATGAAATAGCTTCAATATCACCAAAATAACACAAAAGTGTGAAACTTGATGATCCAAAGCTGAAAAACACGTTATGCGTAGAACAACTCCCACGTACAAAACCAAGTTTAAAAACAATGATCCACACGTAAAGTTTGAAACTTTTTGCCAAAAACAGATATTTTAACACCTTAAAACGTTGAAAGGAAAAGAATCTTGGATTAAAAAGTGTAAAAAATACGTTTTTAAGCGTGACCAAGTTTGATAATGTTTTACGCGTAAGACCGAAACTTACTTCAAAAACAATACCGATTCACCCAACTATTTGGCGAATGATACCACTGTTAGGTCACCATATTAGTAACACAAGCATTAATAGAAGAGATAGAGAAGAGATCGGATGAACAAATCACACACACACACACGATATGACAATAAGAAAGGTTATGCGTAAGGTGAGTGAAATGAATTGAACAACCAACCCTCAAGTGAGGGTATTACAAAGGTATTTATAGGAGAGGGAGCTAGGGCAACACTCCTAGTCCCTTCCTTTCCTTATTGGACTTGGGCCAAGGCTCATGGGCTTTCTACATAAGCCTTGGCATGATTACTAACATAAAAGCCATATTAAGCTAACTATTACATATTAATTACTAACACTTGAATTCTAGTTTAGGAGTGATTCCAACAGTTTAAATAGTCTCATTTGTTTTGAGTTGAAACTCAGTATCAGTTTTTATTGAAATCAATAAATGAATTACCCAACTTGGGAATTCATTTATCTTCTTGTTATTCTTGTTTTTATGCAAAGTCCTTGTCATTTATACTGTAGACATGAAAAACACTTGGCAAGACATTTATAAATGTTGATTAGGGGAAACATCTTGAATCTATAGGGGGTGTTTGGTAGGAGTGAATGATGTAGAATGGAAACACATTTGACAATGGAATTAGAGAGAAAAGGAATAGTCCAATAGAAAGCAAATGTAGTCTAATGTTTGATAAACAAAGAATGAGAATCGGAAAAATAAGACATAAAATAATTCTTTTGTTTGGAACAAACAAAAAAATAAAATGGAATAATAACACAACAACAATATTTTGATTAGTTTTTATAAACTTGTTCAAGCCATGTTTCAGTCGATTATAAAAATTAACTTCACAATACAGTATTATATTCACATTATTTTTTCCTGAACGACAATTGTGGCTACATGGCCCCTAGCCCAGAAGGCATAGCGAGCCCACACAATCAGGTTGGGTCCAGCCCAGAAGGCAATGACACCTTTCCCTTTATGCACGCGAGAGGAAACCTCTATTCCCCTAGATAAGACTCGAACTTAAGACCTTGCCTAGGAGGGTAAAACCTCCATACCGCTGGACCAGAGGCATGTTGGTTGTATTATATTCACATTATGTATAGTAGTTTTGTGCATTAATAAATTTGTAATCACGTTTCTATCTTACTATTTTTCAACAACAAGTATTGGCTGGAGCTTTTGTTTCGAGAATTTCTATACGTATGTGTATACTTTAAATGGTTGATTGGTTTCTCTTGATATTGTTGGATATAATTACAAGATCGAAGGAAAAATATGTTGAAATTAAACGTAGGTCAAGGAGATGAAGGTAATCTGAAAAAAATCAAAAAGTTTTTTGATGATGATCTTGAATTTAGAGTGAAAAATATGTTAGGGTTTTTGATTTTTCCCTAAAAATGAAAAGCATGTGCCACACACATGATTTGTCCCCTTTTTTCAAAGTTTTTTTATTCTCAAGTTGAATGGAATTGTGAATGTTTATTGTCTAACTTTGGTGATTCTCACCATTCTCCACTGTTTTTAAAGAATGAATTTGGTTTTTAGAGAATCCTATTTTAATTCTACATTCTCATTCTTTGTGTTACCAAACTAAGGAAATCTTTCTCATTCCATTTCTTAGCTTTCCATTCCATCATACTAAACATCCCCTAAAGAGAACCGTTTGAGAACAAAATTTCAATTCCCTCACATTATCTCTTTATCTGAGCATTAGTTAGTCATATTACGTGTCAATAATAATTCCCAAGGTTGCAAAAATCGTGAATCGGTAGTCGGGCGGTCAACCTCTCTGTAGCTTGTAATCGGTCAAAGCGGGATTAATCGGTGATTAATCGGATTAGCATTTTTGGCAAGTTTTGGGTATTTCCGGCGAAATTTGGGTATTCTAGACAAGACTTTCCTTGAAAATCATCTTGTAACAGATAAAAACATCAAATATAATCGATTAAAACTTGTTCAAGACAAGTTTTGGGTATTTCCGACAAGATTTGCAAGTGTCCAAAGAAGTTTGACCACTGTTAACAGTCGTTGACCGCCATTGAACGATTTGTTTGACCTAATTACACAAATCGGCAAGGTCAGTGGCCTAGTAACACCTAATCGGTGATTAATCGGCCTTGTAGGTCTTGTTTTGCAACACTGATAATTCCACTACATCATATATCTTATGAAAAATATAATAATCAATCCTACGTAAACCACAAAGCAACAACTAATTTAGGCTCATTCAATTCTAACTCAAAACATCCAACCACAAAGCAAAGATAATTCTCGATTCTTAGACGGAAGGTATATTTAACAACTTTATTAGACAACAATTTGATGCCAAACCATACCTTCTGCTCTATAAAAACATAAAACTACTGAAGTCCCTTCACCCACCCCACCAGACATAATAGAAAAGTTTGTTTAGCACATACAAGTCGTTAAAAGATGGTTTTGAGTCACGTTTGGGTCATCTTGTAAACAGTTATCTTTGCAATTCTATATAAAATCTAGAAATCCACATTTATATATATAAATTTCAATTGTCAATGTCAGTGACCCAAACGAAACTATCTTTTAATATGTCAGATTTACCCAAATAAATAATTAGAAATAACAACAATGGTTGAAATGAACGTTGGAACTCTGAGTCACTAAATGATGGCTTTGCATCCAGTTGGGGTCATTTCATAACCAAAAAACCGTAAAATTGGTGTTTCATAACTGATTAATATAGTAATAAAATTGTTAAAACCGTAAAACTGATTAATATAACAATTACAGATAACAAAATGACCCAACCTTCAGACAATGTTATTTTTTAAAGGCACAATACTTGAAGAGTTGAAATAGACAACCCTATATTTTACTTAAATTGCATGAAATGAAATAAACTTAGCATAAAAAGTATGGATTAATTTCAATATCGAAACCGGTAGTTACCTATCAACAGAAATGGGATGAGCAATGAAAAGATCCTTAAAAGAACTCTTTAGTTTTCTTTCAGCCTCCTTTTGTTTTCTTTTAGCAATCGTTCAGTTTTCTACGGCCACAGGAGCATTCACATCCGCTGGTCGTTTCACGAATGATTTTGTGACTTCCTAAACAAAAACAAGGAGATTAAAACATGTTTAAATATGTGGAATTGTGACCAGCTTTGAGTTACTTAAACTTGACATAGATTTTGAAATAAGACCTTTATACTTTACTTCTTCATAGTAAATTATTTAAACTAAAGATCTTACACCCGAAAACCTAAATCTCAAATGGTTTTGGTTTGTAAATAAAAGATAGTCCACATAACAGAATCCACGGAAAAAAATGACTAGAGAAACATAGTTTAGAAATAAAAAAAAAAAATCTACTTGATAATGCATATCGTAGTGATCCCCAAAAGATGAAAGCATTTTTCCATTACCACTTCAGTTTCCTCACAAAGCAGTAATGTGCTCGTCTCCGCAATATAACCAATCTGCCAAAACTTACAAAGTTACGCTAGATATTAACTTGGTTTAAGATAACCGAAATTAAATTCAATATGGTATGAGAAAAAACATTGGTAAGTAAATATCAGTGATTTGCTTTCTCCTTAGCACACCCACTAACCTAGCAAAACTTTTGAAGTAACACAAAATCAAGAAAAAATCGTCACAATTTGCCTTTTAAAAAAATCAAATATTTTTTCTGAAAATTAACTCTGGTTTAATAGAAGCGGAAATTAAATTCAGTATTGTATGAGAGGAACCATATGCAAGTAAATATACCTTGCGCATAGAAGAATAGTAGTAATTGGTAAATTTATTTGATAAACCATAAAGGTGTTCACACATGTAATGTGGCAAGACAAATAGAAAAGCCTGTTCAAGAGCCTGAAAAGGAAGTTGGATTATTAATACAACAATATAATTTAGATAGCCAAGTTAATAAAATTAGGAAATTTTATAAAAGTCAAACTTTTCACTTCATGTTTTTCTTCTACAACTTTGAAATATCTTCATTTAGGCACATATAGTAATATTGAATATTCACCCCAATGTTGTGCCCAGTTAGAAACCGAACTAGGTTTATAATTGGTATATACAGTGGCGGGGTTCTTTGTTTCATTAATCTCAAGTTTTCTATATAGTCTGGTACGCTGATACCGTTTTGTATTATTGCTTACCCTTACGCATGAGACTAGATAACTTAAATCAATCACACATTTAAGAGAATATTAGACAAAACTACAATGTTTTAGAGTAACCTAGGGAAATGACCAAGTCTACAATTCCAAAAACTATGCTTTACAACTTCAACTAGGGTTTTGTATGTTCAAAGAAGTTATTGAAAGTTCATTAAGATATTCATCTCACATCAATGAGCTCGAGTAAATGGAATTCCAATGCACGTTCTGCACTTTTTCCCATCCTTCATTTCTCTCCAATATAAACTTTGAGGCCCGTTGCAAACATATATATCCTTTAACTTAGTATTCAAGAACAAGAAAGCAATAAGAATGGGGTTGTAACAACAATGAAACGAAAAGAAACCCTTACCGTCTTTATCTCATTGATGTCTTTACGAGAATCATTAGTAATTCTACGAATTTTGGCTCGTATATTTAATACATATATAAATGTATTTCCCTGTATATCAATGAATTTAAGTATATGATGAGAATATAATATATGATAGCATAACATCAGTAGTAATGGAAGAACATCATAAAAATACCTCTTCGTTGAGCATCTCATCATTGATATTGAATTGAACTTCAGCCAATCTGTGGTTTTTCAAATAGGTACACATGTTAAGAACACAAAACCAAATCACCGAGTATGATTAAGTATGAAACTTGACCTAAAAGTAGGATATATATGGACCTTGTTAAATTCAATATAGAAAACTTTATGTCATATTATGGTGAAAATTATGTTAAAAGCATAACATCACTAGTTCAATAAGGGTAAAACTTATGTTAAAAGCATGAGAATCTTACATAAGAACACAATCCAAAATTGCTTCGGTAGTATACCCAAGCAACTTAGCATCATCCCCTGAGAAAATAAAAAATGTGAAATCTTACGTAAGAACACAATCTGATGTGTTAAGACATATTATAATCTTAAATAAAGCCAAAACAGTTACTAGATTGGTTTATCAAAAGAAGCGGAATGATTTTTGTATACAAATAATTTTGGTATCACATCATTTTTATCCAGAAATATTAATAAAGAATAAAAAAGTAATATCGTGTATACCTTCTGCCACCACCTAACAACCAGATTTGGCTTTCTTTAAGAGACTAACAAATTTTTATCCGGTTTACTGCATGTACGATATCCTACATAACTTGTTTAGGGGGCTTGTGCCTATCACTTGGGATCCACCCTTCGAGTTTAGCAGCTGTTAGCCTCTTGTCTTAAGATCAAATTAGACTATAGTTTAAATACTTAGTACTTATTTTAAAAGACATGGTTTATGTATTATTTATGGGTCGAATTGCACATGGGTCAATTTGGTTAACCCAAACAGCCCAATGTAGGCAGTTATGATTAGTTAGTTATTTTGACAGTTATCATCTAAAAGTCACAATGGTTAGGATGATGCATAACTGTCAAATGGTGTCGTTAAGAAAACTAGTGTTTTTTGCTTTAGAAAACATATAACAATATTTGCAGTACCTTAATATATTTCTATTTCTAGTATATCCTATTTCTACCCATTTTACTGTTACATTGATTTACACAGAATCACACAACTATCACAATCATGAAACACCTATTGAAACCCAAAGTTGTTGGCCACAAACCTGTGTACAATTGGTATCAGAGCTTTGGCTCTAATCCATGGGAAAGGCAAACAATGACTGGTTTCCAAACTGGTAGATACCTTTTAAGGGAAACTCCCAAGAGAATGAATATGTGGAACACAAGAAGAAAGAAAAGCATATCACCCAAAGGAAAAGAGATATTAGCACAAACTGTTTTGGAAAATGAGGCATTCAATGCCACAAAGAAATCAGAAGGGTTGAAAAAATTAAAGAGGAAGGTTATAGGCACAAAAAGGGACAAAAGGTCCAAGTGTTACATTTTTAAGGAAAAAGGACATGCCTTTTGGGCATGTGAAGATAGGAAAAAGCTTGCTGCTTTAGAATTGGAACAAGAAATGGACACCACAAGAAGAGTCATAGCAGAAGAAGCCAAGTATCCTGAGAAAGTCTTTTTGACTGCAGATTACATGGTAAAAGGTACAAACACTAATACTTGGAATAAAATTTGGTATGCAAGGAATGTTTATAAGTTCCATATGTGTCCCAGTAGAGCCATGTTTAATGAAGTGATTATAAGTTTAAGATGATAGGAAAGGAAGAAAATGAAAAGAAATTCATTTTCTCCTATGGGATTGGAGATATTACTGTTAGTACAAATGAAGGTGATATAGTGATTAAGAATGTGCAGTATACCCCTGAAGTTTAATTCAATATGCTCAGTTTAGAGTTGCTTAGATCACAAGGATACAAGGTGGAAATTAATGATGATATGTGTAGCATATACTACATGTATCATGATTAAGATGTTGGAAAACAGGCACCAAGCAAAGAGATGAGAGAAGAACAGGTTGGGTTAAAAGAGATTGTGAATAAACACAATCAGTACCTAGAAGATCACTTTGAAAAATTGGACCCAACAGATGAGTGCTCTTTGATAAAAGGCTTGGAAGACTTGGACTGAAACAGGGAAGATACTCAAGACTATGTTGATGAGGAGTATCTCAGTTACAATGGAACCCTCTATGCCTTAAAGGTAAATTCTTTCTCAATGTATCTTTCTTTTATGAATTTATTGAAGAAGGATGATCTGTTGTACAAAAATTGGGAGGTGTTCAGTAAAAGGTTCATAAAGTTAGTGAAATGGTTTTATCTTGTACATCTGAATTATGATGCACTGGATACTATACCACCAGTTGTTAGGGATGTGGAGTTGAACTTGTTATGTTTGCATTAGGTTGTTGAAGGTTTAGATGGTTATTTCTCAGTCACAATAGGTGACAAATGGGGAGTGATAGCACAGTTGCAAGGTCTAGATACCAAAGATAGTGATACAGTTAGAATCTGTTACAAGAAGTTTATTGATCTATTAATGATATACCATGAAACTGCACAAGTTCCTTGGGGTGAAAAGCAAGTAGAAGTGGGTGAAACTAGCAAAGAAGCAGAAGCCAAGGACCCACCAGGCCAGAAGGAAAGCACAGTGAAGGATGGAGCACATGAAGAAGGATCAAACAGATTTGGTATTAGATTGGAGATTGGAGATGAAGAAGATCAAGACATCAGCCAAGACAGCAATGACTTTGAAGTCATTGCTTGAAGAAATAAGCAAAAGTCAACTCAGAAGATACTTTGATCTTAAACAATTAAGGGGGATAATGCTAGCCTCTAATTGTCTTAAGATAAAATTAGATTATAGTTTAAATACTTAGTACTTATTTTAAAAGACATGGTTTATGTATTATTTATGGGTCGAATTTTAAGTCTGCACATGGGTCAATTTGGTTAACCCAAATAGCCCAATGTAGGCAGTTATGATTAGTTAGTTATTTTTACAGTTATCATCTAAAAGTCACAATGGTTAGGATGATGCATAACTGTCAAATGGTGTCGTTTAGAAAACTATATATATGTTTTCTGCTTTAGAAAACATATAACAACATTTGCATTACCTTAATATATTTATGTTTCTAGTATATCCTATTTCTACCCATTTTACTGTTACATTGATTTACACAGAATCACACAACTATCACAATCATGAAACACCTATTGAAACCCAAAGTTGTTGGCCACAAACCTGTGTACAGCAGCCTCGCTAAAAAATAGTATTCAATTTCTCATCTTTTTTTTGAACATGTTGTTGTGTAAAAGTTACTTACAGTGAAGCACATCTCAATATACTCTTGTTGCTGTACAGGAGTAAGATATACTAAGCAATATGCGTTTTCCTCTTCAAACATACACCTACATATGTGGACAAGAGATTTGAAAGCCACTGTTCATATATTATTGGTGAATGTAACGTAACATTGTTGACAATAAATTTATTATTACTAGCCAACTGATATATATGTTTTGATAAACTTAGCAAGTAAAGTATCTATATAAGCATTGTCAAAATCTCTCTTTGCAAGAAATAAAAGGTGGTTTTCCTTTACCATTTATAACCACATCTCCGCTTCTTTCTATAATCGAAAACCATCTGTTCAATATATGTTCAGCCCAATTACACGTGAGATGCAACTGCTCCTGCTCCTGCTTGTAAATGGAGAATCTTAATGACATTGGAATTGACTTGCACTCTATTTTTAAACGCAAAGTTGGAAATTGAGAATCTACTTTCTTTTGGACCGATAAGTGGGTAGGGAACTCGCCACTTTGTTACTCATTCATCAGGCTTTACCTCCTTGAGACAAATCAACGTTGCAAAGTGCCTGATCGTGTACCCATTCCCACCAACATTGTGAATCATTTGGATACAGGATCTGGTGGGCCTTGTTCAGTTGTAACAGCCAGGTTTGGGCCTATACAACCTCTTGGTCTGCAATTCCAGTGGGTCTGGAGTTGGGGGTTAAGAGGTGATGCGGACTTACTCGAACTAGCACACTTACAAAGTCTACTCTCTAATTTTCAGCTCTCTCTCGATCCGGATAAATGGGAATGCTTGGTGAATCATTCCAGGTCGTTCACAGTAAAAGCTATAAGATCATTTACAGTCAATTCTTCTCCTAGATTGGTTGTTGAAACAACAAGATGGAATAACCTCGTGCCAATAAAAGTCAATATTTCTTCATGGAGAATTGCAAATAAAAGAATCCCTACAAGAATCAATCTTGATAATCGAGGGATTGATCTTAACTCGATTCATTGCCCAGTGTGTGTGATGATGATTTAGAGACGGATAGCCATATATTGGTTCTTTGTTGTGTTGCAAAGGATACATGGTGTGAGGTTTTAAAATGGTAGAAGATTGAAGATATCTCTCTTGATAGCATCAATGATGTCTTCACCCTTGCAAGTCGTTTGAACCTTGCTCCTAAGCTCTCCAAAGTGCTCGATGCTATGGTACAACCCACTCTTTGGATCCTATGGCGCTTAAGAAATGATTCTATATTTGCTTCGACAAGACCGAATTCATCCTAAATGATATCAAACTTTACTCATTTAATTGGATATCAAATAGGTTTCATAAAGCATCTTTTAATTGGACTAACATAGTACCTGCGCAAAGCAGCGGCGTTACCTAACATGCCAATTTTCTCGTACCTTGATCTTTAAGCGATATGCAATGAGAGTTAGTATTAAGACGGTTTACCCGTTTGATAGTTCGAAAAGAGTAGATGCGTATTTGAATTTACGTAAAGTATATCAATACAAATATAGATATTCATACTTATACTCATTTGAACTTTGTATAACTTGAATGTTTATGATAAAAATTACAACTATAAATTTGTATTATTGTAAGTTTGTAACATCCATTTTAATACTAAAATAATGTGTCATTAGTGTACATTATAATGCAATTATTATAGTGTGGAATTTAATTATATGAATTACTAATGATAGTAAGATGTGTAGGCTTAAAAAATTAAGATTTCCTTCTTTAGAAAGCCATAAATACATTATAAGGTAGTATAGATAGAGTGGCTCTCGAATCCTTGTAACGCTCTATCTAACCCCTTTTAATTGTTTCCCTAGCTCCTTGTTAGGTTCTTAATTCATCTTGCTGTTAAAAAAAAGTCTCCATCTCATAGCTTTCTGTATTCCATCAAATGCACTTCCTTCTGCTTTTGTAGAGGTAAAATATGCATGCTTTGAGATGACCTTATCACGGCGTTCAAAATCGCTTTCTTGCTTTAACACATCCATCATCGATTTAGAATGTGCACACTATCTGTCTAGTAACACAAATGTAAGAATTTTTACCAAAACAGATTATAATTTTATCCAAAGTTACTCAACAATATATTACTCAATTATGAGTTTACATGAATAAGATGACAAACATATACACATAGAATGAATCATAGGGCAAATCGCACATGAAAGTATCACACTCTGGGTCAATTTGAATTATTTTTTCTCAATTTAAGGTATCGGAGTTAATTTTTTGTGCAATTAAGGTTTTTTCGACTTTTCGAAAGCGGTCATAATTTTAGCCAAAATGACTATTAAATGCTCAATTACGGAGTATAACGATAATTACATTAATTAACCATTTCAACTCAAAATATGACCAATAAGGCTCCCCATAATGCTACGTCGGCTTTATATTTCTACAACAACTTCATGATCAACTGAGTATAATAAGAAGACTACTGAGGACACCATAAAAACATTTAATAAAAACACCACACACGCACGCAAAACAAAAGGGATGACTCGGTCTAGTATACGACCGAGTTATGCATTCTTTAAACACGACCACAACCATATATGACCAAGTTAGTGTAATGGGGGACGCGCCTAATTAAAGTGTGCATGACCGAGTGGACGTGCGATGAATTACGGGGAGTCTAACATCTTTTGATAACACCTTACACTGCATAAAAAAACTTGGATACCTCAGTTCAGTAAATAAAATGTGATACCTTTTGTGTGACTTTCCCAAAAAATATATATCAGAACTTAAATTAAACGTAACAGAGTTAAATCCTAGATAATAACTTCCCATTGTTAACATATCGCGTATAGTTTCATCAATAAATATTTGATTAATTCGTTATAACCTAAAATTGCACTGAAAATATATGTATATAATTGAGGGAAACATTAGGGGTTCATTTGGTAGGAAGGAATGAAATGTCAACTTAATGGAATAAACGATGTAATGGAATGAAGAGTGTAATGTAATGATTCATTGTACTTATTAATCATGTTTGGTTTATACGATAAGACGTAACTGAATCAATAATAAAGACTAAAATACCCGTTAATGATAGAAATTTTATTTAATGTGGTTAATTAATGATGAAGTTTTATGTAATTTTAATTTCATTACAAGATATAATGAAAAAAAGTACGAGACCCCTAAGGAATGGTTTTAATGTAATGGGTCATTACTTATAATGAATCATTGAATACTATAAATGTAAACAAACAACATTTATTCATTACATTGTAATTTAATTACGACATACCAAATACTACGTAAGGGTTTTATTCTTCTTCTTCTTCTTCTACAAACCCTAATTAAATAATCGATTAAAACAAATATGATTTCACATATATAATACTCCCTCCGTCCCTAAATAAATGTCCACTTTTGACTTTTAAAGTCTTTCTTGTACAACTTTGACCTTAAATATTTTTGTTTGTGTTATATAATACTTGATAAAAATTATACCAACTTAAAGTACATTTAAAACACAATTCATTCATATATTTTGTATCAAGTATTATATAAGATAAACACAAATACTTAAGGTCAAAGTTGAATAAGTAAGACTTTGAAAGTCAAATGTGGACATTTATTTAGGGACGGAGGTAGTAATAACAATACTAATGTAAGGTTACCGATTGATTCTTTCACTTGCGGCTTTGATTAATAAATAAATAAAAAATCCACTTGTATATGCCACACCAACCGACTTAAAATTAGCCTAAAAGTTTTAGCATATAAAATTGACAGTGGTATTTAGGTTGTGTTTAAGGAAGGGCTTATGGGGCTTGGGTTTTAAAATAAGTCGACTTATATATATCAACGAGTCGAACTCGAGCTCTAGCAGACTCAGACTCAGATTCGGATTCGGCTCGGCTGGTTTGAGCTCTACTATTGGGGTAATTTTCTCCTAAAAATTTCATTCATAGCTTAAACAAAGCATTACTTTTTTTTGTTCATCCTAGTTCAAATTGGACTTTATTATGGTTTTGAACCGGACTCTTGTGTGTTTAAGTATCAAAATTATATATCTATATCTATACTACATAAAATGGAAAAACAGTCAAAGTGGAAAAGTGGAAAAGTGAAAAAGTTTAATGGTCAAATGAGAGAGAAATATATTTGTGTAATTAATACTCTTGTTAAAACACCCCATTACTTAAAAGTACAATAATTTATTCACATTGTACAACCAATTAAAAGCATATCTACCAAATTAAAAACAACCAATTAAAATACCCCTTATTAAAAAAGTACAATGAAATTTTCACAATGTACAATTTAAACAAGCTACAACATAATTTAAATATAAAATAACTAAACAAACTAATTAATGTTATTTTTAAAACACCCTAAAATGAAAAGTACATGTTATTATACACATCATACAAGCTAACAAGTTGATGGTACATATAGTTTTAAAATCGGACCGACCAACGGGTTCAACCTGAAACCGGTGTCGCCATCGGTTCGGCTAACCAATAACAGCCATCCGGAAACGAATTAGAGAGGACCCGTTAAAACCGATACAAACTGGTGAATCAGGTCTCATCGAGATATATTTCTCCAGTTAATAGTCACAGAGTACTCGCCGCCGCAACGCGCGAGTACCCTGCTATATTATATATAAAGGAAAAACCAAAAAGTTAAAAGTAAAAATTTGAAACTATTAACACATATTGAAAACCGGGATGACACAGTACGCTTCAAATCCAATGGGTTGACCCTGTTTAATTGACCCGTTTGACCCAACATGTCATATTGACTCGGTTTAAATCGACCCGTTTTTCGACGAGGAACGGTTCAACGGTTGAACCTCCCGGGTCGAACCGGGCTTCAAAACGTTATGTTTAATCCCCAAATCTTCAAACTTTTTTTATTTTTCGTTTAGAACCCATAAACGTTTTTTAACACAAAACGATCTGTCGCTATATAAATATATTATCTATAAGTTTTTCTTCAGAAACAATTATAATGTTTTACAATTATGAGAAATATGTGCCCGTTAGTGCACATTTAACTTTTCAATATGCTAAATACGCTCATTTCAAAAAAAAGATGGGGCTAAATGTGCCCAAATCTTTTACAAAATAGCCAAAATTAGCCAATTTTATTTTATTTTGGGCTAATCATATTCACGCTAATTTTAGTCACCATTAATCCTATCCTTGTTAGTTTTTACGCAACAAGTAATGTGTGTTGTTAGTTTTTATCCTATAACTGATGTAATGTTTACTTTCATTTTCATTAAATGATTTTATATGTTGTTTGATAGATGTTAAGAATTTTGTCTAGACTTTAGTTATCGTATAGTACAACCGTTTGCAATTGCATTTTCATCGGTTCACGTTCTATTTTAAACGCTACACAAAACACTCACCACAATATCACAAATCATTAATTATCTGACGCTAGGAACCGCTGCCGCTAGGTACGGTCTATATATATATATATATATATATATATATACGTATATATATATATACGTATATATATATATATACAAGCATAGTATCCGCGCAAGGCAGCGGCGGTACCCAACATGTCAGTTTTTCTCGTACATTGATCTTTAAGGGGTATGCAATGAGAGTTAGTATTTGACGGTTTACCAGTTTGATAACTCAAAAAAAGTAGATGCATGTTTGAATTTCCGTAAAATATATTAATGCAGATATAAATATCCATACGTATACTCATTTGAACTTTATTAAAGTTGAATGTTTATGATAAAAATTACAACTATAAATTTGTATTATTGTAAGTTTGTAACATCTATTTTAATACTAAAATTTAATGTGTCATTAGTGTACATTATAATGCAATTATTATAGTGTAGAATTTAATTATATGGATTACTAATTATAGTAAGATGTGTAGGCTTACATTTTTAAGTCTTCCTTTTATAGGAAGTCCTAAATGCATTAGTATGTAGTATAGATATATATATATATATATATATATATATATATATATATATATATATATATATAAATATATATATATATACGCGATGTGAATAGTATCTTTACTCTTAAAGCATTGGGTGTGGCTCGAGTGTCCTTTTTTTGGGTAACCATGGTTTCCGATCTTTTGGCCGAATAATTCACGAACTTTGAACTTACCGTCACACATAATCAAACCATGTAAAAGCCCTCCTTTTCAGGAGGTTGGCGTGACCATTTCAGCTCGGTTGCCCTTTTAGCGCATATGACATGTCAACTGCGGTGGCTGGCATTTCTAGGCCCCCAAAACGACCATCATGGATAGAGGGGGTGGGAGTTGGGATGGCCATGCCGAGAAGGTTATGGTAGCACTGATGTGTATGGGTTACATTTCATTTTGCGGGCATAGAAAAACATAATTGAGAGAGAAAATTCGTTACGAGGCGCGGATGTTTTTATATGTAAGAAAGATAAGTTGTAACGTGCAATTATCCCTAATAGCACAAGTGTTTTTGCAAAAACATTATAGTACCTTTCAACATATATAAAGCAACATTTTCATCTAAAGATTCAGACAGAACTTTTGAAACTTGACGACATAAAGATCTATTCGAGACAATATGAGAGACGGCAATTCACTTGTATCCTATCAATAACCTTTATTCTCATTTTGAAAACACCAATGTCAAAACACATAAAAAAAAAGTATCTTGACATAAAGTGAAACCAAAATATACAATGATGTACATCATATATCATCAAATACCATTCTGAAGTAACCTCTCGTAAAGTTATAAACTAATAATGGGTTCATGCTTACTATTATAGTGAGACTAATACTCACTATGCCTGCATACTGATTCCGTAGTAAACATATTTTAAGATTATAATTTAAACATAATAGATACGATACATAAGTTCATATAATTAAACAATGGATACGATATGTAGGTTCATATAAATTTCTAACATCATAAGATCGTCTAACCATCATAACATAGCATATCAACCACAGAGATAATTAGATAAAGATACTAAGCTTGGTATTTCCAATGGACTTTCATATCCAAAGAGCATTCTGTCTCTGTCGCCTTAATATTTTTATGGCTGGTACCTTCACGTGGCTTGAATGGGCAAGAGTCCTCAAAAATCACATCCCCAGATTTAACATCCTCCAACTTTACTTCAATAACAAGGGACTCATTCATGGGCACAGCCAACATTGATCTCTCCAGTGGAATTCTTCCATGCTTTAACTCAAAAGGAAGATCGGAATGAAAGAGTGACACTATGTAAGAATCATGCGTTGGATGACATCCATAATAAGCACATACATATCCACAAACTTCATGAGGAGTCTTCATGTTAAAGCTCAACTCCAGATAAGCATCCACAGCATCCTTTATTAGAATGTAATGCAACCTTGTACTCCCATCCTCGCCTTTAACAACAACAGAATCACACTTGCTATCTATTTCCTTATCCCAAATATCTGATGAGTCTATTTTAAACTTGTGATTGCAAAGTTTGAAACATACATTCTTTCTCTCAGTAGTAGCAGTGAGTTCCATACAAACGTCGATAGAGGAAGAGAATGAAACTGAATGCTGACAACTGGGATCGCCCAGGTATAGAATCCCACTCTCGCGCATGTCTATGGCATCACAACCAACATTGAATATAGGAACATAAGCAAAATCAGGTTCATATAAGTGAGACCCCCAATTTGATAGTAACCCATACTTATCAGACACTTCAATGAGCCCAAACAGCTTAAGCTCTTCAAATTCATACATGGAATCTGTTGTAATAGAAGGAATAATCGAAAACAGCACCAACCGAGAATTTCTAGGTGGATCCCTGAATGAAGTCAAAACAACCACACATTAAAAACATTAAAATTTACAACTGTAGATAGCTAATTTCTGTAGGAATAGTAAACACAAATTCTGCAATAAAGATGGAATAAGAAGTTGGTTGGTTTTCAACAGTTGTATAGCATCCTACATAAACCTCCCATTTCGCAACAGCTCATTCAATTCTAACTCAAAACATCGAGATCCAACCCCAAAGCAAGGATATACTTAGCTATTCTCATACAGAAGGAAAAAATAGAGATTTTATTTATTTATTTTTTTTTTTGAAAAACACAAAAACTATATAATTCCCTTCACCCACCCCCACCAGCCATACTAGAAAACTTTCTTTTGCACATACACATCGTTAAATATGGTTGAGTCATGTTTCGGTTATATTGTAATAAGTGATCTTAGTAGTTCTTTTTAAAATCTAACATTATAGACATCCACATTTATATATAAAAAACTTAATTCTCAATGTTGGTGACCCGAACAAAGCTATCTTTTAATAACTTAAAATTACCCAATACAATAAAATATAAATAAAATAGCTACAGTGGCTGAAATGAACGTTGGAATGAGTCATTAAATGATGGCTTTGTAGCCAGTTTGGGTCATTTCATAACCAAAACAAATCGTAAAATTAGTCTTTTAAAACTAATCAAAAAAGATAGCAGAATTATTTACATTTATGACACGTACACATTACAAAATGACCCAACCTTTACACAGTCATAACTCAAAGGCATAATGAAAAGATGCAATACTTCATGCAAATGGCCCTATTATTTCTTAATTGCATGATATGAAATAAACTTAGCATAGAAAGTATCGATTATATTGAATAATGAAACCGGTGGTTACCTAGCAACAGAAACAGAACGAGTAATGAAGAGATCTTTAAAAAGCCTTTCCAGATTTCTTTCAGCTTCCTTTTGTTTTCTTTTAGCCCTCATTTGGTTTTCTACGGTCACACGGGCATTCACGTCAATTGGTCGTTTCGCGAATGATTGTGATTTGAGCCTCGGTATTTTGGCTGGGTTTGAGACTTCCTAAACAAAGCAAGATGTTTGAAACTGGTTATAGTGTGGAGCTGTGACTAAACTTCTAGTTAAACCTGACTCAGTTTTGACATCAATTCTTTATACTTTACTTCTTCAAAGTGGATTATTTAAACATGAACTGATTCAAGAGTATGGTAAATGAGTTTTAACGTTATTTTAATACTCCCAAACCAATTCAAATTAAAGAACTTACAGCCAAAAACTTTAATAAATCATGAATAGTGCCTTTTAAAAAAAGTGTAAAATAATCCATGGTTCAGAAACAAAAGATAGATAGCCCCACATAACAGAACCCACCGGAAAAAAACCGACCCGAGAAACCGAATTTAGAAAACAGATAATGCATACCGGAGTGATCCCTAATAGATGAAAGCATTTCTCCATAACCAATGCAGTTGCCTCACAAAGCAATGCTGTAGTGCTCGTATCCACAATAGACCCAATCTGCCAAAACTTTCGTAGTTACACCAGATACCACATATCATATAATAACATGTCCTTTTAAAAATCAAATTACTTACTAGAATACTAACTTGGTTTAAGAGAACCGGAAATTAAAATCAATATGGTATGAGAAAAAGCAATGGTAATTAAATATATCAATGATATGCTTTCTCCCAAGGAGGAACACTAACATAGCAAAAGTTTAAAATTACACAGAATCGCGAAAAAAACACATGCCCTTTTAAAATCACATAAATGTTTTGAAGAAAACTTTGGTTTAAGAGAGGCTGAAACTAAATTCAGTATTGTATGAGAAAAAGCCTGTAAATATACCTTGCGCACAGAGGAATAGTAGGAATAGAAACTGGTAAATTTCTTGGATAAACCGTAAACGTATTCACACAGGATATGTGGCAAGACATACAAACAAGACCGTTCGAGAGCCTGAAAAAGAAAGTTGGATTATTAATACATAATGAAATTAGGAAAATCTTCTCGATAAGTTTTTTAATCGGTATACAGTAGGATTATTGGTTTCATTATTCTCAGGTTCCCTTATAGTACGCTAGATATCGTTTTGTATTATTGCTTACCCTTACGCATGGGACTAGAATAGCTTAGATCAACCATACATTTAAATGCATATTAGAAGAAAATGTTTTGGAGTTACCTAGGGAAATTAAAATAACCTCAAGACGACTCGACATAAGTATTGGTGGCAAATTTCAACAACAGATGTGTTTCTAGCGTTGATTATATACACTCCAATCTAGTGTTTACATAAATTAATATACTCTTGACCTCAAAAAACAAGACTTCATCCAAAGGAGAGTCAACATCACTTTGCAAATGATCCCTTTAAAGTTTAAACTTAGTCATTGTGTAGTTTAAAAATGAAACCCACCTAATTCACATTGCAGAAAAAAATTTGAAACAAATCTAAGAGGTCTCGGTCAAAAAACATACATTTAACCTTTTTCGACTACAATACCAGTTCTTTTCATATGACCCATTTCCTTTTGAACCAACTTGGTTGAACTCGTATTGACCCATTTATAATTTTTGAGCTATAAAAAACTATAGTGTGCCCTCCTAAGCATGTGCACATTGATGATCCCTCTGTCTGTCATGTATTTAGATATAACATACCAAAATTCTAGCCATGTAACTAAACATATATAATTTATCATATGTAGTTTACTAAGTGTGATGTTTTACCTTCAATATTAATATAGTATGGTGTTAGTTATGGCCTTATGGGTAAGATCAAGCTCTGTAATAAAAGCACCATAACTGGAACCAAATTTCAAAAAAATAAAGCAAACGTTCATATTATTTTAAAAAAATACAGAGTAATTAAAAAATATATATAGCAGGGACAGTTTGGCAATGGTAGAAAATGATTCTCGCTTTGATGTCAAAGTTGAGAAAAGATTGTAAGGGCAAACTAAGTAAAAATATAAAATAAATAAGGGCATAACTGGATTAGAACAAACATTGATGAAAGCTTGGGTATATTTGTTATTTTAAAGTTTAAGTGGGGAAATATGTAATTAATAGTGTTTAAATAGAGATTCATGTAATTCCCTGTAAAATATTTGTCTTACATCAGTAAACTGGAGTAAATGGAGTTCCAACAAACGCTCTTCGCTAGTCCCCCATCCTTTACTTCTCTTCAATGTAAACTCGGAAGCCTATTGCAAATGTTAAAAGCAATCAAAATAGGGTCTGAGATGAGACTACTGTAACAACGTTGAAACAAAAAGATGTTCTTACCTTCTTTAACTCATTGATGTCTTCACGAAAATCATCGGTAATTTTACGAATCTTAGCTTGTGTATTTAGTAAATACACAAATGTATTTCCCTCTTCTTTGAGCATCTCAAGAATGTCGAATGACCAAACAGCCAATCTATAATTTTTCAAGAACGCATACCTGTTAATAACACAAAAGCAAAGAATTAAATATGAATAACGAAACTTACCTAAAAGTAGGTTATCTCATTTTATGAAACAAATAAAATAGCTGGTGTAGGCATTGTTAAATTCAATATACAAAATTTTGGAAATAAGGCTTTGTTACATCATGTTCATGAAATATAAACATTTACCACTCTAATTGAATTGATACTGATAGCATAAATATAATCAGGGTAAAAATTATGATAAAAGCATGAAAATCTTACGTGAAAACACAATCTTGAACTGCTTTAGCAGTATAACCAAGCAACTTAGCAGCCTCACCTGATAAAAAAGAAAATGTGAAATTTAGATTTAGCCATTATAGAACTGGTCCTGTTATAAAATTAATGGCCTGATGAATTAGGACATGTTTGATCTCTAATGGCTTGACAAAAAAAAATGTAACTTTAAATTAAAACAAAACATGTCAAACGTGTGAAGCTGGATTGATTTATCAAAGTAAGTAAAATGAGTTTTGGAATAAAATAATACGGAGTATTGGTTATCACATTACTTATTCACGAATTAAATGAATATAAATATACAATATCTGGTATACCTTTTCCCACCGTTACACAACGAATTTTAGCTTTGTCTAACAAATTTTCTTCGAGATCAGTAGTGCAAGTCCGATATCCTGCATAGCTTGTTCTAGGGGGTTTGTGCCCATCACTAGGGATCCACCCTTCTTTGCTTTGCTTTTGGTTTACCCTTAGGATGCCTTTTGCCCTTAGGGTTGGTTTTTTGTTTCTGGTTTGCTGTGTGCTTTTATTTTGAGTTTGTGCGTGTTTGGTCTGCCCCTTTTCGCCTGCTTTTGTTTGCTGCCTTTATGCCCTTTTTGCTCTCTCTTCTCTTCTTTATCACCCGCACACGTGCACTAGCCGGAGGTCTCATTGGAAGCAGTCTCCTTACCCCCGGGTTTATCCCTGGGGTAGGGGTAGGTACTGTCTACATTCTACCTCCCCCATACCCTGCCTCGGCGGGATTGGGTATGTTGTTGTTGTTGTTGTTGTTGTACTAGGGATCCACCCTTCGAGTTCAGCAGCCTGGAAAAAGAAATAGTATTCAACTTCTCATTATTATTTTTATCACGTAATCAGTTAAGTTTTGCTGCTGTGTATAAGTTACTTACAGTAAAGCACATTTCTATATACTCCTGTTGCCATACAGGAGTTATGTATACCAACCAATCTGCATTTCCCTGTAAAAATTCATTCCTGCAAATGCAAACAGAAGATTTAAAAGCCAATGTTCATATACCATTAGTAAAATGTAACACTTACTGGAAAAACAAATCTAATACTAGCCAACTGATATATATGCTTTAATAAACTCAGCAAGAAAGTACCTCAAAGTTTCAACATCTTTATAAGATTTGACAAAATCTCTCTTCTCAAGAGTAAAAGGTGGTTTTCCTTTACCATTTATCACCACATCACCGCCTCTTTCTGTAATCGAAAAGCATCTGTTCAATACCTGTTCAGCCTCATGCCTAGCATGCTCCTGCTCCTGCTCCTCCTGAAATAAATGAAAATATTTAACTCATAAACTGCAAAATATGCCTATTTTATATCGAACAGGCAGAAGATATAATTTCATATTACATACAATATATACAGATGTAAATATAAAACGACTTAATATAACATTCAATCAGTAGATCGACCGCGTATATACTTCTAAATTGTGTGGTGATTATCCAATACCTCAACGCATCGTGTTAGCATATCTCCGATAGACACAGAAGCTCTAGAAAACTCAAGCATACGAAATAGAGTCCATCCGATAGCCATTCGTTGAAACAAACCCACATGTGTTTCCTCGTCTAATGAGGGACAGCGTACTACTACCCTATCCTTTCCCACAGGAAGTTTGGGTGCCCATGTGTCTATCCCATCTTTTAGCATCTTGTAAATGCTCTGCAAAAAAACAAGAAAAATCTAAGTGAAAATTGTAATGTATGTTTTAAGAGAGCTGGAAAAATAAAGAAAAAAAAAACAATATACCTCCGCGACCCATTTCCGTGAGAACTCTACAGTTACAAAACCAACATCATGTATGGAAGGTGTCCATTTGTTTTTCATTATCATGTCAGATTTTGGAAGATTATTCTTGATTTTCTGAAATAATAAAATACCGCCCAGATACATATCATTACAGTTAAAAAAAAGCTCTGTGTATATTCAAAAACCATGATTGACAAAAAAATTATTACCTCTCCAACATCTCTAGGTCGTTTGATATCGTAATGCTTCCTTCTTAAGTCACGGCTTTTCCTTATCTTAGGCCATATATTCAAAACATTTTGTCTGTTTATTCAATTTAGAAAAAAAGAGTAAATTTATATGTTACATAAAAAAGAAAGAAAGTAAAAACGCAGATGAACCAAATACCTACCAATTGATATCACCTTGCCCCTGTCGCTGACTGGCACAAATCATAGGCTTTTCTCCTTTAAATTCAGGGAAACTAAGTTTAATCGAGTCATCAAATAGCTTTATAATCTCTTCTTTAAGTCTCCATCTCTTAGCTTTCTGTATTCCATCAAACGCACTTCCTTCTGTGTGTGATGTAGAATCTGCTTTTGTAGATGTAGAATATGCATGCTTTGAGATGACTTTATCACGGCCTTTTTTACAGTGTTCAAAATTGTTTCCTTGCTTTAACACATCCATCGTCTATTTAGAATGTGCACACTACCTGTCTAGTAACAAAAATGCAAGCTTTTACCAAAATATTTCATACTTTATGATGTTATCCAAAGTTACTCAACAAAATAGGGAAAAAATCACTAAATAGTAATCAAGTTTCACTATTGTTCTATTAAAGTGACTCAAAAAATTTTGCACTTCAAAAACCTCCCAAGTTTCATAAGTACGTGTTCTATAGTTGTGTGATTGTTAGTTTTTTGCAAGTTACCAAAGATGACATGTCACTTTTTAGATGATGTGTAAATGACATATATGACATGGACCACAAACTACAATAAACAGATTTTTATAAGCATCAAAGATGATATTCTGGACTAAGAAACTGAAAAACCATTCAATTTCTTCCAAATGACATGAAACTTACACGAACGCACTAGCAAGCTAACATGCATGTGTATGGGTAATATAATTCTGGATAATATAATATGAATGCAAGAACCATATTCCATGTCTACAGGTTAATTAACCAAATGCATTTCATGCCTGGTCATAAATGGCTATCAACAAATTAACTAACCGTTGATGCCAATGATCCTATAATATTTTTGATGCCACGTTAGCATCCATATCATCTATATAATTTACGCATCATCTACAAAATGACATGGTAACTTGCAAGTAACTAATAATTACACCACAATGAAAAACATATAAAACTTGGATGGTTTTTCAATCACAAAAAAGGTTTGAGTGGCTCTAATTTAATGGAAAACTAGTAAAACTTGGTTACTATATAGTGATTATTTTCCGACAAATATATATTACTCAATTATGACATCACATGAATAAGATGATATAAAAATATAGGGCAAATCGCACAAATTGGTTTCTTTCTCAATTTAAGATATTGGAGTTATATTTTGTACAATGTAAGGCTTTTTCAACTTTTCGAAAGCGATTACCGGTGATAATTTTAAATGCTCAATTACAAAGATAATCACATTAATTAACCACTTGTTATAATACACATGCACGCACGGGGTTCTTTCTAAAATTTTATTTATCGGAATCTAAAACACATTAAAGACATATTTTTTCCAATGCTTTTGGTATGTTGGTATCTTCAAGTATTGCGTGGGTGCATTATACGTAATTATCTACAACCAAAAAAACCAAGTGATTTAACAATGGAGATGGCAAAATTATGCTTTGCATCAAGAACTCACATTCTATGAAGTGTGTTAAATTACTAAGATGATTGATAGGTTTTAGGAGCATGCAATGGATTGGATAGTATTTACTTAAACTGCCCATGATAAAATCTACGTATTAAACATAAGCATCAGGCAGCAGGAATATCATTAATAATAGTCTAAAACTGATGAACACTATTGTATTTACATAAGTTGTCTAATGATGCCCCTTTCATTCAAATTTTGAAAAAAAACAATTATTGATAATAGATTCAAATTTTAACCCAAAAGCATACCTTTGATTAACCCTGCAAACAATCGTGATGGCCGGGTGGTGGTGGTATGAAGGTAGGTTAATCTTTTTTTTTCCTCTCCCCGATTGGCTAACTGGTATGTATAGAAAGTTACATCACATGTCACTTTTGGTCCTTGAATTATTTAAAATTCAGCCCCGCTTTATAGAAGTTTTTGTTTTTACATTTGTACCACATATTTTTTTTTTTTGTGGGGTTATTCAATGTAGACGAATTATGTCGATTTTGACCAAATTGGTTTCAATTTTGACTTTTTATTTATCAAATCACGGTACACGATTTTGTACACATTGCATAATCAGACAGTCTAATTGGTCCAATTTTTTCTTAGCAAGTTTGTTTTGGTAAAATCACTTCAAAATAATGTGATTCATTTATTATATAAAAGATTTCAACTGAAAATATGACCAATAACATCTTTCTAAACACCTTACATTGCATAAATACCTCAAATTAAGAAAAACATAGCTCAAAACCTAAAATGGGATACCTTTGCCAAAAAAAATATAACATAACCTAAAATAAACGTAACAGAGTTGAAGCATATAATTTCAGCAATGAATAATTGATTAATTCCTTTATGCACTTGCTTAAACAATGTTTATTATCTAATGATTAGTTCATAATTGTGTTAACATGTTTTAATTCAATTTCAAGTCAATTCTAAGATCCAATTGTGCTTAAGTTTCATAGTGACATTTGTTAATCAAGATTGACTAGTTGTTAGTAATTTTAAAGGTCGAAATAATTTATTGTTATTCAACTAGTTATAATCATTTGTCTGTGAATGATTCTTTTTACCCATTATTCTTGGTCAAACAAAGAAATTTAAGTGTGGTTGTAATAAGAATACTTTTTGATTATCAAATTGGATTGATGTGGAAACACCTCAGAAGGGCGAAAGATTAGTTGTTTACAATTAATTGTGACCCTTTGTCTATGATTCGTTACATTTTGTATTGACCATTTCTTAAGCAAGTTTGATAAAACAAATGGATGTTTTTGTGTTTAAGTTTGTGATTATAAACTTATGAGACTTGAATTGATTGGTTAAACTTCATGCTTGTTTTTATAAACTAAAATCTTGAAGAAGGTTTAACTTGTAAGAACAATAGATTAGTTCACCTAACTACTTATCATAGCCAACATGTCAAGAAGAGGTTAACATAATCATACTTATCAAGGATGAGAAACTAGTTTAAGCAAGAGTATTCTTAATCATCTGAATTTCGTTATCTTTATTTTTGTTATTATTAAGTACTTTTGTTTTGCTATTAGTAGATTTTATAACATGTTTCTTGATTCACTCACAAATCATAATCTTGCTATAATGAACGAGTTCACTTGCTCGTATGTGTTATTGATAGAATTGGTAAATCACCTTTTATAAATTTAAAACTTGTACACACGTAGCACATCAGGTCCAAACGGTTACGCTAAAAGCATTCATGTCGATAGAGCGCAAGGTATATAATCAAAAGACCAGTACCGATGGAACAACATCAATCGAAGACGAGGCTTGAGGTAGAGGCGTCTGTAAAATTTCCAAAAAAAATAGAATTTACGGGAATAACCAAATCCAAATTCATAACAAGACCCAAAATCGCATAATCTAACAATCCAAATTCAAACGTAGCCAAGATCGATTTCCAAACACTCCAATAAAATCAAATGACTTCACGCAACCCGAATATAAACTGGTGACAAATCGGGTCTATCTCGACCCCTTGCAAAACGAGATTAAACAGTTCCAATGATTCCAAAAGTAATCCGAAGTCATATCATGACTAAACGGTGACGAAAATCGTTCCATGCTAGAGGAAGAATATCGAGATAAACAAGAATTATGATGCCAGTGTGTCGTGTGTAGGGGTAAATTTTTATAAAATTCAATGCTCGTATACACACACCAAAAACCAACCAATAGGACATAATACTATTATAACTACTCCAAGTATCACAAAATTCACATTTGAGTCAGACATAGGTGATCAGTCTATGTCCCACTGTCCCTGGCTGAATATAGGTGAATAGGTGATCAGTCTATATTCACCCGAGGTTCAATGAATTTTGATATACTTGACTTAGTTATGCTAGCATCATGTCTTTCACTTCCAAAATCAATTCCAAAAGACCAAAACCTGTCCAAACTCAAAGTAGAAAAATGATATTGCACATAAAAATAGGCGCAACGCTACAACAAGTACGATACATAAGCATATTGACAGTGGATGCTCAAGGCATATGATAGAGAACATGTAACACCCCAACCCGACACGGGTCAAAATGTCACATTATGGTGTCATACAAAGCATATAAACGCAAGCGAAAGTCTTAAATAAAATAATAAGTCATATAAACGAATGACCTCAATTTCATAAACCAATATGTCTAAACGAAATGAATTATCGAAAACAAATAATATTCAAAATGAGTCCAAAATGATAAGGTAACTAGGGTTAGCCCACTCATATAATCCAACTCTCAGCCCATCCAAAGCCCATCTTCAACCTAAAACCTGCGAGGAAAGAAATCTTGTTGAGCTTAAAAAGCCATTGAGCAGATATAACAAAGCGAAAGCTAAACAAAATCGAAATACGAAGCGAAACAAAGGAACAATAACAAAGTGCATAGCGGAAAAGAATCAATGAGTCAAGGAGGGTCTGCATAACACAATATCTGGATATCCAAAAGAACATATAACAAGGAGAACGAAGCAAAGCAAAGTATCGATGACAAACATACAAACACATACAAACCAGGCATACAAGTACTGAAACATAAGCTAGCATAGCAGACGTCGTATCCACACAACATATACAGCATACAATCAATTTAGGAAATCAGAAGACATACAAGTCAACAGAAATCTAAAGGCAAGCGGAAGTAAATTTATTTAGTAAGTGAGCATGGCAATCATACATGTCAAAAACCCTTAATTGAAACATAACCATCAACATAACAGCGGAAGTACTAACAGCAGTCGACACACGGCAGTCACACGTAACAAGTAGGAATACAGTATAACGATATAATTGAATGAATTAAAGACATAGCAGGGCAACTAAACAAATTAACAAGCCAGACGTCACAAGTTGAACCATTTACCCAAATCAAAACGTAGTATAAACAGAAATGCAACATGGCATGTCAACAACAAGCAGATAAAGATATTATCGGATAGTCAAAGTCCACAAGATTAACTGAACGGAGTGTACATAATAAACATACAAAACAATCGATTTCACATTAGCATGGTCACCAGACAAATCAGAGGGTTACATAACAGTGAGATCTCATATCATCAGATGACAGCAGGTAAATCAGATAGCCGTATATTAATCATATCGTAGAAGGATAATCAGTAGTCACATGAACATGAATAGCATAATCAATTCAATAAACATATAATAAACCCGGTCGCGTGAATGGAATGATAGTGCGAAATAGCGGAATAAGAGTAAGAGATCAAAGTCATACGAATCGGATAATCATAAGGAGTCAAGCGAATCATAGGGAATATTGCCGCGGCGCGTAACCTAGCGTCGGCATGACACATGAAGGACACTACATACATACATAGCCGTCAATTCATAAGTGTACAAGGAGGGGAGACCTCACGAGTACCATAAATGCGAGAGGGGTGCAAGGCACGCACAGCCAAACGCCATATACATATCATAATATCATAAGCCTAGGATGCATCCATACGCCCCCCACATAACATAAATCATATATGTACACCTGCTCAAGACAAGTATACACACATATCATAATGGCCAAGAGATCTCATAACATACATACATAAATGAGGACGCCGTGGACTAATCACACCGCCACAGATGGTGTCATGCCATTGGTGCCATCAATGACATGGTCATGGTACCTCCATAACTAGTTAGCTCGGGCAACATAAGAAACAAAGCATACGAAGCACAATCATAACGTACCATATCATATCATATCAAACTGAAGGGAATCATAATCATAATAACGAATGTCATAGCGAAATGAATCATATCAAAGGATCATATCAAAAATCATATCAAAAGGATCATAACAAAAGGGAATCATGGCAATGTAATATCATAAGCGAAACAAAGTAAAGGATCGGAAAGTCATGAGAAATCCCTACTGAAAAGGGATAGAATATTTGTACCTCGAATCGTAAAGCAAAACACCAGAACACAAAAAGAGAACACAACAGCTAATCCCTCCTCCGCGGATCTACACGAATAATGGTCGTACATTATTTAGGATTCAAAACTATTCATATTTCATTATTAGGGTTCCTTTCTATTTTTTTTTTTGTACTTTAAGCGGGTTTCCATATTTAGCAATTCATATGATTAATCGAATTAGGGTTTTCCGAATAAGTAATAATTAGGTTTAGGCTTTTAAAACGTAATAGCTTCAAATGATTCAATTAGGGTTCTTAACAAAATTTATTTCTATAATGATCAAATTAGAGTTTCTTAGACACTTAGTTAGGTTTAATAAATATCTTAGTTATAATTAGATTTTTAAGGCTTTTAAATGACATTTTAATAAAGTCTAGGGTCAATCATAATGATAATCAAAGTGTAGGGTTAAAAATGTTAACATATTATAGTTTAAGGATTTAATGAGTAATTAATCCCATATTACATCATGCATACAGATTTTAATTTCCTATACTAATTCATTACAAATATAGCATTCAATTTCGACGGGATTATACACATGCTCGCGGTTCATAATATTCACATTTACGACTAGTAAAACATGCAAACGGACTAACACCTTGCCCGTCTCCGCCGACCCCCTTTCAAAATACAAAGCGACACACACAAAATTCGCGATCTCCCTCAAAGTTACCCCATGAGACATGTTATACAAATGCTATTCGACCATGAAATAAACATTACCATAGCTGATTTTCATATATGCGCATACATGTTAAGTTTCCATTCGACCCATGATCATAACTCAGATTCAAGCATGCATATTAACCTTATGAATTTCACATGCAACATATCACATTCAATGAATTACAACGATACACCCATGCATGCCATTTTGACCCATTTAAATTACTATCCAACGTTTTATATTCATAAAAGTCGTGGTTCAATATTATATATATACAACAGATCACAATAAGGCTTAGATGATCATGCACATACAAAACACCTTGGTTTATCTGGGTTCATTGTTTTCTTTTTCTTTTTATATATTTCATGTGACCAATGGTTTCATTATTTAAGCATCGAGATTAGATGATCTGTTTGCTTATGATTATACATGGGTCAACTCATATATAGCTTAGGAAGATTTCTAAAGTTACCTCTTGTCGATCGGGGAGAAAGCGAGACTCAAAGAAAGCTATAACCACGAATCAAACTCTTTCAAACCCACTATTACCCACGATCGGACCACCCTTAACTTACTTCGCCCGCCGATTTCTTAAACAAAAAGAATTGTGCCGCCACTTATTTAGTTTTAGGTTTTAAGAATGTGAGAGGGAAGTGAGAATCGTTTCATAAATAAAAGGAGGAGCGTTTCTCTTATGCCGAGATTTATGGAGTAAAAAGATTCTCATGAAATCTTCTAATTAATGTGCATTTATCCTCATATAAAATGTGTACTCCATTATATGATTTGGTCCATTTCCTTTAACGTGTTATGATATTTTAGGATATAGGCTTGTTAGTCATTTTTAAGTTAAGGTTTAATGATTTCAAAAAAAATTTAATTCATAACGTAAAGAATTCGATATAGGCTAGGTCGTATCGATCGTCAAAAGTTATTTGAATTTTCGGTTGTTATAGAACATGTCCTATATGTTAGACTATGTGGAAATTGATGGAGGACATGTTGCCTTCGGAGGAAATCACAAAGGAGGGAAAATCACATGGAAAGGTACCATTAAAACAGGTACATTGGATTTTGAAGATGTGTATTTTGTGAAAGAGCTTAAGTTTAATCTCTTCAGTGTCACACAGATGTGTGACAAAAAGAATAGTGTTCTATTTACTGACATTGAATGTATCATCTTATTTTCAAATTTTAAGTTGATTGATGAAAATCAAATTCTACTTAAACTTCCAAGCTTTTTCAAAATGATCAAACATGTGTTGCTTGTCAGAAGAGAAAGCAGCACAGAGCCTCTTGTACGTCTAAAACAAAGAACTCGATAAGTCTACCTTTACATATGTTGCATATGGATTTGTTTGGTCCAACATTTGTAAAAATCTTAATGAAGAAAATGTATTACCTAATTGTCACAGATGATTTTAGTAGGTTTACTTGGAGTTTCTTTCTAGCAAAGAAGGATGAGACTAGTGGCATTCTTAAGTCCTTTATAACTAGGATATAAAATCTAGTGAATCACAAGGTTAAGGTAACAAGATACGACAATGGAACTGAGTTAAAAAACATAGAGATGAGTCAATTTTGTGATATGAAGGGTATTATGAGACAGTATAGTGTAGCTATAACTCCTCAATAAAATGGTGTAGCTGCAAGAGGAAAAGAAAGAAGAAGATAAAAAGAAAGAAATAATTTTTACAAAAGCGGCTTGTTAAGATGTTAGGATAACCTAATTAGCATTTATTTTATTCACAAACTATATAACCTCAAGCCCAATGCTTGTAAATTCATACAGTAATATAAAGGTCCATTAAAAATAAAAAAGAAAATATATCTAAAATTAATTTATAACACAAACTTTACACAACTTAAATATTGACTAGCACGGAAGTAAAAAAGAAAATATATCTAAAATTTATTATATAATATGATTTTAAAAGACTATTAGTATAAGTTATTTTAGTTTTTATCGTAATGTTTTTTTTAGTTGCATTGTTATCGTAATGTTTTTTTATTTTAGTTAAATTGTTATTGTAATGTTTTTAATTATGAATGAAACTTTAGTTTAAAAAAAAATTACTGTCGTCATTGTGATCCCACTAGAAAGTTATGGTTATGTGTAATGTTGAAAAGAAAAAGACGCTGATGTAGCAAGAAATGACCGCAATATTTTTGGTTATGTTAACTCTAAACCGAACCGAACTGAAGTGATGAGTTTTGCCTAAGACTATGTTTATCAGTTGGGTTGCCAACCCAATTTAAAGAATATAAGTACAAAATAATATTTTTTTAATCTTAGCATCTAATCTTTCCTTTCAATCTAAATCATCAAGCAACCCAAGTTCCCAACCTACAATCTGCCACGTTTTTTTGTTTTTTTTTCTTTAAATACTTATTATTTTATAAATGAATTGATTGGTTGTATGTATTGGTTGAATTGGGTTGTTGATAAATGTTAAAAAAATATAGATTGGTTATATGTATTGGTTGTGTAGGTGGAGGAAAAAGAAAATAATATTTTATTAAAAGATTGGGTTGTAATACATTGTTCTCTAACATACATGCACGTCTTGTATTTTGACTTTTTAAGTTTTGACCACTTCAATTTCTACTTCTTCCCCCAAACGAAACCCACCATTAAAACCGGTAGAACAGTGACCGGCGGGAAACAATACAGTTTTACAACAATTTTTTTTACACAAAATGTATTAAATGGAATCTAACAACAATCCTTCAACATCACTTAAACGACAACGACACGAAGAAGAAGCAGATGATACTGTACCTCAATCCCATGATTCCGATCAATCTATTTCATTAGGTTAATTATTACTTTACCTCTTTATTTTATCTAGATTTATTAAATTCTGATTATTATTATTATTTTATTTATTTTATTTATTTATTTATTTAATATAGAAGAAGATGAATTGATATTTAATGACACAATGGTTGCTCTACGCATAATGCAACAACAGTTTCCTCGTAACGAAAAGGTACCATTTACACTTATTTGATTTCGCCTTATATTTCATAAGCTTCAATTTTTACGCTTTATTTTAAGCCAAAGGTACTAAGGAGATAATGCTTGTTTAGCGGCGAGTGTTTAGCGTTTGGTTTTTGTTTAGAAGCTCTATTCGAAATGCTAATAAAAGACGAGTTTAGTTTTTAACTTCATTAATACAGCTACAAGCCTACAATTACGCTACTAGTGCTATGTTTTGTAACCAAGGTTAAGTTTAGTACCGGTGTTCCACATGATTACTTATTTATAAGGGTTAACAACTCATGTTTTAGTTTTGGTACATGTTTGAATAGCTTTGGATTATTTGTCGCTACCTGTATTACACGGTTAGATATGTTGATGTAGTGTTTCGTCCGTGGAAAATTGTTGAGGTTGTGTGAAATAGGTGATGGTGTGATGCCGCATCATCATTTTTACGCTAAGCTATTTTTCATAGTCGACACACTACGTCAGCATTTTAACCGGTGTCGTATTGGTTGTAGATCTATTTTTGAAGCTATTCACAACATTGTAACAAAATTGAAACTAGAGTGGTTAAAATGCATATAAAATGTCCGAGTGACCTATGTGGAACACTAAATAAAACTTTGGTTTGTTTTGGGTAACTATGGTTTTCGACCTTTTGGCCGAATAATCCACGGGACTTGAGCTAACCGCCACAGAAACACAAACCATGTAAAGCCCTCCCCTTTTTTGGAAAGTTGGCATGGCCACATAAGGGTTGTTTGCACCAAGTTGGCATAGGAAATGAAGTTGAGACCTCTCACATTTTAGTGATGATAGTCCCAAGCCTCAAATCACTAGGTCACCGCTTAGTGGTTAAATAAAACTTTGTTAAAAAGCATTGTAACAAACTTGGTTCCGCTATTAGGGACTCAAAACTTTTTTTTAGGGATAACGACTCACGTTTTAGTTTTGTTACAATGTTGTGAATATTCTATGAAAAATTGACTAGCCACCTGTATTACACGGTTACGTATGCTGATGTGGTGTGCTAGTAGTGGAAGATTGATGACATGGATAGTTATTGTGTGAAGTAGATGTAGATGATGTGATGCCACATCATCTATTTCCAATATGAAGATGTTGATGTGGACTATCTAACACTGTTTACACACTGTCAGCATGTGGCCGGTGTGATAAGGGTTGCGGGTCTATTTTTCGAAAAGAATATTTACGAACATGTAAACACAACTAAAACTCTAGTGGCTAAACATCATAAAATAAGTTTGAGTGACTGTTCCCCATTTCAAAACGACAATTTAATGAGGTACGGGTTGGAATAGGATGATAGTGCTAATTTAACACAAAAATGAACAAAATTTCAAGCTAAGGTTAGATTATTTCTTGGTAATTGTTACTTTAACTGATATAAAAACAATGGATGATCATACATTCATATTAATTACTGGAAAACTAATGGATTGACTAGATGAAAATTGTTCAAATGGAAGGTTTTTTGGATGTGATATAATTTTTCAGAAAGTATTTTAATTAGGTGATTTGTATTTACTACGTTAGAATTAGGATTTATCCTTTTATTCGTTGTGTTATGCTTGATTGATTTATTTACTAAAAAGAAAGATTCAAGAGGAGTTTTCTCAACCTTCTGGTGTTCCTATCGCCATCCGGTAAATGATACCCCTCTATTAAATTTGGCTAATCTTTTGGGTCATCTTACATCATAAACTGATTTGCATTTTGTTAAAAATCGAACATTAATCTTTTTCTGGTTTGAATTTGAGTGATTCACGGTCACAATCTATGTATAGTTTAATGTCTTAAGGTTTGAGTTTATTTGCTTGTGTTGTATTCAAGTGGAGGTGAATTGGGGGAATGTCATTAACCACTTATTTATGAATGATATATTGATATGTAACAACCAATAACCTATTATTTTTAGGTGTTATGCATTTTTTTATAACTAAATATAATTTTACTTTACAATTTGTTTTGCAGGTTACTGTTGAGCCTTTTATTTTACGATCCCAACTGTACAGTAGTGTGAAAGATAGGACACAAGTTGATAGAGAATTAGAGGTTTGTTTTCTTATAGAATTGAGCATTCCATGTACTGTGTATATGAGTGGGTTCATAGTCTATGGAATTGTAGCGTAGGCATAATACACTTTGGGGTGTTTGGACGCGCGCTTTGAAAGTAGTTATGTGATACTGAATTATCAGAGTTAGATAATCAGCTGTAATAAACGGGCTGTAGGAAATAATGGATGGGCTTATGCTGTTTTAAGTGCCAGTAAACTGATAATTGAATTTTTGTTTGTTTATTACAATCTTATTTCTTAAGAAGTTAATAAATGAAATGATCCAAAGTGGCATTTTTATATAAAAATATGGGCTGTGAAATGGAATTTAACGTCAAATAAGTAGGTGAAAACATCGGTACAAGTATTTTTATAACACATGGCCTGTGAAACGGAATCTGTATTCGAGCATTAAACACTGTTGCAAATGAAGTTTCTTCTAATTTGTATTGTTTCCCTTCAGAGTAATTTCATGTTACCTGAAGTAGGGCTGCTAAAGATACCATGGATTATATTATGCTCTACTTAAGTTACTGTATGAATTTTACATAGATTAGATAGAACGTGCATCATCTTAAAAGGGCATCGTCGTAATTTGTGTTGGTTCTTTAGACCATCATGTCTAGTTGAATGTGTGCTCTAATTTATGCGTTATGTTCAGTCATTAAGGAGAGAGAAAGTTTTGCGAGTTTTCAAGCTAAATACTGGACAGGATGATCATGCTCTGATGTTTATGGAAGATTATTTAAACCAGGTTAGTTATTTCGTAGTGTTTCTGTTGCTTATATGCTGGAACCAAATTAAATCTTTATTACGTAGAGGTTTGTCTGTTGAAAATTGTGCAGAGATGAAGTTGTAGGTGATACAGGAAATTTTAACACGTCATTTTGGTGGCTACTAAATTCATTGCAACTCTGATGAAGTAGCAGTTTAGAAGTACCATTATTTTTTGTTACCACATGCTTAACAAACCTTTACTTTGTTAACAGATGAAACGAGCTGTGAAAAGCATGGAAACAAAGAAGCAATGCGCTCTTCCAGTTTTTAAGTGGTTTGAAGTGCATGTCATCCATAGCAAGCCTGAACCTTGTATTGGACATCAAGAGCTGGTGAGTTATCAAGGATGACTTGATCTTTGTGCAAATTAAGTCCATAACTCAACACACACATACATATGTATGTAAGAATGCTCTTATGTTACTTTGGCTGTAATACCAGATAATGGTCTAAGTACTCAGTTATCAAACCTTTTATGATTAGCCATGCCTTTGTTGTGCCCTGTTTAAGTGAATAGTATCATGTTATAATCTCTTTTTGTTTGTATGCAAATTAAGTTCATAACTCAACACACACATATATGCACACACATACATATGTATGTAAGAATGCTCTTATGTTACTTTGGCTGTAATACCGGATAGTGGTCTAAGTACCCAGTAATCAAACCTTTTATGATTAGCCATTTATTTGTTGTGCCCTGTTTAAGTGAATAGTATCATGTTATAACCTCTTTTTGTTTGTAGCAAAATGTTCTATGATGACATTTTGATCTTACTGGTTTATATGGACGTCTTAAAAGCTCTTTGATAAGGTAATAAACCAGTCGAAAACATGTTAGGCTGCTAGGTAATGTGTATCAACAATTATTTGATTTGATCAAGTCTACAAACATGGGATTTCTGCTAAAGGTTATTGTCAGTTTTAAATTCAATATGAAATCTTGTACAAACATTGAATTGCATATGCTAATGCTTATTTCTGCGTGAGGGTTTTTAAGTCCCTTGCATAGCTCGCTCTTTTGTTCTCTGTGCTTTGAAACGCTGCTTACTGCAGCGCCCCCTCCCCTTCCATCAGGGCTCTTTTTTAAACTACATTGTAAAATCGGCAGTGAGAAAAATATATATATGTATATATATGCAGTCACTATATTTTTAGATCATTCACTGTACAAGTGATTATTTGGACAATGTCTAAAGGGTATGAATTGTTGTTGACTACAGTTGGTTGTGCTGCATTGTAGTGCTCACTTTTATCAAATGGAGGAAAGGTGAAAGATGAAGACATATCTCTCTTGATAAATGCTGGTCTCCTGGTAAGTCTATGGGGTGATCTTAACCATCTATCAACATCTTTCCGTGCTGACATATTAACTAAAACACAAATGCTGTCACCTTTAAGATATGAGATTTTATACTGGATTTTGGTCTGACAGTCAAAGCCCGGAAGAGAGTCCACTTCCATTTTTTGTGTGTGCCATATAGCTTATTTCTTAATTAGCTTGCAATAACATTGTGCTCCTCTGTCCCCAAAAGGGAAGTTATCATTAATGAATTTAGGTTTATCAGCAAATAATTACTCCCTCTCATGAAGTATTGCTTTATTGTAGATTGAAAAGAATTATCACATACTACTAGAACAATGTGTTATCATAATAGAACACCTTGAGGTTTAAAATTAATGATTGTAAATGTAAATATATCCAAAATCAGAATCGGGGTCTCTTTTCTGACGGACTATCATATATAATTGCCCATTTCGACTTTATTGACTTAATTAAAGATTTTCCTTTCTCGATTTGTCCTTATTAGACATCATATATAATTCAATAATAATTATTTTCAAGGCTTTCGTTAATTATGTAGCTGATTTCAAATTTGAGTAATTTGTATTAGTTACGATTTTGCATTTACTAGTTGTATGTTGGACATTCAAACAGCTTGTACTTTTTTTTTACTGAATTATATAGCTCTTTTATAGGCTGTCATTTTTTTGTCATTTATCTAACTAAGATTTAAAACAGTTATCAAATGGTTGGATATTATTTAATGGCTTCTTGATAAAATTGTCATGTAATATGACACTTCATTCAGCACATAAAACAAACAAAAGTACTGCTTACTCCATGCAAACATAATTTATCCTGACAGTCACTTAATCAAGACAATACTTGATGAGTAAAAAAGGAAAACATACTCTTAGGTTAATAAGTTTGAAGTCTGATCTTTTTACTATATCCTGTTTTGTTATGGATTTAGTCCTACTAATACTCATTCTTATTCTGGGTGATGCTACCATTTCCAGACTCGCCAGCTTATCGATCCTGACATGTACTGGTTTGCAATTCCATATATTGGTTCACTTCTGAAGGGCCTCACACAGGTGTGTGGTTGCTTTTATGTGTATTTCTGTAGCATGACAGCTAGAAGCCTAGAACTACATATGCATTTATGTACGTAGTATCACACTAGATGTTATATGAGCTGTGTTTATTGGAACTCGATTCTAATATTTCTTGTATACTTACCATTTAATTGAGTGACTCATCGGGCCTAATTATGTACCTACCCATGCATGATGATATCTCAAAATCTTCTGCTATTTTTATACAAATCTGGTTTAGTGACTGCATTCTTTTGTCTGTTCAGTAGTTTATATGTTTTATAATATGAGAGCATGTGTTTAGTGTTTTGTGTAATGATGATATCTCAGTTTTCTTTCAATTTCAAAAGAATATATAGAGCCACACATGAGAAAAACACCACAGCTGTTTTATAAAAACTTGGCAAAATGATTAGCAACTTTTTACCATCGGAAGTAAATTGGAAAAAGAACATGTTTTTGAATGCTACTTAATTGCATATGGTATAAAAGCAGTGTCTACAAATGCAATTTTAAAAATATATATTCTGTATGCATGCAAACCATAAATTACCTTTATTAGGAAATCTATGTGCTATCTGCTTGTTCCTGATGTTTTTTTACAAGATTAAATTCCGTTTTGAAACATACAGACACGTGATGTTATCTTTATTGTACGCTCACTGTTAATTTGTTCTAATTTGGATAATGGGGTCATGTCATTTTAGGGAAGGAAGGAGCTTTTGTCTTTACTCAACCGTAAAAAATACAAAGAGATGATGTTGGCTCTTCTTGAGAAGAAACGTCTGCGTTTCTCGCCTTTGGATATAAGATTTCATCTCCGTGATCTACTCGGTTCTGGTCACCTCAAAAGTGTCCACACACCAACTGGTTTAGTCATTCGAGTCGTGAAGGATTAAAATTAGGTAAACGCAATACTCTACGACATCCTATACTTGGTACTATTTTCCTTACATAGTTATTGCATTTCATTTTTAAGTTTCTTCAATTGGAAATGCTGATATTCTGGTCTTTTTCTTTGAACATTATTTGTGAATTTCTTTGTCCCCGTGATTCATGCCAACACGCTACTGATTTCTTGATAAAAGATTATATCTGTTGATATCATTCCTTGAGATATTTATATAAAGTTGCAATGCGTAATATATTGATTGGCTACATTCCATAATGATTGATGACGACAATTTGGCATGGAACCAGCAAAATACGTCTAAGATATCCTTCAATTTGACATGCTGCTGATTATAGTGATTAATGTTGTATTTGTCATCATTCATTTTCCCCCCTCCAAATGTCAAAATGGGCTGATCTGATTTAAAGAGCGGATCAGTTCCCACAAATTTACTCACGGGACTTCTTATCCTAGCTACGTGAAACCTACTTGCTTTTGCCCATTAATAACTTCACATCGCATTATGCCATTATTAGTTGCCCTGCCATGACTTTTGAGTGTCCAACATTGTATATTCATATTTTTATTTGAGTAAGTTAGTTAAGGAAATTCGACAGTAACACCTATGGTACAGATAAACAATGAATATAAATACACAAATAATTGGTGCCACAACTGTAGAAGAATAATGGTAGTTACTTCCTCCATCTTAAACAGCGCAATTTTAATTGAATAAAGTTGTTTGACTATAGGACATATACCCAAAATGCCCCTTAATAAAGGACAATACAAAGAAAACTTACGGATCACGATTGTAGTTACTTTTTCAAACATGATTAGTTATGGGCTAAAGTAAAAGTAGGTCTCTTTACGTCTTTACCCACAAAGGAGATGTTGCGCCTCTGTAGAAACAGCTCAAAATTAGAACTTTTGGGCTGTTTTCGGTAGAGTGAGTACACTTTTTCGAATGCAAGTTTGACATTTTAAAAAAAGGAAGAAGAGATGCATTTCTGTTAGTTTGAAGGTGCCAAGATGCGTGCATCTGGATAGTTGCGTAATAGGTCATAACAGGTACTTGTTGGAACAAGTCACTTTTTAGACGGGCTAAGTTGGCCGGGTCAGGCTGGGTTTATCCACTAACACTCTTTTGCCCGGTTTTAATTTTCTTATAAACAATGGATGAGTTAGTTATGATTTTCGAAATCGTATAATTACGGTTTTAGTACAACTTCTTGAATAAAATGATTTAGGAGTTTGTGTGCACTTAAAATTGACTTCCGCAGTTTCTAACCAGTTTGACCTGTTCCCTTTTTAGCTTATTCTTTTGGTTTGAACCATTTGAGATAAGAGACAACCTAAATCGACCCATTCATAAGTAAATGAATTGAAATCGTTAACATGCATCTAACAGGTAACTAGCAGATTCGTTCACATCCCGAAGTAAGATAAAGCCTTTATTTCAAGTGTTGTTTATTGGCATTTAAGAACTAGGATGTATCAGTCTTAGTAAACTTCATTGTGCAGGGGTTCATATGGGGTTGTTTAGCATTTTTGATGGGTTTCCGTTGTCAAAAGAGGAATCTTGGCAATCATATTGTTGCCATCCACATCAACTGAAAATTGCAAGAACTTGAATAAGGTAAGACAGAGCACTACATCATAGGAATCTTTTGATGTTAGTATTATAGCGTACATAAGAAAGCGTTGTGGGAATATTTATCAGGCTTGAGGCTCTCCACCTTTTCACAAAGACGAATATGTATTTGGAGTTTATAACCTTTGACTGGTTACGTCCGGGAGTTACTTTATTCCCTTTTCTATGCGTAACAATTCCTTCCATGTAGAGGTGGTAAGTTATAGATACACTGGTTAGGTAACGGGTCAAATTGGGTTCGTGTTGAAACATGTCATAATGTCATTCTTAGTACGGGATGGAACAGACGAGTCCGAGTTGGGTTGACCTGCTAACACTTTTTCGCTTGTGTTTTTCTCTTTAATTATTATTACAAAAAGAATATCTTTATGATAATAATCAAAGTATTTTAACAATACAACTTTATGTGTTTGTATGCATACAAAATATACTTTGAATGACTTACAACCCGTTTTCCGTGTTAGCTGATTTTTGTTATTTGATCTGTTTGACTGTTTAAGATAAATATAACTGATGCATAAGTAGACGAGTCCCACATGTACTTGCATCTCATGTAAATCACAACTTTTGACTGATGACGCGGTTTTAGAAAGTTGGTTATCAATCAAAGGCTTTAATGATTCTACAATAATGATGAAATAAGATCTATGAATCATTAGCTTCAGTGAGTTGTACTATTGTAATGATGAGTGATCTAGCCCTCTCTCATGGACCAGATTATTTATATCGATGTAATGATGAATATGTAGTCCATAGTATGGAAGTAGAATATATCAAGTATCAACATCGAAAATGGACAAAGACATAATATAACATGACAGTCTGAATTTATATTACTGATTTTGAAGCTTATTGGTACTATGTTTCCCTCTCAAAGATGCACAAAGCACAGTATTATACGAAACCATAACTTGTTTAGAAGGTTTCAGGTCATTGCCTCACAGGTAACATACGGTTTTAGGGCAGTCAATGGTAAATGGGTCATTGGTTCACTGTCATGAAACCGTGTCTTCTACTTGTGATGTAAAAGTGTCATAAAGTTTACAAAATTTCTGAATCTTGAAAAAAATGAGGGCATAGGCTCTTATGGTAATTCTGTTTACTCAATTATTCTGTTGGTCCTACTGGTTTGGCTTCATTCACGTCCCATAGATAAATGCTGCATGCATTTGGACATTATGACCATCCTCATGTGATTCATTTTGATTATGTTTTTTTTTCCAAGATGTCATGTCAGTTGGAAGACTCGTCAAACAGAAAGATCAGCGGGCAGTGGTGTAACGGTTCAGTTGTGGTTTTGGAAGAAATTAACCTTACCAATAATTCTATATGAAAGATGTGACGTGATTTAATTATTTTTTTTGAATGGAGCTGAAAGTGGAGTCACAAGTCTGGAACTGAGTTACTTGCTAGTCTAGAGTTGAGAGTTGAGGGTTGAGACCAAGATTAGAAACCTTGATCGAGTTGTAAACAATAAAACAACGGAATGGTATTGGACTATTGGCACCCTTAATAAATAAATTAATCTATTAATTGGTTGAGTTAATAAGCTATCACCAAAATCATTCCGCAAAAAAAGAAAAGAAAAATTGAATCTTTTTGTTAGCTCGTTTTTTGGTTTTAGAAGTTTGTAAATGCCTATAGCAGCGTTTGGATGACTTGTTATATGTTTCGTGGTGATTATTGCAACTCCGAATAAAATCTGAGACAATTGATTCTAGTTATACATCATAAGGATTGCGACTCTGAAAATCTTAGACAATTGATTTTAGTTATAGAGACTTTTGGTTCCAGGAATTGACTTGTAACATCCTATACTTTTGGTCCTAAGAAATCAGACATGGTCCAGTTGAATCAATATACAAAACTGCTTCGCTACGGCTTTTTAGGTTAGATGTCAAGATAATTAGTTTTGAATAATCACTTTCATGCATATTTAGAATGGTATGCATGTAAGTAATTGTCGTTTTTGGTATAAGGTGTCAGGATATTGTTATAGGTCCGTCGCAGATGGTAAATTACGTATGAGAAGTCACACAACACAATGTATCATAGATTAGAAGCCCAGCCGACAATGTCTAGGAGTAAAAAGCATGATATACAAGCTTTACGCCATGATGAATGAGTGAGTTATTGAGCACGTACATTTGTGATCTTTACATCCATGTCTTCTAAGACGTAAACACCCAACTCATTTAACACTTAACTTCAACAGACCTGACCCTTGAGAATCATTACCAAAACCGAAAGACTGATATCTCATCATGCAAAACAAGGGCCCAAAAGTTTTTCGAGCTTAGAATGAGTCAAGTCTACATCATATTATTGATGGTACGATAAGCTGTCAAGGTTGGGGTATCCTCTGAAATGCCACAAGTATATGTGATGCCTTGTCGGTCTCGACGAAAACGATATCGAGCCTGTGTTGTCCATGTCTCTGATGTTGCTTCGTGTTCCATTTGCCTGGACCAATTCCATTAATATCTCTTCTTTCGGGTGCTTGTTTCTTGTACAAAATAACAGATACGTCGTTATAGTAAACTTTGTGTACCTTATAGTGTTTTAAAACGTTATATCATTACACGGGTTCTCATGTAATGTGTACTAGTTAAAGTACTATAAGAATAAGATTAAATTATATGTACTTCTTAAGTACCATTTGAACGAGATTATTGATGATTTTTTCCCTTCATACGGGTAATGTGTAAATGGCGAGGTTTTCTCTTTTTAGGTTAGACGAGCCTTTTTAGCTCCGATGTATGTGGCTTTGTTAGGTTACTCTCGAGACCGTTTCCGACACTTCCCTGACCAACAATGTGCACACACAGTGATGTTTGAACTCTTGACCTCATGTGAGAAAACAAAATAGTGATCTTCACTAGGCCAGTTGGCGGTGGTTTCATACGCGTAAGTATAATGACTGAATCATGAACATTTAAATGAAAGATGGTGCATGTGTTATATATGATGCTATGACATATACTTACGCGGTAGGAAAGCGTTTGCTACTCCGCATTTAGCATCCGGAATAACTATGATTACTATAACTATCAACTATTTACAACCTGGACAATCGTGTTTATGCGAATATTATCATGTTTTGCCAGAATCGTACGTGTTTATGCAAAGTTTGCTAGGGGTGAATGTCCTTGGACCATCGATGTTCAAGTAGGGGACCAACCCCAACCCAAGTCGTAGATTGGATTATTATATACCAAAATGGTAGTGATGACAAAAAATAAAGGAAAGAGGACAAGCCAAAGGTTTTCAATTTGTTTGGCATGATAACAAATGATTCTTAATTTACTTATAAGATTATGAGTAAAGTACTAGTTTGTTAGAAACTATAATTAAGCTTGTTCAATCGCGAACTAATTACGGGTGTGATGTATGTACTTTAGGAACAAAAAGAGAGATTAGTTGCGTATGTTATGCACACACTGTGACCTGCGTGTTGCAAGAGCAAATAGCTTTATCTTGTAATGGTGTTAACGCGCCGAGTTGAGCACAAACTCAACAATGCTCGTTTAACCGAGAATGTTCAAGTTCGGCTTGTATCGAGCCATGTTGGTAAAGGTCGAGCTTGTCCCGTGTGTTTTTAAATACTTGAGCTAGATGTGTTTATTATTTATATACTTAAAAAGTTAAAACGCAGGGGGAAACTTTATTTGACCAATTTACAATTTTTTTGTTCAATGTGACATAGTGGTAAGACGTACACATGATATCCTTACAAGAGTTATAAGATTCAAAACTCACTAGCTATACATTTGAGGTTTGTTGGAGAAAAGGTTAAAACGATAACGGTGATATCTGGTTAGGTCGTATACATTTAAATCAAAGACTCGTGCTTCCTAGATAATTTAAAATGGAAAAACCTGATCCCCTTACTATTTGACATTCTTAATTGTTTGTATGAAAGATTGGATTCAAGCGGACTAATTTTGCTCCTAGCTTTTACTTTAATTTCTGAGGATAAAAGTAAAAAGTAGCTTGCCCAATCTTGCCGTCTTACGGGTTATGGGTACAATACCGTTTCGGTGTATGGGGAAGGTTGAGATGTAGCAGTCTTACCCTACCTAAGGTAGAGCGCTTCCAATTCTACCAAAGGTAGAAAGGACCTCCGGCCTTTTGTAGGGAGTGAGGATCGAACCCCTGACCTCTCGGTTGAGAGGCAAGGGGTTTACCAACTGATCCAACCCTACTTTAATTTCTAAGGATCATATATGTAAATCCAATACATGTTTGCTATTTGGGTGAAAGCTGAGAATACGTAACAAACTTTCTCAAATATACCGAAGTACGTAACATACAAATTTTATTATTTTTGTACGTAAATAACTTTCAAATTTTGTTCAATGTACGTAATATTGACAGTTTACCAAGTTTTAAAGTTACAACATTGGTCCCTGTTGTTTGCATTCACTTTCACCGTTAGTTATTTGACATTTTTTCACTTAAAAAAATTACAGTAACGGTCCTTATAGTTTGCTTTGACTTTCACCATTAGTCTTTTGTCTTTCATCTTTTTTATATATGTTTTTATATACGTCTTTACATGTTTTTACACGTTTTTGTACATGTTTCTTATACATGTTTTTTACACGTTTTTATATACATTTTTTTTACACCTTTATATACACGTTTACACGTTTTTATACATGTTTTTATACCGCGTTTTTATGTGCGTTTTTATACGGTTTTATGTACCGTTTTTATACGTTTTACATGTTTTATACACGTTTTTATATACGTTTTTATATCGTTTTTATATCACGTTTTTACATGTTTTATACCGTTTTTTATACACGTTTTTATATCGTTTTTATATACGTTTTTACATGTTTTTTATACCGTTTTACACGTTTTTATATCACGTTTTTGCATGTTTTTGTACCGCGTTTTACACGTTTTTATATACCGTAAAAGCATATATAAAACGTGTGCCATTTTATATCGTTTTTACATGTTTTTATACGATTTTACACGGTTTTATATACCCAAAGCGTATATAAAACGTTTTTTACCTAGCGATTTTTATATCGTTTTTACGTGTATATAAACGTCGCGATCGTATAAAACGTAAAAACGTATATAAACATGTGTAAACGTGTATGTATAAAACGTGTGCGTTTTTACTTTTTTATATACGTTTTTCGTGTATATAAAACGTGCGTAAAATCGTGTAAAAATTATATAAACGATATAAACGTGTAAAAACGATAAACGGTACATAAAACCGTGTATAAAAAGTGTATAAAATACGTACATAAAACCGTGTATAAAATGTGTATAATAACGTGTAAAAAATGTGTATAAAAGTCATATAAAAACGTACATATAAACGTGTATAAAAACATGTATAAAAACATGTAAACAACGTGTATAAAAATGTGTAAAAAATGTATATAAAACGTGTGTATATAAAATATGTAAAAATGTGTATAAAAAGCGTAAAAAAACATTATATAAAAGGATGAAAAGAAAAGGACTAATGGTGAAAGTCAAAGCAAACTACAAGGACCGTTACTGTAATTTTTTAAGTGAAAAAATGTCAAATGACTAACGGTGAAAGTGAATGCAAACGACAGGGACCAATGTTGTAACTTTAAAACTTGGTAAACTGTCAATATTACGTACATTGAACAAAATTTGAAAGTTATTTACGTACAAAAATAATAAAATTTGTATGTTACATACTTCGGTATATTTGAAAAAGTTTGTTACGTATTCTCAGCCTTCACCCTTGCTATTTTTAGCAAACCCTAAAGTTCATTTATATAATTTGCACTAACGTGTAATATGATGGTTCTTGTAAGACAAAACTTATGTACTGCACATTTCAAATAAGACATGATATTCAGCAGGGATGAGTTATTCATACGGTGGCTATGTTTTTATTCATACGGTGGCTATTTTTTTTATTTATTTATTTTTTTTTTTTTATTTTTATAATTTTGTTTATATCAAAAAGCTATAAACCCTGAAAATGCGGAACTGTAAATATAAAGTTTAATAAGCCAAACGCTAAAAACTGTCAAAAATACGAACAGAACGACAAAAAGCGTGTTGTCTTGGCGGGGGACAAAGGAGGACAAAAGTGGCAGGGCTATGGGGTAGCCCCCTTAGCAATAGTGTATCCCATTCAGCATCGTACTATAACATTTTGTCACCACGAGTTTGGTTCAATAAAGATCAAAGAAAAACTAAAGATAAAATAAACCATTCTCAACCATTTCATTTTTCATAACAATAAAATAAACTTTCACCCATTTTAAAACTAAAAATCTCACAAACCATTAATCATTAGAACGAAACTAATCATACCATCACGACAAGCATAAAATTACCTTTAATTTGATATCCCACATCATATACTTTCGACGAAATTTTTTTTTCCGACTTTTTTGTGGGTTTAGGGTTTATGGTTAGGGTTTAGGGTTTACGGTTAGGGTTTAGGTGTTTAGGGTTTAGGGGTTTGACTTTTTTTGGTTAAGCTTTTTAGGGGTTAAGTGTTTAGGTTTCTTACGGTTTAGCGGATAGGGTTTAGGTTTTTTGGTTTAGCGGTTAGGGTTTTAGGGGTTTAGGGTTTAGGGTTTTTAGGGTTTAGGGGTTAGGGTTTTTAGGGTTTTTTAGGTTTAGGGGTTAGGGTTTTTTAGGGTTTAGGGGTTGTGTTAGCAAAGAGTATTTTTAAAATTTCATTTATAGTGTAATATATGAAACCCAAAAGCGATAAAAAATAAGTTCGTCGAAAGTATACAATATTGGATCTCTATAGAAAGATAATTTTATTCTTGTCGCAATGGTATAATTAGTTTTATATAACTATTAACGGTTTGTGAGATATTTAATTTCTAAATATAAGGGTGAAAGTGAATTTAATTAATTTGATTAAAAATGAATAGTTGAGAATGATCCATTTGATCTTTAATTTTTATGTGATCTTTATTGATCTCACCCCTTGTCACCACTAGCTCTTTGAGAATCTGTTCAAATTAAATGATACAGAAGTTAATATAACAAAGTCTATACAAAACATAACACTTCCAAATTAGCCATTTTGCGACTTGTATAGCTGTGGCCACGAAAACAAAGTTGCACACTTTGACACCAATAGATAAACATACAGTTCGACAAACCATGTAGATCGGCACACCAAATGGATAAGATATGATCTCTATTTTTGATATCCCAGTGTCTTCCCTTTAAGTACGTACGTCTTGTCTTCATTCACACTACTAGGATATAGATTGTTATGTTCTATCGACTACAGTACTTTAGGGTTTTTAACCTAGCTAGAGGCAGGTGCGCAATGATGGTGGTTAAGTTGCTGCAACAATAGTGTTCACAACGGCATATATATTTAACAAGAGGTAGACCGGGTTCACTCAAGTGGGAATATCGATGTTGATCTATAAGTGATCAAGCAAACCTACAATTACTAACTAGATTGCAAAATTTTCGTCCCCTTTGGATTTATATGAACCTCGCCTATACACTTTTCTAAAATGAACTTTTCAATATTATACGTTAGATTCCTACCATAATACTTTTTAAACCGTACACGTGTATAACGAATTCCTGGGCGTGGGCGAGGCGAGAACCTAGGCGAATAAGTGTCTAGGGCGAGAAGTTTGGGCGTGGTAGAAACTAGTAACAAGTGAGGGTGTGTACAACTACTTCTGAGCGTGGCCTGGGCGAGATTGCGAGGACCTGGGCGTGTGTCTGGGCGTGTGTGGAGTTAAGGCGGAAAGGTGAGCTAGGCGTGGCCTGGGCGTGGCCTAAATGCATGCTAAGCGAATATTTCATGTGCTAGGCGTGTAAAAGAGGTGAAAACTTTTATTCACCATATTCTAATTTGTATGTAATGCATTAAAAGTTATACATTGTTTGTGAACTTTATGTAGTAGCTTCTTTTTTGATGTAATTCGCATACCATCTCATGGAACAACTGGATTCAAAACCCTTTAGTGGTTTACTCTCTGTAATTTTCTAGCGCCTTGCTAGTTTTAATAAAATTTTGCCGTTCAAAAAAAAAAGTAGCTTCTTTTTTGAACATGACGTGACAATTGTCTGGTCCCTTACATTCCACATGATGTGACATCTTTAGGTTCACGTTTGTAAAGTATTCAAAAAATGTCCATATTCGTAAAATGAGTATCCAAATCGATTATTTAGGTAATTTACTTATAACTAAATCCTTGCTTGTAATGTAATGTTGTAACTTTGTTGCTGTCTATAGCTTCTTGTTTGAGTCTTTAATAAAAGTTCGTTATTAATAAAAACATAGAAAATAATATATTTTTTTACTTAATACGACTACATATTCTCCTATTTCTATGATCGCAAGTTCGCAACAAGTAGATTGATCAATGAACTAAATTAAAAGATACAATTAGCGCATGGCGCATTTTACAATTTAATGTAGTTAGAAAGAGAAACATATCACCACTAATTAAGTAAGAGGATATAACATTGTTCGAATAATTATTATTATCTATAGAGTAAATTGCAAAAATCGTCCCTAAACTTTGGCCAAATTGCACGTTTCGTCCCAAATCTTTGGAAAGTGCAAATATCGTTCCTGTGGGGAAACTTTGGGGAAGAAATCGTCCCTGGCCTAGATCAAATGACTAAAATACCCTTCTCTCTTTATTACTTTTCAGTTTCTTGCGCAAATGGTCCCTGTGTTTCGCAAGATTTTGCAAATTTAGTCCTTTTTTTTTTTAATTAACAATTAATATTAGTATTATTTTTTCGTTTCGTCCGTTTTTTACGTTTTCGTCCGATTTTTTACGTTTTCGTCCGTTTTTTACGTTTTCGTCCGATTTTTTACGTTTTCGTCCGTTTTTACGTTTTCGTCCGATTTTTTACGTTTTCGTCCGATTTTTTACGTTTTCGTCCGATTTTTTACGTTTTCGTCCGATTTTTTACGTTTTCATCCGTTTTTTACGTTTTTTACGTTTTTTACGTTTTCGTCCGTTTTTTTACGTTTTCGTCCGATTTTTTACGTTTTCATCCGATTTTTTACGTTTTCGTCAGATTTTTTACTTTTTCGTCAGGGTTTTTAGGTTTTCGTCCGTTTTTTTACGTTTTCGTCCGATTTTTTACATTTTTGTCTCTTTTTTTACGTTTTCGTCCATTTTTTTTACGTTTTAAATCTACGTTCTTTTCGTTTTGTCTCTTTTTACGTTTTCGTCGTTTTACGTTTTTCCGTTTTTCGTTTTCGTCCGATTTTTTTACGTTTTAGTCCAGTTTTGTTTCGTTTTTGCGTTTTCATCCGTTTTTAAGTTTTCGTCCGATTTTTCACGTTTTCGTCGTTTTTCGTTTTCGTCCGATTTTTTCGTTTTCTTTCGATTTTTCGTTTTCGTCGACTTTTTACGTTTTAGTCCGTTTTTCGTTTTCGGTGATTTTTACGTTTTAGATCGTTTTTTACACTTTCGTCCGATTTGTTACATTTAAAGTCAGATTTTTTACGTTTTAAATCAGATGTTTTAGGTTTTAGTCCGTTTTTTTATGTTTTAGGATCCGATTTTTTACGTTTTCGTCAAAGCGTAAAATCGGGACGGGCAAACGTTCGGACAGCGAAAATCCGACGGAAAAAACCGAACTAACGTACGGTTTAAAACGGATGAAACAACGTTAAACAAAGCGACGGGACAAAACCGTAAAAGTTTCGAAGACGAAAAAACGAAAACGGGCATCGGCAAACAGAAAAAAACGCTTTTGTAAATAAAAAACAACGGTAAACGCAGACAAAACGTTATCGGACAACGTCTGGGAAACTCGATAACGACAAAACGTAAACAAACGAGGCAGCGTGAACAAAAGCGTTAAAAATCGGGGCAACGTAAAAAACGAAAACCGCGTAAAAAAGCGGGGCACAGCATCGCAGACAACGGGACAGCGTAACGGCGGCACGTAAAGAACAAAACGTAAAAAACGGAAAAGAGACAAAACGTAAAAATGGAAACGTAAAAACGAAACCTAAACGGTACTGACGGCGTCGGCAGCATCGACGTAAAAATCGACAACGTAAAAATCGGACAGCGTAAAACGTCATCTGACGGCAACGTAAAAAACGGCAAATATCTCAGCGTAAAAAAAGCGGACGATGCGTAAAATCAGACGAAGCGTAAAAATCGGACGGCGTAAAATCGGACGGCGTAAAAGCGGACGGCGTAAAAAATCGTAGCGTAAAAAATTAATACTAATATTAATAGTTAATTAAAAAAAAATGACTAAATTTGCAAAATTTTGCGAAACACGAGGACCATTCTTAAAGAAAAAGTAATAAAGAGGGAAGGGTATTTTAGTCATTTGATCTAGGCCAGGGACGATTTCTGCCCCAAAGTTTCCCCACAGGGACGATATTTGCACTTTCCAAAGTTTTGGGACGAAACGTGCAATTTGGCCATAGTTTAGGGACGATTTTTGCAATTTACTCTTATCTATATATATATACTAAAAGGGAGGAAGCAAGTCTTGCAAAACATAGCATTAAATGCTATCTATTTTCAAATGGCAAGAATAGTCCCTGAGGTTGAGTTATCGTTGCAAATTAAGTCCTTTGTAAGTTTCTAGCATTAATTACTATCTATAGCAATTTGACAAAAATAGTCCTTAAGGTTTAAGTGTCCCTTGCAAACTAAGTCCTTGGTAGCATTAATTAGTATGTATAGCCATTTAACGAAAATAGTCCCTAAGGTTTAATCGTCTTTGCAAACTAGGTCCTTCGAGGACTAACGATGTAACATAATTAAACTTTAAAGGACCGCTACCTAAAAATATAACGGGGTCACAACACTTCCGCAGCAACGCGCGGGATCACCACTCGTTTCATCTATAGAGAACGAGTCTACATATACTAATTTTTGGGAGTTGATAAATTCACGGAATAAATTACTTTGTACACAGAAAATATTTGTGGTTTTACCCTTTTGGCCTGCTAGCCATTTCTAGTTACAACCCATTATTTTGTTCGACTTTTTCCACGATTCACTCTGATTATCTCTTCTACTTGACAATGTTCCCATTCACCAAACTCCATCTTCTTGCATATTTGTTGGTCTCTCGGTCATCATCATTATCACCCTAGAATTTTCTCAACACAAATTGTGAAACTAACAAATAAGGCAACGATTTAAAATCAATGCTTACATAAAAAAATAATAAAAAAAACAAAAAAAAAGTGATATTGGCTTCTGAGTATGTTTCTAGAATACATGATATGCATTTAAATTGGTTTTTATGCTGTTTGTAATTTGTAGCTTACCGAACATTATTGCTTGAAAAAAAATACTACTAATGTATTTTATATGATCAATTTATGGAGTGTGTAAAATTGTTAAAATTACAACCACTGTTTTTTTTGGTTTATCATTTTGAAATTCACGTTCCATATACTTCCATGTTTGTGTTTAGATCTATTCCTGGTTTCTTCTAGTGTGTCGACTATTTTCACATTTCGAGGCACTTGTTTTCTTTTCTTTTTTTGACCCAAAGAAGCACTTGTTTTCAATTATGCGAAATATTTGTTTCCCCATTTTTATTGAGATGAGATGCGATGGTGATTATGGTGACGTAGAATACCACAGATGATGGGAAATAAAAGAAGGAAGACACTGGTGCTAATGCTATAATGGCGGCCAAATGATATAGAGAGACAGGAAAAGGGTTGTAAGGACATAAATATCAAAAGACGTTATTTTTCTGTGGGTGAAGTAAATTGTGCCGTGGATATATCACCTCCCCTAATTTTTAAAGTAAAAACTTAAAACTAATAATTTCATGCAAGGAAAGTAAATATCTTGTGGCATTATCTTGTACCGCTACATGCTTACATCATTTTCTAGTTTCATGTTAATTTTTCATATGATATGATATACAATTATCTACGATTGAAACGTCTGTTTGATTGTTACTCTGTACTACGTTTTAGGGAACGTGAGAATTTGTTGTAAAGTAATGTGATTTTTTTTTTTTTTTACATTGGTATGTAAGATAAAATAAAATAACTAATAACAATTTAAGGGTGGTCTAGTGGCAAAATAGCTTGTTACTATCACTTTAAAATGTGTGAGGTTTCAAGTTTAATTCCTGTTAGTATAAACAACTTTAAGTGGTAACACTAACTTTTTGAAAAGAGAGGGCTTTACCTGGTTTGAGTCTGTGTGACAATGCGTTCAAACTTCGTGAATTAATCGGCCAAAAAGTTAAAAATCATGGTTAAAAAAATAAAAATAAATAAATTAACTAGTATGATCGAACACGTGAAGCATATTCATGGAGGCATGGAGCGTATAAATCCTACGACGAAAAAAATTAAATAAATAAATAAAATAAATAAAATAACTAGACGAAAATTATATTGGTTTTTAAGTTAAAGAGACAAGGTTATAAGTACATTTTTTTTACAAAGGGGACCTTTCCATGCCATTTTGTGTTTTTTTTTTTCTATTTTTATAATTTTGTTTAAATATAAAAAAAAACTATAAACCTGAAAAATACTGAAACATAAAATATAAAGTTTAATAAGTCAAACGTTTAAAAGCTGTAAATCTGAAAAAATGACAAAAACTGTTTTGTCTTGAAAACAAAAAGAAAAAAAAAACATCTTTTACTTTAAACCCCCTTTTATAACCCTCATAAAAGGTTCCTATAGTATACCCCTAAGATAAATGGCATGCCTAACTCACTAAGCTTAAGCCTAAACAATTCAATGTATAACACTTGGCATGCATGTATGTTTTTCTCTCTTCGTTGTAACCTTTCATCTATACTCGTGTCATAATCTTCTTAGAGAATCCATAATGGTTCAAGTCTTCAATGACTTGAAGCATTTATCATACTTTATTTATTAACTAAAACTTTTGAGAAAGATATGATGTTTGTTAAGCTTTTTAAAATAAGGAAAAGCTTTTGCCTATTTAACCCATTGCAGATGCTCTTATTAAGCAAGCCAATTAGCATACCAATCATTACTTTTAAAGTTATATATAAGCTATAACCAATTTTGTTTGATTAAAACTGGCCCTATTAACTCAATAAATAAATGATTAGTTTTTTTCCCCCGGTAATTAAGCTCACATCAGTTTATCATTTTATAACATGTATATACTATTGTTGGATTGTGTGAGTTGGATATGTATAAAAATGACTAGAAGTGTGTGAGGCTATTGGGGGCACGCACGTTGTACATTTGTTACGTTTAATACTTGAACCGTATTTGACCTGTCTAAACTCAACCCGTTATACTAGATCCGACCTAAACCCATTGTCGGCCACATGTAGGGATGTTTGGTTTTAGTTATGGGCTAGTATAAGTGTTATCGAATAAGGAAAGGTTTTGGCTTGGAGCTCAAGTTTAGAGCCCAAGCGAAGCTAGGGTTTGTGGGTTATATATACCCATTCTCTACCTCTCAAAACTCACGAGATATAATACCAAATCCACAGCAAAAGAAATCGATCTATCACCATCACTAAGAGGTGCAAGATCCGATCAGGTTTTTCTAAAAACCGATTAAGGGTTTTGATTTCAAGACCTTAGTATTGCATCTAATTGATCCAATCGACTTAGGGTTAAAGTTTCTTGGTTCTTATTGCTTTTCCTAGTTGAATTGAAGCTGCCAAGAAGGTTTTTGTTCGTTGTGTTTCTCGGGCAGAAAGGAAAGAATACAACTCCTCTTTATCCGACATCGGACAAAAGAGGATTTAGTTCTCGGGTGTTTTGGTTGATCTCGGACTGAAGAATACTTATGTTCTAGGGTTTTGGTTGATCTCGTACAACAAGTGAAAGTGTTCTAAGGGTTGTTTGGTTCGAGAAGTTCAAGTAAGACAAGGGTTGTTTGGTTAACGTACACGACTAGCTTTATCAGGCGTATTCGTGTTAAAGTGTTTGTGTGAGCATTCGTAGAGGTTATTGTTTTAATCACTTGGTTTCTTTGTTTGTTAAACTTGCGAGTGCATACGAGGGTTAGTTTTATTATTCTCTTTTATATCTTTATTGTTTATTAATTACTCCCTCCGTCCCTAAATAAATGTCCATTTTTGACTTTTAAAGTCTTTCTTGTTTAACTTTGACCTTAAATATTTTTATTTGTGTTATATAATACTTGATAAAAATTATACCAATTTAAAGTACATTTAAAACACAATTCATTCATATATTTTGTATCAAGTATTATATAAGATAAACACAAATATTTAAGGTCAAAGTTGAATAAGTAAGACTTTGAAAGTCAAACGTGGACATTTATTTAGGGACGGAGATAGTATTTGTTAACTTAATTGCTTAAACTAGATCCATATTTCACTGCGTACTCGTAGTGTTAAATGGTTAACCGGTTTATAAAATCCCAACAACTATTACATGCTATTAGAGTTTAAGTTATGTCCATTTCATTATATGTAATATGCATTAAACTAAAAATGGATTTTACTCTTTTAAGTTGTGAGGAAACACTTTTTTTTGGATAAAGATATAGTCCTTCCGTCCCAAATTAATAGTTCATGTTTTTTTTTTTTTTTTTTTTGAGATTTTCCAATTTAATTATCCACTACTAAAAATAGATAAGGAAATTTGATCAAGTTTACCATATTACCTTGCTTGAAATTATTATTACAAACTTAAAAAAAAAAACTTTAATTAATTAGCTAAGAGCAAAACTGTCATTCTACTAAAAATTAAGAAAGAGAAATAGTAATAGATGCACTTCTCTTAAACTGTGTATTTTTTGTCCGTGGACAATAATTTTGGGACGAAGGGAGTATTAAAATAACTGTAGTTAAGTAAATCAAAACACTGACGAATCATTTGCCGGTTAACTCAACGACTTTCGACCTCATTTGCGGGACTTTTCTTGTTATCTAGCGAGGACATGTCCTCGCTAAACACTACTTTGCGGGGATATGTCCTCGCTCAACTGTCCTCGCCAATACCCCGTCGCTAAGGTCTTTGACGAGGACATTTTCAACTATATTGCGAGGACTTGGTTGTTTTTACGTGACTATAATAGATTGTGAGGTTGGTTTTTGAGAGCGGGAAAGTTTAGCGAGAAATTTTGGAGCCAAAAGATTAGCGGAAAATTTTAGTGCCAATGCTAAACCAAAAAGTCAAAATTTGACTTTTTCTTTAAAATTTGTCTTTGGCGAGGACATGTCCTCGCCAATGACTCAAATCAAAAAATTACTAAACCGATAATTATAAGTCTAATTTCGGTCAATTGTATGGTCAACTAATTGGTGAGGACATGTTCTCGCCATTCCTTTTCCCGGGAAATTTTCGCGTGTAGTGAAAACGTAATTAGACAACATGGCATGGTCAAACTTTAAGGAAACTGTCTTCGCGAAAGAGTATGGACAGTAAAAGCATGTAAAAAGCTAGCCATGGTCAACTTTTTTTGGTGGAATTTTTGTCAGGGATTATTAGCGAAGTTATACTTGTCTTCGCTAAATTTCGCAGCCAGTTCTCTCTTTTCTTGTAGTGTAATATGTTGTCTTGTTTAGTTTGGGTAAATGGAAATATCAATTCGACTTGAGCAATTGAAAAGGATAGATGCCTAGGAGTAAGATTGTCAAAAAAGTAATTTATGTAGGGACTGCATATGATATTGCTTTATTATGTTGGGTGTTGGGTGTATTAAAGTCAAACCCTATGAGAGAGTATGGACAATCTTTCTTATTACACAACGATCAAATTATATTCCAACATAAAATAATGGATTGCTTAAAAATAATCAAAATATTATTCCTTTTTTTTTTTGAAAAAGCAACGATATTATAAAAGGCAAACGCCAAAGCAACAGACAAAAAATAGCTCTAAGCAAGAGCTAAAGGAAAGAAAAAATACAACCAAGCACTACACTAAGAAGAAACACCCAAACACTAACCCCCAGCCAAACCGAAACTACAACTTAAGAATTATCCACTTCTCCAGGAGCTCTAATCCAATGACACCAATTAAAGCCATATTTAGAGGCACGGATTGAAGTCCAAAGCAGAGATAATCTTTGGATCGCTGGGAATATGTCCTCGTTTTGAGCCGACGAAACCTCTTCATCTGACAAGGCATGTAGAATTTTATTCCTCCATTTCCACACATACCAAATAAGAGACAAGCACACAGCGTGAAATAACTTAATTTTCCACTTATCTTTAGTGAAATTAAAGTTTCCTTTAAGGATGTCACTCAAAGAGAACCGAGAAGGGACATTCCACCACTCAAAATTTCATCCAGACTACTTTTACTTTAGGGCATAAGAAGAAACAATGATCCCTTGATTCATCAGACAACCCACAAAATAAACATACCGACGTAGGAAGATTAATACCACGTTGGCATAAGTTCAACCTGGTTGGGAGTCGATCCAGAGCGACACGCCAAGAACAAACGTTTACCTTACGAGGCACCCATGAGTTCCAAGTGAAAGGCTGAGCAGAAATATCATTAAGGTTCATTTTTAACTGGATAGCATGACACAAAGAGGCGACTGTAAACTTGCGAGAAGAGGTCAAGGTCCACTCCCATCTATCATCTTGAGCTTCATCAAGAGTAAGCCCATTTAAGTCAGTCAATAGCTTTGTAAGATCTCCATCACCTCTCCCACTAGGATGCCTGTTCCAATCCCACTTACCTTGCCAGACACCTTCTTCTAAAACCCATCTATCTGCCACAAGACAATCCTTATATCTTTCCAAAGCAAAAAGACGAGGAAAACAGTCTTTTAACGGTCCCAAATTGTTTAACCAATTATCCTTCCAAAACAAAGTTTGATTACCACCATATATTTTCCTAACCATAAGATTATTAAGAGGAACACCTAGTTGTTCAATCCTATTACAGGTACCCACAATATAAGACCATGTGCTATTATATCTAGACCCGACCATCATGTCAAAACCACCACTTGAACCATGAATTTCAGCAATTACTTTTCTCCATAACGCCCCTTGTTCATTAATAAAACGCCATTTCCATTTTCCGAGGAGCCCCATATTTTTTGTTTTGATACTACCAACCCCGAGACCACCATCAGTCTTGGATACTAAGACTTTATTCCAACTTACCCAACTAATCTTTTTAACACCTTCCTTCATGCCCCAAAAAATTTGTCTTCTCAAAGATTCAAGTTTAGTAATAATTGCCTCGGGAGCCTTAAATAAAGACAAGAAGTATAGCGGAAGACTTCCAAGCACCGACTTCACAAGAGTAAGTCTACCTCCTATAGAAAGCAAGTTTGCTTTCCAAGAAGCAAGCCTTTTAGAAAATCTGTTAATCACCTCGGTCCAGTCCACAATCTTCCTCATACTTTTTCCCACAGGCAGACCTAAGTAAGAGAATGGTAGGGACCCATGCGAACAATTGAAGGCCCGTGCTACACTCTCGACATCTCTCAGGGGAACCCCGATACCAAAAAGCCTACACTTTGAAATATTTATTTTAAGCCCTGAAACATCATGAAAGCAATCAAGAATACGAATTAAATGCTTAACATTTATATTTGACCATTCACCAAAAAATAAGGCATCGTCCGCGTACTGAAGGAGGGATATGTTGGCCCCGTCGTTGAAAAGAGAAAGCCCCCTATAAATGCCTTTATTACATGAATCAGTAACCATAACTTGCAGAGCTTCTGCAACAATAAGAAAAAGGAAAGGCGAAAGTGGGTCCCCTTGCCTTAGACCGCGCTTCATTGGAAACTCTTTCGAGGGAGAACCATTTATAAGAATAGAGACCGAAGTTGACGAAAGGCATGCATATATCCATTTACACCATTTTAATCCAAAACCCATTTGAGCCATGGTGTCTATCAGGAAGTTCCAGTTCACACTGTCAAACGCCTTTTCAAAGTCGACTTTGAAAAGGAGAAGTCTAAGCTTTTCTTTACTAGCAACATTGATTATTTCGTTTGCAATTAAACTTCCATCCAAAATTTGTCTGCCGGCCAAAAAAGCGGACTGATTTGGGCTAATCAGCTTGTGGATAACCTTGCTTACACGACATGCAAGGAGTTTCGATAAGACTTTGTACATGCATCCAATGAGGCTGATGGGTCGGTAGTCTCCCAAATCCAACGGGTCCAAGATCTTTGGGATGAGAACGATGAATGAAGCGTTGCAGCCTTTTGCTAAACATCCATACTTCTCAAAGTATTTTATGAAATTGAAGAATTCAATTTTAACAATATCCCAATATCTTTTAATAAATTTGAAATTCAAACCATCAGGGCCGGGTGACTTTGAGCCACAACAATTCCAAACAGCCTCTTTAACCTCATCTAAAGTGAAAGGAGATTCGAGAAAGCATTTGTCATGATGATCCAACTTTCGAAAAAGTGCACATTTAAATTTCGGGCGATTGGGTTCAGGATCATGAAAACGATTAGAAAAGTAGGCAATCGCCTCAGAATAAATAGCTGTTGGGTTCTCAACCCAGTTCCCATTTATATTCAGACCGCTAATTTGTTTTCTTCTACCTTTCTTGTTCACGATTGGGTTCAGGATCAAAATATTATTCCTTATTCTTCAAAATTATCGTTTATAGATCAAATACTTTGAAAAGAAACATTAAATCACTACATTATGGCCCGATAAAATTCCAACTTGACGTTTTTATTATAGGAACACAATAAATGTTACTACGTATCATTTTTGAAAATAGGAAAGAAAAAGGGAACCATATGATTAATTTGTCGTGAAACAAAATTTACAACAAGAAAAGAATTAAAAAAAAAAGAAAAAAAAGAGAGAGGTTGTCAAAGAATTAAACATGAAAAAAAAGATACAGGAAAGTTTTTTCAAAGGTGGGCCAAGGGCTTAAGAGGTTATCAGACAAGAAATTAGTCTGAGCAAATAGGATGAAATAAGAGCATTTAAATGCCTAAACAAAAACAAAAATCAAATTCTCTTAATATATGAATGTATGACCGAATTAGATATTGAGGCATTAGCTACGAACTGATTTAAGAAAACAAAGTATGTGACTTTTTGTTTATTGAAATATTTGGCCGTTTCAAAAGAAAGATAAATCTCATACCCTTGATCGTGAATTTAAAATTATTGAAACTTCCAAATCAAACTGTAAAGACTTTATTTCATGTAATATAATCTAGCTTCATGTGTAAGGGGTGAGATCCTCTAGAAAGCAGGTAATTTCTAAAAAGTCTAAAAAGAAACTACACGCTGACACGTGGATGTCCTCTTTCCTTTTCTACTTCCGTTATTTACAACCCCGTTTTTCCTTTTGCTTTCGTCAATTCACTTTTTGCTATTTCCAATCTTAGTTTTGTTTCCTATTTTTTACTTATCATTACTTTTTTACAATTGATTTATAGTATGATTTTTTCATCAAATACATTAATATACAATTTTTATTTTAAAAAATATTAAAATTTAAATTTTCATTTGATGTTATCACAATTTATATCTGATAATCAACAATAACAGTTTATTAATAAACAATGCGTACGACAATTTTTTTTTATTCATGAACAACGCTAACAATTTTTGTATTAATACATAAACTTTTTATTGATTAACAATCATTTTTATTGATGAACAACTTACTGATGAGCAACGCTTATGATGAATTAAACAACTCTTTTTATTGATAAACAACTATTTTTATTGATGATCAACATCTATGATGAGCATTGTGGATTTTTTTATTGATGAATATTATGATATAACTGTTGAACATGCTGTTTTTTTTAAAACAGATGAACATTGTGGTTTTTTTTTAAAAAACTGATGAACTGATAAAAATTATTAATTTTTTTAGAAAACTGATGAATATTATAATTTTTTTATAGAAAACTAATAAACTGATGAACATTATGATTTCTTTAAAATGAACTGATGAAAATTATATTATTTTTTAAAAACTGATGAACGTTATGATCTTTTTTTTTCCTCGAAAGCTGATGAACATTATGATCTTTTTTTTCAAAAACCGATGAACATTATATATATTTTTTTTAAACGGATGAACATTGTGATTTTATTTTTTTAGAAAACTGATGAACTTGTAAAAATTATTATTTTTTTTAGAAAACTGATGAACATTATGATTTTTTATAGAAAACTAATAAACTGATGAACATTATGATTTCTGTAAAATGAATTGATGAACATTATTATTATTTTTAAACTGATGAACTGATGAACGTTATAAAAAATAACTAGCGAACAATATCAAAATAAGCGATAAGCGCTATTTTTTCGAAAGCGATGAACGTTATAAAAATAAACTGATGAACGTTATCAAAAATAATTGATGAACGAAATCAAAAATAACTGATGAACGTTATTTTTTCAAAAACTGCTGAACATTATAAAAAATAATTGATGAAGGTTATCAAAAATAACTGATAAACAATATCAAAAATAACTGATGAACTAATAAATATTGTATTTTTATTAGAAAATTGATGAACTGATTAATAATAGTAACTTGAACTGATGAACATTATCAAAAATAATTGATGAACAAAATTAACTGATGACCAAAACTAACTAATGAACTGATGAACCAAAAAACCCGATGAACAAGCGATGTAACTGATGAACATAGTATAATGTAACATCAAAGAAAACTGATGAACATTATAATGTAACATAAAAAAAAACTAATTGATGAACTGATGAACACTGTGACTTTAACAGATGAACATTGTGATTTGTTTTAGACAACTGATGAACAAATTTTTTATTGATGAACAAATGAAAAACTATTTTTATCGATGAACAACACCTTTTATTGATGAACAATATTAATTGATGAACAAGACTAATCAATGAACTGATGAACAACTAATTGATGAACTGATCAATATTGTAACTCTAACTGATGAACATTATCAATAATAACTGATGAACAATATCAAAAATAACTGATGAACTTTATTTTTTTAAAAACTGTTGAATATTATAAAAAAAAGTGACTAATGAACGTAATTAAAAATAACTAGTAAATAATATAAAAAATAACTGATGAACATTGTGTTTTTTATTAGAAAATTGATGAACGTTATCAACCTCCTCAGATGAACAGCAAATATGAAACCATTAATCATATAAAAAAATCAATATCTAAGTGATAGAGTATAAGAAATGCCACAAAGTTAACTTATAATTAAGTTTCAATGATTTACAAAGACTTCTCATTCGTAAATTTCAACAAAACTGAGAAACGAAAATAAAGAAATAATATTCATTAACTTAACTTTTAATTAAGTTTCGACAAATTGAGCTTGAAGCCAAATTCACCTCAACAAAAATGGATCAAAATAACATTCAAAACCACAATCCAAATCCCAATCTTCACCCACCAACCATTCATCTTCTTCACCATTTCATCTCCTTCATCTTCCAAAATTTTAGCTTCCTCCATATCATAATCCAACCGACTATTCACCGGCATAAAAAATCGTCACCGTTGTGAGGCAACATCTCCGTCACCTCTTCCTCCTTGTTATCTTCATGTGTTACGGCGTGATGATGGTTTTCTCATTCTTCGTAGGAGTATCGATGGTGTTTGCGGTCACTGGTAGTAGTGGTATAGGTTGCCATAGAAGTTAAGGTTAGGGTTTGTAAAATTGAAGGTGATTGTGAAGGTTAATTGAATAATTTGATTAAAGTGGAAGAAATGAGATGGAGTGGAATTAGGGATTTATGTATGGAGAGTGATGAAAGAAAAATGAAAGAAAGTAGGTAACAAGGAAAAGTACTGCCCTTGATTAAGAAAAGGTGGGGAGACACGTGTACTCATCTCATTACGTTTTACATTTTTTATTTTTATTCACTTTTCAATTGATCCCGTGCCTCATGTGTAATCAATATAATCTAGTTTCTTGCTAATTTATATTTTATTTTATCTTTATCTTTATCTTTACTATTGATAAAGAGTGTATCATTTTTTTTAAAACTTGAATCTTAAAACTTAAATTAATATAGTTTGTTTAAATTACTAATAAGAACCCCTTAAACTTGTCAATATTTTAAAATTTTAGCAACTTAAATTATGTTATTTTTTATTAATTCTAAACTTGACTACTTAAAAAAAAACACATTATATTAATTTTAAAAAATGCACACCTTATATTTCAAAAAACACTCGTGTTACATCAAGGTCGACCAGAATCACGATTTCACAAATATAATTATTTGTCGCTATACACCGTCGCGTTGTACGAATATTCGTCTAGTACTCTGTATAATATAATGACTTTCAAACGTTTTTTTTAGAAAAACATGAAAAGAGATTGCAAGTTATTTTCTTGTAAGACAAAAAGGTAACATGTTGCATAGAGAAATAGGCATATTGCAACTTTAATTCGCTTTTAAAATATTCGCTTCTTCCCCATGCAGATATCTTGCTCCACAAGTTAAAACCAATAAATATCGCTTTCCCAAAACACTACAGGACGGTTTTGTTGATTGTTTTTTAATTTTTAATTCTTTTTTACATGAACCTAGCTAGCTAGCTATTTGAAAATTTTTGAAAGCAGAAAACATTTACTTAATATGGTTTATATTTAAGATGGCACTTGAAAACTACTGTTTTAAATATTTTAATGAGAATTTGACAAAGAGTTGGTGATGAAACAACATGCAAATAGTTGTTGAAAGCTCCCTTGAAACTAATTAGATGAGGGTGACGACGAATTAATGAGTATTGTTATTGTCAAATTATTGTATGATTAAATACTTGTATGGATATAGAAGAATTAAAATCTGGATGATATATAACAAGTACGACGAGCTAATGAACATGTTCGTATTAGATCACACGTGACGTGTAGTTTACGTGTGATTATTGTAGCGAATTCCTTCGAAGAAAATTATCAAACTCGATGTTATTACATATGAACAAAATTATTGTGATACTCCGTATAAACTCGTAAGCAGCGACGATAGTAAATGCCACAATTCACTACGTAGGTAACATTCTTAATTAGGGAATAAATTCATCAAGTTCCAACATTAGGAGTGAAGAAGACTTATCAATTTATATATGTATTTATTTGGTACATGTTGATTAAATTGTAGTTCAAAAACTATTTTGACTTCTTAAAATCTAATAGCTAAACTCAATAGTTTGAATAGTTATACATATTGGCATACCTTTTATTAGCATTGCTAGGTAAGTGTTAAGTAGAGCCTATGAAGATTGGTGCTAAAGTTCATTGTTAGTGTTCAAATATGAAAAATTCAATTTGTAGCAAGTATTTTAACTCGGGAGTTGTTTTATTCAAGTATTTTTAATTAATTTTTGTATATATTTGAACGAAGGAAAAATGACTCTATGTCCTTTGTAAGCAATAAAGTTTTCTAAAACTCAAACATTTTTGATAACCCATATTAAAAAAAAAAAAAAAAAAAAAAAAGTTAAAAATATGTACGTAAATGTAATATATCTAGCAAGAGGTAAGAAATCTCTAGTTTTAAGAGTAAACCACAAAGAAGATACATGTAGTAATGTAATATACTCTGTCTAATTTCTATTATCATTGGAGTACATTACGAGGACAAGATGAATAATACACACAACCGACATGGAATTTACGCGTTTTATTGATTGGATAAACTTGCAATCATATGATATGGAATCATTTTTTTTTATCTATCACATTGAGATTACATTGTCTAAATGTAAATACAAGAAACTCGAGGATGTATATGATGCAATATTCAAAACCCTGATGATAAAGGTTACATGTATATGTGTGTCAGGTTAAAGGGCTAGTACATAAAATCATCATGACACTAAGGATGCGTTTGGTATCCCACTATGAGAATGACACTATAACTATGAAAGTGATTAAAGGTGTTTATTTAAGATGAGGAGTAATGAATGATAAATATAATCCATAGAGGTAGGAATGGATCTTTCATTGATGAGAGACCCACAACTACTATCAAATAAATACTTATTGTCATTTAAAATAGCATAGCAAACGCACCCTAAAAGAAATAAAAAGTGAACTATGTACAAGTAGGGTTGTGATTTTCTCACGAAGGAAATCAAAAAAGGGGGTGATATTCACATCATATTTTTTAATGCATGCATCACAATTTGTGTATTACAGTATTGTACGGTACAAACTGTAATGCATAAATTGTGGTGCATGTATCAAAAGATGTGGTGTAAGTATCAATTTCCAATCAAAAAAGTCTATCATACGTTAACAAAGTGTTTCTTCTATTTTTGTCAAATTTTATTTTATTTTATTTTATTTTTTATTTTATTTATTTTTTCACTCTTAATAGATTAACATTATGAACTAATTGACGAACATTGTGATTTATTTTATTTTTTTTCTTTTTAATAAAATTGATGGGTAAAGGGTTTCCCCGATAAATATATTACTCCAAAAAAAATTTAAGTAGAAAGGATGTGGGTGAAGTCCCATATCTCAGCCCGTTACATATGCGGTAAAACTAACATAACAAGACACGTCCTATACTTAAAACAATAAAACAACCACTACTCACTAGATTACATTTGACACAAAACCAAACATAACCTAACGTCTTGATTGCTTTTTACCACGACCTTGTAGCTTGATATCATACATGTCATAAAAAGCATCCACTTGCCCTGGTAAATCGTAGACCTGATCCGCATAATCATCATAATAATCTTCAAGCTCATAACGCCGCTGTCGATGCGAGAAATTTAGCCATAGGATTATCGGCTCAAGCACCTCCTCATCATCACTCTCGAAACAATCACATCCCCACTTTAGAGAATGGGTTACCCACCATAGAATACGGAGAGTAAGAAGAACTAGGCATAGTAGCCGTATCATGCGCCTTTTCTTTCAAAATTTAAGAGGTTTACCATCATTATCCACAGAGTAACTTCCCCATAATTAGCTTTTCAAGCTTATCAATTTTTCCAACAATAGCAGTAGTACTAGTGCTACCATTTCCACCCTTAGCAGAGCTACCATCTTTAGTCAAGTCAACAGTAAAACTAGGAATATCAGCCTCATCGGTATCAACCATATTAAGAGCATCAAACGGATTTGATGTAGCAATATTCGTCCCACTTGTACTAGCCACTTCAGTAATATTCTTCTTTGTAGCATCCGGCTTCTTCGACACGGGCACACGTTTAGGACATTGGGTCTCATCATGGCCACAAACCATACAAACGCCACAACGAGGTGGTTTTCACTCATATTCCACTCTGACAGTATGCGACACCTCCCATTCACCATCCCAACTTGGCACAGCAATAACCATTGTCCCCTTAAGCTCCCGATCTGCCTTGATGTCTATCAAAGCTCGAGCATAATCAAAACGCCCCCATGACTGCAAACACATAAAGCTCGTGTATGCATCAAGCAATAAATAATGTGATTTAAAAAAAAAATCATGAACTGATCAACAACACGATTTTTTTATAAATAAAATAATGAAAAACACGATTTATTTTTAGAAAAACAGATGAACAATTTAACATGATCTAACTGATGAACATTGTGATGTAAATGATAAATATTGTGATATAACTGATGAATAATAAAAAAAAAATAATAAAAAAAAAAAATAAAAAAATTGATGATCTCTGTTAGTTTCGAGGTTTAGAAAGATGGTTTTGTATATAAAACAATCGTGTTTTGGGTTACCGGCGAATTGCCTCCCAAGATACAATGAAGCAACGTGTGTAACAATTATCAACACTACACGATGATGGTCATAATCCGGATGAACTACCGAGTTATCGAGGGTTTCAAGACACTACAAATATATAATAGTTCTATAGCACTATTATTTATAGCAATCGAGTATATTGAAAGAAAGGTTTTGTATGTGTTTGTTTTTGGTTTTGAATGAATAAAAACGCTGGAATGATGGCCCTATATATAGGCATGCTCGTGACCATTCAAATAGTCACAATGGTTCACAAAAAGGTGCAATTAGCGACGCTTTAGCGACAACTTAGCGACAGAAAAATCGTCGCTAAGCTGAAACGTTTTTAGTAGTCGTGATGGTTCGTGTGACATCTTTTTAACAGATATAACCGTCACCAATTCGAAAAGATGCGTCTTTACAATAATGATGGTTCATTAGCTGGTCTTGTGACAGAAAAACTGTCACTAATTGCCAATTTGTGGGACATCAACACAAGACAACAAAACACTTAATTTCTTTCCTAAGACTCAATCCCAAAATGATTTTAACATGATTTTTTAAAAAAAAATCCCAACAATCCCCCACCATTTTCAAAATAGACATAGGTTTTGAAAAGACACATAAGACCTAACCTGATTCAGAAATCTTTGGGGGTGTTATGCATAAGTAAAGATGGAAAAATTACACCTTAAATCTTTACATAGTGAAAGCGCTCAAGCTTAACTAGGGTAAGAGTGGTTGAAACAAAGTCATTGAACCATCTTCCTTTATATGTTAAACGAAAACGCTTCACGCATATCCTTCCTCTCGTTTATTCAATCCACTTTGCGCCGACCCGTTGAAACTAGCCATGGGTCTATATATCGGTTTCTCCAAATGCTTTAAAGCCAAGCCCTTGAGCTCATATGAAGCGACCTCACTTCCACATTCAGATAGGTGGACATTATCAAGGATGTTACCGTAGCTTAAATATCCCAACACAACATGTGTTATAATTCCATTAAGAATTTTAAATTTATCCTTCACATACACTACGGTCCAGGTTCTGCTAAGCTTGGGATGATGATGAAATTCGCAGAACTTCTAGTCACGTTCGGATGATGTACTTTTGCTTCTCTAGAGACTTGGTGAATAAACCAAGCATCAAGACAAGGTTCCATCATGGGTGACTACTTGTACGTGGGCTTGAGTCCCATCTCTTGCAGTACTTTCATTCATTTTATTGGCAATCCTTTTGTGAAAGGATCATTAAGTTCTTACTAGATCGTAGAAGCTAACGGTGATCACCCATCATTTATCAATTGATTGACTTGTGTGTGGCCAAGTCCGATATGCTTGGACTTCCATTGTACACATGATTGTACGCTCTTGATAGTGTAGATTGACTATCACAATGCACATAGATTGGCGGCATAGGTTTTGGCCAAAAGGGTATGTTTATTAACAAGCCCTGTAGCCATTTTGCTTCTTTGCAGCATCAAGCCAACACCACAAACTCTAACGCCATAGTAGAATCACGTTAAACAACTACATTTCTTTGATCCCCAAGACACTGCACCCCCACCAAGAGTGAATATCCATTCGCTTATGGATGCGTAGTCTTCTTGATCAGTTATCTAACTTGCATCAGTATAACCTTCTAATAATGATGGCTCTCGACTGTATTCCAAACCATAATCCATGGTTTTCTTCAAGTATTTAAATACTCAATTTATAGCATCCCAATGTTCCTTGCCAGGACTACTAGTATGCCTACTTTATCTTCCTATGACATATGCAATATCAGGTCTAGTACATGTCATGAGATACATAAGACTACCAATGACCTTAGCGTACTTGTTTTAGGCTAAAGTTCTACCAGTGTTGTAAGTTAATTTAGAACCTACTTCGAACGAGTGCTAACAGCAAGCAGATAAAGCTATCAAATTTCTTTAAGATGTTTTCAACATAATGAGACCGTGTTAACATCAGTCTGTTTTCCTTTCGAAGAATCTTGACGCCTAGGATAACATCAGCTTCTCCTAAATCTTTCATATCGAAGTTTTGGACAAAAGTTTCTTTGTCATTTTCACTTGTTCTAGGTCGGTTCCAATTATTAACATATCATCTACATATATGTAGATTAAAACTCCTTTTCCAATAATGAATCTATTGTATACATAATTGTCTGATTCATTAATCCTAAAGCCATTAGATAAGATAACTTGATCAAATTTTTGATGCCATTGTTTTGGAGCTTGCTTAAGCTCGTACAAAGATTTAACAAGCTTACAAACTTTGTTTTCTTGTCCTTGTATTACAAAACCTTCTGGTTGTTCCATGTACACTTCTCCTCTAATTCACCATTCAGGAAAGCAGTCTTGATATCCGTTTGGTGAATTATGAGTTTATTGATGGAAGCTAAGGCAATCAGAATTCTAATGGTTTTAGTTAGTGCAACCGGAGTGTATGTGTCAAAGTAATCAAGTCCTTCTCTTTGTGTGAAACCCTTGGCAACTAATCGTGCCTTAAACTTTTCAATACTACCATCAACTCTTAATTTTCTTTTGAAAATCCATTTGCTCTAGATGGCTTTTGATCAAGGGGGTAAGTCTACAAGAATCCACGTATTATTTCCTATGATGGAATCCATTTCATCATTCACAGCTTCTTTCCAGAATAATGAATCATGAGATTTCATTGCTTCAGAGTATGTTTGCGGGTCTTCATCCAAATTATAAATTGTTGGATATTCCCTTATCAAACTTTTTCTATCTCCTTCGACTAGATACATTTTGAAATCAGGACCGAAGGTTGTTTTCCTTCGTTGACGAGTGCTCCTTCTAGGTTCAACTTGTTGATGATCTTGGGAAGAGTCATCATCATTCCTTTCAGTAGTTATGGAATTTCCGTAGAAATAATTTCCTTAGAAATTTCATGTGCCTTAGGAATAGTTTTGAACCTATGTTCATCAAAGCGAGCATCTTTGGATTCAATAATAGTGTTAACCGAAATTAAATCATGTGGTTCTACCGCTATGAACCTATACGCTTTGCTATTTCGGGCATAACCCAAAAAATATGCATTTGATGCCTTTATCTCCTAATTTTCTTTTCTTCGATTCAGGGAATCGGACTACGGCCCTACAAACCCAAATCCAAAGATAATCTAGTTTTGGAGTTCTTCGTGTCCATAACTCGTATGGAGTCTTATTAATCCTTTTGCTTGGTACTCTGCTAAGTATGTAACAAGCTATAAGCAATGCTTCACCCCAATATCCAGAACTTAATCCGGAATAAGACATCATGGAGTTAACTATGTCCATCAAAGTGCGATTCTTTCTTTCTGCAATACCATTTTTTTGTGGTGTATACGGAGCTGTAACTTGGTGAACAATTCCCGTAGATTGGAAATATCTAGGGTCGTAGTATTCACCACCCCTATCAGTCCGTAGACATTTGATTTTAGTATCACACTTAAGTTTTACTTCATGTTTGTAGATCTTAAATTTTTCAAGGACTTCATCTTTTGAATGTAAAAGATAGACATAGCAATATCGTGAATAATCATCGATAAAAGTAGCAAAGTACTTTTTCCCACCAAGTGATGGTGTAGTATGTAAGTCACATACGTCACTATGCACTAATTCTAAGATTTTAGAAGATCTTTGAATTGTAGGAATACGTAATCTAGTAATCTTAGTATGAATGCATGTTTGACATTTATCATTTTTAGAGTCTAACTTAGGAATTAGATTTGCATTAGCCATATTTCTCATGCGTTTAAAATATACTTGACCTAATCTAGCATGCCATAATAAAGAAGAATCAAAGTAAGCAGAACTAGTAGGCATTTTATTGATAGCATCATTGTTAGTTACCACTAGCAGACGCATTATCAACGTCACTTATTTCAGTCATGTTTACATCATTCACACTACTGTTTACAACACCTTTAATGTTCAATTTGAACATTCCACTGGTGTGATAGCCTTTGCCAACGAACTTGCCACCTTTAGAGAGGGTGAACTTATCGGATTCGAAGACAAGTTTGAAGCCGAATTTGTTTAGGAGGGATCCAGATACCAAATTCTTGTGGACATCGGGGACATGGAGGACATCTTTAAGGGTTAAGGTGTTGCCAGAAGTGAACACCAAATCGATTTTACCTTTTCCTTTCACTTGTGTAGTTGAGTGGTTTCCCATGTAGAGCATAGAGTCCAAGGGCTCGTATGTTTTGAACATGGTATGGTCATTGCACACGTGCCGGGACCCACAAGATTTCTCTTCTTCGAGGGAGAATGCCTCAGATATCATTGCAACAAAGTTGTTATCTTTCTTATTTCCTCCATCTTGTTTTTTCTTTAGGGCGACAATCCGCTTGATATGTCCCGACTTTTTGCAGTTGTAGCAGATGACATCCTTTTTGTTATTTTTGGACTTCTTTTTTTCCTTGTCATGATGCCTACGTTTCTTTCCACCAACTTTATAAGATTCTCCCATTTCCTCGGCGACATGTACCTTGGACGTGTCATCATTTGCGTTATTTTCTAAATGATATTGTTCTTCAATAAGAAGATGCTTGCCAAGGTCTTTTAAGGATAGATCATCCTTACGATGTTTAAGGTTTTTCTTAACATCTTTCCATGTGGATGGGAGATTATCAATGATGGATGCCACTTGTATGGATTCATCCATGTTCATGTTGTTTTGTGTAAACATACTAAGAATGTACTCGAGTTCATACATTTGGTCCATTGTCGGACGTAAATCTACCATTTTGTACGAATTAAATTTAGAAACAATAAATTCTTACTTGTTGCGTCCTCCGTGAAGTATCGTTCCTCGAGAGCATTCCAGAGTTCCTTAGCCGTGGGATAGTTCTGATACATGTCGAAGGGTGGATCCGATATAGCATTGAGGATATGGCCACGACAGATGAAATCATCATTTTCAAACTTGATTCGTTCACGAGACTGAGTTAAGGTTTCATTCTCAGATTCCTTAATATAAGGTTTGGTCAGAACGTATGCAACGTTCAATGTAGCTAAAAGAAATTGCATTTTCTTTTGCCAACGCTTGAAACTTCCACCATCGAAACGGTCCAACTTCACGATGTCGATTGACATCTGCATCAGGTTCTTGGACGCCATCTTGACACGTAAATTGCTTTAAGATTGTTAGTTTCGGGGTTTAGAAAGCTGGTTTTGTAAAATAATGTTTACCGCTACTACTTGTTACTTCAAGGCGAGTAATCTATGTCCTTAATGCAATTTCGCCCTGTTGGATCGATGTACTCTAATCAAACTAACTTAAATAGCTTGTTAAGGTTTAACAACCTCGGATAAATCCTAAGTTATTAACAATGAAACACTGAGTAATCTTTATCAAGTATGCGAAATTTACTTAACAAAGCTAAGAAGAATATAACTTTATTAATAACTCTAAAACACTAAATATCAAACTCTCTAAAACTCTAATATTGATCGTACTTTTTGGATTCTAAAACACACATATCTAATATCAATCTAGGGGTCCTTTTATAGGCTCAAGGATAACCCTAAACGATTTACAATTCTTATCCTTGTATGTCAAGTAAACAATACTTAGAAAGTTCTAGATAAACATTACTTTCTATCTTTAATCAATTACAACCGACTTTAATCTTTGCAGTCCTTTGATGAATAAGCAGTACTTTGACTTTTACTTAGCAGTACTTTGACTTCTTGCAGTACTTTGTCTTTCTGCAGTACTTTGTTAATCTTCAGCACTTTAACTCTTCAGTACTTTAACTTTCTGTATCCCAACACGCCCCCACCGTTCTTTTAGAACAATCGTGTTTTGGGTTACCAACGAATTGCCTCCCAAGATACAATGAAGCAACGTGTGTAGAAATTATCAACATTACACGATGCTGGTGATAATCCAGATGAACTACCGAGTTATCGGGTGTTTCAAGATACTAAAAATAATAGTTTTATAGCACTATTATTTATAGCAATTGGGTATATTGAAAGAAAGGTTTTGTATGTGTTTGTTTTTGGTTTTGAATGAATAAAAATGCTGGAATGATGGCCCTATATATAGGCATGCTCTTGACCATTCAAGTAGTCATAATAGTCGTGATGATTTGCTCAGTGACACCTTTTTAACAAATATAACCGTCACCAATTCGAAAAGATGTGAACTGTGATGGTTCATTAGCAACGGTCTTGTGACAGAAAAATTGTCACTAATTGCCAATTCGTGGGACATCAACACAACACAACAGAACACTTAATTTCTTTCCTAAGACTCAATCCCAAAATGATTTTAACATAATTTATTTTGAAAATTTCCCAACAAACTCATCATGTATTAAAACACATGTAAAAGCCATGATACCAAATATTACCTAAGCTTATAAACTACAAAGAAATTACTAATTAAGCTTAGACTAAAATACACCGTTGGTCCCTAAACTTGTCAATGCGCTTCGCGTTGGGACAAACCTGGGCCTTTTCATCGTCGGGGGTCCCTATTTCAGGTTTCTTACTCGTTACTGGTCCTTTGACCATATTGCCGTTAGTCAAGGACGTCTGATGGCGTTAGATTTGTATTTAGTCCAAGGGCATAATTGTCAATTCCATATTTCAATTAAAAATTTCTTAATTATTGCCACGTGTAATGTAACCCTCTTCCCGCCCCATAAACACATAGTCTGTATTATTTTTTGTCCCAGAACTTTCGTTACAAGAATTATCAGAATTCACAAAACCTAATTGCATGTCACAAAACCCCTGTTTATCAATCATAAAACCAAAAAATGGACTTTACTATATGGAAAGTAAGAAGACATCCAGGTTATCTAGTTGATGATAACGTCTTATACGACTCTGCTAAGAAGAAATACGGTACTGTTTTTTTTATTATAGTCATTGGAATTTGTAATTGGGGTATTTATTGTTTGCAAATTAAGTTTTTAGAATGCCCTAAACATATATTGACATGTTTTCAGGTGGTAGATCTAATATGTTTTGCATGAGGGTTCATCACAATGGTGTCTTTAAATCTTGGCCGGTAGAATATCGTTGGAGGTATGGAAACTTTAGTTGATTTGGTTGATGTTGATAGTGTGTCAGTTGAAGAGTTGGATGTTCTTATGTATGAATTGGGTTATGAGCTTGGTTCAAAAAATTACTACTACGTATTACTTTATTAAGCTACGGTAGTATTTTAGATGATGGTTTGTATAGCTTAAGTTAGAGTGCTAATTTAGAAATATTGAAAGATCTTGTTGATGACCATAAGATGATAGAGGTTTATGTTGAAAATGGTAAGACAACATTGGATGTTGATCAAATGTCACCAAAGTCAATTAGGAAAGTTATTGCTGATATGGATGCAACAAAGAAAAAGGCAGCTCTTGCTATTGTTCTATATTGCTCAAACAAATTGTTCTTAGAAAACATTGTTAATAAATCTGTGGTAGAGGATATATGTCAGGTTACACATCAACCTTTGGAAGTCAATACTTTGGTATAATCTAGTCAGATGCCAAAAACAGAACCCTTGTTTCCATCTGTAGAGGTCTGTCATACTGAAGATGTTGTAGGTGATGTCAACCAGCATATAGATAAACTTGTTGAGCATATCCAAATAGATAGTCCTGAAGAGGTATGTCAAAATGATCAAGAGTTAGGTCATCATGAGGAGGAAATATGTAATCCTGTGGAGCATATCCAAAAGGTAAATCATGCAGGTAAGTGAAATCGATGAAGCTTTAAGTGATGACAATATGAGTGAGACAGACAGTTATATGAGTGATGATGATGATATTGAGAACAATCGTGATGGAAACACAGTTGTCGATGAGGCTAATACTTTTGAGTAGCCTGATTTTGATGTTAATCTGTTCAAAGTGGTGAGACTACTGAGTTACCATCTATAGGTACCACCGACTAGCTACCACATGATTTTTTTTTAGAAAAGTGAGTTGGATCTGTTAGATGATAATGATTTTGCAAGTGGTTATGAGAATGAGGATGAGTATGTTATTAGGAGGAACAAATTGAGGGCATACAAGAAACAAAAGTTAAGTGAGGCAGCACAAACAGAGGACGAAATATATTTTTTCTGTGGTCAAAGTTTTGTAACTGCAAAAGAAGTGAAAGATAGGATCTACCTGCTTTCAATAAAGACTAGGAGTAAATTGCAACTAATTAAGAATGACAAACAGAGAATTAGGGTTAGGTGTCTTGGAAAAATACCTGTTTTTGGAATAACCGAATGATCAGGGCTGGGAAAAACCCCAAAGAGGAAAACCGGTCCGATAACTAGAGGCCTTGGAAGGGATGTATATTTGCGAACACGCAAGGAGCAAGCAACAGATTGCCCATGGTTTTTGTATGTAGCCAAAAATACTGACTAAAGATGTATGGATTGTTCGAACTTTCAGGGATGAACACAAATGTTTGCAATTAAGAGATTAAAGCTTGTGACTACAAGTTTCTTTCGAAGCAAATAGTTGACCAAGTTCAAGTCAATCCAGATATTCCAATCAAGGCTGTTCAAGATCAGCTCAGTAAACAGTTTGAAGTTCAGGTGTCTATGTAACAGGCATTAAGGCCAAAAAACAAGGCAGAAAATGAGATTAGGGGTGATCATAAGCAGCAATACAACCTTTTAAGAGACTATGTTGAAGAGTTGCAGAAAACAAACCCAGATACAACAGTTAGGATAAGTGTACAAACTGCAACAGATGCAACAAGTCCAACCAGAGTTTTCAAGAGAATGTATGTATACTTAGGTGCTTTGAAGGAAGGATATAAAGCTTGTCAAAGAGAGTTGTTGGGGTTAGATGGTGCTTTTATGAGGGGTCCTTTTCCTAGCCAGCTTCTTATAGTAGTCGGTATCGACAGCAACAATGGAATATACCCTTTAGCCTACGCGGTTGTAGAAGCTGAAAGCAAAGACTCATGGATTTGGTTTCTTGAATGTCTAAGAGATGATCTTGACTTGCAACCAAACTCAAACTACACTTTTATCAGCGACAGGCAAAAGGTGATGTTACCATTTAGTTGATTAGATTCACTTGTATTTTCGATAAATGCAAGTTTTATTAGTAATGAATTGATGTTTATTTGTGTAGGGTATCATTCCAGCATTATAAGAAGTATTCCCTAGTCTTTGAACACAAATATTGTTTGAAGCACATCCATGACAATATGAAATTGCAATGGAATGCTAAAGCATACAAGGAACATTTGTGGAGATGTGTTGCAGCAACAACCGTCCAACAATTTGAGGCAGCCATGCTGGCATTCAAGAGGTTTAGCGAACCTGCCCATGCTTGGTCAAGTAAAATACCACCAACCCATTGGTCAAGGTCGCATTTTTCAAGTACCTAACCAAATCTATGTCTACATGTACATCTTTTGTTCTACGACATTTTTCAGGTACCTAACCAAACATGTTGTAGGGAGGGCTCATTCTGATGTGTTACTTAATAACATGTGTGAGGTGTTCAATGGGAAACTATTGGGAGGTAGGCACCAACCCATCATTACTGCTTTGGAATACATTAGAGAATATTGTATGAAAAGAATAGTGAACGTTGTGATTATGATTCACAAGTGTGCCGAACCATTAACACCAAAGGCAACACTCATGTTAGATGCAATCAAGAAAGAGGCTTATAAGTACACCATTTTACGGGTTGAAGGATAAAAGTATGAGGTCAGTGGATGGGGAGATAAGTGTATTGTGAATGTTGAAGTTAGGGCTTGTACATGTAGAAGATGGGAGCTTACAGGTATGCCATGTAAACATGCTGTTGCTACCCACCGGTTTATGAGGTTCAATGGAATGCAAGTAGGATCTGTTGAATCATGGGTTCATCCATGTTACTTGCTTAAGACTTGGGAAGAAACTTACAAACACCACATCCAGCCAATAAATGGTTATGAGCATTGGTATAAGTCACAAGTGCCTACAACCATTCTTCCACCTAAACATCATAAACCATTAGGTAGGCCACGAAAGAAAAGAACCAGGGATTTTACTGAAAATGATAATAGTGACAAAACCAGTAACTTGTCACAGTCTAGTAAGAGTGTGGTTTGTGGTATTTGTGGCAATGTTGGACACAACAAGAAAACATGTCTTAGGCAAGGAGGTGTAACAGGAAGTCAAGGCAGTACACAACAGTCTCAAAAAACAGGTTCATCCCAGCCAAAAGTTACAAGAAAAAAGAAGGCAAAGGTTACATGTCACAACTTTTAAGGTAATGATCAACCAAGTGTGGTCCAGTCTCAATCTGGAAGTCAAGTTGATGCTGCTTCTGGTGGGTCTCCAAAACAATTTTGGACTAAGACCAAGATTATAGCAGCAAAGCTTTCTTCACCACAAAAAAATGTTGGTTAAGTATATGAAAGCCAATGTTTTCCATCGAATATGTATTCCCCTAAACATTATTTGCTGTGTTTAAACAATGTATGTTTCTGAACTTTGTAGTCTACAAAATTTTTTGCATTTGGAAATATATCCATTTGCGTTATGTATGAAATCATGTCATGTTAGTCTATGGGTTAAATTGTGTTTTTATTGTATTGATTTGCCACTTTACCATGTATTTCTGCGTATTATTACTAGTTCAGACGCATAGTAACTGTTGACTTTTACAAAGTCATTTACTGTTTACCCATCCTTGAGTTGGATACTGTTATTCTATTATCACAAACAGTAATGAAGGATAAAGGATGGATGAACAACACCATATCAAGTTTATGTTGATACTCAGAAATGGTGTCGATTCACCCATCCTTGAGACTTCATACGTCTATGAATCTCGGATCTGTTGAACTTGGATCTGTGTTTTGAGTTGGATATTGTTATTCTATTATTACAAACAGGAATGAAGGATCAAAGATGGATGAACAACACTATATCAAGTTTATGCTGATACTCAAAAGTGATGTCTGGTCATCCATCTTTGAGACTTCATATGTCTATGATTCTTGGATCTGTTCAACTTGGATTTGTGTTTTGAGTTTGGTTACTGTTATTCTATTATCACAAACAGGAATGAAGGATCAAAGATGGATGAACAATACCATATCAAGTTTATGTTGATATTCAAAAGTGGTGCCTGTACATCCATCTTTGAGACTTCATATGTCTATGAATCTTGGATCTGTTCAACTTGGATCTGTGTTTTGAGTTTGGTTACTGTTATTGTATTATCACAAACAGGAATGAAGAATCAAAAATGGATGAACAACACCATATCAAGTTTATGTTGATACTCAAAACTGGTGTCTGTTCATCCATCTCTGATCATTCATCCATCTTTGATACTTGTATCTGTGTTATGACTTTGATCATTCTACTAGTATTTGTGTGGCAAGTGATATATAAATTTTTGGGGCAAATGACCTATTAGTAAAGGTAGCACAGTATAAGGACCAAAGCATAAACGAAATATATTACCACTGTACAAGGACCAAACATTATACACCAAAAGACTATTCTTATTCAACGTACACTAAAATTTCTTAAACACAACTAGACCATCTACCATCGATTCAAAACACAAAAACCAGTACCAATCCAAACCCTATAGAATAACCATAGAAAAACCAAGAAGATGACCATCCAAGACAACACACAAAAGTTCCTGAGACGACAAACTTTCTCCTTCTCAACAAGGAGATCAGCCAAGGTTGCTTGGTGAGTAGCCTCTACCTCGTTTGCACGGTCACCAGCGTTGACCGCTTCCATAGTCTCAGAAATGAGGGCGGCTTCGCATTCTTGTAATGCCGTCTTGTTCGTGTAGATAGTCATCTGCAAGTAGATGATAATATCCCTTGCTCTCCTTTGCATGGGTGGATCGTACCACCCAATGAACGGACATGTTGTAGGCTATAATTGATAATCAAAATGTTAGCATCTGTTTGCAGCATAAACACCAACTAAACCCACTTGTATAAAATCACAATTATAGTAAAACAGATATATTACTATAATCAACACATTTTAAGGTAAACCACTACATGCCAACTTTAAAATGAAATAAAATTAAGTGTCCCAACCTGTCTTGGACAGGCATAGAACCTCCTGCCTGGGTTCGTGTTGTTCCAGCAGGTTCTAGTGACAGCCCTTCTGTTGCATGAACACACCACCATTTTTCAGATTTTACCGTCGGTGAAGAAGATAAGATTTTAGTGGTTAGGAAAGAAAAAGGATGAGTGGTGATAAATTTTCCCTTTTATTAGCAAGGTTTTACTGTAGCGCCCCTCAGTAAACAAGTGGGCTGACACGGTAATTAATGGATAGTGGTAAAATGACAAATGTGCCCTTGGACTAAAGACAAATCTAACGCCATCTGACGTCCTTGGCTAACGGCAATATGGTCAAAGGACCAGTAAAGAGTAAGAAACTTGAAATAGGGACCCCCGACGATGAAAAGGCCCAGGTTTGTCCCAACGCGAAGCGCATTGACAAGTTTAGGGACAAACTGTGTATTTTAGTCTTAAGCTTATCATCACACAACAGAGTAAAGTCAGTGAACTATATATTTCCTATGCTCAGTGCCAACTAACATCAGAGCTACAAACAATCAGTCGCATGCAAAATCACATGCCTTTTTAATCTTCATTTCTTACACTAAAGTATATAAACAATAACTGATCAAATCTCATTCGGATTCTATCTTTGTAACATCTAAAAACAATCACACTAACATCAAGCCTACAAACAATCAGTCACACGTCAAATATCATATATTAGTGGTGTGCTCGGCTAAAAACTATGAACCATAAAAAAATGTTTACTTTTCTCGATTTTGGATTTGTTTTGAACAAGTTATGAGTTGTCACCGAACCAAAGAAAGAAAAATCAAGGAACTGTTTACTAGACTTGTTCAAGCTTCAATTGGATCGTTTCGGTCGGTTTTGCTCCACGGGTCCGAGGTCAATATGCTTAGGCCTCATTCTAACTACATGTCATCGCAGGAGACGTAACCACCACCACGATTGAACTATGTTCAATCTAGTAATCGTTCTACGTGCTGTAATCGAAGGCGAGAAAATTTGTGGCGGTGCTACTGTGGCTATCGTAGAGTTAGTACAACGGAGCAGGTGGCGGTTCAACGACGGAGCAGGTGCACTAGCTGAATGTTGTATTTGTGTGTGTGTTTTTAGTGTGTTTTTTTTATGGGGATTAAGGTTCTCTCATGTTTAAATGAATATGATGGGTCATGTTGGAGTTGTTGTGAGAGGGAAAGAAAAAGTAGGCCATCATCGTAGGACATTTATTTTATTTTCAATCAAATCTTTACTCAGAATAAACTCAACATTATCTGTCATGTTCATTTTGAACATTAGAGGATCCTAATCTTTTTTAAAGAATACAGATTTATAGAAAATAGATTAACAGAGAAGTGAGAAAGAAGATGTATGAGGAAATGAAAAGAAGGGTTGAGATCTAGATCAAAATAGATGGATGTGATCACTTTGTAGACTTTCTAGAATTCTTTCACTTTTTATTTGATCGGCTACCTGTACAAGTAAGCTTAAATTAGAAAATTACAATTATCCAAATATTTACATATAAATTTATTTATGATGAAAATAAAGAAATCATAATTGTGCTAATAGGTCAAAGTTTCTGCTGTTTTAACATTTCGTTTATAGAGTGGTAAACGAATTTCAAATCTTACAAGTAGTAACTTTATAGTCGGTCTTTAGACATGTAGCTTAGCTATTCGTTTTGATTGAAAGGACTTCACGAGAAAATAAACATGTACTTTAAAGGACGACAAATTAGTTTGAGCAATGTCTTTCACATATTTTGTTGGAAAATGAGTTTTGCAAAATGAGTTTTTGCAAAATTTGGACACTATTTAATATAGATATATGTTATATATATTTATATTTCTTGGTAGCTTTGTGTTCTCCTCGACGAGAGCTTCGCAACGAGCTAAAGTATGTCCAAATTGGAATAGAAATAAATGAGATATCGTGTCTCAAAGTGAGGCACAAAATCTGGAAAACAAAAACTATCCCACATCGCCTAGAAGAGGAAGTGGAGACTAGTTTATAAGGAAATCATAATATTGGCTATCAAATTCCTTTAGGTTGGTTATGCTCCCACTCCTACGTGCAGAAAATGGGATTTCCGAGCTAAAATGAGTTCGAAGCTTCTGAACTCATGCGAGCCCGCGCGACCTGCGGACACGAATGCAGCTCTGAAATCTAAGCCTCGCGGGTATCTTTTCTGAGAACTTCGTTTCCTTATTTGATAATTTTCCAGAATTCTGTAATCTATTTTAGGAATAGATTTAGACTTTTTGCCAAAGTCTTAACAGATATATGCATATCGTGTTAGCTGAGAACTTCGTTTCCTTATTTGATAATTTTCCAGAATTCTGTAATCTATTTTAGGAATAGATTTAGACTTTTTGCCAAAGTCTTAACAGATATATGCATATCGTGTTATAGAAATAACAGATATGCATAATATTTATTTTTTAGGTCATATATTCTGTCTTGGTGAACAAGATAGGTATTGCCTATAAAATAAAACGCAGCTCATTCAGTTTAATCATCCAGAAATAACGCAACTCATTATTTGACGAGTTCCAGCAGATCCTTCGCTCAGAAACACACTAATCTTTCAGCTATTTTTCAGGCAAGTGAGTCAGGTCCGGCTGTACAACAGCTGCGTACGTTGTACCCTGGGAAACAGACAGCGAATCTGTTTTAAGGGAATCGTATTCAATACGAGCCTCGTACAAGTGTCTTTACTGCTTTCGTTTATTATACGTCTATAGTGTCTGTCTTCTGCTTCTACACCATTCTGTCTGTTATTTAATTTATTGTTAATTTATTTATTATGATTGTAATATGTTTTCATAAATAAAGTGTACACCGTTTCCCACAGTCTTAAAACAGATTCGGTTTAACCGAATTTAGAACACTTTGTTATCAAATCGGATTAATAATTAACAGGTTTTTATAAACTGTTTTCTGTCGAAACCTTGTTGAGTTTCTTTGGAAATCAGTTTCTTTTAAACAGTTTTAACATACAGATTTGGTCTAACAGATATATAACGTTTTTTTAAGCAGTTTATTATCAGTTTTAACGAAACCAAGATAGAGTTTCTTAAGATGATTTACTCGATCCATCAAAACCAAGCTAGAGTTTTGTTGAATCAGATCTGGTACAAGTAGATACCATTTAAAACAGTCTGTTTAATTGTTTGTGTTTGAATTTTCAGGATGACAAACACGAATACCCCTCCTGTGAATACTCCTGTCAACGTAACTGGTGCGCCAGTTACTAACACGGTTGCTAATTATGCTGAGAAACCAGAGAAATTCAATGGGCAGAATTTCAAGAGGTGGCAACAGAAGATGTTTTTCTATCTGACTACTTTGAACCTTGCGCGGTTCTTAAAAGAAAACCCACCTAACGTGGAACCTCTTGCAGAAGGTCAATCCTCTAATCAACAACATTCAAGCCTTGGAAGCATGGAAACATTCAGATTTTTGTGTCACAACTATGTTACGAATGGTTTGGTTGATTCTTTGTACAATGTGTATCTTGCAAGACCAAGACTGCCAAAGAATTATGGGAGTCATTGGAACGCAAGTACAAAACCGAGGATGCTGGTACAAAGAAGTTCGTGGTAGCTCGTTTTTGGATTACAAGATGGATGATTCAAAGAATGTGATGAGTCAGGTTCAAGATCTGTAGGTTTTGCTACGACATTCATCTTTGAGGAATGACTTTGAGTGAAACTTTTCAAGTTGCTGCTATAATTGAAAAGTTACCTCCAAGCTGGGTAGAATTCAAGAACTACCGAAGCATAGCGAAAGGAGATGAGTGTTGAAGACTTGGTTGTTCGTCTTCGTATTGAACAGGACAACAAGTGGCTCGAAAAAACGTATACGCTGATTCTGCAAAGGCAAATATGGTTGAGCATGTTTCGTCATCTTCAAAGTCCAATGTCAAAGCTAAAGGCAAAGGAAAAGGAAAGAATGACAAGAAGGGCAAAGGGAAGTCTGATTACCTTGCTCCTAAAGCTGAAATTGTGAAACAGAAGTTCCAAGGGGTGTGTTTCAATTGTGACCAGCCAGGTCACCGTGCTGCTAACTGTAAGATGCTGATGAGTGTGTAAATACTCATCATTTTTGGTTAATTCTGAACTGCAAAACGTTTAAAAATGCTCACAAATGCATCAAAATACTGAAAATATTCCAAAATTGCATTTTATATGTTTCAGATGCAAAATGTTCAAAATCAGATGAAAAATGAGCTAAGTTTGCATAATTGGCAGTTTCAGTCCCCCAAGTTTCTAAAATTGTCAAAAATAGTCCCTAAGCCTTAATTTCAAAAGAAAAATCACCAAAGGTCCTTTTAAAATCATAAGTTATCAAAATAAGTCCTTTGGTGAAAAATATAAAAAGTTTGAGAAAATTACAAGAATGGTCCTTCAAGTTTGAAAATTGGCAAAAATGGCCCTTGGAAATTGGAGAATGGCAAGTTTGGTCCTTATACTTTGTGAGATTGTCACTTTTGGTCCCTTGAAACCTCTTTGCTTGAATGGCAGCTTAGGTCCTTGTGTTTTCAGAATTTACATCATTGGTCCTTGTTATTTAAGCCTTTTTGACCCCTAGACCCTTGTCAATCCAATTGTGACCCTTGCCTATCCTTTGACCCCCTGTCAATATGCATTTTGGACCCCTGCCTATTACTAACACCCGGTCAATCCAAAAGTCAAACAAACACACCCTACGCGCCTTTCTCGTCTTCCCCAACATCTAGCACGTAACACCATCACCCCAGCTCACACCTTTTCCACCTTATCCCTTCCATGTCCCCCCACCTCCACACAACTCCAAACTTCATTTAATGCATCCTCTACCCAAGCACTCAACCTCAACTGCCAAATCTTCATTTCCCGCCAAAAATGCTCAATGGCCAAGATCAACTCTAAGACATCCAAGGGTCCTAAAGAATGGTGGGATATTCTGAGGGAAGTGAGAGAAACACTTGGAGCTATAAAAGAGGAAGAAAGAAGCTATGAAGAGGAGTAGTTAGTTTTTCTTATTTTCCTTAATGTCGTTTTCAAATAACGCTTTAGTTTTAGTTAAAATGTTGTAATTTTAGTTTCCATGTATCACTTTTAAGTGAAAACACCTTTGTAATGTGTGCTTTGATTATCTATCAAAGTTTTTAGACAAATTCCATGTTTCATATTACTGTTGCATATTTCAATCTCGAATTCTCATGTACAAGCTTCCAATAGCTTCTTTTCTCATTCAAACAAGATAAATTAAGCTTGTTATAGCTTTTGATTAGCCTGGGAATCAGTTTCAAACAATTCTCATGTAAAGTCAACAAAAGTCAAAATGGGTGCATTTGGCAATGGTGATGGATATTGGGTTGATGCAGCTTGGATTAGGGTTGGAAATGGCTTAGTTTAGTGGTCTTGGGCTTGGTTTTAGCCTAAGCAATTTGGACCTCTTGTGAGCATTGTTTGTCCCATTTTCATCTTTAGTTCTATTTTGCATAGTTAGCTTGTAACTGTATCTGTGTTTAATTTTAATTCCTACTTGTTTATTTAGTGTTAAGTAAGGTGTTTAGACTTAGTGTGATTATGAAATCATGTTGGTTCAGCAGTTGTTCAGTTTTTTAGTTCATATCAGTTAAATATATGTGTGTTTGGATCAGTGCTTAAATGTGTGATCAGGGCTTGTTCAGTGTTTAAATCTTGTTGTTTTAAGTTTACTTAGCTCTAAATACTTCATATCTGTCTTACTTTTGGGCTTGTAACCCACCAAAGTCAAAATCCATCTCATTTGTCCTTAACAGGTTCACTGTTGGATTTTTGCAAAAACAAAATCTCATTTTGTGTTTAAATGTCATAGTTATAGCTTGCTCTAGTCTTATTTCATCATAACAAACCATGATCAGTCCTTAAATCATGATCAAAACTCAAAATAGTCAACATTTAAGTTTTGTTAAAAGTCAAAATCTTGAAAATTCAGTTTTTAGCCAGTGAGTTGAATTTTTCTTGACTCATCTTTGGGCCAAAATCAGTATAACTTGTGGCTTTTAAAACTTCCCTTGGTCTATTTTATCATTGACAATTTAGTGGCTTTTTGTTAAATTTTTATAAGCTTAAAAAGAGCTTGTCAAAATGGTGGTAAATGCCCTTGCAGGCATTGAGCTCACAGGGATTATGCAGGTTTTGCAGGGCGCCACAAGCTCATTTGAGCTTATACAGGTCTCATCTTTGGCTTGTAGTTAGCCAGCCAGGTCTTGTTTAGGGTCCCATATTTGGTTTTAGGTTTTAGCTTATTGGTTAGCTTATTTCCTAGCTCAAAGTAACCCCCTTTTAACTGTTTTTAGCTTAAAGCTCATTACATCAAATCTGTTAAGCTTGATATCCAGAGGTTGTAGCTTGTTGATTTCAGTTGCATTTGGTCACTTATAGCTTATTTAAGCTTCTGTTTTGGTTGGGTGTTTGTTTTGTTCCATTTGCTTATTTAAGTGCTTATTTCATAAGCACTTGTGCCATCAGTTTCTATTTCCTCCACATAGCCCCATGTTTTTCCATTTTTCCTAGCTTCCTAATATTATTTTAGAGTTTTCCTGAAATTTTCATATTTTTCCAAGCTTGTTTGCTATTTTTCTTAATTTAAATTAGTTTTTAGCACTTTTTAAATGGCATTTAATACAAATAATTAAGAAAAGTTTCAAAAAAATAATTTTTCATTTTTATTAAGTTTAGATAAATATAAAAAGACAAAAAAATATTTTTCTAGATTTTTCTTAGTTAAATTTGTATTTTTAAATAATTTAATTAGTTTTTAATAGTTTAAAATTCCTAGAAAATAGAAAAATAATCATAAAAATACAAAAATAGTTTTGAAAATTCTATTTTGTTATTTTAGATTTTTATAAGTCTTAATTTTATTTTTCTAGCTTTATTTCCTAATTTCTTGTATTTTAGGCTATTATTTAATAGTTAAAATTAGTTTTTAATTAATAATAATTAATTAAATAGTTATAAAAATAATTTTCTTTTTCTATAAATTTTCTTTTATCATTAGGTTTGTAAAAATGTCATTTTCATATTTTTAGGATTTTTATTTCTTAGATCTCACTTTTTATTTTGTACGTTTACGTAATTTTATTTTTTAAACGTAAGTTTTAAGTTTTAAGTTTTAAACGTTCATCAATTTTAAAAATAGTGATAGCGTTTATTTAATATTTTTTATCTTTTTAATTTCCTTTAATTTGCATTTAAGCCCTTGTAGTTTATGTCCTTTTCTTTAGTTATAATCATTCTCAATCTCTTTTTCCGTTCAAATCTCTCGATCACTAAACGTTTGATAATCCATTGCAGCTTCATTTGGGACATAACGACCGGGGAAACACTATACTCCCAGATCTTCGTTGAGTTCGTTCTGAGCGTTTTAAGTTTGTTACGGTCGCCATTCACAAGTGGCCGACTTGAGTGATAAAACTTACTGTTTGGGAAGCGGATCAAATTTTGGCGCCGCTTTGGGAGATTTGTGCTGATTATCTTCCGTTTAGCAGATTAGTGATTTGGATATTCACTCCTTGTTTATACCATCTGTATGTGTTTATATTTTCTTTTAAAAAAAATCAAAACCCAAAAAGATTTTCATTCTTTGTTTTCACATCATGTTTTTCAAAAATACCAAAGATAATCCTCTTTACCCTCTTACCCTTTTTGATTCTTTATCCTTTACCCTCTATCCATTTGATTCTAACTTCTTCTATTCTGATGGAATCATCGATTCCTTGTGTCGGTTGTGGAGAACCGCTTTTTGGTTTACCGTGTCGTTGGTGTACGTGCGAACGATGCGGTAATGACATTCATAACGGAAGTTGTTTGTTTTGCGGTTCGAGGAATTCATGTTCTTATGATCAAAATTTTTTCAATGAGCCGAAAAATTTCTCCGACTACCCACCCCAACCCCAAAATTTTTCGTTCAATCAGCAGTATTGCTATGGTTGTGGGGATCCGTTAGTTGATTTTCGATGTCAACGATGTTCTTGCGAGAGGTGTGGAAATGATCTTACGGATGGATATTGTTCGTTTTGTGCTTGGGCTGAAAACTCATGCACTTATCGAACTTTTCAATTATCCTCAAAACGATTTTAGCCACCCTCCTCAGTATTCATTTGAGCAAGAACCGTGCTATCAAAGTTTTAATGACACATTGTTTTGAATGTACCGAATTTTTCTTGCACAAATTGTGGAGGTCCTCTTCAATGTCAACCGTGGAATCAAAATTACTATACTTCCGGTTTTGACAATTTCCAACCTCCACGGCACCATACGGTTCAAACTCCACCTGAGCCGTTGCCTAAAGAAACTTCCCAAGATTTTGAAACCACAATGAAAAAACTTGATGATATAATTCAAAACCTTAAGAATCAAGTGAGTGGTGAAAAAACCATGGGAGAATTGCTAGCCGAAGAACGGGAGGCTTGCAAATCTAGGGAAGAATTATTAGCCCTAGAGCATGCAGCTCTAAGGCGTTCCCAATTTCTTAAGGCAGCTCTATATGATGATGATGAGGAGGGTTTTTATCCTTTTAAGAATATTATTTCTCAACCCCTCGGTCGGTTGATATCCCGCAGTTGAGATTCCATCTCAATCAACTGCTATCACACCGCTCCCACTCACTCTCGAACATGGGGGACGAGCATCTTGACTTGTTCACGAAAGGAATCGGACGACTTCATAAAGTCTAGTGTTGAGAACCTTGTCCCAATCCCGAGAGAGTCACAGGGAATTTCTGATCATATGTGTGATTCTTCTTCCCCTCTTGAGTGTTCAAATGATCATTTGGAAACTTTCTCCGATTTTAGCGATGATTGTGCTTCCCATGGAAACATCGAGTATGTTGAGGCATCACTCCCACAGTCTGATCCCCTTCTTGAGGAGTTCACCGATGAACTCACTCACATCAATCCACTTTCATCAGAAAGTGATGATGATATCTTTGATTTCGAAGCCGATCTAGGAGAGACTGAAAGTCTCCTTGATAATGATCGTTCACTCACTTCTTATCCCAACAATCCAATAGAGAATGTTGATCACTTTGTTCCCGAAACATTCAAAGCTACTTTCACCAATCCTCTATTTGAATTCGACTCTGAATTCACTTTAATTTCTGAGAATCCACTCTTTGATACTCAGATTGAGGATAGTGATGAGTCCACAATGGAACAAGAGTTCACAAATTCACATCATGTGAATGATTCTCTTCATGAGGAGTTCGCCGGTGAACTCTCTCATATCATGACTCCCTTGAGTATGATCGCTTGGATGGCAAAATCATGATCGGGGAAAAGTTCTCAATCATGAGAGTTTGTATTTCTATGACAAATTTTCCAACCCTCCCTTTCGAGATGCTTTCCAAACCAAAGAGCTCAACCGATAAAATCCAAACGAGTGCTGCGCACTTGATCACGAGGAAGAAGATCTTATCATGATCGTCATCATGATTTTCCTTCTTTTCTTCACCTACCTGGTGACTTCTTCTCTTCTTCACTCCTTCGGGAATGAAGACACTATCTTTGATCCCGGCATCTCCATGTACCATTATCTTGAGCCGGGAATATATCTCATCGGTGTGGAACTTTCACGTGCTTCAAATGTTTGTCTAAACATCTTGAATGAAAGTCCGATGGAGATTGTTTCTTCCACTTTGCTTCCCCATGAACCAATGAATGCGGGGTCGAGTCAAGCTAGCGACTCGGGAATCAAAAACAGTAGCATGCCATATGGGTTTTCACCCATATTTCTGACTTCTTTCTACTTTCTACCACCCTAGTGTGGGGGGGGTTGCCCCACATGTTGTATATAAGTTTTCTAAAAAAAAAAATAAAAAAAAAAATAAATAAAAAAATCTTGCTAAATAATGGCCGTAATATTTCCCTTTTTCGTTCTTTGTTTCGGCATAACCGCCGGTACTTTGAATATTGAGGGCAATATTCATTTCTAAGTGTGGGGGGGAATTCTCACGAATTTTATCATGTAATTATACCACCTAATTCCCCCGTTTTTGGCTAAATTTTTTTTTGGAGTAAGTGTTCTGCACTTACTCAATTGGTTATCAGTCCGCCTTGTCTAATAAACTAAAGGATTGGCTAATCCAGGAGCAAACGGCTCTTGGTAAAGATTTCTCAAATCCGTTTATATGGCTTGCAATTTGCCCAAAATTGTATGGTATTCAGCTCACCATATCTTTAATTAGTGAAGAGTTGGCTAGCCCGCAAGTTTATGGCTTGTGGTAAAGGCAGTGGAAAACCATAATTGGTAATCAACTCACTAAAGATAATATTGATAATTTATCTAAGAGTTGGCTAGTCCAGAAGCAAACGGCTTCTGGTAAAGACAAATCAAATCCGTTGAAAGCCGGTGGTTTGCTCAAAATCACATGGTTATCAGTGTACCATGGTTCTTACTTGAACTAAAACATTTGGCTACTCCCGAAGTAATGGCTTTTGGTAAAGAGATTCAAATCCATTAAGTTTTTCTCAAAAGATTGCTAGGGACTAGCAATAGTTTAGTGTGGGGATTGATGAGTGTGTAAATACTCATCATTTTTGGTTAATTTTGAACTGCAAAACGTTTAAAAATGCTCAGAAATGCATCAAAATACTGAAAATATTCCAAAATTGCATTTTATATGTTTCAGATGCAAAATGTTCAAAATCAGATGAAAAATGAGCTAAGTTTGCATAATTGGCAGTTTCAGTCCCCCAAGTTTCTAAAATTGTCAAAAATAGTCCCTGAGCCTTAATTTCAAAAGAAAAATCACCAAAGGTCCTTTTAAAATCATAAGTTATCAAAATAAGTCCTTTGGTGAAAAATATAAAAAGTTTGAGAAAATTACAAGAATGGTCCTTCAAGTTTGAAAATTGGCAAAAATGGCCCTTGGAAATTGGAGAATGGCAAGTTTGGTCCTTATACTTTGTGAGATTGTCACTTTTGGTCCCTTGAAACCTCTTTGCTTGAATGGCACAGGTCCTTGTGTTTTCGAATTTACATCATTGGTCCTTGTTATTTAAGCCTTTTTGACCCTAGACCCTTGTCAATCAATTGTGACCCTTGCCTATCCTTTGACCCCTGTTAATATGCATTTTGGACCCTGCCTATTACTAACACGGTCAATCAAAAGTCAAACAAACACACCCTCTGGCGCCTTTTACGTCTTCCCCAACATCTAGCTGTAACACCATCCCCCGGCTCACACAGCACTTTTCCACCTTATCCCTTCCATGTCCCCCCACCTCCACACAACTCCAAAGAGCATTTAATGCCTCTTCTACCCAAACACTCAACCTCAACTGCCAAATCTTCATTTCCGCCAAAATGCTCAATGGCCAGATCAACTCTAAGACATCCAAGGGTCCTAAGAATGGTGGGATATTCGAAGTGAGAGAAACACTTGGAGCTATAAAAGAGGAAGAAAGAAGCTATGAAGAGGAGTAGTTAGTTTTTCTTATTTTCCTTAATGTCGTTTTCAAATAAGCTGCTTTAGTTTTAGTTAAAATGTTGTAATTTTAGTTTCCATGTATCACTTTTAAGTGAAAACACCTTTGTAATGTGCTTTTGATTATCTATCAAAGTTTTTAGACAAATTCCATGTTTCATATTACTGTTGCATATTTCAATCTCGAATTCTCATGTACAAGCTTCCAATAGCTTCTTTTCTCATTCAAACAAGATAAATTAAGCTTGTTATAGCTTTTGATTAGCCTGGGAATCAGTTTCAAACAATTCTCATGTAAAGTCAACAAAAGTCAAAATGGGTGCATTTGGCAATGGTGATGGATATTGGGTTGATGCAGCTTGGATTAGGGTTGGAAATGGCTTAGTTTAGTGGTCTTGGGCTTGGTTTTAGCCTGCAAACAGCTGGACCTCTTGTGAGCATTGTTTGTCCCATTTTCATCTTTAGTTCTATTTTGCATAGTTAGCTTGTAACTGTATCTGTGTTTAATTTTAATTCCTACTTGTTTATTTAGTGTTAAGTAAGGTGTTTAGACTTAGTGTGATTATGAAATCATGTTGGTTCAGCAGTTGTTCAGTTTTTTAGTTCATATCAGTTAAATATATGTGTGTTTGGATCAGTGCTTAAATGTGTGATCAGGGCTTGTTCAGTGTTTAAATCTTGTTGTTTTAAGTTTACTTAGCTCTAAATACTTCATATCTGTCTTACTTTTGGGCTTGTAACCCACCAAAGTCAAAATCCATCTCATTTGTCCTTACTGGTTCACTTTGTTGGATTTTGCAAAAACAAAATCTCATTTTGTGTTTAAATGTCATAGTTATAGCTTGCTCTTGCCTCATTTCATCCAATAACATCATAATCAGTCCATAAATCATGATCAAAGTTCAATATAGTCAACATTTAAGTTTTGTTAAAAAGTCAAAATCTTGAAAATTCAGTTTTAGCCCAGTGAGTTGAATTTTCTTGACTCATCTTTGGGCCAAAATCAGTATAACTTGTGGCTTTTAAAACTTCCCTTGGTCTATTTTATCATTGTCAATTTAGTGGATTTTTGTTAAATTTTTATAAGCTTAAAAAGAGCTTGTCAAAATGGTGGTAAATGCCCTGTGCAGGGCATTGAGCCTGCACAGGGATTATGCAGGTTTTGCAGGGGCTGCCACAAGCTCATTTGAGCTTATACAGGTCTCATCTTTGGCTTGTAGTTAGCCAGCCAGGTCTTGTTTAGGGTCCCATATTTGGTTTTAGGTTTTAGCTTATTGGTTAGCTTATTTCCTAGCTCAAAGTAACCCCCCTTTAACTGTTTTTAGCTTAAAGCTCATTACATCAAATCTGTTAAGCTTGATATCCAGAGGTTGTAGCTTGTTGATTTCAGTTGCATTTGGTCACTTATAGCTTATTTAAGCTTCTGTTTTGGTTGGGTGTTTGTTTTGTTCCATTTGCTTATTTAAGTGCTTATTTCATAAGCACTTGTGCCATCAGTTTCTATTTCCTCCACATAGCCCCATGTTTTTCCATTTTTCCTAGCTTCCTAATATTATTTTATAGTTTTCCTGAAATTTTCAGATTTTTCCAAGCTTGTTTGCTATTTTTCTTAATTTAAATTAGTTTTTAGCACTTTTTAAATGGCATTTAATACAAATAATTAAGAAAAGTTTCAAAAAAATAATTTTTCATTTTTCTTAAGTTTAGATAAATATAAAAATACAAAAAAATATTTTTCTAGATTTTTCTTAGTTAAATTTGTATTTTTAAATAATTTAATTAGTTTTAATAGTTTAAAATTCCTAGAAAATAGAAAAATAATCATAAAAATACAAAAATAGTTTTGAAAATTCTATTTTGTTATTTTAGATTTTTATAAGTCTTAATTTTATTTTTCTAGCTTTATTTCCTAATTTCTTGTATTTTAGGCTATTATTTAATAGTTAAAATTAGTTTTTAATTAATAATAATTAATTAAATAGTTATAAAAATAATTTTCTTTTCTATAAATTTTCTTTTATCATTAGGTTTGTAAAAATGTCATTTTCATATTTTTAGGATTTTTATTTCTTAGATCTCACTTTTTATTTTGTACGTTTACGTAATTTTATTTTTAAACGTAAGTTTTAAGTTTTAAGTTTTAAACGTTCATCAACTTTAAAAATAGTGATAGCGTTTATTTAATATTTTTATCTTTTTAATTTCCTTTAATTTGCATTTAAGCCCTTGTAGTTTATGTCCTTTTTCTGTAGTTATAATAATTCACAATCTCCTTTTCCGTTCAAATCTCTCGATCACTAAACGTTTGGTGATCCATTGCACAGCTCGCTGGGACATAACGACCCGGGGAAACACTATACTCCCCAGATCTTCATTGAGTTTGTTCCTGAGCCGTTTTAAGTTTGTTACGGTCTGCCATTCACAAGTGGCCGACTTGAGTGATAAAACTTGACTGTTTGGGAGCGGATCAATGCCGAAGCGGGTGACTCCACGCCAGGCTAATATGGTGAATGAAGATGTGGACATGATTGCTATGGTGTCTGATGTCATTGCCATGATCTCTGAAGTTAACCTGGTAGGTTCCAACAACATGGAATGGTGGGTGGATCTGGGGCTACCGTCATGTGTGTGCTGATAAGAGTATGTTTCACTCTTTCGAGAGCGGTTGATAGTGGAGGAAACGTACATGGGAAACTCTGCAACTGCTGAAATCAAGGGTGAAGGAGATGTAATCTTGAAGATGACATCCGAGAAAGAGCTCAAGTTGACTAATGTCTTGTATGTTCCAGAGATTCGTAAGAATCTTGTGTCTGGTTGGCTGTTGAACAAGTTTGGTTTTCGTCTTGTTTTTGAGTCTGATAAGTTTGTTCTTTCTAAGAATCAAGTGTATGTTGGTAGGGGATATGCCCTGAATGGTATGTTTAAACTCAATATAATGGTTGTTAAGAAAGATATCAATAATATGAATTCTTACGCTTACTTGATTGAGTCTTCTAATATGTGGCATGGCCGTCTTGGACATGTAAATTTTAATTCGATGTGTCGTTTGATTAAATTTAATTGCATACCTAATTTCCATATTGACTCAAAATATAAATGTGAAACTTGTGTTGAAGCCAAACTTACAAGAGCATCTTTCAAATCGGTTGAACGGAAAACCGAACCACTTGATATGATACACACCGACATATGTGATTTGAAATCACTACCCACAAAAGGTGGCAATAAGTACTTTATCACGTTTATTGATGATTGTACAAAGTATTGCTATGTTTACTTACTGAAAAGTAAAGATGAAGCTATAGACAAGTTTGTTCTATACAAAAACGAAGTTGAGAATCAACTTAGTAAGAAAATCAAGGTGGTCTGAAGTGATAGAGGAGGTGAATATGTGTCTCCATTCGACGACCTATGTGCGAAACATGGAATTAGACACGAGTTCACTGCTCCCTATTCACCTCAGCAGAACGGTATTGCCGAAAGGAAGAACCGTACCTTGAAAGAAATGGTTAATGCCATGTTGATAAGTTATGGTCTAAGCCAGGACATGTGAGGGGAAGCCATTCTAACGGCTACTTATCTTTTAAATAAGATACCTCGTAAGGAAAAGAAGAGACCCCTTATGAATTATGGATGGGAAGAAAACCATCATATCGGTACTACGAGTGTGGGGGTGTCTAGCAAAGGTAGCTATACCGACTCCCAAGGCTCAAAAGATTGGACCTAAATCTGTGGATTGTATATTCATCGGATATGCTAAGAATAGCAGTGCTTATCGCTTCATAGTACATGATTCGAAAAATCGGGATATACAAAAGGGTACATTAATGGAATCAAGGAATGCTTCATTCTTTGAAACTATATTTCCTTGTTTAACAAAGGAAAGTGGAAGTTCATCTAGAATAGATGAAGAAGTTGTCCAAGATAAGAGACAACGAGATGATAATGATCTCCAAGATGAGAGACAAGATCAAACTGAGGAAGAAGAGGTTGAACCTAGAAGAAGTAAAAGAGCAAGAACCGAGAAATCATTTGGATCTGATTTTGTTTCTTTTATGGTTGAAAACGAACCTACTTCTTACCGAGAAGCGGTTACTTCCTCAGAAGGGCCTCAATGGAAAGAAGCCATTAAAAGTGAAATAGATTCTATTTTACAAAACCATACTTGGGAGCTCGTGGATTTACCTCCTGGTTGTAAACCACTAGGCTATAAATGGATCTTCAAGAAGAAGATGAAAGCCGATGGCACCATTGACAAGTACAAAGCAAGATTGGTAATCAAAGGATTTAGACAACGAGAAGGTCTTGATTACTTTGATACATATTCGCCCGTTACGCGAATAACCTCGATCAGGATGATACTTTCTATTGCCGCATTAAAATTTGGAAGTTCACCAAATGGATGTGAAAACGGCATTTCTAAACGGAGATTTAGAAGAAGAAATTTACATGAATCAACCTGAGGGTTTCATGGCTCCTGGACAAGAGAACAAAGTTTGTAGGCTTGTTAAGTCATTATATGGCTTAAAGCAAGCTCCCAAACAATGGCATCCAAAATTTGACCACGCCATGCTAGAGAGTGGATTCAAAATTAATGAATGTGACAAATGTGTTTATGTCAAAGACACAAATAGTGGATATGTAATCTTGTGTTTATATGTTGATGATATGCTTATCGTTGGCAGTAAAGACAAGATGATCAAATCTACTAAAGACATGTTGAAATCAAAGTTTGACATGAAGGATATGGGTTTTGGCTGATGTGATCCTTGGAATAAAGATCATACGAACTCAGAATGGACTTGTGTTAAGTCAAGCACATTATGTGGACAAAATTCTTAATACTCATAATGCGGGGGATTCCTGCCTAGCTAGAACTCCAATTGACACCAGTAAGCATCTATCTAAAAATAGAGGTTTAGGTGTTGCCCAATTAGAGTATTCAAGAATTATTGGCATGTTAATGTACTTGATGACAGGTACCCGACCGACTTAGCATATCTTGTTAGTAGGCTAAGTAGGTATACTAGTAACCCAAGCTATGCACATTGGGCAGCTATGACTAGGGTATTTCACTATTTGAGATACTGATCGCGATTATGGACTGCATTATGATCGATATCCAACTGTTATCGAAGGATACAGTGATGCAAATTGGATATCCGACATAAAGGATTCTAGATCGACTAGTGGATATGTGTTTACACTAGGAGGAGCGGCTATATCTTGGAAGTCTTCAAAGCAAACTGTTATAGCTAAGTCCACGATGGAATCGATTTATCGCGTTAGATAAATGCGGACAAGAGGCAGAATGGCTACGTCAATTCGTAGAGGACATACCAAGGTGGCATAAACCGGTAACGGCCATTAGTATACATTGTGATAGTCAATCGGCAATTGCCAGAGCTCATAGCATAATGTATAATGGAAAGTCCGACATATCCGTGTCGACATAATTCGATACGACAACTACTCTCAACAGGAGTTATCTCAATTGACTATGTGAAGTCAAAGGATAACATCGCGGATCCGCTTACGAAAGGCTTAAGCAGAGAGTTAGTAAGTAAGTCGTCTAGAGGAATGGGACTAAAGCCCTTGAAGGAATGAGTTTCTATGAAGGAAAACCTAACCCAGTTGAATTGAGATCCCAAGATCTGGGTTCAATAGGACAACCTAATCATAGAAATGTGGGGGAAGTCACGTCAATGTGGGGAAGTTACTAAATATTGTAACTTTCCTAGTCCATTCCTATAACAAATGTGACTTGTTGAGAGGTTAAACATATGGCTTTAATGATTCAGGATCACAAAACATATGTTTTTAATGATTCAAGATGAAATCACCTATGTGAGAGAGAAGTGGGGTCGCTTCGAAGGGAAATGTGGGGGCGCAATTCCTAAGAGCTCTTGCAGAACCAGGCTAGTGTTCATGACCATAACGAACACGACTATGAGGACTTGAGATTGTCAGGGAGAGTCTTGTGTGAAGTGTAATGTGGGTATGCGTAAATGGATGATGAGTTCAAGGACATCGCGTCTACTCAGATCTAGGAGACTAAGTGCATCTCACAAGGGAAGGTTCAAAGGGTTACACCTACCTATCCTATGCAAGACTTAACCGCAGAAATTTCACTGAAACATTCGTGTGTTTTCGACCGATTTCCATTCATGTGGGGGATTGTTGGAAAATGAGTTTTGCAAAATGAGTTTTTGCAAAATTTGGACACTATTTAATATAGATATATGTTATATATATTTATATTTCTTGGTAGCTTTGTGTTCTCTCTCGACGAGAGCTTATACGAGCTAAAGTATGTCCAAATTGGAATAGAAATGAATGAGATATCATGTCTCAAAGTGAGGCACAAAATCTGGAAAACAAAAACTATCCCACATAAGCCTAGAAGAGGAAGTGGAGACTAGTTTATAAGGAAATCATAATATTGGCTATCAAATTCCTTTAGGTTGGTTTTGCTCCCACTCCTACGTCTTGTGAGCGCAGAAAAATGGGATTTCGAGCTAAAATGAGTTGAAGCTTCGAACTCATGCGAGCCAGCGCACCTGCGGACGAATGCAGCTCGAGAAATCTCGCCTACGCGGTATCTTTTTGCTGAGAACCGTTTCCTTATTTGATAATTTTCAGAATTCTGTAATCTATTTTAGGAATAGATTTAGACTTTTGCCAAAGTCTTACTAAGATATATGCATATCGTGTTATAGAAATAACAGATATGCATAATATTTATTTTTTAGGTCATATATTCTGTCTTGGTGAACAAGATAGGTATTGCCTATAAAATAAAACGCAGCTCATTCAGTTTAATGATCCAGAAATAACGCAGCTCATTATTTGACGAGTTCCAATGAGATCCTTAAGCTCGAGAAACACACTATTCTTTCGGCTATTTTGGGCAAGTGAGTCGGTCCGGCCGTACAACAGCTGCGTACGTTGTACCCTGGGAAACAGACGGCGAATCTGTTTTAAGGGAATCGTATTCAATACGAGCCTCGTACAAGTGTCTTTACTGCTTTCGTTTATTATACGTCTATAATGTCTGTCTTCTGCTTCTACACCATTCTGTCTGTTATTTAATTTATTGTTAATTTATTTATTATGATTGTAATCTATTTTCATAAATAAAGTGTACATCGTTTCCCACATATTTTATTTAAGGTAAGACGTGCCAGCCAATCAATATTACTAGTTATCACCGTGTTGTAAGATATATCTTGTTTTAATTTCAATTAAGCGTATAATTATTCGCTATAAATCTAATCTAATCTAAACTACATATAATGGAGGAAGACCATTTCATCCATTAAAAAACTAAGATATTGCAAACTTAGATATTAAGAAATACGACTATATATGCATGTTGTACAATTAACTTATGCACCAATATATATATTTAACACTTTAAATTAATGTAATAATTAAAACATCACTCAATGCAAAAATACAATCAATAAACTACATGGTAAAAATTAAACAAGCTATTAGAATAAGTTTTAAATATTTTTCTCACACACACTAAAACATTAATTAAATAAAATTTATACAATCTATCAAAAAATATATTAAATTACATGTCTAAATTATTTAATATCTACTTTTAACATAATATAGTTTGTCATTAATTGAAGTTACTAGAACCTAAAATTCTCGTTTTCTATAAAATATTTCACGAAAAACGCATTATCTAAAAACATTATTTGTCGAAAATTTTAATTACATCCGTCACCGCAACGTGCAAACACACTACTAGTCTTTACTGATGCATTCATGCATTTGTCATTTATCAACTTTGTTAAACAACGTCATTCATTCTCATATATATATATGATAGAATATATCTTTAAGTTGCTTTGGGTCGCTAAAACTTATCTTCCTTGTGAATATACGATGCACGGTGATCGATTGGGCATTCTTTTTGTGTGTTTGTGGGGCTAAGATTGCCCATAACTTATGGGACTGAATCACTATATCACATTTAGCAAATAGCAAATAGACACTTTATGAAATAAATAGGAGATATATATTACGTTCAGTGGTAAAGAGTAAATCAAGGAATTCTAAGTCGTCACTCTTTGTCCCACCTCACGTTTCACACATGCACAGAAAAAAGTAAGTTAATAAGATTATTAACTGTTTTCTGAACAGTAAATAAGCTAAGCGTGTTGCATGAACTCTTATAAGGCTGGTCGCATTCGATTGTTTTAGATCGGTTGGGCATCCAAAATATTAGTCCTCAACCGATGTTAACATCGAGCACATCGATTGGGAAGGTTGGTTGGCACATCGGTCGACTAGACGAAATTTGCAATATCGAGTGAATTTCCACTCGATGTTAAATGCATCTAATTCCCACCACATTTCGGTAAAATCAAAAGATTTTTAAAAATTGACCGTTTGGTCATTAAACTTAAAAAAAAAAACTTTTTTTTAAACCAATTTTACTACTCTATAAATACCAACTTCACCTCAAACACACTTCTTAACACACAATTTCAAACACAATTCAACCTCAAAATACTTCTCAACACAAGATTTATTATGGCTTGCCGTCTCCCCCATTCCGCTGAAGATATGAAAATGTACGTTAACAAACAATGCGAAGAAGATGATGTTGCTCGAAAAAACGCTATTATAGATGTTATCCATCTGTTTGAGCAGGCAAGGGCAGAGAAGCAACTGATGAGAGAAAACTACAAGAGTTGCAACGACATTACGCCTGAACGAAAAGCTGTGATCGACAAGTTTTTGAAAGATCAAGCCCGCAAAGACGGCGAGATTGCTGACAAGTTGTGGCGGTGTGTTCAAAAGGTAACGGACAACGTCAGCACCAAAATCAATTGGAGCTACCGGGAGAACGAAAAAGATGGTGTAGGTGCATCAACTTCGACTACCAATTGTTTTGGGGAACCTCTGCTAGACGAGGAAGATTTGGCTCGCATCGAGGAATTTGCCGGTTATATATCTCCCTCGTATTACTCTGCATGCGGGGAACATTCAGATTAGATTTATGATTTATGTATTTCGTATCGTTTTTATATTTAATATATTATTTTTTTATTTACTATTGTAACGTTTTAATTATTAATGAAATTTTAGTTTATGTTAAAAAAAAAAAAAAAAAAAAAAAAAAAAAACACTTGGGTCATCGACTGGAGCATCCGGGTCATGTCAGGTCGCTGGAGAGAGAAAGCTGACTTCGCGCTGGATGACCCAGGTCGTCTCAGGTCACGATTGGGACCAGCCTAATGTTTCATAGCGCGTTAATAGTGTCTAATTTGGTGATTCTCATTTATGTTAATTAAGTGTCTTATACCAACAATAAATTTTTTAAAAACTTTGCTTGCAAGATTTAATGTTTGTGGAAGCTTCAAATGAACGTCAACGTTGGTCATTTTGGTGACTCCAATGTTTATTTATTTTCCAAGATGACGAATTAACGATCCTCAAGAAAGTGAAACTTTCATAACAATTGAAAGAAATGTATGAAGATATAGATTCGAAAAACACTTGTAAGAGCGGAGTTAAAATTCCTTTTGTGAATTTATGATTAGAATTAGTCTCATTTTAAGTATAATATTGTTCAATGAATCATAGTAGTAAGTTAGTTATGTTTTTTGTGCGCTTTAAAATGTATATTTGTGACATCATGTAATTAAGCAATAATAATCTAAAGGAAAATAATACATCCTCTTAGACTACACGGAGTGGATAGTGAGGAAGGCACGATGAGGCCTCACCTCACTCGTGAACTCCAAAACACATACCCCCTCTCATGAGCGAGCATGAGAAAAAAGAGGAAGCAAATGTGAGTTGCTCACTTTTAGAAATCCGTGCAAAGTGGGATGGTTTATAATTAGATATTCGGTTTGTGAGTGTGTGCGAGTATTTAATGAGATATATTTGTATAAAGTGGTTATTTTAATTAAAGGTGAGAAGAATATGATCAAAACGGATGAAATGTAAGAGAGAGTGAGAGGAGAGAAAAACTAATGTGGCATTGATGTGGATAGTGAGTGGTGGTGACCACTATCTCTAGTCTTACATTGCATATCTTACCACTCATGTTAGTGGTGCATGTATAAAATTATTGGATGAGATGATGAAAGAGAAAAAATATATTCAACTTATGTGGGTAGATGACAAGTAGAAAGAAAATGTATGAGGATATAGACTCTAATCAGAAAACACTTGTAAGAGCGGAGTTAGAATTCCTTTTGTGAATTTATAATTGGGTTTTGGCTATTAAATAGCCACATATTTTCTAAAATGTTCCGATATAGTAGGTTTATTAATTTTTGTTTTAATATGGTACGTGTACTTTTGATTTGTACTAATATGATCACTTTTTTACCAGATACCGGTAAAACCGGCTAAAATTTTATCAAAGGGTGACGTGTTTGTTTTTTTTTAATTATTTTAAATGATTTTATGAGCGAAAATAGTCCCTTATGAATTGTTTCTTTTGCAAATAAGTCCTTTGTGATTTTCTCAAAACAAGTCTTTATATTATTCCATCTGTTTTTATACGTTTTCATACGTTTTCGTCCGTTTCGCCCGTTTTTATACGTTTTCATACGTTTTCGTCCATTTTTAAACTTTTTCTTCCGTTTTTATACATTTTCGTTCGCTTTTATACGTTTTCGTCCGTTTTATACGTTTTCGTCCGTTTTTATACGTTTTCATACGTTTTCGTTCATTTTTATCGTTTTCATACGTTTTCGTCCATTTTTATACGTTTTTGTCCGTTTTTATACGTTTTCACCCGTTTTTATCCGTTTTCGTCTGTTTTTATACGTTTCCGTCTGTTTTTATACGTTTTCGCCCGTTTTAATACGTTTTCAATCGATTTAATAAGGTTTCATACGTTTTCATTCGTTTTTATATGTTTTTGTCCGTTTTTATACGTTTTCGTCTGTTTTTATACGGTTTCATACGTTTTCATCCGTTTTTATACGTTTTTGTCCGTTTTTATACGTTTTCGTCTGTTTTTATATGTTTCCATACGTTTTCGTCCGTTTTCACACATTTTTATTCATCATACGTGTCATCCATTTTCAAACAAATAAAAATGGATAAAAACGTATAAAAACTGATGATAACGAATGAAAACGAATAAAAAATATGAAAACAAATAAAAACGAATGAAAACGTGAAAAAACGGATGAAAACGTATAAAAACATTAAAAACGGATGAAAACGAATAAAAACGGATAAACATATAAAAACGAATAAAAACGGATAAAAACGTATATAAACGGATGAAAACGTATAAAAACGGATAAAAACGAATAAAGACGGATAAGAACGGTTGAAAACGAATGAATACGTATAAAAACAGATGAAAACGTATAAAAACGGTTGAGAACGGATCAAAACGAATAAAGACGGATAAAAACGGATGAAAACGAATAAAAACGGATAAAAGCGGGTGAAAACGAATGAAAATGGATGAAAACGTATAAAACGGATGAAAACGAATAAAAATGGATAAAACCGTATAAAACCGGATGAAAGCAAATAAAAAAGGATAAAAACGTATAAAAAGAGATGAAAACAAATAAAAACCAATAAAAACGTATAAAAACGGATGAAAATGTATAAAAACAGATGAAAACGGATGAAAACGTATAAAATAATTACAAGAGACCTATTTTGCCAAAGAAACAAATCACAAGGGACTATTATGAGGTTAGTGAAACATTATGTAATTTTGAAATAAGATAAGGATCTATTGAGAATAAAGTTTATCAAATGACAACATCAATTTTATACCAAATGTATGTGTTATTTGTTAAAAAAATCTTAGATGAGTATATTAATGTTTGGTTAGCATAAAAAAGAAAGAGAGAATCAATCTTTTTCCTCAAACAAATATTTAAAAAAATAATTTTTACTTATAAACATACAAAAAGAAATTTGGAATTAGCAAAAGAAATAACAAAAACAATTGAATAAAAAATAATGAAAGCTAGAAGAAAGGATCGAACTTGCAACCTCATGGTTGGAAAGCAAACCCTTAACCATTTTGGCAAAAAAATGTGTATTTGTATCTTTATATGTTCAATGGGAGTGATTTTTCTTAAGGTGAAGGTTTAGTTTGAGGTTATATTGCAACATTATGTAATTATGAAGTAATTCTTATCAGTAAAAGCTTCGGTCATAGTTAATAATAATTATAAAAAATGATGAAACAGAGTGGGCGTATAGTGAATAAAGTTTATCATATAAACAACATCAATTTTGTAACAAGTGTTATCAACTAGAAATTCTTGCATTACTATATTAATGTTTTGTTAGCATCACAAAAAGATGGGGAATTAATCTTTTCATGAAATATATATTTTTAAAAGTCATTTTCACTTATATATAACTATTCAAAAAGAAATTTGGAACTAGCAAAAGAAAGACCAACAACAAATGACAATTGAATAAAAAATAATAGAAGTTAAAAGCAAGAATAAAACTTGAAATCTCTAAGGTTGGAAAGCAAAGCACTAACAACTCTCCTATCCCCAAACAATGAATTTTTTAAATTAAATATAGAGTAAAGTCCAAAATACATAATTCGGTTTTGTCTATTGTCTCGCTTTACATCATTTTATTTTTTTAGCATACAAACATTCCTCCATTAGTAAAGTTAGCCACTATACATCCCTCCGTTAGTAAAATTAGCCAATGAGCACTAACGATGCAAATGATTTCTCCGTTATCTCCAAATATAAGAGAAAATATTTGCATCGTAAGTCCTCAGAACTAACAAGTGTAAGGTTGTTTTTGGAAATAAATTAAAAGGGGCACAGTAGGCTCGAACTCGGGTCTGTCGCCTAAAAATCAAAGCCCCAACCACTTGACTAAACCTCTAGTGGTGTAATTATACCAAAATAAATTTTATCTAACCCTATTTATACGTTTTTGTCAGTTTTAATACGTTTTCATACGTTTTTATCCGTTTTTATACGTGTAAAAGCGGACAAAAACTTGTGAAACTGGATGAAAACATGTAAAAACGAAAAAAAAAAAAAAAAAACGTGTAAAACAGCCTTAAAATGTGTGAAAAAGGATGAGAACGTGTAAAAACGGACGAAAACGTGTAGACACGGCCGAAAACGTGTAAAAACGGCTGAAAACGTGTAAGAACAGACGAAAATGTGTAAAAACGGATGAAAACGTGCAAAAACGAACGAAAACGTGTAAAAACGGATGAAACGTGTTAAAATGGACGTAAACGTGTAAAAACGGACAGAAACGTGTAAAAACGAACTTACCGGTGTAAAAACGGATGAAAACGTGCAAAAACTAATGAAAACGTGTAAAAACAGACGAAAATGTATAAAACGGACAAAAACGTGTAAAACGGACAAAAAACTGTAAATAACGACGAAAACATGTAAAAACGGTCGAAAACGTGTAAAAATAGACGAAAACGTGTAAAAGCAGACGAAATGTGTATAAACGGACGAAAACGTGTAATAACGAACCGAAACGTGTAAAAACGGACGGAAACGTGTAAATACAGACGAAAAATTAACAAAAAAGTCATGGGACTAAAGGGGAAAGTCAAGGAAAACCACAAGGACCATTACTGTAACTTTAATTACTGAAAAAAAAGTCAAAGAACGACCGGTGAAAGTTAACGTAAACAACGAGGACCAATAATGTAAGTTTTCTAAGTATTTACCGGTCAAACATGTTACCATCCGGTCAATATTGCGTATATTGATTAAAATTTGAGAGTATTTTAGCGATACAAATAATAGATTTAATTGGTTACGTATTTCATTCTTTTTAAGATAATTTGTTGCGTTTCTTTAGACTCCCTAGTTTATAATTAGTTAAATTACTCAAATATCGTTCAAATAAAATTACTGAATATGAAAACATTTTAAATGTATGTGAATAGTGTAATATACTTTTGTATTATTTTAATATATTAAACTCCATATCTAACTTATTCATCAAACACCCCTATCAGTCTATAAGCTTTACTTTTCAGGTTATAATATGAGCTACAAATGTATTTCCAACTCGAGTCTTTTTTTTTTTTGAACGGCATAAATATAAATAAAAAATAGCTACTAGTAAGGCACTAGAAGCTAATAAGTATCAATACAAATCTAGAAATAAACAATGCTACACAATCTAGATTCCTCCCGAGGCTTTAACTGCGAGGACTACAAAAAGAATGAAAAAACTCTTGCCAATTACAGATAACCAAGACAAGAGAAAAATCCCCACCCACGGAGGCCAAGCCACTGGTTTTCACTCCGCGGTGTTTTTGATGTAGACCCAAACAAGCCCCGGGGAAAGTTACAACAAGAAAAGACATATCAACAAAAGATCCGGATAATCTTGATTTGCTCGATACTCTCGGCAACGAAAAGCAATTCACAACAGCAGCCATCACGTACACGCAGACACTCTTCATACGATAGGCTCCCCCAAGGAGATTATATAAACGAAATCGGATTTTTAAACCAGTCATCCCAGCACATACTCGCTTTCTTGTACCTATTCCGATACCATATATATGAAAAATGAATAATAGAGTCCACCATACCAACATCCCTCTTCTTCCTAGGTTGAAATATAGATTCATTTCGGAATCTCCAAAGCTCCCACCAAGTCGTATAAATGATAGTGACAAGAACATCCTTAGCCTTATGCAAATTACCCTGGCTATTAATAAAGTCTAGGAACTCAGTTGGAAGAAGCTGAAAAGGGAGATCCAGATCAAGCCACTTAATAACCGATTTCCAAACCTTAATCGCGATAATGCATTCAGACATCGTATGATAGATAGATTCCAAACCATTACTACACATAGGGCATATAAGAGAGACATTGCCAATACCACGAAACCATAAATTAAAACGAGTAGGCAAACGATCCTTAATCAATCTCCACACATGAATATTAACCTTTCGAGGAACTATCTTGTTCCACCTAGTCGCAAGGTAATGACTAGGTAAAGACAAACAATCAAGGTGTTTCCGTAACCCGTTAACCGAAAACGAATCCATTGTATCACAACACCATCTCCAAGAATCGTCAGTTTGAACAATGGTAACCTGCTTGACAATATCACAAATCCTATTATATTGATCTTCTTCAATACCTCCACGTACAGGACGTCTCCAATTCCAAGAGAAGCTCGAGCCATTCCAACGATCCCCAACCACAACATTTTTGAATTCTTCAATTAAGAAAAGACGAGGAAATTGTTGCGCCAATGAGGTATCATTAATCCAGACATCATGCCAAAATAAAGTACTCATTCCATCTCCAATCTTCCTTTTCAAAGAAGAGCTGGGAACCAGACCTGCATTATGAAGAACAGACACAATATGCATAATATTATTCCAAGGCCCACCATGTTTCGTTACCTGACCCCGGCCTTGTGCTTCTCGAGAAACAGGGTGCAAATTTTTTATAATTTTAGTCCACAAAGCATTTGGGTAATTATGGAATCTCCATCTCCATTTATATAAAAGAGCCAAGTTAAGCGAATGAATGCTACCAAACCCGAGGCCTCCACGATCTTTGCTAGCCAAAACCAAATCCCATTTCACCCAGTGTATTTTCCTATTCGTATCTTCGCCACCCCAAAAGAATTTAGATCTCATAGCTTCCAGTTTGTTGCAAACCGTTTGAGGCATTCGGTATATAGAAAGATAGTAAGTAGGGAGTGAGCCAAGAACTGCTGTAATAAGGACCGATCGACCTCCAAACGAGAGACAATTAGCTCTCCATTTAGACAACCTTTTAGAGAATTTATCAATAACAGGTTGCCACGAAGTAGCCCTGGACATGTTAGCCCCAATAGGAAGACCGAGATACATAAACGGAAGTTTTTCTCCCTTGCAACCCGCCAGATCAGCAAAATGGTTTAATTCTGTCCCCGTAACACCAATACCATAAATCTTGGATTTCATAACACTAATTTGCAAGCCCGAAGCTAAGTAGAAGCAATTAAAAATATCGAGAATGCTTATCAAATTAGATTGACACCATTCGCCCAAAACAATAACATCATCCGCATATATGAGATGCGAAAGACATATATCACCAATATTAATACCAGAGAACTTCTTAGCCTGTATCGCGTCTTCCATAGCAATATGGAAACCTTCCATAGCTAAAATAAAAAGAAAAGGAGCAGAGGATCTCCCTGCCGAAGTCCACGTTTTAACTGAAATTCCATAGAAGGGCTTCCATTAACAAGAACAGTGATCTAGCTGATTCGAGACATGCTTTGATCCACCTCACACATTTATTACCAAACCCCATAAACTTGATTACTGAAATGAGATAATCCCAACTAAGAGTATCATAAGCCTTCGCAATGTCCACCTTGAAAATCATCGATTTTTTCTTCTTCCTTTTAAGAGTTTGCACCACCTCATTCAAAATCATAGGCCCGTCTAAAATCTGGCGATTCTTAATAAAAGCCGATTGCACCGGATCGACAATGTCATCAATAATCAAAGCAATGCGACCAGCAATGATTTTTGCTATGATCTTATACAAAATGTCGATCAGGCTAATAGGTCTAAAATCATTAACCACCATAGGAGATTCAATTTTGGGTATTAACGTAATAAAAGAAGCATTGCAACCGATAGGAATATCACCTTTATTGAAAAATTCAGAAACAGCGGCAAAAATGTCATCCTTCATTATATTCCAGTACCTCTTTATAAAACCAAAAGTGAACCCATCTGGACCTGGCGATTTTTCACTGCCACAATCCCAAACGGCATCTTTAACTTCTTCCAATGACACTTTGGATTCCAATATTTCGAGCTGGTGTTGCGAGACCAGCCTAAACCGGTTCATTCGAGGAGAATAAGGTATGGAAGTAACTTTATCAAATATTTGTGAGAAGTGGTTAAAAAAAATTTGCTTAACCGCCATCGGATCCTCTACCCACAAACCATTTGATTTAATACCCCGGACCGATAATTGTTTCCTTTTCTTGTTGAGAGTTCCATGGAAAAATTTTGAATTCTCTCCCCCCCATCTACACACCACTTAATGCGGGATTTTTGAATAAGATCGTCCTTTTGCTCACGTTCCAATTTATGAATTTCATTCATGAGTTTCATTCGCTGTTCTCCCCCATGATGCAAACCTTGTGCCATATCTATGTTCAAATCTAAGTTCCTCAACTCAGCACTAAGAGAGTCGATAGCCTCAATCCTAGACTTTCTCGCATTAACCCAAACTTTTATCGCACCTTTTAAGCCTTGCAGTTTATTTTTAAAATTGATCAAAGCTGAAGATGTTCTTCTGTAATAGCCGTTGGACCAGAATTCAAAAACAGCATTGTCAAAACCTTCTCCTTTAAACCCAGAATGATAAATCTTAAATGGGATAGGACCATAGTCAGCTGTGAATCGGCGGAAGAGAATAGGATGATGATCAGAAATATTTCGATCTAAAGCCACGGCCGTCACAGGACCAAGGTGATTCCATGTTGTATCCGCAATCAAAAATCTATCAAGTCTGCTACCTTTAGTACAAGATCTGTCAACACGAGTAAATTTGTACCCTCCCATAGGAACGTCTACCAGATTTCCGTTAGTAATAAAATCATTAAAATAAAGAGCATTAATATTAGAAAAGAAAGAGCCGAACCTCTCAGAATTATTTCGAACAGAATTGAAATCTCCAAAGATGATGTAATGTCCCAGATTATTAGACATAAACTCAATTATATAGCGCCAAAGTTTCTGTTTCCCTTCTTCGTCTTGTGGAGCATACACGTTGACCATGTAAATATCGAGCTGAACATCAAGCCATCTCCCCTCAACTATAAGAACATTTGGATTCGATATAATCTTGTGTCTGACAAAAATGTATGGGTTCCACATCGAAACAATCCCCCCCGAATGGCCATTCGAAGGAACAAAAGCATAATCAAATTGAGAATTACCCCAAATAGACCGTAAAGAAAATAAATTATCATTCGTCATAAATGTTTCCTGAAGCCCAACAAAATTAACCGTAAATTTATTAAGAATCTTGCAAATCTTCCCTTTCTTGTTAGGATCTCCCGCCCCGTCCCACAAATATTCAAAGAAAGGATATTCATCGGTTCACATTGATCTCACTCATCCGATGTAATAAACGGTTAACTTCATTGAATGATGATGGCATTTCTAACCCGATGATATTTCCAAGTTCTAACACCCGTACAAAATCAGCTTCCGTACAAAATCAACTCGAGTCTTAGCTTCAACTTCAACTATCTGTCAAACATACAAACATATTATAGGTTTTAAGAGTAATTTAGTTGAGGTTACAAACAAATATTCGATTTGGCCCTCCTAAAATAAATTCGCCCCCCCAAAAAAATGTTCAAGTTCCGTTTATGCATACAAATATGTTCTTCAAACAAACGCACACATAAAACAAAATAAATTAAAAAATGCACACTGAATCTCCATGACATTTAGACACATTGGATCTAAATCATAAAAATTAACATAACATCCTTTGAAAGAAAATCATAACTTTGTTATATATATCAAAGAAAAGGGAACACATGCTTAGCACACACTAAATTTGTACAGTTATATATCGGCTATCTAAACATTGTTTCATAGCACAAAACTTTTGTGGCATATCACATATTTTTTGCTAATTTCATATATATAATCTTCCAGTGGAAAAAAGATCTATTTGCTACACGTGATACCCTGATAACTCTTTATGTTGGGCACTGTTAGTCGCCCAACACGTCTGTATACACCCACATATATACACATATGTGAATTTGAACATTAATGTGTTAGCACGGAAGTTTAAGGATAACTGTAGGTCGGTGGCTGCCTAAAGAAGCTCCAATTCGATCCGCCCCCCGGCCGGGAGGCATCTACCTCATCCCGATTTGTTTTTGTTGTCGCGTGTAAATGAACAAGTTACTTGTTAAAAGCAAAATATAGAGATAAACCTACGATATAGTTGATGTTTGCGCGTATGGTTGATCAAATGAAGTTAATGGCAAATTACTAAAGAATAATTGCATTATTTGTGAACTTGGTCATTGCGGTGTTAATTGTAATCATAATAGCTATTATAGCCCATTTGTCTTATGCATATTAAAAATTTCCAGATTCCAATCGAGATATGAATGTCTCGGATAAGAATTTATCTCACAAGATTGAAGTATCAACATCAAATCATCTTTCATATAATAAGAGAAATTATTTTGTGAAAATCTATCCTTTTATTAATTAATAAGTGAACTTAATTGGAAAATCAAACACTTCTACTTAAAAATAAAAGTCAAGACTGAATTAGTTTGGTCAAACTATTGATAAATTTAATGAATAAATTTGATGGAAAAAAAGAAAAGAGAATACACATGAACTTGTGAGCTCTCTCTTCTTTTAATTTGAGACTGAAGTGTAAATACACATTATTTTTTTATTGCTTAATAGATACTACAATCAAACTTTAAACTCTATAAAAGATCCTAGTATCAAATTTAATTTTATAGATTTAAATGTAAAATCCTTAATCTTTATAATTTTTTAAAAAATTATATATTTTATATTAATCCCATATACTTTAGATTAAATTTTTGATAAACAACAACTATTATTATTATTATTGTTATTATTATTATTTCTATAAACATCATTTTCTTAAAAATTCATATGATTTACAGAAATTAGTGGCAACTCGAGATACGATCTGAGCCTCCACTCCTCTAGTTATAACAAAACTAATACTACTACTGTTACTACCACCACTACTACCACTACTACGACCACTACGACCGCTACTACCACCACCACCACCACCACGACAACCACGACCACAACGACGACCACCACCAGCACCACGACCACGACTACGACCACTACCACTACCACTACCACTAATAATAATAATAATAATAATAGCGGATATGGGTTCACCCTTTCTATTACTTTACCGACGCACATGGCGCTTAACTGGCGGATCCGAAGTTCTATAACTATTATTATCTTTTATTATTATTATGGGTGTGAGCCCCATTGCTCTCGAGGCTCCCTAATTTACAAGAAATTAATCAATGAAGGCGGGGAGTGATGATAATAATAATAATAATAATAATAATAATAATTAATAATAATTATTATTATGTATCTATTATTTTAAAGAAATTATTATTAATAATAATAATAATTAATAATATAATAATAATTTATTAAAGAACTCATAAAAATTATTATTATTATTATTATTATTATTATTATTATTATTATAACTCATAGAACTTACAAGATATTAGTGAGGAGCCGAGATGATGATAATAATAATAATAATAATTTATTAGAAAACCCATAAGCTTTATTATCATTATTGTTATTATTATTTTTCTTATTATTATAAACATCACTTTATTAGAAACTTATATGATTTACAAAAAATTACTGAGAAGCCGAGATAATATCTGAGTCCTCATTCTTCTAGCTATATAATAATAATTATAATAATAATAATAATAATAATTATTATTATAATTATTATTATTATTATTTTCTTTTTTTTTTCTTTTTTTTTTATATATAAATAATCACTTTATTAAAAACTCATAAGATTTTACAAGAAATTAGTGGGAAGCCGATAAACCAACTGGGCCCCCACACCTCTAACCAATAGCAAAACCAATCCTATTATTATTATTATTATTATTATTATTATTATTATTATTATTATAATAAAATTGATTGTAATTATAAACAAAACCACCAACGTACACTTACATATTATGAAACATATGCACGAGACTACATATAACATATATATACATTTATATTCAATGAATTTAAGTTATGTCATTAGATCATACACAAAGAATCTTCGCGTCCATACTTGAAGAAAACGTAATGCTTCATGCACATAACTCAAATATAAAAAACATGTGCATATATCAAATATAAAGGACATCATAACTCAACAAAGAAACATAATTTAAATATGCATAATAAGTTTATAATGTAGGGTTTTAGTAGTCGTCTGTACAACTGAAACATGCACAACGGAAATAAACACAGAAAACTGTACCAAAACCTTTATGCATAGGATTTCTAAACAGTGATATACTTTACAGTTAAACATTAAAGGGTGTTTAGAAAACTTACTTGTTAATCATATTAGCAGTAAGATTATTTACTTGATTCACCTGCATGGAACACCTTCTTTATCTTCTTGATCCTTCACGTCCTTGATTAAGGTTTTTTGAGAATATCACCACCAAGGTCGCTTCAAGTATCCACCGGTACTGCATAGATGGGACTATGGCTACGAACTTGTCACAAGCTAGGCGAGTACGAACTTGGGTAAAAACATTAATTGATCTTCGGGATAAAAGGGTTTTCGATTAGGGTTATGGGAAAATCCTAATCGCGTGAAACCTTGTGATCGACCAAAGCGTTAGAAACCATTTGGGTTTCGATTCGTGAATTAACTAGAGAGTCGATTAATGTCGACTTTGGGTCGACTTAGGTTTTTGAACCAAAAAGGGTTTCACCCTGTTTGGTGTTTCGTCCAATCGCAAACAAGAGAGGGAAAGCAGAGATTTTAGGGATCTTTGAGGAGTTATGTGATGTGTTATGAAAACCTTTTGAGACCTTTGTATATATAGGGCTCAAAGGAGAGTTTTAGAATAACTTGGAGAGTCCAATTAGACAAGAACTCAAACACCCCCTTGTAGGGGGTTTTGTTCGAACTAAAAGCAGCCCTACAAGGTTATTTGTTTTGCCTTTTCTCATTTTACTCCCATCTAATGTTTATCTAGGATAAATATTAGACTTCGATTAATTACCATTTAGTCTCCCTCAACTCTTTCATTTCATCTCATAACTCGTTTCTTATTTCCACTTGTATCCTCCCGTTTAGTGTGAACCTGTGTGATCCTTCGGCTTTTTCGTGAAGGCAAGAGTGAAAGGCGTTGTGTTTTTTGCACAAAAACCCTTCACACTCCCACTTATGCAAATACAACAACAGAGGAATCTTTTTCCACTGTAACAAAAGGTCCCGAGTAAGACACTGCAATACCTCACTCACAAAAATCGATTCAATACCCAATCAGTGACCTAGTCATCATTAGCTACGCCGAGCTAATTCCAATTCAAACTTGAGGTTAAATTAAAACTCAAACTCCTGGTTGAGTTCAGGGTATATGACTGTATCCCTTTAGATTTCCGAATATTTTAAAAGTATTAGACATGGATGTATAATCTATAATACTTTCTTCGTTTCTTGTTCTCGTGATACTCGATTTGTCCTCCCACAGTGCTTCAGACACTTTAGTCGCATGGCCATGCTTTTCACAAATATTTTCACACAAGGGGCCTAGGAAAAATATCCTTTCTCCAGTCTGTTTGAACTTGCAGTTGAAAATTGCCATATTGGCCAATAAGTCATTTTTCCTTACTTCCCACTAAACTTTATCTTAACACACAATGTTATACTTTTTGTTGGATCGATGTACTCCAACCAAACTAACTTAAATAGCTTGTTAAAGGTTTAATAACCTCGGATAAATCCTAAGTTATTAACAATGAAAACACTGAGTAATCTCTATTAAGTACGTGGAATTTACTTAACAAAGCTAAGAAGATTTAACTTTATTAATAACTCTAAAACTGCTTATTATGCAGATTCTTTAACAACTCTAAAACTCTAATAATGATCGTACTTTTGGATTCTAAACACACATAAAAACTCTTAAAAGTTATTATTCTAATACCAATCTTGGGGTCCTTTTATAGGCTTAAGGATAACCCTAATCGGTTTACAATTCTTATCCTTGTACGTCAAGTAAACAATACTTAGAAAGTTCTAGATAAACATTACTTTCCATCTATTAATCAATTACAACCGACTTTAAGCTTTGCAGTACTTTGATGAATAAGCAATACTTTGACTTCTTCAGCACTTTGTCTTTCTGAAGTACTTTGTTAATCTTCAGCACTTTAACTTTCTGTATCCCAACAATCCTCCCCTAACTTGAATTCTACTTGTTTGATTTCAAGTTCCTTTGTATATTTAGCTTTAACATCTTTGTCTTCAAAGAGGAATTGTGACTGTATCTTCAAATTTTATCTTTGTAGATTCTGTGCTTATATCATCATCAAAGTAGTCTTTATCTGTATAATTCTTTTCAGCATCATTCAACAATCTTCTTTCTTTTCAGCAACATTCAGCAAGCTCCATTTTTTCAGCAACATAAGACAATTTGTACATTTAATTCAGTTAAGTTTCAGTCTATTCTCATCACTTCCATGTGTGTAAACTCCTGTGAGAGGTGAATCATTGAAAATTTAATGGATTTGATGTCTCTTTACCAAAGCCATTAACTCTGGAGTAGCCAAATGTTTTGATGTGTAAGATCATGGTACATTGATAACCATATGATTTTTAGCAAATCATCAGCTATCAACAGATTTGATTTGTCTTTACCAAAAGCTGTACCCTTTTGGACTAGTTAGTTCTTTCATCATGGTGAACTAATTACCATATAATGGTTTTTCCACAGCCTTTACCACAAGCCATTTTCTTGTGGGCTAGCCAACTCTTCACATTCACTGATATGGTGAGTTGATTACCATACAACTTATTAGCAAGTTGTCAACTATAAAACGGATTTGAGATATCTTTACCAGAGCCGTTTGCTCATGGATTAGCTAATCCTTTTGTAACAATGGTGTATTGATAACCTATTGGTGTTACCATCTCAAAAACCATTTATTTCTTTTAACATTTGTTTCAAAATTTTTAACACTTAACAAAAGTTTTCTTTTCAAAATCAGTAACTGGTTTAAAACTGCAAGCAGTACTTTGATTAAAGTACTGTTTGATCAGCAGTACTTTGAATAAAGTACTGATATATCAAAAATTTAATCAATAAAAATTCATACCAGTTATTCATCATCATCAGCTATATCTGTCCATCTGATAAACAATTTGATAACCAAAAGTGTTGTTTCATTATCTTCTTCAACTTCCATTCCATGCTCCAGCATCCTCCTCATGAGATCTGATGTAAGAGGATATCTTCTATCACCTAACATGTGAATCATTGTCCCATCTTCTAACTCTAGAACATGCACTCCAGATTCTTCAAAGAATCTCCAGCAATTAATCTCCCAATCTTCTTGGTTTTTCCAAATCTCAGCAGTACTTGTTTCTTCAGTTTCCCAAACAGTTGTGAGATCTCCAAGCAAGACTAAACCAAATCCTTCTGATGGATTATGTTCAAAATATTCTTTCACCACATGATATAAATGAAATAAATCCACTCTATCAATTATATGCAATAAATCCCATAGCATATTGAACACCTTGAAGCTTTCATCTTCTTTGTGAAACATCAGATAATTTCCATCTTTTGATTCTACAACTTCAAAAGTAGTTATTGGAGATTTGTTCATCTTCATTTCAGCATCATCTTTAGAATACTCAAAATCTACAATCCTTAAGTAATTCCTCAGTTCATCATTTGTTTCAGATCTTAATTCAACTTTCTTTGATGGCTGTTGATCTTTAACTCCAGTTGTTCTTTTTCTTTTTAAGCTTCCTTTTCTTTCTTCTTCTTTCTGAACATCATCTTTTTTATAATCTTTGATACTATCAACTTGTTTCTGATATTCTTCTCTAACAGCTTCATATAACTCTTTCATCTCAACATACTTTAACTTATTCAATCCAATATATCCTTGCTTCTTTAAATAAGCCATCATTGCATTCCTTTCCTTAGCAAGATTTGGTCTTCTTTGTAGAGAAGAAATAGGAATAGGTGACTGTAATGTTTCAGCAGCTTCAGCATTCAATTCTTCTTGCAATATCTTAGCTGCTTCTCTATTCTTAGCTTCTTCAATTTCCTTAGCTTCTCTATCCTTAGCATTCAATTCAGCTTGAAACTTTCTAGCTGCTTCCTCATTCATAGCAACTTGAGCAGCCCTTATCTGTGCTAAAGTAGGTTTCTTTTTCTTCTTTATTTCTACCAATTTACCTTTTCCTTTATCTTTTGGATCTATAACAGGTTGAGAAGCTCTTGGTTGTTCTTCTGTAACTCCTGGAATGCTAACACCCCTTGGCTTTGATAAATCATGCAAGATCTCAGCAATGGTTTCATCATCACTTGCAGTATGTATAGGTTTGGGTGTATCAGCTTCCTTTTCTGGTATGACAGTTGAAGGACCAGCTTCCTCTTCAGTTAAAACAGTTGAAGGACCAGCTTCCTCTTCAAAATCTATCAACCTTGGTGAAATTAACCCTTGTCTGTAAGTTCCTTGAAAAGCAGTACTCTGATCAGCAGTACCTTGATCATCAGTACTTTGAACTTGAACATCAATAACTTGCTCTTCAGTACCTTGAACTTTGATTTCTTCCTCAGTACTTTTAATAACCTACTCTTCAGTACCTTGAGTTTGAACATTAGTACCTTGAGGTTCAGCTTCAGATTCTTCATTCAAATTCTTATCTTCCAATTTCCTCCCCAATTGGAATGAAGATGATTGTTGTTGAACCTTCTTGCTTTTGGTTGTCTTCTTAAATTGCCTAACTGGCCTGCCTTGCTTTGAGACTTGACCCATAAACGATGATGTTGAACCAATGGCCAGACAAAATTCTTGAGTCTTCTAAACTTAAACTTCAACTTCTTAATTTGAGCAGCCTGATCTTCAAAAGATTTCTTCAATCTTGTCAATTCTTTGGATAAAGCATAGTTGTTTAGAGTTGTACCCTCAGGCTCCATAGCTTCTTCATCTCCTCTAGTTGGTGAATGTTCTTCTGGTTGAGAATCAGGAACAGAGACTTGTGGAGATGGTGGAGGTGAAACAGCAACATCTTCTTGAACTTCAGTACTTTGCGAAGCAGTACCTTGTGATGCAGTACCCTGTGATGCAGTACCTTGAGAAGTAGTACCTTGTGAAGAAGCAGTACCTTCTCTGTCATCATCCTCTGCAACATCAGCTCTGACAGCTTGAACAACCTCCATCATAGAAGTAGTTAATGGAGTATCCCTTCCAGTGAATAAATCACTCTTCCTAGCCATGAAAGTGAAAATCTTGGCTGGTTGTACCACAACAGGTAAAAGATTGGTAGGCTTTGGTACATCTGTAAGTTGTTTGTTCAGGAACACTTGAATAAACCTTGGATACATCAACCATCTTGAACCATGAGTGATGTGTGAAAGCATTCCATCTAGGATTAGCCTTGAAAAGTTGAAAATGGGATTGGTAGCTAATCCCACTATAGCAGATGCTATGTTAGACCCAAATTGCTCCCATGATGTACTTTTAGCACTAATACAATGAAGCAATACATGAACTAAATACTTCCAGTGAGGACAAAATAAGGGTTTCTTGAATGTTTGTTCAGTTAAGGACCCTTCATAGCTAATGTCCCTAAATGTATCCCAAATCAGTTGCTTATCAAAACGAACAGCCCCTTCTTCATCATCAAACACTAAATCTTCACGAATTGAGGCTTCAGTAACCTTCACTGTTCTCCCAGAAACTGTAGCTTGAATATACGAATCATCATTCTCCGTATGAACCCTAGCAGTTTCCCAAAATTGTTGAATCCCGGGCTCAATAATATCTGGTTCCACTAAAAGCGCATAACTAATCGGAGACCCAGTAAGAAAATCAATGATGTCATGAAAGATCTCATTGGCTTCAGTCTTGTCCAAATTCGCCACGATGTTGTGTTTTGAAACTGTATTACGATTGGCCATTGATGATATGTTTACACAGAAAGTGATATGATGAATAATATGGGTGAAAGAGAGAGAAATATGGAAAAGATTATAAGGTAGTAATATGAGAGGGAAATTCGGAGAGTAGTTATTTATAGGTGAGATTCAAAAAATTACAGCCATTAATAACAAAGTTACCGTTAGTAGTAGTTACCCCTCAATATTACCGTTGGAATAGTACTTTGATAAGACAAACAGTTCTTTCCACGTGTGCAGTACTTTCCATGCAGTACTTTCATAAAACCAAAAAGCAGTACTTTTCCATTCTCCTCTTTACAATAGAAAATACAGCAAATAAACATGAATATCCTCCCCTCAAGCAATGCATAGGACTATACTTACACTAAATAGTCCTCCCCTTAAATGTAGCTCAGTAATTAATCATGCCAATACTCACCACCAAGTGATTAAATCTTGAAACATCAAATCCTTTGGTGAGTAAATCAGCTACATTATTGATATTCTTGTAATTCACATGGCCCAATCTTCTATGCCACTGATGTGCTTCTTCAAGTGATGCCTTTGCTACTAAACATGTAGCTCTTTCAGAAGAGTGAAGACTCTTCATATCCAAACTATACACATCATTGGTTCTTGGTACTTTGAGTATCACCAAGTTATCATCATCAAGCTTGAATTTAGGTGAAAGTATGAGACATTATGTGTCAGTGAACAACACAGGATGCTTTTTGTCACAGATTTAAGAGACTGACAAAAGGTTGAACTTGAGCTCCTTCACATATCTAACATTCTCAAAATCTATGCTTCCTGTCTTGATGGTTCCTTTTCCACTAATTCTTCCTCCACTAGCATCGCTCCCAAATGCAACTCCTCCTCCACAATATGGCCTAAAATCTGACAGAATCTCCTTGTCTCCTGTCATGCTTCCAGAGCAACCACTATCCACAATAAGATGATCATTAAGCTCCTCTTCTCTGGTTGCCTGCACAAAGATAAAATAGTTAGTGTCTTTTAGGAACCCAAGCCATTACTGACTTGTGTTCCCCTTGTGGAGTAACATACTCAAATTCCTTGAGTATGTAATCTTCACAGTTTTTGTAGACAGAATCAAGCATTATATTTTGTTTCAAAACTTGTGGTGGATTTTCAGCAAAAGTTTTATTTTCAACAAAAACCTCCTTTTTATTTTCAACAAAATCATCTTTATCAAAAATCACTGTTTCAGCAGTACTTGTTGAAAGTACTATTTGTTCATCATCAATACTTTCTTTCTTAACCCATTTGGTTTTAACTTCTGGTGAAGAGTCTCTAGATCTAACTACTTTCTTGGAGTTGTAACGCCTTCTAGATTGATAATAATTAGATCTCCTAGGGTTCCTATTCCAAGAGGTGTTTGGTGAAAATTGAGCAGTACTTTAAGAAAGTATTGTTTTTGGCTTAGCAGTACCTTGGAAAGTATTTGAAGGTACTGGAGGTTTTGAAAAAGGTCTTCTCTGGTGTGGGTACCTATAGTCTGGTGAAAAGTTTCTATGGTTAACCCTATGTGAATGATTCCAAGCTGGTCTAGTCTCCCTTGGTTTTTGGTTGACAATTCTGTTTTTGGGGAACTTACTTAGGTACTCTGAATGTAAGTCACAGTCCTTAATCAAATGATCAGGACTAAAACAAACAAAACATAGTTTTTGATCTGTAATCCCAAAATTTCTTCTTCTATGTGTATGACCAAACCTATCCTGTCTTCTAGGTGAATGATGAAAACTGTTTTGACCAAAATTATCCCAAAAAGGTTTTGCAGTATTGGGAAAAGGTTTTCTTAAAGGTACTGCTGAGGGTGTAGCAGTACTTTGAGGTGTAGCAGTACTTTGAGGTGAAAGTACTGCTTGGCTTTTAGTATCATCTACCTTAGGTGTCTCAACAGTTTCTTTTGGGGTTTCAGACCTAGATTGACCAATAAGCTTCTTCCTAAACTCTAAGCTGTCTACACTAAAACAAGAAACATCAGGCCTAGGAGGTTGATGACTACTAGTGGGATGAGGGACTGCATGATAGGCATTATCTTTCTTAAACTCAGGAGGTGTTTCACTAACTGATTCCTCATTACTAGATGTGTCTACATAATTAATGAGTTCATCATCACTAGTGGTTATATCCTCAAAGTCACATTCATCCTGATCACTAGGTAGGTTTTCTATGCTATTAAAGTCCATACCAAAACCTAGGCCAGTTTTAATGTAAGCTCTTCTCTGTTTTTCAACATAAGTGACATGAGAAAGACCTGATTGTCCCCAAGCATTAAACTTTTCTAGCAATTCATCTCTCTCCTTAGTTAGTTTCTCAATTTAAGAGATCTTACAGTTTAACTTCCATTCACTTAATTTCAATTGATAGTCCTGTTGTTCATACTTTTCTGCCCAAGCCATTTCATTATTTTCATGTGTTATTATTTTGGCTTCCATAGACTCTAAAGTTATTTGGTAACCTGCTACTTCAGCCCTAGCTGTTCTACACTTATCTCTTTCAGTCATATAATCATTAAGCACTTTTTGATAAAAGTTATGACACTTTGAACATACCTCAGAGATAGGGGGTGAACTTGGTGAAGTGGCTATCATGGCAAGCATAACAGGTTCAGCTTCACACTCCATGCCCCAGTCAAAGCTTCCATAACCATCTTTAGACTCCATAGCAGCATGTCCAGGTTCCTCATCAAAAGCTGTGCTCTAGTCAAATTCTTCCCCTGAATCCTCCACAGCTACTATACAGTAGGTTACTGGTTCATCATCAAACTCAGCACTCCAGTCAACCTCTGGTAGATTCTCTTGAGCAACCAAAGCTTTTGTTTCTGTAATAGGAATTTCTTTCAACTCTAGCTTTGGTTTCTCAGCCATCCTATTTGCTTGATACTTAGCAAACCTGCATTCCCTTGCAAAATGTCCAGTATTTTGACAATTAAAGTATTCAATTTTGGATTTGTCAAAAGTGATTCCCTGTTTTGGTTTGAAGTCTATGCCTCTTCCAGTCTTCTTCATAAACTTCTTGATCCTTGCAGTGATCATAGCAACTTGCCACCTGATATCAATTTCTTCAAGAGCATCCTCTTCAATCTGTGAGAGATCTTCTTCATAAGTAACAGGCAGAGTAGCTTGCTGTGCAAAGAAAGAGCACATGACTTCATCTGAGTGGATGGTATTAGATGGTGTGGGTTGTTGAGCAAAAGTGGGGGTAGTATAGGCAGCAGTACTTTGAGCAACAATATTTTGAGTAGGAGAAGCAGTACTTTTAGTAGAAGTACTACCCCTCTTTTCAGATGACACAAAAGCAATGCTGTGAGACTTTGAGCTTGTTTGGCCATTCATCTCATGCTCATACACCTGCAGATGATTGTAGAGATCATCAAAGTCCATGGTGTCCAATCCAGGTTGTCCTCTGATCATAGTAGTAATCACATGCCATGTAGATGGCAAACTCCTTAAGAACTTAAGATTAGCATCTTCAACTGAAATCTGTGCTTTGTACAGCTCCAGCATGCTGAGGAGATTTTGGAATCTGTCATATGTAGCATCAAGGCTTTCTCTTTCTCCAACAGTAAAGGTTTCAAACTGTTGCTTCAACAGATTTCTGTGCATCTTCTTGGAAGCATCATTACCTCCAAATCTAGTCTTGAGAGCAGCCCAGAGTTGCTTTGCATCTTTAGCATCATGGAATTTGAGTATGTGTCCATCTGGAATGGCAGACAAGAGTATGTTGAGAGCTTTCTCTTGATTCCTTATTGTAGCAGCTGGCAAGATGGGTTTAGGTGCTTTAGGTTGGCCAGGAATGTCTATAGGATCTTCCACAACTTCATTACCATTGTCAATCACATTCCATAGTGCATGGTCTGTGATTGCAATATACTGCCTCATCTTCATGCTCCATAGATCGTATTCGCCCTTCTTAATGATAGGAATCCTTAGTGAGGTGATGGATGGGGGTGGAACAACTTCAGTCGACATCTTTAGGTTTTTGTTGTTTGCTAGGTTTAAACGGTTTCTTCTTAGTCAGAGTTTCCACACAAGCTCTGATACCACTTGTTGGATCGATATACTCTAACCAAACTAACTTAAATAGCTTGTTAAAGGTTTAATAACCTCGGATAAATCCTAAGTTATTAACAATGAAAACACTGAGTAATCTCTATTAAGTACGCGGAATTTACTTAACAAAGCTAAGAAGATTTAACTTTATTAATAACTCTAAAACTGCTTATTATGCAGATTCTTTAACAACTCTAAAACTCTAATAATGATCGTACTTTTGGATTCTAAATACACATAAAAACTCTTAAAACTTATTATTCTAATACCAATCTAGGGGTCCTTTTATAGGCTTAAGGATAACCCTAATCGGTTTACAATTCTTATCCTTGTACGTCAAGTAAACAATACTTAGAAAGTTCTAGATAAACATTACTTTCCATCTATTAATCAATTACAACCGACTTTAAGCTTTGCAGTACTTTGACTTTTACTTAGCAGTACTTTGACTTCTTCAGCACTTTGTCTTTCTGCAGTACTTTGTTAACCTTCAGCACTTTAACTCTTCAGCACTTTAACTTTCTGTATCCCAACACTTTTACCCTGTAGCTGGAAACTAAGTTTAAATCCAATGAGAAACAAAGACGAATGTATTACATCCTCAGGTCATTGGGATAGTCCGTCATGATTAGAGAACACCAATAAAATTGATCCATGTGGTCGCTTCTCGATCATGGTCACGCCCAACATTTAATGCCGCAAATGCTTATGAAACTCACCATCTTCGCCGAAATGTTTCTCGTTTCATTGTAGCTGTCATCATTATCTTGGTGTCCATCCATGATAATCAGCTAAGGACTTCTTTAGGATAAAATGTATTCTATCCATGGATTTAAAATGCGCTAAGTATAATCTACTCGTAATGTCTTATAGAATTTTCACGAGTCAAGGACGACCTCGATTTTCGGGCGACTGATTTAGCTCGTACTAAAATGTTTTTGGGAGTTTGTCACTCCTTTTCAAACTTTCTAATGATTCTTCTTCAAGCGAACCCCTGAGCCTCACTTCCAATCTTCTGAATTGCTATTGGCTTATGTTAATGAATCCTAAGAGAGTATTTGTCTCATCGATTCAGTCTTTCTCGATGATAGACTTAGCTGAATCGTGAGTGACTCTGCTTAGTGTTCAGCGATGCACTTCAATATATGGGATAAGATAGATGGAATTACTTCATAAATTAGAACCATGAATCTTTGTTACTAATTCTCTTAAGTCCCTAGAACTTCAGCACAAGTGTCTCTAAAACCGCGATGTAGTTGCGCGTTTAAGATTTGAAAATCTTTCAAGTCACTAGGCTTCTTAATTTGTGCACTAAAACTACAAGATCAACATGTCTTTACTGTGCCAAACTATCTTGCCTTATTTAGCAAGGTCTGTTTCTTTTAATGATCTTGTCATCCTCCCACTGAATCTTGCAATACATGGAATTCCCCATAGATCACTCTAGATCTATAATTCTTGTCATGCTTTGTACTCTTTAGTTAAATGATCTAAAATTAAGTTGTACCATGCTCTCGCTTCCATTGCTCAACACTGAGCTAAACTCCTCTTTTAATCCGGTGATGGACTCTTTGGCTTGAGCATATTAATTTTGATCATTGTTTAATTTGTACTAACCCCGTTAGTTGTTCCGTCACATTCCAAAGCAGATTCGAGATTTCACTCATGATCTACAATCTCATATTTTTTACTTGCCCTTTTGAGTTTGATTTACAAATATGGAATACTATCCCATAGTATACGAGCTTTACTCAATCTCTAGATTTCTAGAAATATTTAAGGTATATCTCTTTTAAAAGAAATCTTACCGTTCAAATACTTCTGGTATTTGAACATATTGACATGGGATATACACCTTGATTCGATCAAGACTCGAGAACTTAGGCAACATGTTCAACTACCATGTATCTAATATATTATAAAATATGGTAGAAATATTCTTTAAGTCATACAATGACTCATTATATTTGATCAAATCTATCCGCCCATAGATTTACCAGATCAAAGACTTCTTGTTATCTTTGAACCTCCACCTGAGATAGATTGCATCAAAGCTCAATTTGAACTTCCATAATAGATGGATTGCATCAAACTACATTATTATTAAGCTTTTAAAGATTTGATGAACATTTCTTTTACTTTACATGTTCCACTTTTGTGGAACCCATAAAGTATGATCACCACTTGATCGAACCAGATAGATTTTTTAACATTCACATAATACATTATTTGGCATAGATCTAAGTTACTTCATAACTTAAATATTACAAGGTTTTAAAGTAGGAAACGCCAGATATATTAAATTTCATATTAAATGTCTTGAAACAAAAAACATAGAAAAATAAAGATTTTAAAACAAGCCCTAAAACGGGCAACAACTAGTTTAAAAAAAATACAGAAATTTAAATGTTTTAAATCCTATATCCCACATCCGATGCACGAATGTCGTCATCATCTTTTGCAAATACTTTCCGCACTCCATTTCGAGAACTCAGCCTCGTCATCATCCCAACTTATGTTAGGGGTAATCAGTGCGTCAACCTTCTCGTAAAACGCTACAATAAGAATTATAAAGCATCAATTCCATTTCTTGTGAACTTCAGGTCACAAAAATGGAGGATTAAATAAAAAAATCTATGAAATATAGATACCTTTCATATATGCTGCGAGCTTCTTGTCGCACAAGTATTGCAAGCATTTCTCCTTATTATGCTCAGACTTTTGGCAATAATAACATGTGGGAATTGCCCTTCTTTTTCTTGTTGCTGGTTCAAAAAAGAACCCCAAAGTCCTTTCAATAACCTTCATGTCATTCACATATTCAGCCTTACACTTTTGACATTGTCAGACTTGACCTTTAGGTCATCTTCAACTTTACATACCAGCTCGTGAAGGTGAACAAGTGTAGGCTCCTCGTAAGTTTCCATGAAATTAAGCTGGTACGGATCATACTCAACTGGTAGAGACTGCATGATACAAAATACCATGAATGCCTAACCTAACTAATAGGATTACCAATCTTTCAGAGACGATTTAAAAATCCTTCCATCATAATAAAGTGAAACCTCGCAGATGTACCCAATCGCATGTTATAATTTCTTATCCCATACGTTAGGGCCACCATCTCAGCATTCCTTGAATCTGGATGAATATCCCAATGAGCTATAGGTTTCCAACTATGTTCAACATGAGATAACTTACCATAATACATCGGGTGACAAGGCATTTCAAGTACTTTATTTATAAAACTGTATCGATCCTGCCTAAAGGGATTCGCCCATTCACGGATACTAGTATGACGATGAATCATATAATTAGTGAATTCAATCATTATAATCAAGACAATTAGTGAATTCAATCATTATATCGTAATAGTTACTTGATAACATCAAATTATCCTGATATTCTATGTGTTAATTTCCCCCATTATCGTCATATTATGTTTAAAATGCTATTAGAATCATCCTTATTCCTTCTTATTCCATTTCAGGAACTATTTACCATGAAGAAACAGTATTTGGACATTTCTGAGCTCAAAGATGGTTTTCTCTCACATTTACTGAAGACCACGGCGTAACTAAGTGATTAAGTTACGCCATAATCAATTTTACAAAGAATTCGGCGTAACCATGAAGTGGAGTTACGACGTAACAAGACTACAGGTCATGATATGACAATTTTATGAAGAATACTAACAAAGGAGTGCAGTTACGCCGTAACATGATTATAGGTTATGAAGCATCAACTTTACAAAGAATACGGTGTAACCATCAGCTCAGGTTATGCCGTAACCATGGATAAACATCAACTTTATAAATACTACGGCGTAACCATCAGCTCAGGTTACGCCATAACCATGGATAAGTACCAATTTATAAAGAGGTACGGCGTAACTAGTTCATAAGTGTTACGCCGTAGCTAGTATTCAGGCCTATAAATAGACGAAGTTTTCATTAGTTTTAGGCATCTCTCCTTTCCCAAACCTCTATAGGGTTTGGGGAGATCAAACACAGAAGAAGAATCATGGGTTAGGAGCATGAAGAACGAAGTTCTCGTCTACGAATTCCTTTGTATTCGAGTTTGGATTCTTTTTATATTTTTCTAGAGATTATATTATGAATTCATGTTATTAATTCAAGTTTACATTTATGTTATTGATCTTCTCTTTATTTCTTTATAGACATCTACTTAGTCTTTTCATAGAATGCTAGTCTCGGTAATATTATAAGCTTGTTAGTATCTAAAGGGTTGGGAGAATTGACCAACTGACCTCAGCCTAATAGGTTGCGTAGTATGGAAGGAATTGGCCATAGTACAACCGTTCTTCGTATGCGAACTGACCAAATGATCACCTATCAAGTGGAGGTATTTAAGAAGCTAAGGGAAATCTAAGTTCCTAACGGCCGGGTTTCCATAGACTAGATCTAGTAGATTTGGCTCTTAATGACTGCTATTAGGTTACTGAATGATCCCGGGTGACCTGTTCATCTCGGTGAGGAATCTAAGAACCATAGGCCATGACGAATTGACCAAAGGAGTCTAACGATAATTAACCACTATCTTGAACCTTTATATTGAGAATTAATTCTTATCTGTAATCTTGATTAAGCTTCACTTTTCTATCTCTTTATCTTAGACTCTTATGTCTGTGTAATTAGAATAATTATATCTACCTTATCATATCAATATCAAATTATGTTACTTCTAATCATCTTAGTTCTTTCAAGGTCACAACTCTCTTGGGACGACATTCGGATTTACCTAAGGCTTTACTTCATCTGATCGGGTTCTTTTCCCGTTAGCATGTGTTTATCCTAGTTTATCTCAGTTTTATAAATATTAAAAGCATGATGAAATAGCACATCAGATTTTTGGCGCCACTGTCGGGGAGCAGTTAATGAAAGTTCTAAGGTATGAATTATAATATTGACCTAAGATAAGAGATGTAAATACTTTCAATGCCGTATAAGGTACGTATCTCAGTCTCTCGTATTGCAATTTTCTATTACACTTCCATATTTTCTTTTTGAAGCTATTAGTTACGGCGTAACTTATATTAAAAGTTACGGTGTAACCGTTAAATAATAATAAATTTTTTAATAATTAAAAAATTAATTACGGCGTAACCTAATCCTCATATTAGTTACAGCGTAACTTATATCATCTTTTCACCGCCCCTAGATATAGTAAAAATTTTCCTAAAAATTTTCGTGAAGATTATCTCATTCTTTCAATCAATCAATGGCTGGTAAGATCTATCTCTACTCTTTTTGATTCTCTTCCTATTATTATTTTTCAAATAGGGTTTATGTGTTCATAATTGGGGATCTTGCCTCTTTCACAATAATTATTGCTATTGACCTGATTAATTTATGATTAAGAATGATTCCCCTTATTCTATTAATTCGTGTCATATCATTATTGGTTGTTTGGATCGTTTTGATCAATTTTAAATTGAGTTTTGGTCAAACATAAATATAATGGTTTAGGCGCAATCTTACAGCACTTCATAGGTTAAAAACTTAATGTTCTTTTCCCTTTGAGATAAAATTGATGGTTACGGCGTGTCTATTTCTGGTCGTACCCATGTGACTGTGCTGAGTTTTTGGGGGGAATTACGGCGTAATCAGTGGGTAAGATTACGCAGTATTTATGGTTTGTGATAGAATTATGGCGTAACTGTTAGTTTTGGTTACGCCGTGGTTTGGTCCTGTATTTGGATTACGTCGTATCAGGCTGTGTGTGTTACGCTGTAATCCTTGTTACAGCGTATTATTTGTCTTCGATTACGTCGTAACTTCATCTCAGTCTGCAACAATACTGATCTATGTTTTATTTTCTTTTAGGAAACAACAACAATCCCACCCAATGGGTAAGGTTTTTGTCCTACGACGAAGAAATAAGGAAGCTATGTAGGGACGACTACGTGAAGCTAGCAAGGAAGGAGATCGATACACTTGAAGCTCATGACTTTGATGAATTTGATGAAGTCAATGAAGGGGCTGCTAGCAGGAAATTGACGAAAATTTGCAAGATCAAGTACACCGAACGAACTGGTTCGTTTACCTGTAATGCGTGGCTTAGGCTCTTCAAGATCAAAGAGCCAGTGATACCCGAGTATGTGAGGGAATTCCTGGCATCCGTTGAGTTCTAAGATGAAATTGACAACGATGATCAAACCTCATTATGGTTTCAGCTTGGAGGGGAAAGAAGGGAGTTGACTTTGAAGTAGTTTATGGTCAGAATGGGACTGTACACTGAGCGAGATCTAGACAACGATTTGTTTGAAGATCTTTATGGCACTTGTTGGAGGTTCAGGCCCGAGTCATACAACCCCACCAACTACTTCAACAACATATCTGCCGTAGAGGGATACAGCTCGAAGCACCCCCTTCGTACACCATTGTAAGGAGTCTTATTCGTCGGCTTGTTCATAGGTTGATGGCATGTTCTATCAAGGCAAGGCATTCGACAAAAGAAAAAATGACTATGGATGATCTTTATCTTCTTCATGGTATGGATGGGGGAAATCACATTGATGTTCCTCATTTCTTGGCTAAGTTCATGGCTAATGGGCCTAAAGGCTTCACCACCAAAAGTCCGATTCAAGGAGCTCATTTCATTGGGAGGTTGGCAAGGAGCTACGGATTGATGACTCCTGAGGTGTTATCTTTGGTGACCCGTGGTAGGAAGATTAGTTTGATTGGGAAGAATAAGCTGGTAGAATTCGGGATTTGTTGCCTTAATATACTAGGTAAAACTAAGTTGATAGCAGATGCCCTAATGAGAGGTGGAGGAGCAGGTGAAGTTGGGAGTAGTGGAGCTGGAGGTAGTGGTGCAGGTGCGAGTGGAAGCCAAGTGGGAGCTGAGGAGCAGGTCCCAAGGGTCCGACGTAGGGCCAATTTGAACATTGAGGATAGGTTGCATATGATTGACGGGAGGCTTGATGACATGGAAAGCCACTTTAATGAAGAGATTGATAGCCTACCTGTAGGCTTGTATGGGATTAGTGCTCAGTTTGATGGTTTTTCAGGTACTCTTGATCAGGTCCAGGAGCTGCAACAAGATTTCTTCAGCTGGAGCACGGACAAAACACATCAAATGCTCCAAGAGATGCACTTGAGCCACCCCCGTTGGCATGGAGCCCCCTATGTGTACCAGCCGGATATCCCGAACATTGGCGTTCAGCAAGGGGTGGCCTTTATGAATGCACAGCCGACTCCCGGAAGCACCACCAACACTCCCTTTGATCATGACAGGGATGATTGATTCCCCTGTACTATGAACAAAAAACTTTTAAAACAATTTATCTATGTTTGTAATAACTTTACTTGTAGGATATTTGTGTTGGTATTAATCGTTGGTGCCATTATGGTACAAATTTTCCTAAGTGTTTTTGTGCAGATTGTGGGACTGTGATACAGTTACGGCGTAACCTTGTAATTGAGTTACGCCATAACCCTAGGGCAATTTAGTTAAGTCGTAGTCACCCGGATAAGTTACGCCATAGCATCCTTCTAACCCTTAGTAAGATATCTTGGGCAAACATTTGAAAGGGGAGTTTATTTCTTTCTCGGTTCTTTTTCATTTCTATTTTATTTTCCTTTTTATTTTTGTACAAATGGGACTTTGTACACTTCAAGTGAGGGGATAGGAATATAAATGAAGTATTTGATGACTTAGCCTACTTGCCCTAATTTTCTAGTTGGTTTTAAAAAGTTGAGCTATTTTGAAAATTCTTGTCATGTTTTTAACCAATCTAGAATTGTTTAAAGCCGAGCACACTATTACCATTAATGTCATTGGTGAGATTTAGCCTTTCCGTTTCCCCTATTTTACCTAAATCTACCAAAAATTGAGTGTGCCGATGGTATTGTAGACTTTAGAACTTGGCTCTTACATCACTTAGAGACCATAGACGAGTAGTGTATCAAGTTAACTTGGTTCATTTGGAAAAGGCAATTTGAAGAGGCAAATGTTTTAGGATTAACACAAATAGCCCATACATGTTCACTTGTGTGCGTGTATCGATTAGTCACATTGACTTTTTGACCTCCGTAATAACCCTTTTTGTTGCACTCACCATTAGTGCAAGATACGCCTAGTTACACCTATTTGAGCCTATCCTTTCATTTTCTAAACCTTATTTTGTTACACCTTTACACCTTATCCTTCCGTGTAGTCTTATTATATGATCTAGAAGTCATTGTTCGCCCTAATTCAAGATTTGAGTAAAAGTTTTGGAAATCACGCTAAATCGAAGTCATCCTATTGAAGATCATTGAAGATACCCCAATATTGTCCTTATGTTCATCTCAAGTGGGGGGATAAAGATATCGTTGTACTATGAAAAAAAAATGTGTGATTAGTTCTTGTTGATAAAAGTGCAAATTGTTATAGCACTATGATATATAGTTATAAAATATTAGCATCGAGAAAAACACCTTGATCACATTCGAAGATTGGAGTTGGTCAAGGTACCAGCAGTTCTCGGAGAAGGAAATGTATTCACTAATGGTGCATTCCCTTGACGCATCATGATCCAGTTTCCGTACTTTGAAGTTGAACCTTGAATGAACGGAGGGGCGATGGCAACTTGGTTTTAAGCTAAGACTATTTGTTTTCTTTTTCTTTTCACCCATTAAAATATCTCATGCCTTACCTTACCCTTTTTGTCATGAAGCATGTCTAGGTGATGAAGCGAGCAATCCTTGATGTCTTGGCCATGGATTTGGTCATGTATCATTGATTTTTTCCACTTCGCTGTGACACGTTAGTAATGACACTACCCCTAAACCTTTGAATCACTATAAACCCAACATTGCCTTCTAAAGATTGTCTTGACCTTAGCTCTAGTGGTGGAGACGTGTGTAATTGCCATGCCTATGATAGAATACTTGCTATGTCTGTGCAAATTAAGTGATCACCCCGAAATATAACACTTAGATTAGGATGAGCGTGAGAGTGTTTTCGTCCCAATTTCGTGAGGTGTTTGGCTCTTATAGTTATTCTAGTATGGAACTCTCAAACTGTACATTCCTTGGTCTATTCCAAGGTATTATCATTTACAATCTAAAAGTCTACTTGAGGGTAAGTAGAGTTCAAGTGGGGGGATATTTAATAACATCAAATTATCGTGATATTCTAAGTGTTAATTTCCCCCTTTATCGTCGTATTATGTTTAAAATGCTATTAGAATCATCCTTATTCCTTCTAATTTCATTTCAGGAACTATTTACTATGAAGAAGCGGTATTTGGACATTTCTGAGCTCAAATATGGTTTTCTCTCACATTTACTGAAGACCACGGCGTAACTAAGTGATGAAGTTACACCGTAATCAATTTTACAAAGAATACGACGTAACCATGAAGTGGAGTTACGCCGTAACAAGACTACAGGTCATGATATGACAATTTTACAAAGAATACGCAGTAACAAAGGAGTGTAGTTACGCCGTAACATGATTACAGGTTATGAAGCATCAACTTTACAAAGAATACGGCATAACCATCAGCTCAGGGTACGCCGTAACCATGGATAAACATCAACTTTACAAAGACTATGGCGTAACCATCAACTCAGGTTACGCCGTAACCATGGATAAGTACCAATTTATAAAGAGCTGCGGCGTAACTTGTTCATAAGTGTTACGCCGTAGCTATATTCAGACCTATAAATAGACGAAGTTTTCATCAGTTTTAGGCATCTCTCCTTTCCCAAACCTTTCTAGGGTTTGGGGAGATCAAACACAGAAGAAGAATTATGGGTTAGGAGCATGAAGAATGAAGTTCTCGTCTACGAATTCCTTTGTATTCGAGTTTGGATTCTTTTTATATTTTTCTAGAGATTATATTATGAATTCATGTTATTAATTCAAGTTTGCATTTATATTATTGATCTTCTCTTTATTTCTTTATAGACATCTACTTAGTCTTTTCATAGAACGCTAGTCTCAGTAATATTATAAGCTTGATAGTATCTAAAGGGTTGGGAGAATTGACCAACTGACCTCAGCCTAATAGGTTGCGAACTATGGAAGGAATTGGCCATAGTACAACCATTCTTCGTGTGCGAATTGACCAAATGATCACCTATCAAGTGGAGGTATTTAAGAAGCTGGGGGAAATCTAAGTTCTTAACGGCCGGGTTTCCATAGACTAGATCTAGTAGATTTGGCTCTTAATGACTGCTATTAGGTTACCGAATGATCCCGGGTGACTTGTTCATCTCGGTGAGGAATCTAAGAACCATAGGCCATGAAGAATTGACCAAAGGAGTCTGGCGATAATTAACCACTATATTGAACCTTTATATTGAGAATTAATTCTTATCTGTAATCTTGATTAAGCTTCACTTTTCTATCTCTTTATCTTAGACTCTTATGTCTGTGTAATTAGAATAATTATATCTACCTTATCATATCAATATCAAATTATGTTACTTCTAATCATCTTAGTTCTTTCAAGGTCACAGCTCTCTTGGGACGACACTCGGATATACCTAAGGCTTTACTATATCTGACCGGGTTCTCTGCCCGTTAGCATGTGTTTATCCTAGTTTATCTTAGTTTTATAAATATTAAAAGAAGGATGAAATAGCACATCATTACCTATTACACTCGGATCCGAAAAAGGTCATTAAAAGATACCTTACTAGGGCGTAATCTACGTTGTATTGTTTTTAAAGCATGTACTTTACCACATCAATTGCCTCCTCGAGACAAATCCTAGGGTTGAGACTCCAACACCAGTTGGACGTATTTAGCCTCTTCATGCAGCCATGGGTTTGCTATGGCGGAATACCAAAAGACTCTACCATAAGCGCAAGTGCTTTCGCAATTCATTAATCTTTGCTAAGGTATACAGCTAATGAACCCAAGAATCACCTATACCGCGTCAGCTATGTACCCACAGGCACCATGCTAGGGCATCAACTATTTGTACGGTCTGAGCTAAGAGGGTGGAAAGGCATATGGATGGTGCATTAGTCTAAGAATACCATACGGCAAGACATTAAACTCATCAGTTTGAGCAGTCTTATCTTTTTATATCTAATATTAAAATGATTTTATTTAGAAAGTTGTTTTACGTATGAACTATGCATGAATTCATACCACACTTTGTTAAGTTTTTAAATCAAATCCTTTCGTAATAAAAGATGTCTAAACTCGGGTTTACGCTTCACAAAACTTTATAGATTGGTAGACTAATTCATAAACTTAATTAATTTTATTATGCGAGCTCGTAGTCAAAGACATAGTACTTAAGTGCTCCCGTTCTTTTGACTTTAGCAGAGACACCCTGTTTTATTTTGTCTCATAAATAATATTGGTTGACATATTATTTATCCTTTTTAACATGCATATTAGGCAATAATAAAACCCTTTGACACAACTGAGCCATTATTAATGTTGATCCCGAGAGCTACTTTGGGAATCAACTTCGGGTCCTTCCTAAGGGTATGACACAAGTTTTTAGAAGGTAAAATTAAGTTTCGGATTTTACTGGTGATATTCCCTTAACACTGGTGGAATGTTACTCCTCATTGCTCCCACTACGTCTCCTGGTTTTACGTACTTGATGAGGAAAAAGAACATGCATTTTTGATGGGTCATTTAACCTCTAAACTCATACATATTTGATCATTTATTGTCCAAAATCATTTCTATTTGAGTTTTAGGTACTTGGGAAGCAAATGTTGGAAATTGAAGTGCTTTATGCTCATCTGGACAATAAAATAATGAAAATGACCAAGTTACGAAAATGTCCCTGAAAAGGAGGTGGGACGGTGTCACAGTTACAACGTCATGCCATCACTTTAAGAATCACAAAGATTATCCAGTTATAAATTTTTCAAGTGACGCTTCAGAGGATGGTGACGGTCTAGAGCTGACGACATCATGACTAGAAAAGTGAAGAGTGACGACATCACAACCCTTAAGGTAACGCCGTCACAACTAAGTTGGTGCAGTTCATGAAACCCTTATGACGACGATCTAATAGCATCACACTTGTAAAGTGACGTTGTCACGGTTGTAATACTATATATTTTTTGTATGATTTTCATTATGTGGGACACGTATTGGTAAGACTTTGAAGAGACCTTTTGGTGCATGATTTTCACAGCTTTTCTAAGGGGTTTTACAATATGTCTATGTGTTGTGTGATTAATTGTTTATCTCCTCTTCTCTTTAACATGTTAGGCTAGATCTATTAGTGTTTGCTTAGTATTAAATGAAACCTAGTTATTGATTATTGATTGTCGTTTCTTGTTTAATTAGTTGTTATCACGTTAGGAGTTGGAAAACTGGCTAGATATTAGGTTAGGTATATCACTAGCTTGATCGTCTAACTAAACGCTCTACTATAGTGCAATAGTTAGTTTGTTCGTTGTATTTATTGTGTGAACTACGGTCGCTGACATTAAGAGTCATAAGGAGTCCTATATATTCTCAATCATTGGCAGAATTGCGGTGGTTGACATTAAAGTTCTTAACGAGTCTTATACATTCATAGAGTTAGGGCATTTGGCACCTCCATACTATTGATATTAAGGAATACAACGCACTAATTAAAACAAGGACGTGACAATTTGACTAATCAATAAGATATAACTAGGGAGTTGTAAGATTATAAGTAAACACATTTACTTATCATATAAGTTCACCAATTTACTTTTCCGTATATTTAGTTTAATTAATTAATTAGTAGTTATAAAAAAAAAACTCTTCAAACCCCGAGATTTTTACTTTGCTTTCTAAAAAATATAAAAAGACCAGAAATAATCATCCCTCAACCTTTAGACCTAATTCGTCATACACTTCGAGCCTTCACAACACTATTCCCCTAGAGGACGATCAATCTCCCGTGTCTTACCTATAGTAAACTACAACTGTTAGGTACACTTCCTAGGAGGATTGTAAAACTTCTTGTGTTTACAATTTTTCGCATCAAGTTTTTGGCAACGCTGCTGGGGAATAGTTTAGGTTTCGATTTCTATCTCGTTTAGGTCTATTCACTAGATTCCTATCAAGTGATATTTTTCTTTTTATTTTATTAGCTTTCTGATAGTCTATCTTTTCTTTGTTCTTTTTGATCATAAAACTTTTCATTTGCTACCATGGTGAATGATGCCTTTTCACCAAGAAAAACCACACCAAGCACAACCAAACCATGAACAACCTCTCCAAGACCCACCAAACCCACCTCGATCCCGTACTCTAGGTGAGTACTTCAAACCAAGCCACCATGGCTATCGAAACACCATTGAGCTTCCCAATGAAGCCAATGTGTCTCCTTTGGGATCCGACACCATCCGGTTGGTGCAAAACAAATGTGCATTCCATGGAATTCATTCCAAAGATCCAAACCAACATCTTAAGGACTTTCTTAAAATCATTGATTTCATTAACCTTGATGTTGATACTCGAGAAATGCCGCACTTGTGTCTCTTCCAATTCTTTCTACGTGATCAAGCTAGTAATTGGCTTGAGTGTCTACTTGCAGAATCCATCTCCACTTGGGACAATCTTACTTCTCGTTTCCTCACACAATTTTTCCCACCGGGAAGAACTATCAAGTTAAGGAATGACATTTTGATGTTCCAACAACGTCAAGTGAAACTCTTTACGAAGCGTGGACTCGTTTCAAGGACTTACTCTGTTAGGTCACAAGTTTTACCACACAAGCTTATAAGAAAGATAGAGAGGCGATTGAACAAGTATCCAAACACACACACACGATATGGAGTATACGGTTATGCGTAGAGAGTGGGAGTGTGTGAAAGAAAAACTTGAACAACCAACCTTCAAATGAAGGTTTACATGGGGTATTTATAGGAGGGAAGCTAGGGCAACACTCCTAGTTCCTTCCTTTCCTTATTGGACTTGGGCCTAGGCTTATGGGCCTTCTACATAAGCTTAAGGCTAATAACAAACATAAAGGCCATAATAAGCTAACTATTACATATGAGTAACTAACACTTGAATAAGGTTTAGGAGTGATTCCAACAATCTCCCTCAAGTGTTATTACATATGAGTAACCAACACTCAAGTGTTGGTGATGAAAACGGTGAAGGCGTTGATGTAATAGTAGCTTTGACGTCTTCTTTCTTGTGAGAATAATTGCCTTGATTTAAACAATCTCCCAAAGTAGAGAGATAGTTTATTTTGAACGGTTATGCTTTGACGCCATCTTTAACTTTGTTCTTTGATCATTGTTCTTTGTGGTGAAAGTGATAGTATGTTGTTGTCTGCATCAAGTCCGCCTCAGTGTTCCGCTTCTGCTACAGGTTCCAGCGTCATTCTTCAACATGCTCACACGCTTTTGACGTTGGAATTGTATCGATGGAGTTCTTTAAGTCTTTAACTTTGTAGATTCTCTGTATTGACGAAGAATCATTCTGACCGTTGTGTTGCTTTTGGATAGAACTTCCATTAGTGATGATGTTGGCGTGAGCATGAGAAGAGTCTGCACGATCATTCCGCTCCCGAGCTTCCATAAGAAGAAAACATTTAAACGGTTAGTAATAAGCGGATTCCGCACTTACAAGTTTGAACTTCGAGAGTGTTAACAACATAGTGTGAAAACACAACTCCAGTTCTTACAAAGGCCGCTCTCAATCGGAGTCCCACAAGTGAGATAACACGATGTACCGGCACACCTACGATTCGGGATGAGTCGCCGAGGTACACCAAGCATCACCTCACGCATCGTAGACCGCTTGAGACCACTAAGCGCCAATCCACGGGAGTTGCCGGTTTACCCGGCCGTATGCTTGATGTTGACCCGGCAGAGTTTCCATTCAATCACCGAGGATCACAAATGTGAACCTCTCATAAATGTTCTCGATGATTGCTAAGATCCTGTGAAGGACTCGATATGAACCACTGATAACCTTATTGTTGATCATCAAGTGATTAAATGTCAAGTGTACCTAAGAGATCTTTTGATGAATCTCGTGGCTCTAGACTCAATTGTACGTTTTGGTTTTCCGAAGGAGACTAGGGAGAGGGTCTCCTTCTTCAATACCTGCAATCTCTAAAAGAAAGCCGATAGTTTACGAGGGTTCTCTGAGAATGAAACAAGCTTCTGTTGAGAGAAACTTGAGTGGATAAGAAGGTTTAGTGCATGCGCCACTGGGTCCATGACGACTTTTAATCTTCAATACCAGCGTCACTAAGTGACAACCAAGTAGCATATGAATTGAACCCTTGTTCCGCCCTAAGTTGAATAACTGAGGGCTATTTCTTTTCACCCTTTTCTTTGCATTTCTTTTAATTCTTCAACTCCTTCTTTCTCCGATTCTCATTTTCTCCTTTTACAATCATACCTAAGGACTTCTAAATACTAACTATTTGTGGTGTCCTTGGGTAGATCCATCCGCTCAAGGATCATAGGACGGTTATTCCTAACCTTAGTCACCTTATAACTCCATGACTAACCTATGTTGCCATAAAACCACTGATGTGAAAAATCTCTCAAAGTGTTTATGAATGAAAACATTTTAGTACCACTGTTGAGATAAGATTTTGCATAAATACTCCCCCTCCACATGTGCTTAAGAGTTTTAACGGTTAAAATGCAAAATGAGGAAAGAGCGCGCACATTTTGAATTGATTCACTCAAGATAGACAATCCTCCATGAGACACGGTTACGTGGCATAGTTAAAGAGTTGCATTGTCAACTTTTAGGTGACAACTAGCTCTAATAACTACCTTGAAGGTGTAGACAATCCTCTTAAGGTTGTCAAACCCGCCGAGTTCATGTTTATCAAGAGTTTCTAATGGTACATTCTACTCGCACAAGTCCTTTTAGACACGCTTACATCACTAGCTTAACTAGCTTGAAATTATTACCCGCCCAGACAAGTCTTTTCGAAGTTACTACAGCTAAGCATCGTCAATTCGTTGGTTAAGTCCGAATCACACAAATTCATTTGCATTTTACACAACATATTTCTTATCACATATTTTCTCCCCCTCAAAAATGGCATATTAAAGTGTTATTTTTGAAACGTTTAGAATAAATATGACCATTTCGAAGTGTTGGGAAGAATGACCATCGAGAACAATTTTGAACAAAGTTTTGATTCAAGTACTCCCCCTCAACAAGTGATATAAACGGTTGAGGTTTTGAAAATCATAAGGAAAGTACTTGTTCTTTTGAGCAAAACCTTGAAAAGTGAAAGGTTTGATAGGTTTTACTCAAAAGTAAGAAGCTTTCGCTCCTTTAATAAGGATTGTGGCACCGGCGTACACTACGTGGTCCTTTATTTACAAGTACGGGTTGTACATCGTAATGTGTGCACAAGCCATTGACATAATTTAATCAAACATCCAAAATGATATGAAGAAAACAATTCAAGGGGTACCGTGAAGTGCATTGATGTTCCCAGAGTGTGCTGTATGCTGAAATCCGTTATGTTTCTCCCGGTCGACCACCAACATAACTCTCCAATCGTCGAATCGATCCCTTCAAACAACCGCTCATCAATCATTGTGATGATCCGTCTCACATCCCTCCTTTCCCGAGAATTCCAGGCATTAGGAGACCCAATTTTTCAGGTGATATCCTTCAACCTCGATGCCAATCCATCCCTAACCAGCTTCAAAGTATGATCCCCGAACTTGTGGAGTTCGCTACACGCCATTAAGCGGTTTCTTTGAAGTTCACTACAGTAAACAACGCCGAAAGGTTTCTTGATGAGTGTATATTGAGATAGCCGGTTGAGATCGGAAGAGTGCGTTGGAGGAGTGAAGTTGACACGCGCCCGATAAGATTCAACGGCAACTGGAGGATCTTCAACACGCTCTTTATGACTATGCGTCCTTATGAAGATGAGAGTGACTTGATGAATTCACGTTGAATTTCGGTTGAGAATTGTCTCATGCGACCTCAGACTTTGGCAAGGTACATGTCTTCAATGTCGTTGAGAGACAAATTCTCAAAGTCACCTTCGAGAATGCATAGTCCTTTCATCTTGTCGTTTGACTACAATCTTCTTTAGAAATGTGTAGTCCCATTTAGATGAAAGATCAACGTGTTGATGGCAACGATGTCTTTAGAACTAAACACCGCATGTTGAGACTTCAAACCTCGACGCAAATTCGTAGTAGATTCGCTTCGGGCGTTCGCCGCTGATGAATCCCATACAATGCATCTTGGTCGTATGCTTCCATTGTGTTGGAGAACAAGTGATTGGCACGTTCCTCAATGGTATGCAGTTTGAGTAGATAGTCGCAGGGAATGGAAGTGTCAAGGTTGTAGCATATTTCCTTGAACCATCGCCACCATGGAGAAGAAAATCCGTGTCTTTGTTGAAGAAATATCGAAGGGAATCCGGGTTCATCCGGTTGGCCAATGGTCGGTAAGGGTTTGGTCCAATCGGTGTAATATGGAGGGTTGTCCCTTTGTGTGAAGTCAATGTTTGCTTCCGGGTTGAGCCAATCCATGTTGTTAGACATAGCTCTAGCAATGTTCTCAAGGTGATATTCGACCTCGATGGCACTTTCGAGTCGTCTTTAGAAGTTGAAATGCTTCATTCTTGATTCGCCTCAATTCAGATTTCGTCATTTTCTTCACATGGAACTTTTCTTGCAAGATTTTTGCATGCTCCAATGTAGAACCTTCTACCAGATCTTGACCTTCATCGTGGTAGGGAGTTTGATTGACAAGTGTAGAGAACCATTCAAATTCTTCGGTTTTATCGTCATCTAGCCATGATATGACTCGTGCATCGAGTCGCCTTCTTCTTCTTTTTAGAAGGCCTTGATGATGATTCGGTTTCTTCAACTTGTTTGGGAGAGGTGGGTTGTTGTGGGCTCAAGGACCTCTTCATCGCCACCACCGTATACTCAAAGTGATCATCGGTTTTCGAGTCGGGGTGGTAACTCGAATCGCCCGAGGTTTATCAAGAGAAGAGCGAGGAGGAGATGTTTGTTGAACAGAGCCCGCTGTGGAGGAGGTTGCATCAAAGAAGATTCACCGATCGCTTCTCGACGCTTAGGTGCGAGTCTTTATCCTTATCCTTGTCTTCATCGTCTCTAGGACGCTTAGACTTTTCAGCTTCAAATCTACAAGCTTCTTGAAGTTGGTAGTCCATCAATGCTTGAAACAAGCTTTCCTTCATCGAAGTAAATGTCCCGATCGCGACATTTGTGTGACAAGCTTGGCCACCAATTCATTATCCGAGAAAACTACCGGATCGGTTGGATTGATTGTGACGGTTAAGGGCGTTGATCGAATAGTTTGCTTGGCGATCCGCATAAGATTTGGATAAAGTTGTTTGGTGAACAACTCCTTTGTGAATTTAGGAACGTATTCCGAAGGTACTTTTTGTAGCCTTCGATCATTTCGTTCAGTTCCTCTTGACGGTGATTTTTCATGAATTCTTGAACAAACTTCCTTTCTCCTTTTATCTTTTCATGCTCACATACATATGTTGTATGTGATCAAGAAAGAAATTTAGCTTTTTGTTGAGCACGTTTTTTCTTTCTGACTTGCTTGACAGCTTTGGTAATCCGCTTCATGAGCTTGAGAAATCCAAGATTTAGATGGTTTCTTCACGGATTTGGATGATGATTTGGTTGACTTCTTTGATGGTGGTGGCGAAGAGTGAGAAGACGAATCGATGAGGAGGGACATGAGGAGATTCGGGTCCTTTGGGGTGCAAGTATCCTCCTTGGAACGAGTTGACCGCTGTTAGAAGAAAGTCATCATAATCTTCTTCGCCATCATGTCCAGATTTAGCCTTTTCTTCCGCCCGATCCTTAGCTTCTTCATCGCTTTTCTCTCGCCTTATTCTTTCTCGATTCCTCAATGTTAAGATCAGTTGACTCCTTCACAAGCGTTTGTTGTTGCACAAGAGTGGTGGCACCAGATCCCTTATCGAGTTGATTAACCGCATCGAGACCGGTGAAGAGTGGACAAGACCACTTGATCCTCCGACCACCCATTTGTCTTTAGCAAATTCTTCGCCTTTGAAGGTGTCTAACGATATTAAACTTCTTCCCTGTATGATATATCCGTTGCTCTTCTTCATGATCTCGAGCTTTCATCATATGGTACAAGTACGTGAGTCTTTCCTTTTCCTTTGTCACCGGTGGACTTGGAGGTTTGGTCACGAAGGAGGTGTTACTTGCGCATTCGTGAGTAGGTAATCTCTTCATCTCGGTCACCTTCCGTGAGCTTTCATTCCACAAGCTTTCTTTGCGGTTCAGATGTGGGAATAGGTTCAGCTTCCTTTACAGGAACAATCCTTTACAGAGGAGGATTCCTTTGGGAAGCTTTCTATAAAGATCCATTACTTGTAACACTTCCCCGCACTTCCTCTTCGTTCTCCTTACAGTGTTCCGTAAGATTTTCATCGAGATGACCAACTTTGCCTTGTCTAACGCTTCCGATACCTTTTGTATGCTTCGAAGCTTTTCGACATCTTCGCTAGAAGGAAATCGGCAACACAAAGACCTTGTTTCTTTGTTGACGATTCCTTGATTCTCGACCGATAGAATGGGTTCGCCAACATGTCGTGATTGTCGGGTCATTGAGCCTCGGGAATATCGATGAAGTCCAAGTGCTCTCGATCAACAGTTTAGTATATCCGATGTAGGGAATCTTTGAGCCAAGTTTGTTGAGAAATGACATCATGTCATCCCAAATCGAGCTTCGATTTAGCAATGTGTTTTGTTGACCAATGCCCAAAATATTTGCAGTTCCATGAGCTTAGGATGCTCATAGCCATCGCCACACTGAAAACAGACTTGGTGATGATCATGTAGAGAGTTCTCCATGGTTGAGGAATACTCTTAAGCTCTACGTGAGAATGCTTGGTGATTACTCCTGTAGCCTCTTCATAACCATATATTGATTAAGAATTGGAGAGTGAGCTCTTCAGGGTGTGGCATAAAGTTTGGTTGGCCATGACTTGAATTAGGAGAATGTACCCTTAAGTCTCAGTGTAATGGTGACTTGTTTGTGATTCAGAGTCACTTCACAAAGAAAGTTTGCCCTTTGACCCTTTCCATAGTGTTCCGTAACTGTTGGATGTAGATCTCGTGAAAAGCTTGCAGAGTGAGTGAGCATGTTCTCGTACGGATGAGTCCTCGAATATCAATAGCAATAAACAAGAAGATTCGAAAGCAAGTGAGGGTGTCAAAGTCAACACGGAGATTATTCTTTCCTATCTTCATTGGATAGCCATAAGGATAGATATCAGCAATGGAGAGAACTTCTGATGCATCCACATTCATTTGTTCAGCCATGTCGTGATCTCAAATAACATTAGCCAAAAGAACCAACATATCGAAAGACATAATGTTAGTCAACATAAGGTCTTATTGTCTAGTTATTGAATGTACAGTGTCAATGATTGTTACGAGTCCTAAGTCACTTGTTTGTTCAATAGTCCAATGATGTCGTGAAATGTTTCGTGAGTTAGTTAACTTTAAGTTTTAAAGTTTATGTTATCACTTATTGTTCACAACATATCAAACGATTAAGTTTATTAGTGACATTATTGGATTCGTGACGTTATGATTAGTTTATTTACAAGTTTGTACACGTAACAATTCATCATGAAGGTCAATCCAGGGTTAAGCATAGTATTGGCAAAGTTTTAAGCGTAAACAATGATTGATATATGCGTAGATCTAAAGCTTACGCCAGATCCTAACTTACGCCGTAAGAAATGTTACGCGTAGGAAAAGGGGACCTTATGCGTAGAGCTTACGCGTAGGCGATATATATACCTTACGCGTAAGGCTTACTCGTAAGAGTAGACCTTATGCGTAGAGGTCATCAAGCACGATATCCTTCACAGTGATACGCCAGTAGTCCATTGTAGAACCTTACGCGTAATATTATGCGTAGGATTAATCTTACGCATAACATGACTACGCGTAGGGTAATCCTTATGCGTAGAGTTGCAATGACCTTGATTCTGAGAATTACGAGTAGCAAAGCCTAAAATAACATCATCATAACATCAATATTAACACTAACATTCATTTTATAACATCATGGCATGACGGTATATCAAACAATTATGCGTAGAAAAGTCCATACGCAGTAAGCAAAACCCTAAGGGTTATAGTTTACGCGATAAGAATTTTAGCCATAGGATTTGCACCAAAGTGTTTTCGGTAGGTCTAAGAAGTGTTGAGTATGTTTAACCAAGTTTTAACATCAAATAAGCCATGAATCAAAATTACCCAATTTATGAACATTAAACCCTAATTTTCAATTAATGATCCTTAGTGTTTCGGGTGATTTCAAGTTTAAATATCATCAATTCAACTTGAAAGCAACCTCATACAACAATCTTTTTACCAAAACACTCACATTTGAAAACACCCAAATTAACGCATAAACCCTAATTAATCAATTCGTGTTTCGGGTATGTTTGATGTTTATGAAAATGTATTCATTGATGTAATAAAACATTTTGACACTATCATTTAACCATAAACACACAATATGATCATGTGTTCATGCTTTACGCCGAGAACACATAATCCCTCTAGGCTAAAATTTAACCTAGTTTGAATAAAATTCAAAACCCATGCTTAAATTGTTGCAATGAAGGTATTAACACTTACAAATGATGATCAAAGCACGGATTTGTTAAACGATTATGGATCGTGGATGATATTTGGATGAAAGTAATAAATGTGAAAGGTTAAAGTTAGGTGGGAGGTGTTTTTATTAAAAATAACTTTAACATTTTGACAGCTTTTGGTCCCTCCACCTTTTCCTTTTTCAAACAAAGCCATTTAACTTCCATTTTGGTTACCAAACAAAGTTTTAGGAAAGAAACTTTGACGACACTCCCCCTCGACTTGAGAAATAATGAAAGGTTATAAATTTAGTCCGAGGAGTGTCATTGTACCCGAAAATTTACCACCATTTGTTAAAAGAAACAACCGAGATAAGATAACATGCAAGTACAAAGATGTTTTGAAACAAGGCTTAAAGTTTATTTTCTCCCCTCAACACTTGATCGAAAAATATTGAATTTTGAAAGATTAAAGTGTTGACGGAAGAAAATGACTTGCAATGTTGAAAGAAAATAGATAGAAGAATATTTTTGTTGTTTTATCAGGTTTTATACTTTTGTATTTTGTTTTTGAAAAATTATTTACAAAAGATATTTTGGTGTTTGGATGTGTTTTAAGACTGTTTAGGAGGTCATCCAATTCCTCTTGAGTCAAACACCTCATACCAATCCCGTGGACCAACTCATTAAACCTAGCAGGAGGCAAGGCTTTGGTGAGAAGATCCGCCAATTGGTATTCGCACTCCACAAAATATAATTCAACAAGACTGCTCCACGTGATCCTTGATGAAATGATATCAAGATCGATGTGCTTTGATTTCGAAAAGTGAATCGAAGTTGCACGAGATTGCAATGGCACCATTGTCGCAAAGACATCGATTCTCAAATACGTAACCATAGTCTTTGAGTTGTGTTCTCATCCATATGACTTGAGCACAACATGGTGACATGGCTACATATTCTCGCCGTTGAGGACAACGATGTACAATCCTCGCTTCTTCGATTGCCATGACACCGCTATCACCAAGAAATTGTAAAGCTCTCAAGTGCTTTTCCGTGAGTCTAAGCATCCTCGCGTGGTCGGCCTCAAAAGCGATTAGTTCAAAACGTAATCCTTCGGATACCGGATCCCAAGTTAATGGTTCCCTTGATGTATCAGAGGATTCTTTTAGCCTCAGAGAGGTGGGTTGCAGTTGGTCGCGACCGATAACGGAGCATAGATAAACGGCAAAGACAATATCGTCGCTAGTCATTAGATACATGAGAGACCCAATAATACTACGGTATTTTGTAGGGTCCACCAATTTCCCATGTAAATCAACATCTAGCTTCTTGGTATGAGCCATTGGTGTGGCATAGGTGTCACTGGTTTTCATTCCAAATTTGTTTAACAATTCAAGGGCATATTTGGACCGACTCAAGAAAATACCACGGGGTGATTGATGAACTTGCAGACCGAGAAAGAATGTAAGTTCACCCATCATGGACATTTCAAAATTTTTCTTCATTAGTTTTGCAAAAGCGATTGAAAACTTTTTTATGTGTAGACCCAAAATGATGTCATCCACGTAAATTTGAACAATTAAGATATGTTCCCCGTGATATTGTATAAAAAGAGTTGGGTCAACCGAACCTTTGGTGAAATTATTAGCAATGAGGATAGATGATAGCTTATCGCATCATGCCCAGGAGCTTGTTTGAGACCATACAGAGCTTTGTTCGTTGTAGACGGATTCGAAACTCGTGATCAACGAATCCATCCGGTTGGTGACATAAACCGTTTCTTTAAGTTGTCCATTGAGAAACGCAGTTTTGACATCCATCCGATAGACCGTCATATTCATATGAGCCGCGAACGCTAGAAATATCCGAACCTCAAGACGCAGCAACCGAGCAAAAGATTCTTCAAAGTCAATACCCTCTTCCCCGACGATAACCCTTAGCCACCTGACGCGGACTTATTCGATAACATTTCCTTCAAAGATCCAATTTGTTTTTCCAAATCCATTTGAGACCAATGACGACTCCTCGTTGGTCTTTCAACCAGCCCCCATACTTCAAGACGCTTGAATTGGTTGAGTTCTTCTTGCATGGATTCAATCCAGTTGTCTTTTGTCATTGGCCTTTGATGTTTTAGGTTCAGATTGGCAGTGCTGAGTGCATAAATGCAATGTTCACCGCTCAGGTGAAGACGCTGTCTCGTAACGACCGGGTTGATTCGGGTTGCCAATAATGTTTTCCTGAGGATGGTCTTTCGTCCATCTATGTGTGGAGGGTTGATGTTGGTATACATTGTGCGCATTCGAGGATTCAAATGGTTTGTTGAAGATTCCGCGACATCCGTGCGCCCTCATTAGCAAACGGGTTAAAGAACGCATTTGGATCAAAATCTGCAGGTGAGGGGTACTTCATTCGTAATATCATCGCAGCTGACTTCATCATTGTTGGAAGCGTTTGTTCAACTCTGTGGTGGAGTCAACCGGTGTAGGTGCATCTTCAAATGAGTTGTTGTAGCAGTGTATCGTGTATAAGAATATTATCGTGTTGAGCAAATGGAAACAAACGGATACACCCGAGCACGCTCATCAATATCGCCACCAACGGGAGCAAATAACCTTTCCATTTGTTGACGAGTAAGCCGGGGCTTTGTTCACCGATGATGGGGTTTGGGGAAGTTTGCGGTTGTGACCGGTTCTAAGTCTGTTATACTCGCCATTTCCGTAAGTTCATCAAAATGAGCATGAATCGCTTCCATCACCGCTTTGTACGACGCATTCCGTGATTCGAAACCTTTTGGAATTATCACAAGATCCGATAAAGACTCCAATGTCAACTTTGGCTTTGAGCTTTCCAAAGTCATCACGATCATTATTCGGATAGCAAAGAGATCCAAATACATGAAAGTGTTTTAGATTCGGTTCTCTGTTATGGACAAGCTCGAAAGGTGTTTTGTTGTGGCGTTTTGTAATCATAGACCGGTTGTGAGTATAGCATGCAAGAGATACATTTTCCCATAAGTAACTGGAAGTTTAGCATTGATTAACATTGTTCTTGCAGCCTTCCACTAACGCTCGGTTTCGCTTCTTCAACAACTCCGCTTTGTTCGTGTACGCGCAATAGATGTTCTGATGTCAATTCCCACTTTCTCATAGAATTCACGAAGAGTTTGATTAACAAATTCAGCCTTATCTCTGCTTCGATTAGTCGAACGGTGTTTCAGAGCTGAACTTGTATTTTCGTGAGAAAGGTGATGATCATTTGTGGAGCTTGATCTTTGCTTCCAAGAAAGTAGACCCAAGTCCAGCGTGAATAGTCATCAACAATTACTAAGATGTAGCGTTTGCCATTGATCGCTTGCACGCCAAGATCGGGCCACACAAATCCATGTGAAGAAGATGAAGCACATGTTGAGAGTCGTGTTCCACCTTTGAAGGAAAATGAGCACGAAAGTGCTTTTGCCTTGTTCACAAGCTGAGCAAAGGTGATCTTTAGAATACCCAAACCGTGGGAGTCCTTCAACTAGTTTGTGTCGAGCAAGGTTGGTGATGGTTTGAAAGTTTAGATGTGAGAGACGACGGTGCCATAGCCATGATTTTGTTGATGTTGCCTTTGAAAGTAAACATATGGGAGATGAAGCAACCATGTCTTTCATAGAGATAGTGTAAAGACTAGAATTACGCCGATCCGCATATAAGGTCATTTCCTTGTAGATCACTTAATGAAACAAGTTTTCTCCCTAAAGCAACCTCCAAATCTCCATCACAAAATGACTCCATCGAAACAGATTATGACCGAGGCCTTCCACATAGTAAACCCCGCTAATTTCGATGTTCCCATTGACATAGTCTCCGTAGCCCATGATAGTCGCTAAGTGATCATTCCCTAACCCGACAAGGCCAATGAACTTTGCAATAAAGTTTGATAACAGCTTTAAGATTGCCTCGTCATGTGTCGGGAACATCCGCTATCAACAATCCGAGAATGATCTGATATCACACTGCATTACAATAATGCATCTACACAGATGGAATAGAAGTAGATGTGGAACCCGAAATGTTAGAGGGTTCCGTAGCAGCTATAGTAGATATACACACATCAATAGCTTTAGGTATCCACTTAAATCCTAGTGTGTTATATATCCATTTCTGCCATCTATAACTACACTTTGCTTTAGTCTTAGTGAATGCACTAGGTGGTACTACATTCCTAGGAGGTGACACCGAGCTCAGTAGGGACAAAGAATGCGCTCTTAGAATCTAAAGATGGCGGTCTACCAAGCAATGCACTTAGAAAGATTAGTGGGCCTAGAGGTATTCCCGTTCTTAGGATTCCTTAAACGAGAGATGATAGCTTTAGCAACACATTTATCATGACAATCAGAATTCATACTTTTACCACAAATATCACAAGGTGCATCGATCAATATCAAAAGTACTTAACGGTTTAGCATTCGTTACATCACTATTTCTATTACATTTGCCTGACGCAATATCTATAGTGGAGGCAACGTGAGTCTTATTCATAGTCCTAGGGTGTTCTTCTACTTTAGCATTCTTGATTGATCTTTTCTTAGGTCGCAACTTCCTATTCTTCGATTGAGTGCTCTTAGGCCGTGAAGCTGCGGACGCTTGGAAAAGGCTCAACTATTCCTGCTTCAAGAGAAGGAAGCACGTTAGCTACTTGTGATTTGGAAATAGAGATTCTAGGTGCATGAGTACTAAGTGTTACTCGGGCTAATCTCTTAATGATGGTTGGCGGAAGTTGTTCATACTTTCCTAACATTTCTCTTAACTTGAGGATAGTGTGAATCGATCTTGATTTTCGTAATCAACATTTCCAAAGAAATGCATAACTTCTTTAGTGTGTGCAAGATAATGATCAAGTTCATTTGATGCTTCATCACGAGTCTTTTGAGTAAATCAAATATGACACCATATTCCTTTTAACTTTTACAAGTTCTTGTTCATATTTTGAGATTTGACACTTAAAAGACACGCTTTGATCATCTAATTGCTCAATTTTAGGATCGTAAGATTTTGCAGCGAATCGGCGTTATTTTGTGTTGAAAAGCAAGTTGTTGATCGTGAATATCTTTTTGACACCAATTAAGACGACGAATTGCATTTGAAAGTTCGCTTGACAATCGTTTGTTTTCAACTTTTAAGGACTCGACCAAGCACATTATCGTGTTCTCAACATTTATCACGTAATCAACAAGAGACAGAGAGGTATGATCAAATGCATATGACAAAGAATTCAATAACACAACATTATGGACATCAAAGACACGATGACATCTTCCAAGAGTCGATCAACATCTTTTCTCAACATTCTTTTACGCTTAGTATTAGAAATAGATGTTTCGCTTTCTAAAACGCCTTCATCACTCCAAGTTCCTTATGAAAATCCTTTCCCGTGCAATGCACAACTTTTCAAATTTTTATCATTTGGTAAAAGATTTTTCTGAAAAATGTCTCTTTGTTCTCGCCAGAGGCGCTTATTGAAAATGATCAATTTTGATTTCCGAACGATATTCTATCTCATGTTGTAAAATTTTGAGGTCAGCCATGAAAATGTCAAAATATCTGATAATTTTTCGATTTTCGTGTTTTGAATTTACTTCACCGATGGAAGGTAAAGGACCATAAATTTGTGCATAATCCGTTGGGATTAACATTAGAAGACTCGTGTGTTTTGATGATAACCCTTGGTGTGTTAGAAGAATCCTGCTGGTGTGACGAAGTGACCGCTTGAATAGTTAAAAGGTTTGTTGTAAACAACTTTTTCTAATTTTGATCGACTCTCGCCTTCTCGTGATCTAATTCCTCTTGACGATGATATTCAACAACATTCATAATGTAATTATCAACTTTATATTCTCGTGACCGAAACTTCGTGATTTGGTTTGAATGCTTTTGTTGAAAGCTTAGGTTTGTAATCAGCAAGATTCGGTCCATATCCATTTGGATTTGGTTTTAAAGTAAACTTTTCAATGGCTGTGACCGACTCACCATGTTTGTAAACAAAACTTTTAAACTCTTTAAGTTTGTTTTGCAAGCCGATGATTTCTTCAAGATGATCATCTATTCGCTTCGTTGAATGCTTTTTGTATGCAGAGAATCGCTTTTTGACAAGTTAACAACTCATTTTAGCTTTTTGATTTTCCAAGGTGAGAGCGCGTAATTTGCTTTTTATGTTCATGTTTCAGCTTGTTCTATTTCGCATAACAAAGCATTCTTCAAGCGGCTAGATCATGATCTGCCTTTCTAAATATTTTTCGCTTTGATAAGATTTGGCAAAGGTCGCTTCAAAACCGCTTTCACGCTTTTCTTGAGTTTTGAAAAAGTTAAGTTGCTTTTGTAAACATTCAAAATCCTTGGTTAACAAAGGCATTTTTGCATTTCAAGTCCTGATTAATGGCATGACATTCTTCCACTATGGTTTGTTGGTCTTGTATTAAACGAGCAAAATCTGGATGAGGCAAAGTTCGGCGTGTTCAACGTGAGTCTCAACATGATCATTACATGAGATCCTCAAGTATAACCACGGAGTCAATTTGATTATCAAGGGAAACCGTTGGTCATCTTGATCGTCAAATATAACTACGGGGTCTAGTTGAAAATCGCCGGAATGAGATGTCGATGGCTCATTTTGAACATTCTTGACCTTCTCACGCATGTTGGCGAGATATGAGATCGAGATAAATATGGTTTGTTCGGTACCGAGACAAGCCATCGCTGTCATACACGGCCTCGGTCACTATGTGTAACTCATGCATATTAGCCATCAACATAATGTAATGCATTGGCCCGCAAGTCCTCCATATCATCATCCGAAAGTAAGCATTTGCCATAAAGCTCTGTTCTTTGTCCGTGAGAGTTCCACCAGCTTCATCCTTAAGAGCCAAAAGAAGAGTCTCTTTGAAATAAGCACGCCTTAGTCCTTGGCTTTGGGCATGCATTAGCCAGTGTCCCTTCTCATTGCGTAGCATCAAGACCATTCAACCCATTCCGAGCATTGCTCCACCACTTGAGCTCTGTTGTTATTCCTACCCACAGGATTAAACCCTTGACCACCGCCCATCTGACGACCATAACCACGATTCTGAACTTCAACTCGCCCATTGTTCACAACAGCTTGATTCCTTGTATTAGATGAGGAACGAATACGGTTGTTGGATTTGTTGGTATAACGGCTAAAGGCATTAGATATCATAGCAAATCCTTTTGTTGCAATGCTTTTCTCAACGGATCGGATTCCCTCATTATGAAGTGCTTGATCATTAAGGTCTGATGGAACCAACCGATTTGTTGAGGTTGATGTGATTGATCGCTTGGTGGGTTTGAAGCAAAGAGGGTTGAGTCGGGCTGTGAGAGAATAATTTGTTGGAGCATATAAGGCAAGTTAAACTGATTTTCCGGATGTGCGGGTGGAGCAATTTGAGCACGGAGAATCCTTTTCCCTAATAACTTCCTTTTCATGAGTGTTTCAAGTACATCGCATAAATAACCATGTGTAATCGATGCATGTTTTAGCTTCGACTATATTGAATATATTAGACGAATGATAATATTTAATGATGATGGCGCAGGATGGGCATGGGCATGAAGGATGCTGAGTGGTATTGGTGTTTATCAAGGAACCAAAATTTCATGAATTGATTGTTGGTCGCTAAAGTTTCAAACATCTTTGCAAACCAAGTGGGTTCCCTCATAGTGATCCTTGATGGATGTTGATTGAAGTCATTTGTGTATGGTTGAGCTTGAAGACTTGGTGGTGGTTGAACCATTTGAGGTTGTGGATTTGCAGAAGTTGTGGAGTATGTTGTTGATTAAATTGTTGTTGATAAATTGCTTGTTGTTGATTCCATTGTTGATGTTGTGGAGTTAGTTGTTGTTGACGTTGAGGATGAGGATAGTGTGGGAAATAGTTAGAGTATGGTGGTTGTGACATGTTGATAAACTTGTGTTGGTAAAATGGATCTTTGTAGTCGAATGAACCTTTGTTGATGAAGTATCCTTGTAAAAGAAATAACCAAGTAGCACTTACGCGAAAAACACCAAAGTTACGCGTAACAATAAGGAGTTACGCGTAGGTTTTAGCTTACGCGTAAGTAGGAAAAAAACTAAAGTTATGCGTAGACACAAAGTTAGGCGTGAGAAAGTTAGGCGTAGGATTTACCTTATGCGTAAGACAAGGCTTAGCGTAGAGGAATCTTAGGCGAGGATTTCTACGCCAGAATTTATGCTTATGCTGTAATTTTAGGGTTTTATCCCAAATGATCTTTTACACTATCACAAAGGCAAAAGATATCCAAAGTCGACGATTTTCGTGACTTATCCAAGTAAGAAAACACTGAATAAACCACGAAAATGAAGATCAAACCAAGGATAATCTTACGCGTAATTTTAGGGTTTCAATACGTGTAGGATTACTCGTAATTTTGATTTTGCCCAAAGATGTTTCTAAACCAGCTTTTGTGTGATGAAATAGCTTCAATAACACCAAAATAACACAAAAGTGTGGAACTTGATGATCCAAAAGCACTCAAAAATTATGCGAGAATGACACCTACCTAATAAAAACTAGTTCAAAAACAATGATCCACGCATAAAGTTTGAAACTTTTTGCCAAAACAAGTATTTTAACACCTTAAAACGTTGAAAGTACAAGAATCTTGGATTAAAAAGTGTAAAAATCAAGTTTTTAAGAGAGCCAAAGAATCAAGCATCTTACGCTGCAAGACCCAAACCAAAAAAAAAAACTTCAAAAACAAACGAAAGTACACCCAACTATTTGGCAATTGATACCACCAAGTTAGGTCACAAGTTTTACCACACAAGCTTATAAGAAAGATAGAGAGGCGATTGAACAAGTATCCAAACACACACAACACCCATATGGAGTATAATGCAGGTTATGAGAGTGGAGTGAAAAGAAAACTTGAACAACCAACCTTCAAATGAAGGTTTACAAGGGGTATTTATAGAGGAAGCTGGGGCAACACCTAGTTCCCTTCCTTTC